>OY728135.1:264665000-265865000 GCA_963277665.1 Viscum album
TTTGAGATAGTGAACTAGATAAAGAAGTTTCATCAGACCTTGTCTTATCAGACTATGTTTCACTGAATTGGAGTGAATTGATTTGAGGATTACAGGATTGATAAATTTACAATTTAGGTTGTAGAACACTAGATATAGATAATTCCAGATGAAAATCAATCAAAAATACTTCTTCCAAGGTAAATATCTGGGAAATTTATTGTAAAGTGAAATTTATTTGACCATTTCTCTAATAGATGGAGAATAAGTTTCGATACCAAAAACACCATTAATAGAGTTTTTTAGATAATGAATTTTTTATACTTGTGAAGGTATTACAACATTCTTATGGAGAATGACAATTTCAAAAATTAGATTATTCTACTGCAGATTAAGAATGAATAAGGAAGATTTTTTTGTTGGGGAATATGAGATGTTTCGAAAAATTCTTATAGGTGGGGTGTATAAACATCTAAAAAGGGAGTGGATATGATAAATGATGTTTGGGGATAAAACATAGTATAGGATAATATTATATTATTGTGGTTTATAACTATGAATTATAGGAGGAATTATTACATCTGTGTAGAACTAGTTTTCGTTAATTCCTATTTATTCATGAGTGATGTTAGTAAAATATTCCATACTGGGGGATAATGGACATAGAATCGAGTGGGTCATTTTCTTGATCCACATAAATATTTTATATTGATCTATCACATTACATTACTCTATATGACGTTAGTTTTGGTGATATATATCAATTGGGATCAAAACTATAACATGTTTAAGATATTGAGTTTATAAGATGAATTCAAATAATAAAGTGATCATTGAATCACACATCCCCCACTCAGTTCTCATACATCAATTAAGGAACAGTAATTTTTTTACATAGGTAGTTTCTCCATGAAATATCCAAGTATTTATTATGTATTTATAATATAAATTTAGTGAACAATAGGGGAGTTCTTGTATTATATGGTAGAAAATATCCCAATTTAAAGAATATGATGATACCCTATCTAATGTCTCTTAAATTTGTTGTTAGAGATGATGAAACCATTGGATTTCATCCCAATAATAAGTTGGCTAAGATAAATCTAGATAAGATAAATTTGGGAGTTTAGGGTAAAAATTTGAATTATAATTTGATGGATCTCTTAGAGAATTTTTATACAAATATAATGGGGTTCCAAATGGTGAAAAAATTTGGGATAAGTTGAGAAACTGCTATGAATGATGTAAAATTGATAAGGAAGCTAATATAGAAATTTGGGGGAGCATGTTCTAAGATATTAACATGGTTTATTATGAAATTAGTAATGAATACATTATAATATTTAATGATCTATTCAATAATATCAAAAGTGTCAATCAGAATATCTATGATTCTTCTAATATTAATAAATTTATAAGAAAAATTCCACATAGATTTGATGCAAAATTTTCATCTCTAGAAGATTGATAAGATTTATCTCTAAATGAAAATTAAAATTTTCATGTTACATATGAATTTAAAAAATATATATTCCTTATGAATAATTATAAGGAATATATTTTATTTGAATATTTGTTAAAATGTAAGTATAAAGATAAATAAGTAGAAAATTAACCAAGTGATTCACTTGATAAGGAAAATAAATAGAAATTCAGTATATTTGTGGATATTCATTATAAAATGTATACAAAAGGTAATTAGGAAGTAAATTTTAAGTAATATATTAATAGTTTTAATTATAATGATTGAGTCCATTTTTCTAAATTTTTTCATAATACGACCATTGATGATTCTGAATCAGAAAGACAAGATAAGAAGTCTCGAAAATAAAAGTTGAAGATGTTTATGAAAATTCATATTATAATTAAAATGAAAATATTTTTTTCTCTCTCAAATAGTGTACAATTATTCTTTATCTAGAAATAATTAAGATTATCATTTCAACTTTTGAGATCATGTTAGAATATAAAGTGATTCATTAGATAGTAAAGATGATATCATTTGGAAAACAAAACATGGGTGGATTCTAAAGGAAAATTTAAAATCATCACTTAATAGAATTAAAATTTAAAAGAAGAAGAATAAGAAGCTGATGAAATAATTTAATGATAAAACTTTTGAGAATTGAAGAAAAATTAAAATTATGTAAATAAAGCATAATCTGACTAGGTCTCAGAAATTTAATGTGGATTATCTTGGAAATAAATAAATATTTGTGAAGGTTTACTAGCTATATATGATAATCAAAACACAGTAAAAAATATCAATTATTGTTAGGAGAACAAGCTAAAGTTTGATGAATTGAAGAAATAGTGATTATTATTAAATATTATGGTATTAGAAAAAATATGATGATAAGAAACATAATAAATGTTTCTTATAATAGAAGGTGAGTTATGATTCTTAGATAAAACATTAAAAAAGTAGTTGAGGTTCTAGATGATTTTTTTCAAGATACTGAGAAGAGGGTTCCTCCGATGTTGGTTGTTTCTTTTTCTATACAATCTCAATGTATGACTTCTTCTTATAACTATGTAGGATTAAACACTAGAATTTATTAAAAATATTCCTCTACTAATAATGTGTGTAATTCATCAATAAGGCACCTCCATGAATAATGTTTCCCACATTTTTTGATGAAACAACATCAAAAGACACTATAAAAGTTTAAATTTCAGCAAGAAAGATAAAAATTCATATGTAATTTCTTATTTTATGGATTATTCAGGAACAATGAATATTCAAGTAGGTATAATATGTCTCTATATATAAAATTGTATAGTTATAGGGTGACATATAATGAGTAGAATGGTTTTTTTCAATTATTTATTATGAGGAAGAAGTGAATTTCTTTAAAGATAATTATCTTAGAACAGAAAGTTAAAATATAACATAGTTGAGTATGTTTGAAAATAGTGATTAGTTATTTGGATAGATCAAATAGACATGTCTAGAATGATGGAGGATGCGTAATGTCTGGTGATGAAAAGGTGATGAAATATGATTCATAATGTGAGAATAATTTTGATAATATGTTTCCAATAAATGGTGTTATGAATCTTCAGATAAAGTGTAAGAGATGTGAGAAATATGGTAATGATACTAACAATTATATATCTATCCTAATGGTCTAAGTCCATTACAAGAAGAATATAATGAAAACATAAAGTACCAAAGATGTTGAAAAATATAAAGATAAAATAATATCTCTACTGACAATGAAATTTCAATTTAACATGTTGGAATATACAAAGGAATATATTCACAGTAACATGTTGTGTCATTATTATAATAAGAGGGCCAATGTTCCTATGAATAGATATATTAAAAACAAGACATATATTATATCACATTCCCAAAAATTTATTAAATAATTCAATAAAATCCAAATATATTCTAATATGGGAAATTTATGTCCATCATTAAAAATAGAATGTTTGTTTTCCCATTGGAATGACATCTATTATGTAGGAATTAGGTACATTGATTGAGTGTATTCGTCAAAAGATTAAATGAATTATTTTATTTAATTGTCAATCATTTGAAAACCCCTATACGTATCCAATATATAATATCCTCTATTAACAATTATCTACAGCTAGTAGTATAAATTTAGGGAATAAGAGGTGGTAGAGGGATAAATTCATTACCAAGTGTGTTGGTAGATGATCACCAGAATCATGATCGGTTACCTTGACGTTCATCATTGAAAAATGAGCTATTGGATGTCACCAATGAAAATAATTCATAAACATTCATTGTTAGTGATCAATCCAAACAATATCTTGGGAGTTTTATTTTTTTTGTTTATTCCCTATTTATAATTTGAGATTAACTTTAATTAATTCCATATAAAATTTATTCATGGATTATTCTTTGAGGGATTTTCCAATAGTTTATTTCTGTTCCTAGATCTCATGATTTCATATTTTTTCCTATTGATTCTTATTACTTTTATTATCCAAATTTCATTTAATTCCATTTATTATGAAAAAAATATGACTATTGATCAACTATATTATTGTGTTTTGTCCCATTCTCCCCTTGTTTTTTGGAATTCATCATCTATAATCCATTGGCAGATGATAAAATAATATCAATATTGACCAATCGTTTTACTCTATTTATTAGGAATTATGGATCATGGTCATGGGTTTGGTTATGGGATTTTAGAGATGTGATGGAGATTTATAGATGATGATTATAATTAAGAGATGGTTATGGTGTCAGAAGTGTTTTTTAACCAAATTGAACAAATCACTCCATAAGATCCATAGTGGGAGTTTTCAAGCGAAGGAGTTTCCAGAACATGGTCACCAATGGTGATAGAAATATGATGATGGTATGAGTAGTTGTTACCCCATAATATGGACCATGTGAATCTTCATGTTATCAATGAAGAGTAATTTTCCAATGGAAAACAACTTCAATAAGACTTCAAAATAGTTAGTGATGTTTCTTAACACAATTATGGGAGTTACAAATACATTTTTTAACGTATCCAAAGTTAGTATAGGGACACTGATAATGAAATGTGGACATGGTAGATTTAATGAAAAATACTAATATACATGCTATGTATGGTGAAATAACAGACACTGTGTTGTCTCATATATATGGATAATAAGGATTCATGTTGAGTTAAATATCACACATCATGTGGGATACCACATTCTATGTGCCTCCTAGCCAGATGGATCATGGTATACATAGAGTACACACCTTTGAGGATATGTGACCCCACAAGAAGGGTGGTGGGAAAACATGTTGTGTAACCCCCAATTAGATGGTACGATGTGTATAGAGAGTACATTCCAAGGAGCCCCTGTGACAACACATGACATGTGTATTGGGGAACATTCCATGTACCTCATAATGTGTACAGTTACCGGCATGGTTAGTGAATTAGGGAATATATAGAGTACACATGCATGCCCATAGTACACAAGAAAGATGTATATTAAATGGGGTGAAATATATGGAAAACACCAAGAGTCAAACCAACATCTATACAAATTTTACCCTATTGGAAGATGATTAATATGAAGAGAAAGACATTTCATGTGATACAGTAGGGAATCTGTTGTGACAGATTCAGTGAAACATGTCACATAACCCATGTGACACACTATTTAATACTTAAATGGAATTTTGGATCTATTTATCTTCTCAAATAAGTCTTGGTATTATCCTGGGTGAGTTTCCAAAAACTATTTATATGTTGGTGTGTTCCATACTTTTGTTTTTCTAGAGTGAGTTTTCCTGGCTCACCTATATAAGGGTTTAGTGTCGCATTTTGTTCATAGCATTGGAAAACATATCCTCTATGGAATAGATCTAGAATTACTCCAAGAGGTCATAGGGTTGTATCATTTATCATATCCTCTCATATACTAGGAATGGTTTTAATAACACATGGCCAATATATGTGGTCCAGATCCTATATATAGCAGGTTATTCTAGTTAGGGTATGGAATCACCCATTGAACATGGGTGGGATTCACTATCTATGTATCAATATTTTTTTTCTTCTGGTAAGTGTATTCAATTGATTAAGATGTCAGATTATCCCTATTATTTCATTCATTATATTTTGTAGAATGACCCTATGATATTTTTCTCTGAGATGAGTCCCATCAGTTTAGAAAGACTAGATGAGTGAGACCTCTTAGATGAGTTCCACCAGTAATGGAAAAAACTCATGGAATGAGTTCTCCTAGATAAATGTTAAATATGAGTCTCTACTAGAATCATAGGCTTTATTTATGATTTTCATCATAATTTTAGACATGGGGTCTACCCTTGATAATATCATGGATATTGTTATCATTATGTACCATAGTCTAATTGAGATATATTTGTGATGATTGGATGAATACTCTCTTGATAATTTTTTTAGTTATTTAAAGGGGTCCTATATGGTATTATTATACTGACCCATGCATGGGATCTACCGACACATAATGTGTCTTATATATAATTAAAAACCTTTCATTGGATTCCATGGGTGAGGTTACTTATTCCATATATATTATAGATATATCTTGGATTTCCATTTGGGTATCTTCACTAGGTGCTTTCAACAGGTTAGGTTCACTTCATGTTTTGGTCGGCTAGTATTTGGCCCTTTCATTTTTTAAAGTACTTGTTGTTCTCAAATTTGGGATAGTTGTTATTCATGAATATATAGTATCAAATGTTGGAATACTCATGTATTAATCATCTTTTAATGATCATAGATCCTATTTAGTCTATAAACCCTGTTAACTCTATGTAATCTATCTCTCATCAAGTGTACAGTTGTTTAGTACAAGTTATCCAAATATTTTAAGTGATATACACTCGGTTTGGTTATTGTACAGTATCATTTGATTTACATTATAATTTATTTGAAAAATGATTAAATCTAACCCATTCTATGAATATCCCTACTTATGTCTGAATATAGATATTTGGCTATGTCTGAGACACCATGAGTCTGCCACTAGTTATGTTTTTTTTACGAAGTAATGAGACACTGTGAACCATAAGACACCATGAACATGACACCGTGAACTAGACACTACGAGCCAAACACCGTGAACCATGAGACACCATGAATGAGACACCGTGAACCATGAGATATCATGAATGAGACACCATGAACCAGACAACCCAATCTAGACATGTGAACAAGACACCGTGACCAATCCAGACACCGTTTGAAGGAGACACCATTTCCATGACATATTGTGATGTCGTTTCTTAATTTGCTATTTTGTTTTTCAATTTACTCTCTAACATCCATATTTGAAGCTTTTTAGTGCACTGACAAAATTAATGTTTCTTTATAGACATGTCACCTGATAGTACGAGGTACGAGGTGCTGAATACATACAACCTATCATCTCCAACACATGCACTACAAGATAAAAGTGTAGTGAGGCCTAGAAACAATATGTAGATGAATGTGAGAAAATTGAAAGAGGATGATAACTAAGAACACACTCAAATAATTTTTATGAAATAATTGTCAAATGAAAATTAACATTGTTGAATAACACATGAAGCATACTTGAATCCCAGAATCGAGAACATCTTTGAACTGTCAAACATCACATAGAACACAAGATGGATCTGTGTGACTTGAGACACTATGTTTTCCATTCAAGGACTTTATTTCTGCATTTTCTTCATCTCAAAAGTATAGAGATCCAAAGACTAACACTCAGAGAACTTCTAAACTTATGTCAATATTTCTTCTCTATTGTGTATCATTTTATTAGCTTTCAAGTAGAGTGTGTATCCTTATAACAAAACACTATGTCTTCTTCACTAAACTAAAGGATACAAGATATCCATTCTCGAACATATTTTCACACTTATATTCCCATAGATAAGTATGCAATAGGTCCTTGTGTGGCCTAGTAGTTTGTACCCATGGAGAACTGTAGAAGAGGTCAAGTGACCTAGACAGTCCTCTGTACTTTTGTTAACCCCGATACAGAGTGTGGATCACGTTTATTTATATAAACTACTTGGTTGTAGGTGATCACCATGTAGAGTGGATTTGGTCTCATATTGAGACTGAACCACTTTTTTTATATCTATTGTGATGCTTTATTTAGTCTTATTTCTTTTACTACTTTACTGTATAATTCAGAAATCACTAAATTGAATTTGATAGTTTATATTGGAAAGAAGTTATAATAGTTTTTCCTTAGTATAATAACTTCAAAAGTGATCTTAATAACTGATATTAAGATTACTGAGAATTAATCAATATTCTAAGAAGTTATTCCAACAGTCAAACTTTTTTAACAATATAACCTTGATTAACTGAGCTGTATTTAACCTTATTGGAGAACCCATTTTAAGAATACTTTTAAACCAGAAATTTTTATTGATTCACAATTAACCCCCCCACCCTCTTGATTAATCTACTCCAACCAACATTTGGTGTCAGAGTCTGTTTATTAAAGGCTCTATTTAACCTAATTTAACTGTGATTGAATTCGTACTTTAATGATCTGTAAATTTCTATTAATTCTAAATTTCTAGCACTTCAAAAGTATTTTTTCGTATGGATAATATATTGGAAGGATTTTTAACCAATAGAACACAATTCATTAGTGGAACCAACTATGATAAAATTAAAATTAAAATTAAAATTAAATTGTATTTAGAAATAATGAGTTTTGAAATTTGGTCTTCCATAATAGATGAATAAAAGATTCTTTCTACTGATATAATTAGTTTAGATGAACCTACTAATACTACCTATAATAATAATTGAAAAGTTATTAATTCTTTATATTTATCTTTAGGAGATGATGAATTCAATGGAATTTATACTTGTAAAACTACCCAGAAAATTTGGGATACCAGGTCTATTTCACATAAAAGAACATCTAGTTTGAAGGAAATGAGACTTAATAATTATACTATTAAATATGATAACATTAAAATGAAACATGATGATCCTATATCTGACATGTATCTCAGGTTCAATGAGATTTTCAACAGAATGATTTCTCTTGGAAGTGAAGTAACTGCAAAGGAATAGATCATGAGAATTCTCAGATGTTTGCCTCACAGATGGAGAGGAACCTCTGTCACTATTAAAGAATCATGAGACATCAGCAAGATACCAGTAAAAGAACTAATTGGGAAACTGATTATGTAAGAATAAGATCTAAAGGTCAACAAGGAAGAGGAGGATGAACCAAAAAGTAAATCTATTGCATTCAATTCCACCACCTCTAAACACAAAGACAAAGGGAAATTGGAATCTTTTGTAGAATGTTCCAATACTGAACAGTCATCACCTGACAATGATGAGGAGATGGCTCAATTAGACACAATATTTAAAATATTTTACAAAAAGAAGTATTTTTTCAGAAATCATATCGTTAAGGGAAGATATGACCAAAAAGGAATTTTGAAGAAGCATTGTAAAAGAAGGGAAAAGACTACTGAGATTTTATGCTATGAATTTAAGCGTAAAGGACATATCAAGGCTGATTTTCCAAATCTCAAGTAAAAAAATAGATATGAGGTCAATGAAAAGAAGTATAAAAAGTAAATGAAAGAAACCTGGAGTTCTTATGAGGAAATTTCAAGTGATTTAGTAACATCACATGATGAATAGGCTAACAAAGACAATATGTGTTTTATGACAAACACATTTGAGGTAACACTGGAATCTGTACATAAATCATACTATTCTAGAGATGAGAGTGACTCTGAAAATATGACTAATGAAGAAAAGTTTGAATACTATAACATGCTTGAAGAAACATTCAATGAACTAAAATAAAAATATAAATCTTTGAAGAAATAGTATTCTCTTACTGTGACTGTTAAATCTGAACTCATAACTGAAAAGGAGAAAAATTCTCAACTGCTCAAAGATAACAATGAATTAAAAATGACTAATGAGTAATTAAATAATGACTTTGAAAATTTTACCAATGGTAAAAATACTCTTACTCAAATTATAGAAAAACAAATTGCCTCTAAATACAACACTACCATAGGTTATAAACATAGAAAACGAAATCTTGGTAGAAAAAACATTGTTTCTAAATCTAGGACATATATTTTTACTCCCAGTTCGGGACAAAAATCAACAAGTTCATGTTATAATACACTTTCTAATATTTTAAGTTTTTTTGGAACGAATAATGTTTATTTTTCAAATACATTACACAATTATTATAGGAAACTTATGAGGAAAATATGGGTTCCTAAAGGACTTATCACTAATGTTACTGGACCCAAACAAGTATGGGTACGATAATATGTTTTTTCTTGATCATCTTGTAGGAAAGCTACTTAAATATTTCCTGTAAAGGTTTATGGAACTTAGACAGTGGGTGTTTAAGACACATGGCAGTAGACTACTCATTCTTCAAGAACCTAATAAAAATAAATGGAGGACATGTCACATTTGGTGACACTTCCAAAGGAAATATTATTGGTCTTGGTCAAATCAGTAACTCTAACTCATTTATGATTTCTAATTTTTTTTTGATGGTTTGAAATATAATATTCTTAGTATCTCATAGTTATGTGATGATGGATTCATGTAAGATTGAAAATGATGCTCCCAATGTCTTTAATTCTAAAGAAGAATTAGTTCTTTCTACACTAAAAAAATAAAAATGTTTATTCTATTAACTAAGTTTCTTTATTTTCTCAAAATGCATCATGCTTGAGTGTATTTCATAAAGAGTGTTTGCATTGTCATAAGAGACTAGGGCACTATAATATTAACTACCTTGTAAAGTTGACTAGAAAAATCCTAGTCAAAGACCTACCCAAACCTGAGTTTCCAATTGTTAAAGTGTCTAATCCCTCTAAAAAGGGAAAACAACACAAAATTTCCTTCAAGACAATGAAAGAAGTGTCAACTTCTCAACCTCTCAAATAGGTTCACATGGATATTTTTGGACCATCTAGATTTTCTATATTAAATAGGAAGGACTATGTTTATGTTATTGTATATGAATTTTGTAGATATACTTGGACCTTTTTCTATCTAAAAAAAGTGAAGCTTTCTCTTATTTTACTAAATATGCCATGTTTGTAGAAAATCCTACTAGACATAGGATTAACACTTTAAGAACTGATCATGGTCGTGAGTTTGAAAATCAGGTGTTTGAATTCTTTTTCTCGCAAAATAGCTCTAGTCATACTTTCTATGCCCTCAGAACACCTCAAAATAATGGAGTTGTAGAAAGAAGAAATAGAACCCAACAAGAGATTGCTAGAACATTTCTTAGTGAATATGATCTACCTATTTATTTTTGTACTGAAGCTATAAATACATCTTTCTACATATTCCATATAGTGTTGATCAAACCTATTCATAAAATGATTTCTTATGAGCTATGGAAAAATCTAAAACACAAAGATAACTACTTAAAAGTTTCTTTTGAAAAGTCTATATCCTTAATATTAAGGAAAATCTTGACAAATTTTCATCCAAGAGTGATGAAGGAATATTTTTATGATATTCCATTTCTAGTAAATCCAATTGAGTATTCAACAAAAAATGTGTGGAAGAATCTATCCATGTAAAATTTGATGAAACAGATCCACATGAGCCTAACACCATTCGCGAAAACCTGGTTAATGATTTATCAAATATGAACATTAATTCAAAATCCTCAAACCAATCTGTGAGAGAATCTATGAAAACTATCAGTTCTAAAAATTCCTTAGACTCAATTCAAAATGAACCTAAACATGTTGATGAACCTAAAATCACTAGTCCTTCTTTCACTAGTATGATGACCCACACTTTACATACATGATTATTACTTCAAAATTGAAGCATACTTATTACAACATATAAAAAACCATGAAAGGACCATATAAGTACAGTGTCTATAGAAACTGGGAAACATAAAAAACTGGTTCATAAATCATCTACGTTGTCTCTCATTAATTTCATCATATCAAGAGTCCCTTTTTGGCATATCCTACTTAATATCCTTCTGCCTGACCTGGGGAAAATAAAACATACAAAAGGGTGAGCTCAAATTCTCAGTAAGGGTAAACAAAATAAATATCAATCACATCATATTCATAAGAACATAACATTTTGGAAATCTTACCCTGCAAAAGAGATCATAAATTCATAACATGGGATAAATCATAGTAGTGAAATGTAATACCAATAATCATAACTTAAAACATGAAACATTGTGTCATACACACATAATCATAGAAAATAATTTCTTATTAGTCAAGCCTCATTCCCAAGACTATCTTAGCGGACAAAGTCCATTTTTGAACCGAGTTCACTCCTCGTTTCAGTCCTATTTCACTGAAATGGTTTAACCTGCCGTTCCATCCATGTCTATCTCATGAGAAATAAATATTTACCCCATGCATTGGAGGGAGATATAGGTCCCACCCATATCATAATGATACTATTTTTATGTGTGCCACAAATTCATAAATCATACATAATTGCATAACCCATGTAATAAAAATGGGATTATTAAACATCCTGACATCATAAAACAATTCATATAAGATAATGTAATTCATAAAAATAATTCCATCACAAAATAATCAAATCAATGTAATAATAGGGATAGAAACAGAACCCTATATTATCTTAGATGGAAAATAATTTTGATAAAACACTTGAACTCCATTCTTGAGGAAAATATCCTTTCTACTTCAAAAACATTTTCCTTTCTTAACATGTCATACAATTTTTAACTAAAAGAAGTTGATTAAAAATAAACTTGAAAACTTTTAAAGTAAGATTCTTGGAAATAATGTTTTAAAAATCCATTCATTCCGTATAAGTTAAAAAAAATTCTTCTCATACATTTGTCGGAAAAGTCAAAAAGTACCTCGTACAAAAAACGACAAACGATTCCTTTCATATCTTTTACTAAAAAATCACTGAAGTGTAAAATTGGATTTAAACAATTTTAGGTGGATAGAAATAATATTACATATTGAGGAAACATGGATGTGGATGATAAAATACACCCCAGTAAATTCCAAAGTATAAACAATCATATATAAAAATGAGATTGTGATATTTCCCTTACCTTAGGTCTGATTTGCTTCGTAAGTGTACGAACCTCCTGTATAATGATATAAATAATGTTATTGAATTATTCCAGAATCATACTTATTTTTATGATATAATATATGGTCATATTATTAGCTTCTTATTAGTAATATTTCATTGTTACTTGTTATTCGGGTGTTTATTGCTTTTTGTTATTATGCATGTTTTGTCGAATAAATTCTTATTCTTCTTTTTAGGTTATAGATACCTCATTTACAGAATGTTATTAGTGTAATTCATATCATATTTATTCACTCAATTCATTTATGTAATCATTTTGCAATGAAAATCATGTAGAACGAGTCACATTACATCGTGGAGACGGTATTCCGTACGTATGCACGAGTGATGACATCATTCCCATGATCGTGGAATTGTACTAGAGTGTCTGTATACTATTTTAGAATCAATATCACTTTACAATAATCATATATAGTAATTATTTACACCATTATACCCATCCACGTAAGGTGGTGGGGGAAAATAGATTACACCACTGCGTGGAGACGGTATTCCGTACGTACGCACGCGCGATGATTTTGTTTTCCATAGGATGGATAGATGGTGAAATAGAGTTGTTTCATACTTATAATAACATATCACTATATGAGTGATACTGATGTTATTACTTCATAATGAGACAACTAAATAAGAAGAAGTGGAAGAAGAAATAAAGTTGAAAGAATCGGTAACGGACATTACCTCTTCTTTGAAGCGCCTCTTTGAGACCTCCTCTTAGGGCACTAAAATTGGTCTTTGAAGAAGACCAGGAACTCTAGGATGTTTCTAGGGAAGTGGATAAGAGAATTTTGTAGGTGTTGTCTGAGCTTGAAGTATCAAAGTGGTGTGAGGAAGAGAGGGAGGAGGTGCCCTTTTATAAGGGAGGAGAGGGGCACCTTTGGAAAAACTAAAAATATTATTTTATTATAAATCCATATTCGGTTTTTAATAGCTCCAAATTGATTTATTTTGAAGATAAGGTTGGTATGGGTCAAAATCCTCTCATCCAATAGAATTTGGACAAGTTTAGGTTACTATTTTAACCTTATCATTTAGATTTATCTTTAAGTTAGATAATTTAACTTTTACAGTGTCTTCTTGTTTTCTTACACTATAAGGTTAATAAACTTACTATAACAAGCTCATTGAACCCCAAGTTGTTTATTATTAATATATATAACCTTATCTAAGTCATCTGGCCGAATAGTATATTTTTAGGAAAAAAATAACAATTAATAATATAATATTATTTTAAAAAAACTAATTTCTGTCAATTTTGACACTATTTGGTAATTGATTTTTGTGAAAATAATAACAGAATGATTAGTTCTAAAAAAGGTAATAATAAAATTACTAACATGTCATATTAACATAAAAAATTAGTTTAATTCATAAAAAGTCTCAAATTACATTTATTTTGGTATTTATAACATTAATTATGTCAATATCTCATTAATAAGTTAATTACTGCATCATCATTGTGTCATAAATAAATAAATTTATTTAGTGTCTAAAAATTAAAAATAACATACCATTATGTAGTAAATCTTTTTATATTTCTAATGAATATTTATAGTCTAATTTTTCTTATGTATAACCCTATATTAAAAATGATTTAGTTATTAAACTTTGATTTTAACTATTTTAAACCTTCTTTAAATAAATTAATAATAAATGTCCTAATCTAATCAAAGTGGGCCTAAATGGTCATATTTTATTACTAAGGTTGTTTTTGGTCGAATTACACTTATCCAATAGAATTAATACATTTTTAGGGTAATAATAATATCTTTTGTACCCTTAATTACCCTATTTACTTTTAACCGTGGTAAATAAAAGTAAAAAGTTAATATTCACCAAATATTATTTTCACCTCATTGAACCAAATTTTACTTACTGAAATCAACCGTGTCTCTTTGATTTTTGAAATTCCATTCACAAAAGTGGTAAAATTAAGTTTTATGTAAATTTGCAAATTCTCCTAGGAGGTGGGTAAAAGACGGTGAAAAGTTCAATAAAATTTTTATATATCTAAAATTATTATAAAATGACTCCAATGAATTGCATTGAAATTATATAGGTATTATGTATCAATTTTGACCTCAAATAAACTTAAATAAAATAAATAATTATTTAAATAAAAATTCGGTTTTTAAATAGTAACCCAGTATTTTCACTATTCATCAAAAATTGAATGTTTTCAGAAAAATACCAAAATTTCACCCTAGGCTAATTTCGATATTACGAATCCAAAATTGAAGTCCATTTTGAAAAATAAAATTTACAAAATTTCAAAAAGTGGGTATTACTATTCATAACGGCTAGTTTTAATAATATTTTAATAGCATGTCGTTGTTTAGTGAAGATCATTATTGCGTACAACGCAAGCTATCGAGGAAGGTCGTTGTTGCGTGTAAAGCAAGCCAAGAGAGTGTTGTGTGTAGTGAAAGATTCCTTTGATGATGTATATAACATAAAAACAAAATATTTCTCATAAAAGTCTCGGGTGTTACATTCTACCCCCCTTAAAATGAATTTCGCCCTTGAAATTCGTCACTTTGTAACAAATAGATGAGGATATATCTCTCTAATTATATCCTCAAGTTCCCATGTAGCTTCTTCTAATTGGTGGTTCTTCCATAAAACTTTCACCAAGCGAGTGGTCTTGTTTCGTAGGACATTTTCTCTACGATCCAGAATCTCTATCGGCTGTTCTTCATAAGAAAGATCTTGCTCCAGCGGCACAACTTCTGAGCTGAGTACATGTGAAGGATCAGGTATATACTTTCTCAGGAGAGATACATGGAACACATAGTGAAATTGGGAGAGATTCAGTGGAAGGTCCAATCAGTAAGCTACCTTTACAACACGATCCAGTATTTCAAAAGGACCGATATATCTAGGGCTCAGCTTTCCCTTCTTTCCAAATCTCATTACTCTCATCCAAGGAGATATTTGTAAGAACACTTTATCACCCACTTCAAACTCTAGGTCTTTTCTTTGGTTGTCGGCATAACTTTTCTGTCGACTCTGAGCTGCTCTAATGTGTTGTTGAATATATCTGACCTTTTCTGCCATCTCATCAACAAGATCAGGTCATAATAGCTTTCTTTCACCAACTTCATACCAAAATGTTGGAGTTCTGCATTTCTTTCCATAGAGAGATTCATAAGGAGCCATCTGAATACTAGAGTGAAAGATATTATTATAAGAAAATTTCGCCAAAGGTAGGTGTCGATCCCAACCACCTTTGAAATCCATAGAGCAAGCTCTCAATATATCTTCTAGAGTTTGACTTTTCCTCTCAGACTTACCGTCTATCTGAGGATGATAAGCAGTGCTAAAACTCAACTATATATCCAGAGCATGCTGAAGACTTCACCAGAACATTGAGGTAAATCTCGGATCCCGATCAGATATAATGGAAAGTGGTACTCCATGAAATCTTACCACTTCCTTTACATATATCCTGGAAAGATGATCTAGAGAGAAATCATATCTAATAGCAATGAAGTGTGCTGACATTGTAAGACGATCAACTATGACCCAGATAGTATTATTGCCTTTGGATGTTTTAGGAAGTCCAGTGACAAAGTCCATAGTGATGTTTTCCCATTTCCATTCTGGTATGGGTAATGGTTGTAACATCCCCTTAGACTTTTGTATCTCAGATTTAACTTGCTGACAAACCAAGCATCGAGAGACATATTCAGCAACATCTCTTTTCATGCCATCCCACCAGAAGTACTCTTTTAGGTCCCTATACATCTTCATGCTTCCAGGATGAATAGAGAATGAAGATCTATGAGCCTCATCCAGCAGATCCTTCTTTAATTTTGGGATGGGAGGAACACAAACTTGAATCCTGAACTTTATTATCCCATCACAATCAATGTTGAATTCAGGAACATTTCTCACCTTCTTTCGTAACTCTACATCTTCTTTCTGTGCCTCTTTAATCTTCACATGTATAGATGGTTGAACATTCACTTGATAAAGATACAATTTTTCTCCTTTCATTATAATTCTAAGATTTAACCTTTGTAAATCCATAAATATTGGATCTTTTGAGATCTTCATCATGGATAAGCTATCATGGTCTTGTCGACTTAATGCATCTTCCACCTTGTTTTCTTTCCCAGGGTGGTAATGAATTGACCAGTCGTAATCCTTAATCAGATCCAACCATCTTCTTTGGTGCATATTCAGCTTATTTTGTGTGAAAATATACTTTAAACTTTTATGATCAGTATAAATATCACACCTTTCTCCATAAAGATAATGCCTCCAAATCTTTAATGAAAATATTACCGCAGCTAACTCCAAATCATGAGTTGGGTAATTTTGCTCATGGATTTTCAACTGTCGTGAGGCATAAGCTATCACCATATCGTTTTGCATGAGAACACACCCCAATGCCTTCTTGGATGCATCACTGTAGATCACAAACATTTCTCCACTACAAGGAAGTGTGAGCACAGGTGCACTGGATAACCTTGTTTTCATATCCTTGAAATTCAATTCATATTCATCCGTCCAAACAAACTTAACTCCTTTCCAAGTCAACTTGGTGAGTGGATTATATAATCGTGAAAAATCATTCACAAAACATCGATAATATCCAGCCAAACCAAGAAAACTTCGTATCTTAGTTACTATTGTTGGTCTCAACCATCTTTTGATAACCTCTGATTTGGCTTGATCCACAGGTATCCCCTATTTTGAGATTATGTGACCAAAAAATGAAACTTTTTGAAGCCAAAATTCACACTTGGTAAATTTGGCATAAAGCTTCTCCTTTATCAGGGTCTTCAATACAATTTTCAAGTGATCTTCATGTTCTTCCTTGCTCTTTGAATAGAAAAGAATATCATCTATAAAGACTACCACAAACTGATCAAGATAGTCTCTAAAGACTCTATTCATCAGATCCATGAAGATATAGGGGAATTAGTAAGACCAAATGGAATCACTATAAATTCATAGTTTCCATACCTTGTACAGAAATCTGTCTTTGGTATATATTCCCTTTTGACCCTTAATTGATGATACCTTGAATGAAGATCAATCTTGGAAAAGTATTGGGCTCCGTGTAGTTGGTCAAATCAGTCATCAATGCGTGGGAGAGGATATTTGTTCTTGATAGTGATCTTGTTAAGTTCTCGATAATCAATGCAGAGTCTCATTGATCCATATTTCTTCTTAACAAACAGAACAGGTGCTCCCCAAGGTGACGCACTAGGGCGTATGAATACTTTATCAATATTCTCTTGGAGTTTCTTCTTCAATTCATGCAACTCAATTGGGGTCATTCTATAAGGTGTCTTTGAAATAGGCAAAGCACCCGGTATGATTTCTATTGAAAACTCGACTTCACGATTTGGTGGAAGACCCGGCAATTCCTCTGGAAAGACATTGTCAAACTCCCGTACTATGGGAATATTCTTAATCGTGAGTTTCTAACCAACCATTTGAGATAAATAACCTTTATTTAGTAGAATCAAGACCCATATGATGGAAGAAATTTCCAATGGAAGGTTATGTTCATCCTTGCATCGATAAACGATCATAGATTGATCTGGAATATGAAATGTGACTTCCCTTATTTGGAAACTGATACGAGCTCCATATAGAGAAATCCAATCCATGCCAAGAATCACATAAAATTACACTATAGGAAGGATCACAAGATTTACAGGAAGCACTTTCCCACAATCTTCAATCGGAGAAGAATTATAAACTTTTGATGTGACAGTTGTGCCATTAAGGGTTGTCACAGCTAACTCAACATCTAATTGTTGAGGTAATACGGTGATACCATTAGAAAATTCTTTAGAAATAAAAGAGTTGGTGGATCCAGAATCGAATAAAATATTTTCTACTTTAGAGTGGATGGTAAGTGTACCTTTCACCACTTCATTATCGTACTCCACATTGCTGATAGAAATTGCATGTGACTTTCCTTTGTCTTTAGCCTTAAGAGTTTTTTGGCATTGATCATCATAAAAAACCCTTTGATTAGGGCATTGATTGGCATAATGCCCCCATTTACTTGTATTTTTAACATTTAAGTGTAGGAGGTGAAATCTAGGTAGGCTTTTCTTTGTTCTCATCACTAGTCATCTTCCTCCCATCATTGCGGCATTCAAATGCCCGATGGCCTTCCTTTCCACATTTGAAACATTTACTTGTCCCTTTAAGACAACTCCCTCGATGTTTCTTTCCACACTTTGAGCATAAGGGAAAACTCATCTTCTTTTCAATGTGCTCTTTAGATTTTCCTTTGAATTCCATTTTCCTCTTCTTATGTTACTGATGGGTTGCACCAATCTCCATCTCAACCTTGAGAGCACATCAAACAATTTCCTCGTATCTATTGAAGTCCCTTATGGATAACGCCCTTCGAAGACTTGATTTTATGCCACTGAAGAATCGATCGATCTTACTCTCAGGTTGGATAATAATTCCGAAAGCGTACCTTGCAAGTCTTATAAAATTTTCTTCATAGGTACCAACAGATTCATCATCCTTTTGCTTTAGTTCAAGAAACTCCTTCTCCATCTTTGTTCGAAGAATATGAGGGAAGTACTTATTGAAAAATAAGTTCTTGAACTCGTCCCATTCCATGGACTCAATTTCATCTCTTGGCCTCGTATTATTGATAATATTTCACCATTGATCAGCTTCAACTTCCAAATGATAAACTGCTAAGATGACTTTATCAAGTTCAGAAAATTTAAGAACTGAAAATATCTTTTCAGTGGTACTGATCCATTGTTCATCAACTAATGGATCAGAAGACCCGTTGAATGAAGGTGGAAACTACCTCATGAAGGATTCAACATAATGTTGCTCCTTCATTTGATCGTTTAGAAGTCTTGCATGATTCATATCTTGAAAAAGTTGTGTGAGCATGGCTACAAGATTTTTCATTCCAACTCCCATAACGTTTGGTTGCTCAGGGGGACAATCATTGCATTGCCCGTCGCATTCCACATTAACATGGTTCCTTTGGGTTCCAGCCATTGACTAAAACCAAGAAGAATAGTGTGAGAAACAATGATTATAATAGGGAAACCACATAATCAAGAATAAAATTTCACACTTAAGGTCTTATCATAGGTTTTTCATGGAGATTTTTAAAACACTAATATCATGTTCTATGCTTAGACTTATCCTTAGGGTTCTTACTAAGGCTTTCACATCCTAGTTTCCGAAGGTTGACTATACCTTTCCTCTGATACCTACTATGACGACCCATACTTTACATACATCGTTATTACTTCAAAATTGAAGCATACTTATTACAACATATAAAAAACCATGGAAGGCCGTATAGGTATAGTTTCTTTAGAAACTGGGAAACATAAACAATTGGTTCATAAATCATCTACGTTGTCTCCCATTTATTTCATCATATCTAGAGTCCCTTTTTGGCATATCCTACTTAATATCCTCCTTCCTGACCTGGGGAAAAGAGAACAGACAAAAGGGTGAGCTCAAATGCTTAGTAAGGGTAAACAAAAGAAATATCAATCACATCATATTCATAAGAACATAACATTTTGGAAATCGTACCCTACAAAGGAGATCATAATTTCATAACATGGGATAAATAATTGTAGTGAAATGTAATCCCAATAATCATAACTTAAAACATGAAACGTTTTGGAATAAACACATAATCATAGAAAATCATTTCTTATTATCCAAGACTCATTTCCAAGACTATCTTAGCAGACAATGTCCATTTCTGAACCGAGTTCACTCCTCGTTTCAGTCATGTTTCACTTAACCGGTTTAACCTTTCATTTCAAACATGTCTATCTCATGAGATATAAATCTTTACCCAATGCATTGGAGGGAGATATAGGTCCCACCCATCTCATAATGATACCATTCTTATGTGTGCGACAAAATCACAAATCATACATCATTGCATAACCCATGTAATAAAAATGGGATTCCTAAACATCGTGACATCATAAAACAATTCATATAAGATAAACGAATTCATAAAAACAATTCCATCACAACATAATCAAATAAATGTAATAATAGGGATAGAAACAGAACCCAATATTATCATAGATGGAAAATAGTTTTGATAAAACACTTCAACTCCATTCTCGAGGAAAATATCCTTTCTACTTCAAAAACATTTTCCTTTCTTAACATGTCATACAATTTTAAAATAAAAGAAGTTGATTAAAAATAAACTTGAAAACTTATAAAGGAAGATTCTTGGAAATAATTTTTTAAAAATCCATTCATGCCGTATAAGTTAAAAAACATTCTTCTCATACTTTTGTCAGAAAAGACAAAAAGTACCTCGTACAAAAAACGACAAAAGATTCCTTTCATATCCATTACTAAAAACACACTGAAGGGTAAAATTGGATTTAAAAAATTGTAGGTGGATTGAAATAATATTACATATTGAGGAAACATGGATGTGGATGATAAAATACACCCCAGTAAATTCCAAAGTATAAACAATCTCAGATAAAAATGAGATTGTGATATTTCCCTTACCTTAGGTCCGATTTGCTTTGTAAGTGTCTGAACCTCTTGTATAATGATTTAAATAATGTTATTGACTTATTCTAGAATCATAATTATTTTTATGATATCATATATGGTCATATTCTTAGCTCCTTTTTAGTAATATTTCTTTGTTACTTGTTATTCAGGTGTTTATTGATTTTTGTTCTTATGCGTGTTTTGTCGAATAAATTCTTATTCTTCTTTTTAGGTTATAGATACCTCATTTACAGAATGTTATTAGTGTAATACATATCATATTTATTCACTCAATTCATTTATGTAATCATTATGCAATGAAAATCATGTAGAACGAGTCGCATCACATCGTGGAGACGATATTCCGTACATACGCACGAGCGATGATATCATTCCCATGATCGTGGAATTGTATTGGAGTGTATGTATACTATTTCAGAATCAATATCACTTTAAAATAATCATATATAGTAATTATTTACACCATTATACCCATCGAAGTAAGGTGGTGGTGGGAAATAGATTACACCATGGCGTGGAGATGGTATTCCGTACGTACGCACGCACGTTCGTTTTCCATAGGATGGATAGATGGTGAAATAGGGTTGTTTCATACTTATAATAAAATATCAGTATATGAGTTATACTTATGTTATTACTTCATAATGAAACAACTAAATACGAATAAGTTGAAGATGAAATAAAGTTGAAAGAATCGGTAACGGACATTACCTCTTCTTTGAAGCGCCTCTTTGAGACCTCCTTTTAGGGAACTAAAATTGGTCTCTAAAGAAGACCAGGACCTCTAGTATGTTTCTATGGAAGTGTAGAAGAGAATTTGGTAGGTTTCGTCCGAGATTGAAGGCTCAATGTGGTGTGACGAAGAGAGGGAGGAGGTGCCCTTTTTTAAGGGAGGAGAGGGGCATCTTTGGAAAAACTAAAAATATTATTTTATTATAAATCCATATTCGGTTTTTAATAGCTCAAAATTGATTTATTTCGAAGCTAAGGTTGGGATAGGTTTAAATCCTCTCATCCAATAGAATTTTTACATGTTTAGGTTACTATTTTAACCTTATCATTTAGATTTAACTTTAAGTTAGATAATTTAACTTTTACCGTGTCTTCTTGTTTTCTTACACTATAAGGTTAATAAACATACTATAACAAGCCAAAAGAACCCAAAGTTGTTTATTATAAATATATATAACCTTATATAAGTCATTTTACTGATCCTTATATTTTTATTAATAAAATAACAATTAATAATATAATATGTTTTTTAAAAACTATTTTATGTCAATTTTGACACTATTTTGTAATTGATTTTTGTGAAAATCATAACAGAAAGATTAGTTCTAAAAAATTTAATAAAATCAATACTAAAATGTCATATTAACCTATTAAATTAGTTTAATTCATAAAAAGTCTCAAATTACATTTATTTGGGTATTTATAACATTAATTATGTCAATATTTTATTAATAAGTTAATTACTGTATCATCATTGTGTCATAAATAAATTAATTTATTTAATGTCTAAAAATTAAAAATAACATACCATTATGTAGGAAATATTTTTATCTTTCTAATGAATATTTATAGTCAAATTTATCTTATGTATAACCCTATATTAAAAATGATTTTGTTATTACACTTTGATTTTAACTATTTTAACCCTTCTTTAAATAAATTAATAATAAATGTCCTAATCTAACCCAAGTGGGCCTTAATGGTCATATTTTATTCCTAAGGTTGTTTTTGGTCAAATTACACTTATCCAATAGAATGAGGACATGTGTTAGGGTAATAATAATATCATTTTTACCCTTAATTTCCCTATTTACTTTTAACTGTGGTAAATAAAAGTAAAAAGTTACTATTCACCAAAAATTATTTTCATCTCATTGAACCAAATTTTACTTACTGACATCAACTGTGTGTCTAAAATTTTTGAAATTTCATTCACAAAAGTGGTAAAATTAAGTTTTATGTAAATTTGCAAATTCTCCTAGGAGGTGGGTAAAAGACGGTGAAAAGTTCAATAAAATTTTTATATATCTAAAATTATTATAAAATGACTCCAATGAATTGCGTTGAACTTATATAGGTATTATGTATCAATTTTGACCTAAAATAAATTTAAATAAAATAAGTAATTATTTAAATAAAAATCGGTTTTTAAATAGTAACCCAGTGTTTTCACTATTCATCAAAAAATGAATGTTTTCAGAAAAATACCAAAATTTCAGCCTAGGATAATTTTGATAATACGAATCCAAAAATGAAGTCCGTTTTGAAAAATTAAATTTACAAAATTTCAAAAAGTGGGTATTACTATTCATAACAGCTAGTTTTAATAATATTTTAATAGCATATCGTTGTTTAGTGAAACTCGGTATTGCGTACAATGCAAGCTATCGAGGAAGGCCACGGTTGCGTGTAAAGAAATTCAATATAGTGGTGTGTGTAGTGAAAGATTACTTTGATGATGTATATAACATAAAAACAAAATATTTCTCATAAAAGTCTTAGGTGTTACAACTAGAGCTGTTAGAACTCTTAGGAACCATCCCTTATATGCTATTGTAGGAGATCTAGACAAAGGAACTCAAATTAGAGTTTCTATTAGAAATAATGTTGAAAATCAAGTCTTCTTATCGCAACTTGAAAGTAAAAACATTATTGAGGCAATCAATGATGATTTTTTTGTGTGATGGTTATGCAAGAAGAACATAATTAGTTTGAAAAGAACAAAGTTTGGAAACTTTTAAAAAGACCCAAGGACAGATTCTCCATAGGCACTAAATGGGAGTTTAGAAATAAGGTATATAAAGCTGGTATCATAATTAGAAAAAAGGTTAGATTGGTTGCACAAGGATATAGTATAGAAGAAGGAATTGACTATAAAGAAACCTTTCTACCAGTATCAAGACATGAAGCCATCAAAATTCTTCTTGCTTATGGTGCACATCTGAATTTCAAACTATATAAAATGGATGTTAAGAGTGTATTACTAAATTGGTATATCACTGAGGATATCTTTTTTGAGAAACCTCCTAGTTTTAAAAATACTCATTTTCCAAATCATATTATTAAATTATCAAAAGTGATTTATTACATCAATATGCATTGTCTTAGAGTTTGAAACATGATTTTTCAAGATATTAATAGCACTTGTGTTGTCAAAATTTATAGGTAGATGTCTGAATTGATGTCCGTAATCTAGTAATGTGTTTTCATCCACAGAATTTATGCACAACAGCTACTAGCATCTATGTATTCAGCTTATGCAGTAGATAATGGAATAGAAATTGGTTTCTTACTACACCATGATATTAGTGACTTGCCTAAAAGGTGACATGTTCTAGAGGTGGTTTTTCAATCTAACATATAGCCACTGAGGTCAGCATCAGAATAATTAACAAAATCAAATTATTGTCCTATAGGATAGAGAAGTCCTCGATTGGGTATATGCTTGAGGTATTTAAAATTTATCTTTAAAACATTTAGATGATATTCCATTGGATTTTCTTGAAAACAAGCACAGATACACACAATAAACATAATGTCAGGTTGACTAGTAATTAGGTAGAGTAAACTTCCAATCATCCTCTATAAGTTGTTTGATCAATAGATTTTCCATCTTCATCAAGATCCAATTTACAAGTGGTACTCATTGGAGTGTCATTAATTTTTGTGATATCCAATCCAAAACGTTTTAATGGATCTCTAGTGTATTTACATTGATATAAAATAATTCCTTCATTATTTTGAAATATTTGAAATCCAAGAATGAACTAGGCATAATAAACCTTAAGTAAATGTCTTACTGTTTTATATCTTATTATTTTACATCTTACTATTTTATATCTTACTATTTTATATCTTACTGTGTCATGTTTACGATCTCATAGGATGTATTTATTGGTTACTGTCTAACACTTATTGTCTCTAACAATACAGTCGCGTGATTTAGAAATCACAATTTCTTTATTTTTTACTTTCTCACTGTAAAACATTTGATATCATCTCACCATAAAACATTTGTTACTGTTTCACCATAAAATAATTGTTACTGTCTCATAGTGAGAGTCAGTTACTGTCTCCCAATAAGGATGTATTATTATTTTATTTATAAATTAAAACTTGTATCATATTAATTACTTATTTCTTTCTCGAGATTTTGTTTTTACGACGTTTGGTATTATTAAATGATAAAATTAAACTAAGTTTGACCCATTCTTTACTCGAGCACCCTTTTATTCTCTCAAACTGTAACCCTTCTTCAAAATTTCAACTCTTCTCTCTATCTTAACTTTGGTGAATGCCTAGGATGAAATTCCCTTCATCATCGACTCCAAAGAAACATGTTTCAAAGAAAAAGAAAATGACACCTAAGTTAGCACCTGCGGGTCTTATAAATCCAAATATAGTGAATGGAACTGTAGTACTGAAGAAAGAGATATTCCCTAAGTGGATTATGTCGATTAAGTCTCTAGTTTTGAAAGTATTAAAAGATAATGCATTGTTAGAATGTTTTTCAAAGGAAGATAGACCTATCTACCCAAATCCTGTGGAATAATTGTATCAGTTTGTATAATCATCATTTGAATCTAAAAGAGGATATGTTTTAAGGAGCTGGATAAATTGCTAGAGATTCACTTTTTTTTTCATGGTTATAGGCTGCATGCCTTAGGATACCTCATGAGGGTATCTGTGAGTAATATCAGAGAAGACCTCCAGCTCTTAGTGAATTTTTTGTTTTGGAATATTCCTTGAAAAGTTTAACTGGAAATGGAACTAAGAGGAGATCTATCACTGTTGAAATAGATGGAAAATCTAGACTTCTATTTAAGTTTATTCAAAAAATTATTATCCCTAGAAAAGGTGATTTTTCTATACTTAAATATCATCATATATTTTTGATTCATCTTATGAAAATTGGACATAAGATCAATCTTTATAAGTATGTCATACACCATATGTGTGAATTGATAAAGACCACATCCAAGCCAACCTACCTATTCTATTCTTGTCTTATCTCCACCATGATACATACCAAAGGATTGGTTGACCAAATAAAGAAGTTATCAAGTATCATGAGATCTGTCTTGCAAAATTCATTATCAAAAGTATTAAGATCAATTGGAATTCTAGAAAAAAGGCATGGGTGGAAGATAACGACAGTATCTATGAAAAGTTCAATCTAGTGAAACATCCCTTAGAACTAAAAGGTATTTATTATCCTTGTTTGGAACCAGATTAATTTGTGGAGTGTTATGAAGAAGAATAAGAAGAGTCTACTGAGCCTACTAGAGAAACTATTTTTGATAAGGAAGGCACTGCTCTTGTTCCTCATGTAGTAATTGAAAAAGAAATATCTGCACTTAAAGATGTTTCTTATCTAGAAGATCAACCTATAGTTGAAAAAGAATCTATTTACAAAGAAACTGAAAAAATATACTATGGAATAACATATAAAAGAATAAATTACTATTATGCAAGAAGCTGACCATGAGGAACTTCCAGTGGAACAATCTGTTACTGAAGTCATTCCTTTGGCAGAAGAGAGGATAGAGCTAGTTTTTTAGTTTTCTAGACAGTAAATGGGTGAAGAACTAAGTAATGAATTCCTGGAGATATATCAAGATCCTAAGCTTCTATGTCCTAATAAGGATGCAACTGTTGTGGGCGAGCAGCCCCCCAATCTGGAATATGATGATGTGCCAAACCCGATTGATCCAAGCATAGTAGAAACATGGTATAAATTTCCCAGTAAATTTGATGTGAATGACTCTTAGGAAGTCTCAGTTAAAGGTATTGACCTCTCCACTATGTTTCAGTTTAAAATTAAATCTGGTCCTAAAGCAATATCTTCGAAAGAAACTGATCTTGTCTCAGTATCTATCCTGAACCTTTATCAGAACAAGCAACCTTGGTGTGTAAAGATGACCTGAAAGAATTTGGAGCTACCCTTTTGGCTAGGGTTGAAAAACTCCTTAATACCCAAATAGCTCCTATAACAAATCTAAGTGAGAGAGATGCCTCACTAGTGTTGTAAAAAGTCATTTGGTATATTCAACCCAAAAGGTTTCATGGGATTCATGAATTCAGAGTTGAGAACATTCTTCTTAAAGATGAAGTGATTACTCTAAGAGTTATGATTAAAGACATGCAAAAAGTGATGAATTCGAGATCAGATCTCACTTCTCATCCTGTTGAGCCTTTTGTTCCTCAAAACCCTCAAGATATTGCTTCTCTAATTCAACCTCATTTAGCTTCTTTAGAACAAATGGTAGTAGATGGAAAAAAATATAGTGAAAGAGATGAGTGAACATGTTTTTAGTCTTAACAAGATCACTGATGAGTATAAGGGGTGCCTTCAAAAAGTGATAAATAAACAAAAATCTCTTACCTTAGATTTCACTACTTCTAGAGACTCCTGAAAATTATCATAACCTTCCTTAGATAGTGACCTACTCAGAACAGTGGTAAAAGATGAACTTTAGATTGTCCTTAGTGATTTAAATAAAGATTCTTTGACTGATGTTATTAGGATTAGTGACATATTTCTTGATTTGGTTCAAATCCATTCCAAAATTTCTAACGATGCTCATCAAGAAATTTCTAAGAAAGTGGAATTCTACTTCAACCAAATCTTCTCAATAACTAACAGGAAGAATCATTTCATGTACCTTGTAGAAAATCATAGGATTCCTTCTATTACTCAAGCTTTCAAGAATCAATTCCAAAAGCTCACAAATTTCACACGTCTGTTGAATAAGTGTATGGAAAACAATTATGACTTTGAGAAATACATTCATTATGGTGGAGATATAATTGATTATTTAATCAAGCTTCTAAGGACCTATCTTCATGTACAGACTACTTCCATAGTTGCCCATGTGACTGCATCTCTGAGACCTGGTTTTCCTACCTTTACCTCTGCATTAGCCTCCACATCTATGTCTGTCAGTCAGGCACTAAGTCAGATCAGGCCTATAATCCTTGATCAATAATATCATCGATATTCTAATACACCTTTGTGGCTCCCTCTTTCATTTAAGGTCTTCTTTTACCTTCTCTTTCAACCAGCTTACTCCCTTCTTCTACCTCAACCTCTTCAACAATGGATTCTTCTTCTGATGCTGCTGTTAAGGGAAAAGAGGATACTAACCAATGATGAAGAATAGTGATTACTCTCCTTTGATAGGAATGTTCTTTCATTTATATTTTGTACTGAATTTTTTTTTCTATCCATTGTGCCCTTTTTATTTTCTACTCATTATTCACTCTTTTTGATAATCCCAAAAGGGGGAGAAATCTCTAGGGAAAAATATCTATGGGAGAAAACATTATATATGTTATAGGCACATTGGAAATATATTGTTGGAACAAATATACACTCCAAGTGTACATTATTTTTTATCCTCAAAAAGGGGGAGATTATTGGACTCCTCGTGTATTAATCAGGTTTTAATGAAAAAAATCATATTCGGTCTATAAACCATGTTAACACTATGTAATCTATCTCACATCAAATGTACAATTGTTTAGTAAAATTAATCCAAATCTATTAAGTTATATACACTCAGTTTGGTTATTGTACACTATATTTTGATTTACTTTATAATTTCATTGACAAATGATTATGTATAACCCATTTTATGAATATCTATACATTATTATGAATACATATATGTGGCTAAGTCTAAGACATCGTGAGTCTGCCACCGGTTATGTTTTTATGGAAGAGTAATGAGACACAATGAACCATGAGACACCGTGAATGAGAAACTGTGAGTTAGACCCCGTGATCCAGACACTGTGAACCATGAGAGACTATGAACGAGACACCGGGAACTATGAGACACCGTGAACGAGACACCGTGACCAATCTAGACACTTTTTGAAGGAGACATCGTTTCCATGACATACTGTGACACTGTTTCTTAATCTACTTTGTCATTTTCAATTTACTCTCCAACGGTCATATTTGAAGCTTTTAAATGCACTTATATAATTAATATTTCTTTGTAGACATGTCACCTAACAGTATGAGGTACGAGGTGCAGAATACAAGCAACCTGTCGGCTCTAACACATGAACCCCAAGATAGAGGATTATTGCGGCCTAGAAACAATATATTGATAAAATCAAGAAAATTGAAAGAGGATGATAATGAAGAACACACTCAGAGAATTTTAGAAGAATTAATTGTCACATGCAACTAGATGCTTCTAAAGAACACATGAAGAATACTTAAATCCCCTAATCGAGAACATCTTCGCACTGTCAAACATCACAAAGAACACAAGCCAGATCTTTCTGATTTGCGACATCTGTTATCCATTTGAGGACTTTATATCTGAATCTTCTTCATCTTAGAAGTCCAGAGTTACAAAGACTAACACTCAGATCACCTATAAACTTATTTCAATATTTCGGCTCTGTTATGTATCATTTTTTAGCTTTTGAGTAGTGTGTGTGTCTGTATAAAAACACACTCTATATCTTACATTAAAATGAAGGATACAATATATCCTTTCTCAAATATCTTGTTACACTTGTATACCCACGGATAAGTGTGGAAGAGGTCCCTGTGTGGCATGGTATTTTGTACCCACGATGAACTGTGGAAGAGGTCAATTGACCTAGATAGTCTTATATATTGTTGTTCAAACCGATCTAGGGTGTGGATCATTTTTATTTATATAAATTACTTAGTGGAAGGTGATCTCCAAGTGGAGTGGATTAGGTCTCAGCTTGAGACTGAACCACTTGTTTTATTTCTACTGTGCTGCTTAATTTAGTCTTCTTAGTTTTACAACTTTACTCTATAATTCAGAAATCACTAAATTCACCTTGATAGTTAATCTTGGAAAGAAGTTATAATAGTTTTTACTTAGTATAATAACATCAAAAGTAATCTTAGTAACTGATCTTAAGATTACTGATAATTAATCAATCTTATATGATGCTATTCAAATAGTCAAACATTCGTAATAGTATAACCCTGATTAACTGGATTGTATTTAACCTTATTGGGGAAACCATTTTAATAATACTTTTAAATAAGAAATTTTTATGGATACTCAATTCACCCACCTCTCTTGAGTAATCCACTCCAACCAACATCAACTACTTATCTTTTCCTCATTAGACTATCATATGGAAGCGCACATGTGTCTAAAAGAACATTAATTTATGGCCACCCATTTTTTGGATATTCCTACTCGATTCTATTTTTTTCCATTGTTATATTGGAGGTGAGTATGGGGTGTTATCCTTGTCCTATCACAAACTTAGGGGGTACCAATGTGTAAGTATGTAATGATAAATTCTTCATAATATTATAAATATGAAAATATTTCCATTATAAAATATATAAGGGATGATCATAATGAAGGGAGTACATCCCATGATAAATCTAAAATATGAGTAAGAATAAATCCATATTGGGAAAAAACTCCCAATTTGGTCATTTCATAGAAAGAATATTGAGGTTCCTCCTTATTACCAATATAATTTATTTTATTAACTAAATTATAGGGGAATTGAAGTACTTGATGTAGAAAAGTTGACCAAATGTATTTGATGGTTTATAGAAAGAAGACACGTCCATTATAAAAATTAACAATCACATTTTCGAGGTTTAAAGTGATTCCATTAAAAAGAAGAAAATCATAAGATGAGGTATGAAAATCACACATTCATTAAAAAAAATTAGATTCTAATAATGTTTATATTTAGGGGGAGTTGTGTTTATACATGTGGAATGTTTTGATATGTTCAAAGAGATGGGTGATGGATCTATCATAACATAATTACTCAGATTGAACTTTATATAAAGATATTAGAATGGGATTGAGGAATGTATTATATGATAGATGTAAAATGGACAAAAATTGATTACCTTGATTATATACTCTAATTTTCTTAACCGTTTTCACACACATTGTCTTTTAGTTATATAGTAAAACATACTTTTCTATGAATATCATGTCATCATATTTTTATCTTAAGAGATGTTTTCATATTTTTTAAATAATGGATGATGATTTGAGATTTTCCGTATGTTACCATTTACATTTTTTTAATAGTGGTTACATATAATAGTAGGGTAGAAAGAAAATTTATGCATCATTTGGGGTGTATGAATTCATCATTTGTAGATATTAATAAAAAAAATAAATGGGATATTGTGGTTCCAAAGTGAGTTTTTTTCATTAATTTTAAATATATAAATATGTTTTTGTGGATAATATTTCTTAATAATAATTGAGACCACTAAGAGGATATTTTTTTTAAAGACATGTAATATAATTTCTTAAAGTTGTGTATGAATTTTGACACAAATATTTTGGGAAAAGTTCAATAATTTAGATGATAGTGTGAGGATATTCTTGTTCATAACATTATGAAAATACTAATTATCTAATTGATGTTTGTATGTATTTATACAATAGGAACTAAAGATTGGTGTCGAAGTAATATAATGTTATAAGAAAGAACATTTATGATTTTACTAGACTAAGAGTTACAAGATGATAGAATTTTTGAGTACATGTGAGTTTCTACAAAGGGATAGAATTTGGGTTCAAACAAAATATTGAGATAGAGTTTGTATGATTTTGAATAATGTTATCTGGTGGATTGAATCAATGTGAATTTATGGAAATGTATGTATTCCACATTGCAAAGTTTGAAGATGAATTTGTATGGATATAAACCTATAGAATATGTTTATACCAAATGTTTGATTGATGAATTTATCATGATCACATGAATAATGATCGGATGGAAGATTCTCTTTCATTTCATCAGATTTGGGGTTGTATTATTTTTAAAATAAAAGAATTCATATTGAATAGAAGAAAGCTATAAAAAGTAAAATAATGAATCAACAAAGTTCCAATGGATATTAAATTTAATATATAGGTTGAGATACAATGTCTGGATACTGAATGGTTTTCCCTAGTAATGTGATGTTTTGCTTAATTTTATGGAGACCATTTATATAATTCATGTATCAAATGAATAAAAATGTGTCAGGTGAAGGATAACATGCCAATGTTATGAGATGGAGATAACCATAGAAAATAATAAAATGGTGAATTTGATGTGGATACATTGGATGAAGGTACATTGGATAGATACTATAATATTACAATGGAAGGAATATTATGATTAATATATATGGAGAATTGAGATTCCATCTAATAGAGTTTATATGGGAAGATAAGGGAAGATAATGTTTGAGATGATGTTTAGATATATTAAATAGAGGCATGTTGTTCTTAATATATAGAGTGTTCATAAAAGAGGGGAACAAGACTATGAAACATTATAAAATAGTTTATGTTGTTATTTCATGATATGGGTAATGTTGAATATGTGCCATAAGATAGAGGAGTTAATTGAAAATATATCAGAAATAAGTTATTCAGAACGAGTTAAAATGAGCTTTACATAAACATTGAAATTCCAATATAAATGATGATGTTAAGCTATTCGTTCAATAGATGATATATTTTCAAGGTTTAGTATGTTTTATGAATTTCCTTAATTATGAAGTTATTATTGTTCATATAAGGATGTTTATGTCATGTTTGTAAGACTCGTCAGGAATATTATAGAAGATTTTATTTGCATCCAAAAAATTTAAATCTATGGGAGATCTAAAATTTTACATTCATTGAGTGGGAAAATGATTTTTCAATTTTATCTTATTCAATTAATAATAACACTTATAAGAAGTGGAGGTCTAATATTACATATGTAAGAAAATATTCATACATGACAAAGTAGAAGTGTGGAAGGATTTCTATCATGAGTATAAAACCAATGACCTGATTTATTTGAGGAGGAGAATAAGATTGATGATTTTCGAGATAAAGGACATTAGGTAGAGTTTCATCGAGAGAATAAGGAAGTATTAGACTTAGTATTATCAGTTAAACAAGAAACAAAGAATGAGTTGGTACCTGAGTTTCAACATAGTTGATGGATATTCATATATGCTAAAGAGACATCGAACTAGGATTTATTAGGATGAGATACAATGAATGAAATGAATCAATATTAGGAGTATATTATGAAGATATACTTGATAGATTTTGTGACCCATCAGATGGTGGGAATACTGGATGGAGATCTATCATACAGACTTTTCCTATGGTAAATTTATGAAAGAATTATTATATGGTAATATTGAGTAATCTAGGTATCTCCATGATCAGAAAACATTTAGAGGCCAAATATATATTAAAAACATTATTAATGATCTTGAATATTATAATCAAGATAAGGGGGTCAATCTTATTTGTGGAGAAATAGTATTAGAAGAATAATATCGTTCTATGGTGGATTAGAAAAAAATAAGGAAGAACTTGTAGATGGGGTGTCAAAAGAGTTCCATAGAAGTATTTTAGCTGTGGTTTGTAAACTACTAGGAATGAAGCAGACATGATAAGGATAGTTGGGGTATATGAAATTGGGGAAAAAAGTTTATTTCTAGAGTGTAGAACCATGATTAGGTGGAGTAATGATTAATGTGTTATAGAATTGGCTACTTCTTGTTCCATTGTATTACTAAAACCAGATAGTAAAATAATCTTTGTTGGGGGGATAATCTACATGTGAAGGAGATTTAATTTTTACTAAACCATGTAAATATAATGGGTTGATCTCTCAAATTTTATTACAATATTTTAAGTGAGTTGAAGAGATTTGTTTTATGGGATCATAACTCTAAACAATTTCATAGGGAGTGATTTTTAGAAACATTTATCAGAAAAAGTGATAACTAATTTAACCCCTCACAATCTCAAGGATCCTACATCGATTTGGGAACATCCCATTACACTAAAAGTGATCATTGGAAGGAAGGTACATGTGAGTGAACCTTAGATAGTATTGACTTATCAATAAAAGTTTTATAATAGTGAGCCTCGGAAAGTTTTTAACTTCCCCAAACCCATTATAAGGGGAGTCACCCCTACAAATAATAGTGAGATTTATAATAAGTTAGCACATGGAACATAACTAATTCTTGTTCCATGGATGTATCCCAGTAGGTTTGAACCAAATAAATTCTCAAGTCCCTATTTAAATTATTCATTTACACCAAAACAGACCATGAATCTTATATTATATTCAATAAATGATAATAACAAGTGTATATCAAGGATGAGAGGTCAATATCCTTTAGGAAAAGTGAAACATTAATGGATCAATTTTATTCAATTGTTTAATCACTTTGCATAACTTGATTCCACCATCCCCCTTTAAGTAACCTCACACTAGGTAGCAATGTAGGGACCAATAATTTTTAAAATTTTATTGAATGGACTATTTTTCACATACCAACATTGTGATACCCCTATACTAGGTATACAATCGAACACATGGTAAACCCAAAGGGTGATCCCAATCCTCATGTGTTGTCACTATTGCCTTATCATGGTGGAAAAATTATTTTTGGAAAGGTTTATAACAAATAAAAACCAATATATCGGTGATGGAAGTTTAATAGAAATACCAACATGTCTCATCTGTAATTCATAAATCCATAAAAAATCAATGAAATAAAAATGATACATAGTAAATAATTTAAGAAATATAATGAAAATGAAATTTCTCAACTCAGCTTCAAACCCTTCATAATATGAAATTGTCAATTTTGACATCCATAACTACACTTATATAGTGAACTACTAAATAATGTAATATAAATAAGAAAAATTTTGTTTTGGAAAAAACTAATAATTCATAAAAACACATACATAATTGATCATGAAATCCAATGTGATCGAAGGGAACTCTCTATCCAACAACATTAAATCAATAACTTCCATAATCTACCCACTAGATTACGAAATTTCAGAGTTGAAACTAACCATAGATGAAATCCCCATGACACGACATCCTCACAATAAATTACAAGGAATTAGTAAAATATTGAGGGTTTATTTTTATTAAATAACAAATGAATGTTAGAAGATATAACAAAAACAATAAGACCAACTAAATGATGAAAGAATAATAAAAATACAATTGAAACGAAATCTAAATAAACAATAACATCATATCTTTAGTGACATGTAATAAAGAAGACATAATGAATCAAATGGACATCCCAATGCAATAACACATATGTAGAATTTATCAAAAAAACATAAAACTCTGAGTTCCAAACACCAAACCTAGGAAGAAGTATTATGATGCACCACTAGAGAAATACTAAAACATTCTTTTTCCCATGTCATGAAGAATAAAATCTATATATACAACAATGAACATATATTGGGGGTGATTTTTTGTACTGGGTAGTAATTCCACAACTGACATCCCAACTCACACCACTAATTTAAGGAAACATTAGCTCATACTTTAAAAAATATCTTATATAAAAAAGTTGAACATTATAATATATAATCAATTTAAAATAGTGATAATTTAAAGAAGATTTATTTTTGTAAAAAAATATGTTAAGAAAAAAAATTGAACAAAATAATTATTCTAAACCTTCCTTTCACTTAGATGACCAATTCTAGGCCCCCCCCATACACAAACACATTCATGACATGTGATAGTTCCTTACTCATTTGAAGTTACTTACTTATGAATCAAGTCATCATAAGGTGAAACTATCCCAATAATCCAACAAAACTTCACTCATTATCCAGGGCTGTATTCAATTAAAATGATCCCACACCATCCTTTTATTCCAAATTACTATATCCGTTCATTAAAAATAAACCATCTTTCCCTTAAAAACATTTATTTTGAATCATTTGTTGCATTAATCTTAAACAATATTTTTAAAACCATTATTTTAAAATTATAAATCAGAGGGGGTTTCAAAATGTCATTCAAATTATTATATTTCCAAAACATAAAACAAAATAGATTCCTTTAAGAAACCATTCAACATTTCCATAGAAAAAAAATGAAAAACTAAACCTTCTCTTTCTCGAATAAGTGGAGTATATAGATAATCTACCTACCTCACATGGATTTATAAAAATAACTAATGGAATACAAAACCCCTCTATATATCATTGAAACATAAACCCTTTATAAATACCAAAAATGTATCAGCCATGTTTACATCATAGAAGAAATATATATTTTTAAAAGAATATATTTACGGCTTTGTGATAGAAAATTTTAAAATATCTAGAGATGATAAGAAACATCTTGGAAATATCATTGATTCTATAGAGATAATGCACCTTTTTTCAAAAAAACTACATTAAAGACCAAATTAGGTCATCAAGGATGCCTATGAGGGGATAAGAGTTTGGGAACCAAAAATAATGGGAAACAAATGGGGGTGTAGGGTGTAAAACAAATTTAAAATTCGATTTTTCTTCTTTTATTGCACAGTTCACGGTTAGGCTGCATAGTTTAACAAATCAAGTGCTAACCATGAGTAAACTATTGGATTTCACCCTAGTATCCGCATTATTGTGCTCCAAGTTTTATAAAGCTATGCATCAACCATGAGCTTCTAATGTAAAAAAATTCGCAATACACATGGTTTCTTTTAGGCACCTTTATGGGTTTAACAAATAATGGGCCAACCACAATCCAACCTAGTGACTATAAAATCCCACATAGGAAGTTTATAGGATATAGTGGATAGTTTCCATATACCTTTCTCAAACTTTGAAAATTCAAAAAAAAACTTCAAAAACACTCTAATACCAACTAAAAACAAATAAAAGTCCACAAAGTATTAAAAAATATTGAAATACCTATATAAAGTGTAACGTGGCTAAGACTATCAATGTATAAAGGATATAGGATTGTTGTAACATTAAATTTATAGCATAAAAATATATATCTGACTTATTTATTATGAAATTAATTTAACTAGAGTGGTTTGGGTACAAAAATTTTAATAATACACTACAAGGTCAGTTTTAATCTCATAATTATGGGATTATTTAATTATTGTAGCATATCATGAAATAGTGATGAGACTTCCTACTATGGTTGTGTTGTTCATGTTATGTTTTATTATTTTTTCAAAATGGTGTAATTTCTATTGATTTTTATGATTTGGAATATTCTAGGACAATAATTTCTAATGAGTGATGATGAAGTGGTTATTTTTTATTATTAGGTACAAATGGAACTAGGTCATTGAAATAGAAACCTTTAAAAGGAGGTCATGGAAAATGAAGTTGTACATAATCTAAAGTTGAACCAACATCTCGTTAAAAGAATTATTTTAGCCTTTTGATCCTCATATAATTAAATCAAACTGATGTATCAAGAAAAGAGGATCAATATTTATTATTTTCGAAACAAAATCCACTAATTTTAAAGGGTTTTTAGAACCTTAAAATTTGTAAGTGTGGATAAATAGAATGAATTATATTTTTAATTTACCAGGAAAACATGTAGATCAAAAAGTAAAGTTAATAGTCTATATGTTGGGGGATCTTTCATGATAACCATGAGATATATCTATCAATGAAAAAGATGGCCATTTTAATAAATGGGAAGAATTTTAAGAACTGGAAAACAAAAAGATTCATCATCACACATTAAATATTGACAAAATGATATATTTCTTCATCATAAGGTAAGAAAGTCTATGCGCGAAGGAATATATAACTATGTTTAAAAATATAGTTCATTTCTCACAAAAGGTAGCTATAGGTGAATACTTGAAGGAATTAATAATTGAGTCTATAATGTAAATATCGATTCATTATGAGATATTTTTCCTCTTTATTAGGGATAATACATAGATGACTAATAGGGTTACAATGGTAGAAATAGATATAACTATGAATACAATAGGATAATGTATGTTTTTACCTATAGTAACAATTAGAAACACTAATGTTGGGAGAACAAATATGAGGGAAACCAATTCTTAAGGAGGTGGAGCACCTCAGACTCAAACCACATGATTAATTAATTTTCTTCCATAATCTAAATGTTTATAGGGATATTTTAATATGAAAATTATGTACATATCATGTAGGAATGAACGATGAATATTCAAGAAAGTCACAACTACAGAATCATTGGAAATATGAAATGTCATTATACAAAATCTGAAAGGATAATTGTTGTTGATCTCATAAAAACAACCCTTGATTCTTATTCTCATACGGATCAATTGAGATGTGATGTTAATTTCCCTCCTAATCGTGTGAACTAAGGAATCTCTCATATCTCCCCAAAACCATAGTTGTTATTAATGTCACAATAAAATAATGATGAATTGTAGGGTTCACCTAATGGGTAGTTGTATGATACTATAAAGATAATCACATAGGATAAAATAGTATATTCAATGATGATATGTTCTGTTCTTTTAAACTCAACTCTCATGTATATTATGTTTGATACTGGTGAATCCCACTCTTTTATTACTACTCATGTTGTGGATCATACTGTATTTCATATTGAAAAGGGATCTCATGTCCTGAAATATAAAACACCTATTAACTAATTATAATTTCAAGATTTCAAGTGTACATTGTATTCTATAACTATCATTTGGGCTTAATTTTTCTAGGATTTCACTATTCTAAAGATAGTTGTGGGTTAAAAAACATTAATTCCCACATCGATTGTTATGCCTGAAGAGTTTGTTTCATATATTCATATAGTGTTTATAATATCAATAAAGGTCATTTGCATTTAAATAAAATATTATAATGACCTTTTATACTAGTGTTCAATACATTCCATTACTATTTCGGATTAAATACCTTGGAATCTATTAATGCAATCATACATAGTGATTTTTTTTCCATGATTTCATGATATCATTCATGAAAATTTATATGGGTTTCCTCCCAATATAGATATTTATTTTATTATTTATCTTTTACTATGGACCAATTTTATTTCAATTTCATCTTATAGGATGACTCTAAAAGAATTACTCAAATTGATATTTTATCAATAAAAGTTGGAATGAAAAGGGTTCATTCAACTTAGTAAGTATTTATAGGTAGAACAAATTCTTTATTTCATGAAAAATGATTGAACTCATAAAATATTTGTCTATTATAATAAAGAAATTCAATTTTGATAGATAATTCATATTCTCTTACCCAAATTTATGACTTTATTGATTAACTCAACGGAGATAAATGGTTCTCGAAGAACTATATACAGTTAGTTTATCACTAAATTCAAGTAAATATGTGGTGATATTACAAAGATAGATTTCAAGAGATGTTCTAGTCAATATAAATATATTTTTACGCCATTTTCCTTTATGAATACACCCACCATGAATATAGAATTGATGAATCGAGTCTTTACTATTTATCTGGACTCCTTTGTGGCCATATTGATCTATGATATAATGGATTATTATATGACTTAGGATGGTTAAGAATAATACTTGGGAATACTATTGGGTATTTGGTGAGAAGATCATGATTATTTTAAACATTCAAAATGTCATTTTTGGATAAAACTGGTACGTTCGATTAGCCACTTCAATTATGAAACATGAGACTAGGGAGATCCCAAAATGTTAGAAGCTGTTATTTGTTGGAAACTACTTAAGAATGACTTTTTTGATACAAATTTTTTTCATCATAGTATGGTATTATAGATTCATTATTCTTGATTATTGTTGACAAGTATCTATGATGAAATATTGGATGAGGGAAGGCATTCCTTCTAGATAAAATGATTATTTATCAAAATAATTTGAAGAGATTAATGTTCATCTTATATCAACAGTTATCCTTACACTAATAGAATCAGTACGAGGCTATGTGGTCATGTTTGATGCATCCATATCTGGTTTTTAATGTGTTCTCTTGTAAGGGGGTCATGTTATAAGGTATTTATTACAAAATTTATGGGCTCAAGAAAATTATTATATAACTCATTATTTTTCTTCAAGTTGTTGTAGTCCATGACATTAAAACATGAAATCATTTTATATTTATTGAGAAGTTAATATTACTAACATATCATAAAAAATTGAAAAATATCACCTCACAGAGAGATTTGAGTCTATGTAAATGAATATATATAAAATACCTTCATATGATTGGAATTGACATCATGAGTAAAATGAATAAAGAAAACTCACCAGATAAATAATCGTTTAAGAAGTCATATAGTTAGTTTTATAAAGAGGCTTTGGATCAAGGGTGGATGATATCAATTATATATGATATGAATGTAGATTTTGATCATCTGGGTGATATTGTTTTTGTTTCCATTTTATCTTGTTCCTGAATTGAATAAGATGGTAAAATATTATTCTACATATGATCCTTAATTTGTATCTAGAGGAAAAAATCAATGGAATGGATCCCAATTAGATAAGAACATTATATGGTGGAACAATGTTACAATTTTAGAAATTTTATTCTCGTTACTCCATATCATTAGAAATAGATCATTTTTCCTACCACCACTCAAGATGGCATGTCCATCCTAGGATATAGAAGGTTCATAATTTGATGAAATAATATTTCTAGTGGGTTGGAATGAAAATGAGGTTTTTATAATATGTATCAAGATTACTCATATATCATAAGGTCATATAGGAGTACCAATTACAAGATTCTATGTTTTAACCATTACCAATACCCATTTTGATACTGGAATAGATAACTATAGTATTTTCATTATTTTTCAAAGAAGGGGTCATATGAACGATTCTATATAGAAGATAATCTGTTTATTCAATAAACAAAGTGCACTTGTTCCCATCTTATGAATCCAATATAGTGGAATATTTTGAAAAACTATACATTTATAGATCAAAAACTTTTAAGGAATTCCAGTTTATAGTGTGTATGATCGAGGCCTTACATTTACATCTCGATTTTTGAAATCCTGACAACACATCCGTGGAATATAATTTAAAATGATCTTAGAAAATCATCCACAAAAAGGGTAATTCTACACTGATGATACTACCATTGGAAGAAAGTATTAGATATCATGTAATGGATTTTGCAGGTTTATGGGAGGATATATACCATTGTTGGAGTTCTCATATAATAGCCTTAGTCAGAAATCCATACATACAGCTCCTTTGAATTATTTTTATACTTTCCTTGTTCATTATCCACTTTATTATGTGGTGATGGCTGAGAATTTACTTTTCATTACTATCCTTGTGAATGATATAGTTGATAAAATTATGATGATCAACAAAATAATTGAGATAACTTATAGTCATTAGAAATATTATACGGGGTTGCGTCATTTGTAGTTAACATTTGATTGGTGATCGTGTTTTAGTGGTTCAATCCTTAAGTATAAGTTATTATCATATAGGGAAATAAGGAACAATATCTCCCTTATACATTGGCCTAATTCATATATTGGAACAAATTAGTAATGTGGCATATTGGTTGACTTTTATACTATGGTTAAACTCTATGGAAAATGTATTTCATGTATGTCAACTGAAGATGTACCAGCCTAATGTAGTTCAGGCTATTCAATAGGACAATATTGATCTTGATTCAGTTTCCTCTTATTCATGTATCAATTTTAATTATGAATATAAAATAGACTATTTTACATGGGAAAATTGATGGTTTGGAATTATTCTTGTCTTCACATAGAAATATTTAGAAAGATACAAGTGAAAGTGAGATTGAAATGGTGGGGTAGTGACCTAAACATTTCCAAAGAATATGAAATATCGAAATTTTTTTGGATGGAATGAACAATGGTGGGGAAAATTAAACACCAATTGTTTTATCTAATTTAATATTTCATTATGTTTCAACACAAACATTGGACAATATGTGAAGGTTACCAGAGGAAATAATGAAGAATGTAATTATCTATACAATAGTAGTGCATGATTGATAAATATTTTTGGAAACCATGAGGCACAACTGTGCTAAACCCAACATTATTTTTTGTAGCATGCATATGGCTAGTGCATGGTTAGTTAAACCGTGTGTCCTAACTGTGTGACCATCATTAAATACTCATAAAATAAAATTTTATATAGGTTTTACACATAAAAACGCCTCTTTTCACTCATTTTATCTGGACCTCTAACTTATATCCTTTCCTATGAATATTTGACACAATACATTGATCTAGAAGGTGATTTTGATGAATCAAACTATGTCAGATCTCTAGAATCAATTGCATGGCCTCATCATTCATTTTTCTCTCTAGATCTACTCATATTATCTTCTATGGTGTCATATATGTAATATTTTCAAGATAGATTTATTTTTTATGAGAATAATTTTTATGATATCATGTTGGGATATATGAATATAGGACGTTCCAATTTGGGATCTATAGGTTTCATATTCCATTCCACATTTACTTTAACCATTGTGACGTAGGTGTATTCTCTCTCTTACTCATGAATTCTAAAACTTTGGAATGGATGGTTTTTATTTTATTTTTTCCTTGTATTTTAAAAGGAAACATTAATAGATTTTTAAGGAGAATATTTTGGTTTATGTTTCTGAAATATGGAGATTAGTGTGACATTTGAAAAACTCTATTGATTTAATTTTAAAATATTTTTTTAAATAACGTATTTTGTTTAATATAAGAACATTTTATGGTGATAAAAATTAATGGGAAGACTTATTTTATGTTGAATTAAAGTATATGGCTATATGTAATACATTTTTGGGGTTTCTTTATTTGAATTATATTTGTCAATAATTAATGGGTGTGTGCAATTAGGGAACCTTTGAGATTGGTCACCTTTTGATTACATGGTGTATCCAAAATTGACCACACATTACAAAAGATATTGAATCCAAAATGAATGTGTTTTTTTGAGAGAGAAACATTGATTTAGTGAATCTTGTGTAATTAAAGGAAGAGAAAAATTATTTAGTTCAAATGTTTTCCTTAAATATTTTCCTTATGTATTAAGGGTTTTCTTTTAATTTAAGCTATTTTAAATTGAAAAACATTCTAATGGTCCAATTTTGGATATAAAATATGTTTTAAACTGCAAGCTATCATATTATTTTTTCTAGTAGATTATGTTTGGAATTATATCGGTGAAACAAATTCTAGGTATTATTATTCATCCCCTACAAATTCACATTGCTTTCTATGTGTAGTTTATTCTTCATGACATATTGTTCATGACATAGGTAAAGGAAAGGTATCTTATTTCTCAATTGGCGTATCATGATTCTTCTTCCACACAATGGTGTTTAGATATTGTAGTTCTATTTTAGTGTTTGGAGATATGTCACACAAGTGATAATATATTGGGATGTCCATCAGTTTCCTTAGATTTTCTTCTCTAATTTTCTCTTCTACTATAATTTTATTATTTATTTGGTTTTCAACTAAGTCGTATTGTTATTAATCATGCCTTCTATAGTTGGTTTAGTTTATTGTATTATTTATTTCCAATTTATGTTTTTTCATTAGGGAAAATCATTCCACATTGTTTAAGTAGAACGTTATTATTTATTTATGGCCTTTAGTGTCTCTAGTATGTCATATAAGGTTATTATCACCATTAATCCGGCCCAAGACAATTGCTTTAGGGGGATTTTTCTTTGTCCCTCTCCAAAATCGATCTAGTTATTAAACACAATAAATGGAAATAATGATAAAAAAACATAAACATGCAAGAGACACATCTCTTATAGACATTGAGTGTTGTATGTTTTATGGGATCTAAATAGACAAGAATGTTTTCTTCAAATGATCTATACATTTAGTTTTACAAAATAATCCATAAATAATAATATGAATTTCATTATTTAAACTTAATTTTAATTAAATATTTTGGAAAAAAACAATTCCCTGGGATTTATTTTAGAATTATTTTTAAAAAACCAAATTTATTGAATAAAATATTTATTTGAAAAAAAAATCTTTTATCAACCATGAAATAATTTATTCATGAAAAATAATTAGAGGATACTCAGATTTACTTGATAGATCATTAATCTTATAAACATCACTTAGCCTTAAAAGTGAAAAATGGATTCCAAAAACATACATCCCGTGATGTATTAAAAATACTGAAGTAGGTATAAAAATTTTCAATGTAAAAAAATTACAATAAAAATAATTGATGAATAAAGAAAAATAGTAATTGAAGAAAACCCAATAATATATAATTTATAACAGTCATAATTGTAAAAACACACTAATTTCACTCGGGTTAGGGGAACATATAAATACATCAGTAACTAGGGTTTTCCCTCAATAAGTGGAATGAGTTAGAACATAACATGCTAAAAGAGAGACTAAATTTTCATTACTAACACAATTAATGGAATGGAAACCTATAACATCTAATATAACCCACAAATGATTTCATGGTTTCCCCAGAAATTTAGCTAACAAGAAAAATCATTAGAACAATATATGTCCCTTAGATTCAAATGAACATATTCCAATCAAAAAATCAACACAAGCCCATATATATGACAAAACACGAGGGCTTCCGCTTTGGGAGTAGCCCGATTGTAGAAAACCATTAGAATAATTTCAACCAACCCTTGAATTATCATTTAAAAATAAATGTTATAAACCCCATTTGAAAATGTATTATATGAATTGAATTCAAACATTTAAATTTCAATTCGAAAGCTTCCCTATATCTTTAAACATATATATATATATAAGTGTGTCTGTTTTTGTGTGTATGAGTGTGTATATATCTCAATACCAATATTCACATTTTATAATGTCAGTATTTTCACATGTACACATATATATAGACACACCCACACATAAAAATATAAAAATAAAACACAACATAAAACACGCATACATAAATATCAATTGAATGAAATAATGTTGAAAGTAGTAAATTTAATAAATAAATTACAAAATGAAATCAAAAAAATTTGTCCTCATAAAACAATACTCCAAAACATATAATCATATAAATATTCTTTCATAATGATAAAATACCCAATTTAATGAAATATATATCAAAAATTTGTTTCTATAAAAAATAATAATTACCCTTTAGGTGTATAGAGATGAAGGGGGGAAAATAATAAAACCCCATTTGAAATATAATATAATATACTAAAAACATTGATAAATTAATATTTTAAAATTTTATAAACTCAAATAGAATGAAAAAAATTAAATATTAACTATTTTCAGCACCAGATAATGCATTTCATTAAAAAAATAAAAATCAAGGAAGAACCTACCATCAATAGATGCGTGAATGTAAAAACCCCCATTAAATATCGAAGAAGAGGAACCTTGAAGAAATTTTTCCGTCCCTATATACCATGATCTAGGAAAATTGGAAAATAATACACCCTAGGGTTCGACCTAGTCCACGGATGTAAAAATTAGGGGATTATAAGAAAAATATCTGAAGGGAGGGAGGATGAGGGAAATGAGAAACCCTAAAATGGAAATATCACACATGAAATTGTATGGGAAGTCTCCACTATTAGAAGGAGGAAAGTATGAGTTTGTGAATATTAGTCTCCATTTTAAATAATTTCAATTGATTAAGGAAGGGGGATGGGGTTTTATTGGGTTAAGATATGACAGAGTGTTATTTTTGGAATTATAAATTTTTTTAATCTTTCTGAACCATACTGTTGTTGCGCATTTTACCAAACTATGTTCCAACCTTGTTTCCTTCAATTAGAACGCTAGGAAATCCACATTGGTTATCCTCATTATTGTAGAAACTATGCACCACCCATAAAATATTACTATGTTATGATTTTTTAATTATCCCCATGGATTTTTTAAACATTAGCTGTCTTTGAGGCCAAACCATGCGACATGCGGAAACCAGGAATTGTTTATAGAAAACTTAAAAATAAAACAATTCTAGCCCCTGAAATAGTAATGATAATTTAAAAAAAATAAAAAAAATTAAGGGATAGTATTCGAAAATTATCCCCACCATGAACATCTGTTACCCTATAAATCATTTGAATTCAAAGAAGAAAATGCAATACCCCTATAATAGAAATAATTAACCAACAATTATATCATCTGTGAACCATATAGAAATTATAATTCAAAGAAAAATTCAAAATTCAATCTCCAAGTCACACTCACACTGAACTACATTGTTTAAAAATGATAAGGGATGAAGCTCGCAATGGATCTCCCCACTATTTTACACAAGACTAATAAAATTTTGTTTAAATGTATAACAATCTCAATAAATTTTTTAACATACAACACAAACCATTAATAGATTTGAGATGTATTATAAAAATATTACTTTTTAAATGTGAATAGAGATTGAATTCGTAGGTATAAAAATGTATAACCACATTATAAAATATATGTACAGTAGCCCCACTAAAAAAATTATTTAATGCTTTTTTTGAAATAAGAAATCTATTTTTTAAGACATTTTATGCTTGAAAAATGGATTATCTTCAAAAAAATATGTTAAATTTTGTATATGGAAATTATAATTTTTTTCTTCATAATTTTAAAATTTTATTTTAAAAAATTAACATCAATTTTTAAATAACTGTATAAACATTCAATTACGGTGATATTAAGAGGGGGTTTTGAAAATATTTTTTTTGTAACTACGTAAAATACAAATTTTAGAAAAACAATAATTTATTTTCCTTCAAAAGTATTATTATTATATGAACATCATCTTAACATAATATATGTATTATTTAATTATATAAAATCTAAATAATTTTATAAGAATAAACCTTTTAAATAATTTTGGTATATGTTAATTCTTGGGTTTAAAAATAATTTTTTTTATAAATACAGTTTTTATTGTATTTTAATAATTTATATTAAAATTGTTTTATTCTAGTTATAGAAATTAAATAATGAAAAAGTATTACCATATTTGAAACTAAGAGATTAATATTTCTTAAATATATCCCATTTATTTCTAGTTCATTATGGATAGTAACTGTGCTAAATATCTTTCACCATAATAAGGGTAAAATGCCTAAAATGGGGTTAAAACTATGATGTAGTGTATCAAAATCAACCCAAAACTCTCCTTCATCAAAATGGATTGATTAAATTAGAACCTTCTTACCAAATTTAAATATATATTTTTTTCATTTTCCATTGATAATGAATTTTATATTATTTTATGTACATAAAATTCCATAATGTCGCTCTATTTAGTTTAATAACTCTACAATTAATACACAATGATAGAGATAGGATAAGTTGAGTTATAAATTTTTAGTTTAAATAAAAATTAATTTCATTATAATTCTAATTTATTTATAATTTTTAGTTTTAGAATTATTAACGTAAATACTGAAGCAATGTTGGAACAATATTTATTCAATTATTAGAACAATAAAGTATATTAAATTAACAATATTAAAAGAAATAATAGTTGGGTAGATTATTGTGTTACAATAAATTTCTACGATAAATATAATTTTTACTAATTCCTGAATGGTGTATATTAATATTCCATTCCTTTCATGATATTTTAAAAGTATAATTATGTGAATAACTCTTCACGTGATATTAATAGTATTTATAAAACAAATATTTTTTTAATTTACAAAAATATCATAATAAAAATATTTAAATATAAAATAACAATGAAAAATTGTCAAATATTTCATGTCATTATAACTCATTATCCAATTTTAACATTATAAGTAAAATTATAACCCTTTAATATTAAAAAGATAATTTATATGGTTAAGATTAAATTTTGGTAACCTTTGGGTTATAGCAAAATATATGGCTTCAAATGGAACCAAAATCAATATAAATTTCAATTTTTCATTATATTTCAACAATATCCCCTTTTTAATTTAATATATGTCCATTTGGAAATATTTTAATTAACAAATAATGAATTATATTTTAAGCTTTTTCATAACTCTAAGTGTGTCCTTACCACCCTTATAAAAGGAAACCGATTTTTTTTCATTAGACCATATTTATCTATTTATCATGACCAAAACCTAAAACATTATCATATAAGAATCTATATCCATTAACTACAGGTTTTAGTATTCCAAAAATACCATTCCAAATGTCCTTAATAAAGGATCTAGAGTTAGCCTAAAAAAGAAGAGGATATCATCTTAACCGACTTATCTCAATTTATTTCTTCTTATACCATAGTTTAATGTATGGAATTAAGAAAAAAATAAGCAATTAAGTATACTAATTATACCAAAATTGTATTATTTCTGTGGATTAAACAATATATTCCCTCTATTCAATCATTTTGAAATAAAATCTATTGATCGTGTGTACGTGTGGACTACCTTATTCAAATAAGGATAAAATTAATTTTTTACATATAACATAAATGGATGGTTTTTATGATGGTATTATTATTTATAAACTAAATTTAATAAATTTGTATGCTTCTAGAATTTTATTATCATTTCTAAATTATAATGTTCCAATTTGTTGGAAAATGATAACATCACTCGTACATATGTGTGGAATACCACATCCACATAGAAATGTTATTTATTTTTCAATACCTATATATCATGATGGTAATTGAAAAACAATTAATGAATATATATCATAATAAGGATTATATAAACATTCAATATTATTTACTATTCTTTTATTTCATATGTTGAAAAGTAAAAACATTGTTCATGTGTATATAAGACATACCATCTCCTTGATCAGTGTAATCTATTTTTTTATATCAACCATTAATGGATAAATATAAATAAATATATATTGAATGTATTTTATGTTTATATCATGGTTAAAATTTTGTATATGATGTAACCATGATCAATGTACGAGGACCAATACTATAGGATTAAAGCTTTAAAAATGAAATCATTCACATCTAGAAAAGATGATTTTAATATTAAATTTTTAATAAATAGGTGTATAAATGTTATAAGTGGATCATACATGATATTATTTTTATGTAAATTATTTTTATATATAATTACAATAAAAATAAATTATTATACTTGAGGTTAGAGAGGGATTGAATAAATTCTAACTTTAGGTATGGGGATTTATTATCTAACTTTTATTTTTCTGATACATAATCTATATTCACCAATTATATTTTCCTTGTGTAGTATATACTACACATGAAATTATTTTATTTTCTATTTAATTAAAATTTTGGGGATTAAAAATCCATATAAGGTTCTATCTTTAATAAGGTTTTGATTCTATGATTTCCAAAATGGTAAGGATTTATCGACTCAAATATTTTTCTTGGAGACATATTTTAGGTTATGTACCTATCTTTCTTTTTGTGGTGTCTATACTTACCTTTTTATATGTTTTCATAGGAATTTCATTATGATAAGTATATTTTATGTTTCATTTTATTTAATTATTATATGGAGTTTATGATATAAAATATACCAAAGTGGAAGTAGATTTATGTAATAATTTAATTGTTTATCATGATTATTTATGATTATGTTTATGATAATGAAACTTCATGATCTATATCTCAATAATATCATGAATGTTTTTCTAATCTAGTAATGTCTTCATAATACATGGGTTTCTTTCATTTTTCTAACATTAATCAATTGATATACTGAAAGAATGTTTTTATGTAAAATTGAAATTACTTCTCTATTTGGTAAAAAATAATTTTTCATCCATATGAATATTTTCTAAAAAAATTATGAATGTTATTAGTAATGTTATATGATTGTTTAAATTCATTTTTACATATAATGTACCACTTAAAGTATAAATAGAAGTACTATCCTTTTAATTTTTTGAATGAGGTATATTGGACTCCTTACAAATAATGTGAAAAGTATATTTGTTTTAACGTTAACATATTGAATGTAATTTTATTCCATTATAACTTCTCAATGCATTAAATATTACTTAAATTGTTTCCAAATCCATTTTCAATTAAATATTTTTTAAATTTTCATATTTTGAATAAGTGATATCAACTTGAAAAAGGTATTTTCTTAATAAAAATATTTCTATGATCCTTGTAATGAATTCATATCTAAGATAACATCCTTCAGTGTTACTCAAGATTAATTGGTGGAATGATCCAATGATAACATTTATTCATTATTAGGATGTTTTATTGTTATGATGGTTATTTATCTGTGAATATCATTTTCAATCATATTTCTGAATTTACGATGAATGAATTTATGATTATATGGTAGGTGTTCCAATAATTATATGTCCCTACAATTAATTGATTTATGATTAATCTTATATGAGCTCAAAAATTGCACAAAAGATTATCCCAGTCCTAAAAAAAGAGGATACCTGAGAGGTAATCATAGGCCCAAAATAAGGTACATGGGAGGTTATCCCAATCCATAGGCAAGTACATGTGATTTGATTCCAAGATTAATATGTTAGGAATGTCTTTGAGAGTAGAAATGATGTAAGATTTATATTATATTTATTATGCCACAATTTAAGACAAAAATAATTATATGATCTCATGTGAATGTTATGTTCTCATGGATCATGTTCCTTGATCCTGTTATAATTTCCGTCTTATGATCTATAAATAATTATTCCATGGCTCGTGTTTATCATTTAATAAATGTTGGGTATAATTTGAAAAGGTTAATCTCTTGTTTTCATACCCATTATGTTATTATTATGATTAAATGGTCACTGATACTTCACATTATTACCCCAATTAATAATCTGTGGTCACTTTTTTATGTTTTATTTATCCCAGGATTTGAGTTAATTTTTATATTACGATGCGTCTAATAAGGGTTCTTGTTATGATGACCTCTCTTGAAAATTATGTTGATCATTTCTAAACTGGCAGTTAATGTATCCATGATTCCAATGTCACTAGACCATTATGGTTTTGGTGTATATCTTAATTTGATGAATTTAATATATATCTAACATTATAAAATATTTATGTATGAAACCAAATGGATCATTATTATTGGTATTAGAGAAAGGAGTAGTTAATCTGTGGATATTATTATTATATATCATTAGATAAAACCCTAGGGATAGGACTAGTTATAGGATAACTTAATTATATTTTGGTAAAAAGTATTTTAGGTGGGTTTCCAAAAATTACATTGCCTTGATACTACTAGTGGATTCAGTTTTGGAACAAATGTATTCAAGTATAATAACCCGGAAATGAATTATCAAATTATATCTCAAGAATTATTCTAGTGAAAAATGAAAGTTCCCTTACTTTGATCCTTGTCTAATAATACTAGAGGTATATTCAGGGGTTAATTCAAATTTTCATAGTAATCCATTGTGATGGATTTTAGTAGATGGTGATAATGGATGACCTAGGTTAAACCTAATGTGTCATACATTATAAATATTGTGTCATTATATTGACATCATATGAATGTTTTTTCATGATTTACCACTATGATTATTGTTCCCTGTAATGTGGTTTTGGGTTTTATAAAATGGATGAAAATAGGGGGATTCATGTCAATGGTGAATGTGATATACATTTGAATGATTTTCCATCCTGAGAAACAAAATTAAATAAGAGATACATGGAAAACATTATGATTATACTTAACAATTTTACATGATATGTGATTAAAAAGATAAACATATATTATTTTCTTAATGTGTTAAATAAGAGTACTATTTAATTTTATGAATGTTCATGTGGTAATGTCTATAGGGGTGGTAATAACCATAGATGAATGAAGGTTCAATTTTTTTAATTTCAAGAATGTGGGAAGGAGAAACCAAAATATGGTTTCAGAGGAATGAGAAGTTGTTTTCGTGAATTAATGTAGATCATAGAGCAATTAATTGAGAATGAATTCATTGTCTTATGTGTGTATAACTTTTGAATTTTCCTATTTAATGACCTAGTACTAGGATTAACTTCTAGACCATGTTAATACCTATGTTATTCTAATCAGTAAAAAGAAATTATTGATGTTTTTATATATTTGGATTGTATAATTATTTTGTAGATGTGTCATATCAATGATATTATATTTTAAAAAATCATGAATAACCTATGGATCATCCTATTAGAGTTTTTATTTAAATATATTAAAACATTTTTTGAATATTACATATATCCAAGAGAAGTGTCTTAGTGGTTTTTTTTATAAAAGTCATTGTTTCATTCAAAAAATAATGTGGGGTTTGAATCGAATATTTTGGCAGTGGTGTAACAATCCATCAATTAAAACACCCCCTTTTTATTTCCATTTCTACTCTAAGTGTTTTACTCTAGCGGTTATTCATGGACCCAGAAAAAACCAATGGTTCCCTTATTTTTGATTTCTCATATATATTCTTTATGAAGGTGGGTGGTGATTTGTAAATGGGTCCAAAGACATATAGTAACTAACATTACTCGATAGGATGCATGCTCGTACTCAAAGAATTATTTTGATGGGAATTATTACTGGCTCCAGGACTCTCTTATTTATTTAAAACATATTTTAAAATTCTTTATTAAATCAAAAATATGGGATATGTTACCCTTATATTAACTATCGATCATTAGTTTTTATTATCTTTATAATTTTCTATATGTATCATAGGTTCTTCATTAATGGATATATCTTTATGTATCTAAGGATATCAAATGATTTTGACCATTTTATATGGGTTATAAACTCTTATGTTGTTTATTATCATGATGGTGGTTTAATTCCATATAGTGGAGAACTTTGGGATTTATCCGCAGCTAGGAATATGTGAGTTGTTTTGATGTTGGGATCAACACCATGATAATGGAATCCTATATATACTTAGGAATGGAATTAGAACCCATATATTTCAGTTCCACTTAATGGGACATAAGATAAAATTTATGGTAATGTGATAAGGACTATACCGTGTAGTTTGGCATTTTTTAGCTAGGATGTATGGGTAGAAGGATCCTATAGAATGTTTTTATAGGACATATTTTGAAGTTTCATGAGGGACCTAGAAGGGATATAACCTCTTGGGTTGTATATGAACCTACGAGAAATATGGACTAGAAAATATTATGGTGAATGTGTACTGCTGGGTTTGTAACTTAGGGAGGATTCCTACTTGTCATGTGTGCACATGAATCAAATCATATGTAGTTCGAAATGGTTGTGGATTAAAACTATAGAGGCGGAATAATTTTGTAGGACATGCATGAAAATTATACTGGGAGACTTTGGAGGAATAGACCCTCTAGGAGAAGATCATGAATGATAAAATCTTACGGGAGATGCTAACGGATAGAGGGAACTCATCAACATTATGGTAACCATTTGTTCCTTATATCCATGTATTTGAAACCCACTCTCTTTGGATTGTAGGGAGGGTTGATATCATGATTTGGTTTCACAACTGGGCCGAATAATGGACCTGGTTTTCCTATATCCCCTTATCAAGATCTCACATTCAAGGTTATGATCATGTTTCTGAGATTCATCAACATAAGTCTAAACCATATCTAGTGGGATAATTTCAACCTTATTGATATCAAAACTATTCCTAACAAATGAATTTTCATGGAGTCTACATCGGGGACCTTCTCTGTGAAGGAGTATAGTAAGGTGACACTCACTCATGGGAACATCAATTAGTGGGGGAGGTTCTGTGTATTAGGGAGATACCCATGACATGCATCTTCTTAGTTCGGAGAATAAGAAAACTCCCGGTGTACTCATATGAGAATAAAAAATAAATGGGAATCATTCTATCTTCCTAATTTTCATTTTTTTGGGAACTTAGGGAGAATACGTGGAATCACCTATTATTATTACAGTGACATGGATATTTAATTATGGAACTCCTTCATATATTTCATTGGCTTCTCCTCCCCAAATCATTAGGACCTTCTTTTCCTTGAGCGATGGTTCCCTGGAGGGTGTACTGCTGGCCTGGAGAAGAAGCATATAATTATGGTTTTATTAGTAGGTTACAAGTTCATTTGGATGGAACAGAAATCAACTCATAATGAAGGGGTAATCAACCAGGGGAAACCTCTGGTTATCCAAAAAATGAACCTATTGGTCGGCATGATCAGGATCTTAAAAAACATGGAGGACTCCCCCACTCTCATACCACTATATACATAATGCTCTTCCATCGTGTCATCACTTATTTCCAACCAAGGTAATTGGGTAACCTAGTATCCGCATCCCTTAAGTCTCATAATCTACAATGATAGCTCCTACAGTTTGGGAGTTATTCATAGTAGTGATGTGTTTAGTGACTCCAGGGGCACAATCATCTTTTCATTTAATGAGTAATTTAGCTATAGACACTCCCTTCAGGCTAAAGATATGGAATTTCTCACTCGTATCCACCTTCTCAACCAAAATAGTATAATAATAGTAGTTGGATAAATGGAATCCATAATTATATATGTGTCCCTAAATAGAGTATGAAGCTCCCCTTGGGAGTTATAATACATAACTTGAATGTGTAGGGGACTCATCAATGTCCATATAAATGTTCACCATACTCAGAAGAAGGGAAACAATGTTGCATAATATATTGATTTCATGTAGATCCAAGGAGTATGAATTACCTAATTTTCACTCACGAGATCCTTACCACCTAAGTTAGATAATCCTGTATGGGGGGATGCCCTCAAGTTTCATTATTTCATTCCTCCATTACTTTGGGGCATTGGTTGTCATGCATAGTTTTTTTTGTTTCATTATAATATATATATTATTAAGATGATTTTTAGTAGTGGATTATACTAAATAAGAGGGCCATGGGGTATTTTATCAGGTTGATGATAGTATCACTACAAACCACTAAGATAACATGATCTCAGATCGGTGTTAGAAACAAGAGGTAATATATGATCTAGAAATTATCATAATCTCATTATTCAAATAGTGGGAGAGGGTGGTGATATATAAGGAATGTTAATTCCCATCAAAAAATTCCATGGACTTATTCTATGAGGGATTCACATGTGGATTTTTCCTCCTTCATCCACTCACATGATAAGGAAGGTATATTGTTAACACAGTGGCTTAAAACTATTATGAGGCCCATATATAGAGGTGTATCAAAAATATAAGTGTATACAAAATGATTTAGTTCCTATATACAAGGCATGGGAAGATTGATACATATTCCTAATGGGAGATAGAAAATATTATTATCCGTAGTGAGGTCTAGAAATGGTGATGGTCCCTTGAGATGGATAAACTAGTGTTCTTATTCCATGTGTGGGATTAGATAAGTTGTATAGACCGTGTGATCCCTTAGATTTAGTGATTAGCCTTAATAAAGGATATATTTATATGTATCTACCGATGTATAGGGGAATTGGGAGAAGGTTTTTCCAAGTATTGTGACATGCTATAAGGGATTCCCATGTATGGATTTCCCATGTGGCATGACATGGATTATGGGTCACCTATGTGAGGATAAACCATGATGGAGTTGCTCAAGTTTCATGACATGGGTGAAGGGTCACCCAATTGAGGGTATCCAAAGTCAGGGTCTCCAAAGTGAGGGTCTCCAAAGTGAGGGACTCCCATGTGAGGGTCACCCAAGTATGGTTTTCCTAATTTATGCATGGGTAATGGGTTACCAATATGGAGTGACATGGGAGTATGGTTTCCCCAGTGAGGCCCACACAAGTTAGAGTTTTATAAGTGAAGCTTGGGTGAAGCGTCGTCGAAATGGGGTGACTTTGGTGAATTGTAACCCATGTGACCATAATCCAAGTTATGGTCACCCAGGTGAGGCATGAACAAGTGAGGATCTCCCATGAATGTTTTTCCCAAGTGAGGATTGTTCTAAGGGTTACAAAAATGGGGGGATATGGGTTGAGGTTCATATATTTTGGGTTCTTTGATATTTCTCACCCAGGAAGTCCTTATTCCAAGTGATTGGCCCATGTATGGTTTCTCCAATCTAGTTCTCCTAGATTATGGATCTCTGAGGATGTCTGTACTGGTGGTGAACTCATCCATGTAATGTGGTGGACATAATAGTGCACCCAAGTAGGTGTGGATGGCTTTGGAGACGAGCTATATGATCAATTCTCTAAATCTGCTTCGTCATCCATGGGTTTTCATGTCCTCTTAAAATGGAAGTAAGAGGAGTGTATTTATAGACTAGATAGAGGACTATGATATGAGGGATGCATGTAGGACATTCATGAGGGATCTATACAAGGGGTTGTATGAATAGATATGTGAATAGCTTTCACAAGAACCAATATTCCTTTCAAACAATTTCCTTACATCCGATAGTAATATCTTTTAATTCATTAGTCCATTTGGACTACATGAGTAGTGAAATAAAAGCATGAACAAGTAAACTACACCCCTTGATATGGGTTGCACACCATTAAATGGTGATTTGGATGTAACAAATTTCCAATCAGACCCTCAAAATTGGTGTTTAATTCATCAAAATATTTTTACTAGAAATTTACAAATTCGATGGACTACTCATGGAGGTAGGTTGTCACAAACATGCCATTGAATTGGGAAAAAATTATAAGGAATATTAATCTCATGGTTAAGTAGAATTACTATAGAACATTGAAATATAATCTTAACTTTCTTCAATTATTGAGATAAATATTTACTCAAACTCAAAATTTGGTGTCTATAAGAAGATAATATCACAATCATGTGAAAATGTGCATGGAATGAATTTTCCGATTCAAAAATGTGGTATGATTTTATTTTAATATAAAATATAATTATTTTAATGATAACCCTAAATATATGCCTAATTTGGAGTTAATACTATTAGATTGAAAAAATAAATGATTGAAATTAATTAATTAAATGACATAGTATTGGCAACATTGAAATTGGATTGATGAAAAGGTTATTAAGATCCTATTTGAGGATATTCATTTCTTTCTTGGACTTATGTAATATATTCAATATTATTTTATTTTATTTTAAAAAAATAATTATATTAATTTTCACAATAACATAAGTTTTCATGTAATGTTTTCTTAAGAATTCTGGATACCATCATAGTTTTATACATTTAGATTTAGTCATATGATCAGATCCATAGATGCCACTTTTGACAATTTAAGTGATCGTATTTTGAGGTGAATTGAAAATTTTACTGTGTTTTAAGAAGAATACATTGTTGAGTTTTAAATAACACATTGGGATAATATGTGATTTATGGTTATGTTAATTTGATAGTGGGATACATATAATCATGATGGTTTGAAAGTAATTCATTTAAAATGTGATGTTTTGGGAGATATTTTTAATGAAGCTAAGGATTACATTTCGTGTTTTTTTTGAAATTTGATTCATGATATTTTTTGAAGTTCACTACATTATCAGATTATATTTTATATTTTCATGGTGATTAATGATATTTTGTGAGATGTTTCTCATAGTTGAGTAATTTTTATCCATTAGGTTTAACAGGTGTTATAATATTAATTATTAATTTGGAAGAATGAAATTATTATTTTATGGATTTAATTTGAATGGTTTTATATCAAATTTGAAGTTAAAAAATTCATTAATGTTTATGTTATTGAGGTAATTTGGGATGGATTTATATTTATTTGAGGAATAATATAATATGAATTTATAGTGATATTTAGGAGATATGGGTGAAAAATGTTTTACTTTATCTCGAGAATGTTTATAATGATTGGAACTTCTTTACCATTTATTAACCATTTTGGTTTTTTTATACTATTTAACAGTAAGAGGAATATCTTTTTATAATTTTATACATTATCTGATATGTTGGAATTTTATTTTTGTTCATCATGCATGAAAAAACATCTTTAATACTCATCATTTGGATAAAATATGATATTTTGGTGTAAATTGATTAATGAATGAAATTATACTAATTGAGAAAGTATATATTATTATGTTTATATTCTATTTATTAATTTAATTAATCAACTCTAGAAATGTTTTATTAAAATGGTATCCTATTATGATCAATTCTAAAGAATCAATGTTCATTTTTATAACTCTTTTATTTATGGATTGGGTTTGTTTACTTTCTCTTGATCAATCACTTAATTGTGTTCAATGTTATATATCAGTATCCATCATTATTTTGATAATAAATATTTCCTCAAATTCAATATTTTTATATCCAAAAAATGTTTTCCCAGTTGGAAAAATAGTTATGTGTTATTCCAAATTACAATCATATTTTTCATTATCTATTTTCATCGTGATGTTTTATGATCTATTTTTAAGATATTGGGTTTGAACAATGGAATACTAAAATAAGAAACCCTTGATTTTTTAGAACATTTTTAAATTGAGTGGATGAGATTTAATTAATTTGTAGAATTTAAATCTATTTAAATTTATTATAAAATAATAAAAGGCTTTATATCATAAATTACAAGCAATAAAGAGCATTAGAAAATTGAGATTTATTTTAAAAATATTATTCTTTAAATGTTCCCCACCAATGAATTAGTGGTTAGAAATATGAATCAAAATATTAAGAAAGTATTAATACATATCATAATCAATATAAATTTATTGAAAAATTCATTGTAAATAATAACTCAATTTGTTTGTGAATTAATTTTATTCTTCCAAAATGAATTTTCATGAAATTTTTTTTTGTTTTGTGCATGGAAATTATAATTAATGATTACCCCATTTAAAAAATTTATTTTACAAAATTAAAGTTAGTTTTTAAATAAATATATAAAAAATCTCTTAGGGGTAAATTTTATGATTTTAATGAAAATATTTATTATTCATTTAACAGCAAAACAAGTAATTTTTTTATAAAATAAATTTTTTTATTTATTCAAAAATCCCATTATGATTTGAATTTTATTTTTGAGTAATATAAGTCATATATTACTATGTTGGACTCACCTATTTTTATAATTCCAAATCATGTTTCATTTATATAAAGCATCTTGTTTTCTCTAATAGGATAATCGTTTATGTGAAAATCTTGTCTATCTCAAAGTAATACATATATACTGTTAATCTCACTACTCTCATTTTAAGCTTATAGTTCAGAATTTATCTAAGTAAAAGGTCACCGAGACAAGGTCACTGATACAAGGTCACTGATACAAGGTCACTGATACAAGGTCACCAATAAAAGGTCACTAATACATGGTCATCGATACAAGTTCACCTATACAAGGCCACCGATACATGGTCACCGATACAAAGGACATCGATACAAGCCTACTGTTGAAGGTTAAATTTAGAGGTTGCTGATGTGTACCTACTATTGAAGCCTACCGATGTGAAGGCTACCATTTCCAATCTACTGATACCCTTACTTTGTCAAATTCTTGATACATTTCTAACGGTCATATATGATAACTTTAATGCTTCTTACATAATTAATGCTTATTGTAGACTTATCAAGAGACCATATCTTGACAGTACGAGGTACAAGAAATATTTCACATGATGTACTTACTCCTATTGTCGGACCTCAAATATGAAAAAGAAGACCGAGAAAAAAATATATATAGATGCACAGAGAAAAACGATAAATGAATGTCCAAAAGTTAAATACATGAGGAAGAAATTACTGAAGAACGACGAAGAACCATTCAAGAACCTTTACTGCGAACCCCAAGAACTTCAAGAAGATCAATTTGGGAAAATAACTTGAGTCTTCCTTCTATGTGTCATAAAATTTCAATCAAATCAAGAAACAGAACACTCAATTCCTAAAATCTAGTACTTGGAGTTACGACCCTCTGTTTTGGAGACAACTTCTAGAGATAGACTCAAACATCAAATTATTCAATCCAAGGAGTCAAAAGTTGTACTGTTAACACATTTATCATTCTAAACTCAAGCTTATATTATTATATTTATTGTGTTATTTCATTTTACATTTTCTTAGAAGTGTGTGTGTCTGTCTGTTTCACACACTATCTCTTGTGCTTAAACTAGAGGATACTAAATATCCTCACATAAAACCTCATCTACATCCATTTTACCACATATAATTTTTGGAATAGTTCCTTGTGTGGATGGGTTGTTTAGACCCATGAAGATCTATGATAGAGGGTGTGAACCTTGGAGAGTTTGTGAAAACTGTTGTAAAGCCTGATATAGTCTTTGTATCAAGTTTGTTGCTAGTATAAAAATATTGGTGGTAGGTGATCACCAAGTGGAGAGGATTAATTATCATTTTGAGACTGAACCTCTTGTTTTACTTCACTGTGCACTATATTTTTTTATACTCTGTTTTATCTAGTTTCTACAACTTATATTTTCTAAAATAAAAACTTTTTTTATTTCACTTTGATTGTTAGTTTTGGTTAGTGTGTGTATTTGTTTAATTTATTAAACTTATTTCAAAAGTCTAATTGGTGTTTCAAACTTATTCAATTGAGGATTAATCACCCTTTAAGAAACATGTTGACCAACTAAACATTTATATCTCTACTGCCTTAATTAACTAGGACATTTTAAAATTGGGGGATCCATTTAAAATAATGTTTTTAATAGAAATTTTATGTAGGAACTCAATTCATCCCCCTCTTGAGATTCCACTCCGACCAAAATTTGGTAAAGGAGGTTCTTTATTTTCAATTTTTCAAATTCATTTCAACTATTATTTTAGTTGTATCATAAAGATCCTAAAATTTCTATCGTATCTAAATTTTGAGTTCTTTAAATTCTAATTAACTATATATAAAAGAGTTGAGGGTGTTGCGGCTAATAGGACACCTTTCTATAATAGTTATAACTATGCTCAGTGGAAATTTAAAATGATAATGTATCTATAAATCATAGTTCCTGAAATCTGGGACAGAATTGAAGAACAACATGTATTTCCTTTTACTACTAGGGATACATGGTCTCAATTAACTAAAGCCACATATAACAATAACTATAAAGTGATGAATGATTTGTATTGTTCTCTAGGTGATGAATAATTCAGTATAATATCTTCTTGTAAAAATGCATATTAAATTTGGGATATTGTAGCTATTTCTCATGAGGGAACATCCAATGTTAAAGAAATGCGATTAAATACTTTTACTATTAAATATTTTAATTTTAAAATGATGCCTAATTAACCTATCTTTGAAATGTATCTCAGGTTCAATAAAATAGTAAATACCCTGACTTTGCTGGGGAAACTAGTGGACAGAAAGGACCATGTTTGGAGATAACTTAGATGCCTACCTGATAGATGGAGAGGAACTTCTATTTCAATCTGAGAATCTTATGACATAGGAAAACTCCCCATGAAGGGACTAATTGGATAAACTATGATGTATGAAGAATAACTTAAGTTGAATCAAGAAGTAGATGAAGAACCATGGAAGAAATCTGTAGCATTCTTGATGGATACATCAATGGACAAGGATAAAGAAAAAATTTGAAGCTCCTGTAGACACTTCTACAAGTAAATACTCTGACTCTAACAATGTTGATGAGATAGCTCATCTTGTAAATAGATTCAAGAAGTTATATTAAAATAAAAAGTTCTTTAGAAAAAAAAACTACAAAGGAAGGTTTGATAATAAAGGACAGTGGAAAAAAGGACAGAATATGGAATGAAAATACAAATGAGATAGTCAGCTATGATTATAAATGAAGAGGCCATGTGAAGGGTGATTTCCCCAAGCTTACATTTAAGAAGAAGTATGAAGACAAGGGCAAGGGTTACAAAAGAACTATGAAAGATACATGGAGTGCATTAAAAAGATAGATCATGTGGATCTTACACTTCTAATAGTGACAAGAACAAACATGCAAATCTGTGTTTCATGACAGAAACATCCGAGGTAACACCCAATTCTTCTGTAAACAATACATACTATTCTGGGAATGAATTTGAATAAAAAAATGATGAAAATATGACTAAGGATGAACTATTTGAATACTCTGGAATTATTGAGGATACCTTTAATGAAATCAAGGATAAATATAAACTATTGAAAATACAACATGCTTTAAATGCTAATTACAAATCTGATCTACATATTGAGAAAGAAAATGTGCTCAGCTATTAAAAGAAAATACTGAACTCCAATTATTAAATGATCAATTAAAATTGGATTTGGAAAACTTTACTGCCGGTAGGGAGACATTGACTCAGTTTCTAGGAAAATAAATTTCCCCGAAATACACAACTGGTCTAGGATATCAACCAGAATAGAGAAGAATTATTAAAACTAAATTTATTTCAAAATATGGACAGTTCACTACTAGTTCCAGTTATGGACCATTGTTCGAAATATAATTTTCCAAAGGACCTAACAAAGACTTTATGTCTCAAAATATATCTATTAATTATAGGAGATATTTAAAACAAATATGGGTTCTTAATGTATTACTTGTTATCCTCTCGGGACCCAAGAAAATCTAGGTACCAAAGTTACCCCATGCTTAATCTGTCTTGTACGGAAATTGCTTAAAGAGTTCTTTTCAAACCTTATGGTACTTAGACAGTGGTTTTTCATGACATATGATAGGATATTATTCTTGATTTAATATCTTAATCAATGTTGATAGTGGTCATGTCACCTATGGTGACAATGCTAAAGGAAAAATCATCGGCTTAGGCCAGACTGGTAATATTAATACAATATTAATTTCCAAAGTACTTTAGGTTGATGGATTAAAGTACAATTTAATTTGTATCTATCATTTCTATGATGATGGTTTTAATGTCATGTTTGAAATCGATGCATGACATTTTTTTATTCTAAAAAGGATGTATTTTTCACTTCCTGTAGAAATGAAAATGTGTATGCTGTTGATTTTAATTCCTTATCCAAGAAAAATGTTTTTTTCCGTAAATGATTTTCATAATAAATCTTGGTTATGGAACAGAATATAAAGACCCTACAATGTGCACTCTTTTAAAAAACAATCTAATAAAGCTTTACATAAAGACTTACCTAAATTGGAATTCCCACTTGACAAAGTGTGTAATCCTTATCAAAAGGTAAAACAACACAAAGTTTCCTTCAAACCAAAGAAAGAAGTCTCTACTTCTGAACCACTTGAGTTGGTTCACATGGATTTTTTGGACCATTAATAGTTTCATGTTTAAATGGGAAGAACAATGTTTATGTTCTTATATATTATTTTTCTAGGTACACCTGTATTTACTTTCAGGCTCACAAAATTGAAGTTTTTTCTTATTTTATCAAATACTCCATGACTTTAGAAAATCTTAGTGGACTTAGAATTAATTCCTTGAGAAGTGATCTTGGCCGTGTGTTTGAGAATCAGGGCTTTGAATATTTCTCTCACAAAATAGCTATAGTCACAATTTCTCTTCTCCTAGAACACCTCAACAGAATAGAGTTATATAAAGAATGAATAGAACCCTTCAAGATATTTCTAGGACAATGCTCAATGAATATGATTTTAGAATTTATTTTTGGGATGAAGATGTTAACACAACATGTTAAATTATCAATAGAGTCTTAATTAGACCTGTTCTTAAGAAGACCCCATACGAACTTTGGAATAATAGGAAGCCTAAAATTCATTAATTTAGATTTTTTTGGTTGTAATGTCTTTATACATAACACTAAACATAATCATGACAAATTTACTTCAAAAAGTAATGAAGGAATTTTCCTAGGTTACTCAATCTATTGTAAATCCTATAGAGTATTTAATAAGAGAACCAAATTTTTGGAAGAATCAGTTCATGTCAAATTTGATGAGGATGATCCACATGGACCCAAAACCACTCTGGAACATCTTGAGGAAGATATGTTAATTCTGGACCTAAATACCCAAGACAGTAAACCCTTAGTAAAAACAACCAGTTCTGGAAAATTTCCAGAATCTATTCATAGTGAATCTGTACCTATAGATAATCATGAGGAGTCTAGTTCAACTCTTTCTATAGGTATAAGAACTCAAAAAAATCATCCTTTTTATGTTGTAGTTGGTGATCTAAATATAGGGACATGAACTAGAGCTTCTCTGAGAAACCATGTGGAACATCAAGCTTTTCTTTCATAGCTTAAACCTAAATATATTAATGATGTAATCTACGCATAATTTTGGGTGATATATATGAATGAATAAATGAATCTGTTTGAAAGAAACAAAGTTTGGTAATTAGTGGAAAGACCTAATGTCACCTTGACCATAGGCACTAAATGGGTGTTTAGAAATAAATTTGCTGAATCTAAAAATATAGTTAGAAACAAAGCTAGGTTAAGTTCCCAAGGGTATAGTTAAGAGGAAGGAATATAATATGAGGAGACCTTTACACGTGTAGCTAGGTTAGAGGCCATTAGGATACTACATGCTTATACAACTCATCTGAATTTTAAATATTTTGAAATGGATGTTAAATGTGATTTTATAAATAGGTATATAGTTGAGGATTTTTTTGTTGAACAACACTCTGTATTTACAAATCCCCATTTTTAAAATTATGTTTTTAAACTTTCTAAAGCCTTATATGGTCTAAAACCAGCTCCAAGAGCTGTGTATGATAGACGTAGATCCTTTATTATTTAAAAAGTTTTTACTAAAGGAATAGGGGATCCTACTCTTTTTATTAAAAGGATTTTCAAAGATGTTTTAATAGTAAAAATTTATGTAGATGATATAATTTTTGGATCCTTTAAAAATTATCTGTGTACTGATTTTTCATAAGTGATGTACGATGAATTTGAAATGAGTATAATGGGGGAACTCAACTTTTTTCTTGGATTTGAAATTCTTCAAAATAAAAATGGTATTATTTTAAATCAAAGTAAATATACTAAGGATCATTTGGAACATTTTGGTTTGGATGGTATTAAAGGTAGGGATACACCTATAAGTACCACTTGCATGTTGGATGATGATGAAACTGGAAAATCAGTGGATCAAAACAATTACTGAGGTATGATTGGGTGTCTACTCTATATTACTGCTAGCAGACCAAACATTATGTTAAGTGTATGCATGTGTGCTCATTTTCAAGCCAATCCCAAAGAGTCTCACTTAAATGTTGTTAAACGTATTTTTAAATATCTGAAGAATACTATAATCTTTGGAATATTTTATCCAATAGAACAATTTTTTTATTTAATAAGTTATTTGGATGGTGACTTTGATAGTTGCAAGTTAGACTGAAAAAGAACCTCTAGAACATCTCAAATTTTAGGCAAGTCACTAGTATCATTGTGTAGTAAGAAACATTTTTTTTTGAATTATCTATTGTCGAAGCTGAATATATAGCTATAGGTAGTTGTTGTGCTCAAATTCTGTGGATGAAACACACTTTACTAGACTATGGATATCAATTTAATCATGTCTCTATAAACTATGAAAACACAAGTGATATTAACATATATAAAAATCTAGTATCTCATGCTAGGACAAAGAATATTGATGTAAGACATCACTTCTTGAGGGATCATTATCCAAGAGGTGATATCACTCTTGAATTAAATGGTACTGAATACCAATTGGATGATATATTCACAAAGCCTTTGAATATTAAGAGGTTAAATTACATCAAACATGAGTTAGGTATGATAAAAATGTTGAGTACAGGACCTCACTGTTAGAACTTACCGATAGGACCTCACTATTAGACCTTACATATAGGACCTCTTCGTTAGACCTTACCGATAGTACCTCACTGTTATACCTTACTGATAGGACCTCACCATTAGACCATACTAATGGGACCTCACCGTTAGACATTACTGATATGACCTCATAGTCAGACCTTACTGATAGGACCTCACCTTTACACCTTATCCATAGGACCTCACCGTGGGACCTTACTGATGCCTCCATACCAATAGACGACTTGATTTTGGGACTTTGCATTTTTTTTGTGTTCTCAGCCGAAATCTGAAATGTTTTCTTCATATTACTTATTTTTTTATCTGTTTATTTTTTTGATCCCTAAATGATAAAAATAAAAAACAAATCACATTTTAACCCACATCAAACTCTATCTTGAAACTTTTACTCTCAAATCTCAGAACCTAAACCTCTACTGAAACCTCGAACCACTCTAGATCGATGGAGAGAGTGAAAAGGCAGTCAATTGCTTATGAAGGAGGCACGCAGGATCCTAAGAGACCTATATCCGAGTCTAGTAGTGGATGCCATATAGTGTCAATGGTTCTTAACCCGCATATATCGAAGAGGGAAATAGTAGTTGAGAAGGATTTAAGTTCAGAGTGCCTAATGTCGAGCCGGTCTTTAGTACTGAAGTCACTTGAATCTTAGAGAAGGGTTGAGTTTTTTGCAAATAATAATGGACCCTATTACCTAAAATTAGTGAAGAAATGTTTTTGGAACCTCAAGTTTGAGAAGTCTGAGGATGAGCACAGAATGTCTTCACAGGTGAATGGAGTAAGTGTGAGCTTCTCCTCTGCTGAATGGGTAGAATGTTTGAGAGAACCACATGAAGGGTTTTATGACTATTACTCAAAAGTGGTGCCTCCCAATACTATGCTATTTTGTTATGAAGAAGCTCAGGCTGAACTGATAGGGAGTGGGATCCCTAGAAAAGTTATTGCTGTTGAGATGGAAGGAGAAGACAAGCTACTGTTTATGTTTGTCCGGCATGTTTTGAGTCCTATGAGAGGGACTTTGCAACTTTAATGTTTAGAGATTTTATTCTATTGTATATTTTTATGTTTGAACAGAAGATCAAAATATATAGGTTGTTGATGATTAAACAATAAGATATGACCAAACCTAGTTTAGAATCCAATGCCCTATTTCATGCTAAGTTGATATCTCATATTTTGAAAGGTAAAGGAGTTGCTGGATCTATGGAGGAAACTATTGTTGTGAAAGATAACCATTACATCACCAATGTGATTTTCAAGCTGATGAAGATCAACTAGAATCCATGGATGAGGAGATGGGTGAATGATGAGGCTAATGTATAAGAAGAGTTTAACCCTATTACTCATCCTACTAGGCCCAAAAATAAAAGAGACCCTAGTCTTAAGCCTGGTGAGATAGATCCTGCTTATTCCGATGAAGAAGAAGAAACTACTATTGTGAAAGAATGAGAGGATTATTTTATAGATGATAGTTGTGATCCCGAACTTCCATTAAATCCTCGTGCTAATACAATATCCTTTGGTGATCCTATCTCATCAAAGATATTTCCTAGAAGGGAGACTATCCTAAGGGAAAGTGATGTGGAAACCTGTGAAGAAGGGACTGAAAATGTCTTAAGAGACACTAAAGATACCTCAGATGAGGATGATGACACTGATTCAGGTCATTATTACTTTGATACATCTGCTTCTTCAAGTGAAGAGAAATGTTTAAGTATCATTCCTCTAGTAGGACATACAGAAATGGAAGAAATTGGAGATGAAGAAGTTGCTGATTTAGTTGAAGCTGGACTTGTTTTGGAAGTTGTTGAAGATTCTATAGAGGAAGTGGCAGTGGACCTTCTTGTTAATGAAGTTGATCAAGGAGGTCTGATGGAAATAGATGTGGCTAATCAAGAGAATTCTCCACATGAGGGGGAGGAACATGTTTTTACAGGATCAGTTGATGTTCCTCGTGAGATAGAGGACTTGATAGAAGCTCTTGGCTTTGTGGTTTTAGGATTAGATTATGGATATTTGGAAGATTATCAGCCTATTAGAAGTACTCCAATTCCTACTATCTCAGAAACTACCAATGTTCATCCAGTGGTTCTATTACCTTGAGACTATGTAAAGAAGAATGAATTTTATTCTTTGAAATTAGACCAGAAGAGGCATATTGATGAGAAAACCACTGAGATAGCGAGAAAAATATCTCACAATAAAGGATTCATGACATATGCAATGGAAATAATAGTCTCTACCTCTCACACAACTGTGATACATGAGTTCAAGGAATGTTAGATTCATGTATGAACATTGGCAGTTTCTATGGAATCAATGAAGCAGTCTATTTCCATCTTAGATTCATATATGGATTCAAGGGATTAGGTAGACAGAGACCTTACATATGTTAAAAGTGTGGTTCATCATATGGTCACAGTGTTTGAGGATTTTAAGAAGTCTATAGAAACACATGGTAAATGCCCAGAAGACGATGTAAAAAAGGCTGATTAGTGGACTAACCAGATCATTTAACGATATTGTGGCTTTCTCTATGGAACCTCTAGGTGCGTCTATATCTTCTTCAACCTCTCCTATAGTTTTCATTGAAGCCTTCATGAACATTTTAAGGGAAAAGTGGAGAAGTTCTCTGGTTCTAGTACCTCAGACTCTCAGGTCATTTCCATTACTAGGGACATTCATAACTTTGTGGGAAATTATTTAAGGTAAGCTACTCAATATTAGAATTCTATCAAGGATCAAGTTGACTTCTTTTACAAATGGGTATACACTAAGCATTAGATTGATGGTGACTTTAAGCTGCTTTTGGAAAATTTGAGAATCCCTCATGTCACTCAGGCATTTAAGGATCAAGTGAGCAAGCTTAGAGAGCTGAATCATGCCCTAGAGAGATTCATGGAAATCAATGATGACTTCATATGAGCTATGGAAAGAGTGGGAAGCATCATTACAGACTTTTGGAATCTTCTATTACCCTTACTCCATCTGGACATCACACTCATCAATGTTCCTCCTGTATTTCCTGCTTCTTCAGTTGCCTTAGGTTCCACCAGTACTGCTCCTTTTATGACTCATGCTCAGGACATCAGAAGTTTGACCCCAATGATTACTCAGAGATATACTCACTATAGGTCTACTGATGCCTCTATGGATTATCCTCCTACACTACTCACTGTTATCCCTCGGCCTTTCCCTCCACCTTCAGAACCTGCCTCCTCAGCTTCCAAATACAATGCTCCATTGGACATCTTTGAAGTGGATTAACTATGGACTTACTTAGTTGATAGGGTTTGGTGTATTCTTTTTGTATATTGTACTGTTGTTTTATTAACAAAAACACTCTCTTTTCTCTCTTTTTGTTATGTATGTTTTTTGTTAATAACAAAGGGGGAGCAGTGTTTATATATATATGTTCTGGCTTCAATGAAGTGTTCACCATATAATTTTTGTATGATAACATCACTAAAGGAATTAAAATATGTGTTTAACCTTCATTCAAAACTATTTAAAACCTAACAATTCAATGAAATAATTTGTTATTATCAAAAAGGGGTAGATTTTTGGACTCACCTATTTTGATAATCCCAAATCATGTATCATTTATATAAAGAATCTTCTTTTCTCCTCCAGGATAATTGTTTATGTGAAAATTATTCTTTTCACAAAGTAATACATATGTATTGTTAATCTCACTGCTCTCATTTTAAGCTTATAGTTCTAAATTTATCTAAATACAAGGTCATCAATACAAGGTCACCGATTCAAGGTCACTGATATAAGGTCATCGATGCAAGGTCACCGATACAAGGTCATTGATACATGGTCACCGATATAAGGTCACCAATACAAAGGTAACTAATACAAGCCTACTGTTGAAGGTTACAGTTGTAGGTTTCCAATGTGCACCTACTGTTGAAGCCTACCTATATGAAGGCTACAGTTACCAATCAACCGATACCCTTACTTTGTCAAATTATATATATTTTTCTAATGGTCATATTTGCTAACATTAATGCTTCTGACTTAATTAATGATTATTTTAGACATATCAGGAGGCCATATCTTGATAGTACGAGGTATGAGAAATATTGCACGTGATGAACATTCTCCTATTGTCAGACCTCAAATATGAAAAAGAAGACCGAGGAAGAATGATATATAGAGGCACATAGAAAAATGATAAATGAAAGTATAGATGTTAAATAAATAAAGAAGAAATTACTAAAGAACAAGGAAGAACCATTCAAGAACCTTAACTGTGAACCCCAAGAACATCAAGAAGATCATTTCGTGAAAATGCCTTGAGGATTCCTTCTGTGTCTCATAAACATTCATTCAACTCATGTAGTAGGGAACTCAAATCCAAAAAGCTAGTACCTGGAGTTCCGACGCTATTTTGGAGACAACTTCCAGAGATAGACTCAAACATCAAATTCTTCATTCCATGGAGTCAAAAGATGAACTGTTAACAAATAGATCTTTCTAAACTCAAGCTTATAGTCTTATCTATATTGTGTTCTTTCATTTTACATTTTTGAGACATGTGTGTGTCTGTCTGTTTGACACACTATCTCATGTGATTAAACTAGAGGATACTAAGTATCCTCACATCAAACATCATTTACATTTGTTTTCCCATGTATAAATGTGGAATAGGTCCCTGTTTGGCCTGGTTGTTTATACCCACGAAGAAATGGAGAAGATGGTGTGAACCCTGGATAGTTTGTGAAAACCGTTGTAGAGCCTAATACATGTTGGGTATCAAGTTTATTTCTAATATAAACTTCTTTGTGGTAGGTGATCACCAAGTGGAGAGGATTTTATCTCAGCTCGAGACTGAACCTCTTATTTTACTTCACTATGCGCTATATTTTGTTATACTCTATTTAATATATTGTCCTCTTCATATATTTGATAAAACATAAAATTGTATGCTTTCACTTTGATAGTTACTTTTGGTTAGTGTGTGTATTTGTTTAATACAATAAACTTGTACCAAAAGTCGAATAGGTGTTTTAAACTGATTAAACTCAGGATTAATCACTCTGTAAGAATAACTGTTGACCAACTAAACATTTACATCCGTAAAACCTTAATTAACAAGGTTGTTTCAAAATTGGGGGATCTTTTTAAAATAATGTTTTTAATAGAAATATTAAGTAGGAAGTAAATTAACCCCCTCTTGAGATTCTACTCCAACCAACAAATTATATATAATATAATTAATTACATATAAATTAAAATTAAAATTGACTTTCATATATTTTCGTTTTTAGGATAAAAATAATTTTTTTCAAAATTCTATTTTTCATTGTTTTTTATGTATTTAAATTAAATATCATTTTTGACACTAAAGAAATAAATTAGTTGAAATGGGTTCTACATTTGGAATCATTTGTTTCAAATTGTTTAAATATTTCCCATATTAGAATTTTATAATTAGGAATAATAATCATTCTAAATATTTGTATCATTAGTAACAGTAAAATGGGAAAATCAAGGATAAAACCATGAGGTAAGGTCTCAAAATCAACCATAAACATGAATTTAATTAATTATACTAAAATAATTCCACCACAGGCATAAAAAATTCAAATATATAGAATTCTAGTGGATTTTTTCGATGATAATGGTGATTATTTTATTTTTTGTTTATAATATTCATATATGTCAATCACCTAAAGTTTAAATGTAAAAATTATTAAATATAGATAAAATGTGGATAAATTAGGGACTAGTGTTTATTTGAAAATATAATTAATTTTTTATCAAGGAAATTTATTTAAAATATATAGTAATGAAATAATTTCCCTAAATGATTACATAACACCGACACAATATTTATTTAATGAGTATAAAATTAATTCAATTTTTTTAAAAATATTAAAATAAATAAAATTTTGGTGGAATATAATATAATTTTTTTCATTAGATAAATGTATCATTTTAGTGATATTTGATAGGTTTTTATTTGAATTATATTTATTTCAGGTTTTTTTCAATGTCAAATTTTGGGAATGTATCTGAAAATGACATTAATGGTAATTTATGATAAAACTATATAACAATATATTTTGTAAAAAATAAAAAAAAATCAAATATGAAAAATATATAGATAAAGTGCCTAATATATGATCCCTTTTCCATTTATGATAAAAATTTTACATTATTGGTAATATTATAACACTTTAATATGTAAAAAGTAATTACCATAGTTAAGATTAAAATTTGTCAACCAAGTGGTTAAACAAAAATGTAAGCTTTAAAATGAAACAAAAAACAATCTAAATTTCATTACATAATGATATTTAAAACCTATTCTCTTTTTATTCTAATATATTTCTATTTTGAATCATTTGGATTGAGAACTACATAATTATATTTTATTCCTTTTACTAATTCCAAGTGAATCCTTTCCCTACCTTATAAAAGGTAACCCTTATCTCTTTTCATTACACCTTTTTTTATTCATGTAACTCAACTAGACCATTAAAAATTTTATTGTAAACTTCCCTATCCATAAATTTTAGATTTTTTAATATAAAAAATACCATTCCATGTGTACTTAATAATGTCTCTAAAGGAGGCCTACCAAATAAGAGGTAACAATCTTACCCAACCTCTCTCAATTTCAGTATTCCTCTACCTTCTCTAAATATATAATATTCATCATAAAATAATTATGTTTTTTATCTTAAATATTCTAAAATATTATTATTAACATGTAACCACCAATATGAACCCTTTATTCCATCTAATGGAAATGGAATGTATTTCTAGTGCATACGTGTGGACTACCACCTTGATGTAGTGATATAATTCATTTTCCATAACCATATTACATGGATGTTGGTTTTGAATGGATTAATTTTCATATATTATGTTATGAGATTATAATTCATCTATTATTTTAATGTTAAATATTCCTTTTTTATATTACAATCTTTTGGTAAATGACAATGTTACTCGTGTGCATGTGTGGACAACCTCCTCCGCGAAGTGATATGATTATTTTTCATTTATTTTTACATGGTAGGTGATAATGATAAAAAAAATTATATATCATATAAATTATATAATAATTATTTTTATAAGTCTAGATATAATTAATATTTTATTTATTCCATCATTTAAAATGTAAAAATAACTTTTATGCATATATACAGCCTACCATCTCTATGGGCAGTGAAATTCATTTTTCTATCGCTACATTTTATGGATGAATATATATATATATATATATATATTTCTGTATGTATGATGAATATATATGATAATTATTTCATGATTAAAATTATGAATATGACTTAACCATGATCAACGAATATGGACTAAAACTACTAAACCAAAATTCTAATGAAAACCCATACAATTAACTGCCATAAAAGATTATTTTATTAATTAAATATTAAAAAATGAGTGGGAAAATGTAATAAGTGGATCATATAGGATGTTATAATTATTTATATGACATTTTAATATAATTAAAATTAAATTAAATTTATTATACATGATGCTAGAGTGCTTTCCAATAAATTTAAACTTGAGATAAGTGTTTTTCCCTCTAACATTTATTTCTATGAGACATATTCCACATTCAAAAATTATTTATTTTATGTTGTATATATACAACCCATTAATCTAATTTATGGTTAATTTAATTAATATTATGTGTATTTTTAAATCCATAAAATCTTGTATCTTTTAGGCTTTTTTGATGCAGAGATTACCCAAGATGTAAGGATTTATATACAAAAATTATATTTTTCAGTACATATTTTTTGTTATGAACCAATATTCTTTTATGTGGTTTCTATACTTCCATTTTATAGATTTATATCATTTATATTCTTATTATAATGATATTTAATGTTTATTTTGATGTTATCCTTAAATTGGGATTATGATTCAAATGGTACCAAAGGGGTATTGGATGGATATTACAATCTCATTATTTGTGATTATGTTTTCAAAGATAAAATTTCCTAATCAAGATCCCAATAATCTCATTAGTTTAATAATAATTTTTTTTATTTATATAGAATAATTATTTCACTTTTCTTTTCCTTATCATATGTACTTGGTAAACTAAATAAATGTTCATAGGGGAAACCAGATTTATTTCTCTCTTTGGTCAAAAATCCAATATTCCTCCATGTTAAGGTTTTATAAAAAAAATATTGAAGTATAATTTTACTATTATCTTATGATTATTTGAATTCATTTTTACCCATGATTAATCTTCTCAAAAATGGTTAAGAGGAGTATTAGTTACTTTTTTCTAAATGAGTTACTTTTCACTTTTGACTGAAAATGTAGAAAGAAACGTTTATTTTAATATACACTATATGTATCAAATTTAAAATTTTCAGGACTTATTAATGAATTTAGGATTCCATTACAATTATTTATGCTTAATTTATATGAATTTTCTTTCAATAATATCTTTTTAAATTAGAAATTTTAATGAACTGATTTCAAATTGAAAAGTATATTTTCCAAAAAAAAAACTATTCAAATTGATATTTTAAAGGAATTTTAATCTAATATAACAAATTTTCATGGTTCTTATGATTTAGTATGGATATTATTAAATGATATGATAATTATTCCTTAAATGTTTGGTTTATGGTTATAAATAATAAATATCCATGAAAAATGGCTTATATTCCACAAATTATGTTATGAACAATGTTTTTATGATATTTTTGAATACATATGTATGGATTTATGCTAATGTGATGGTTGGGAACATAATTATATTTCCCTTAAATGAAGTGGGTATTGATTAATTTTCCATGAGTTCAAATTTAACATAGGCAGTTATCTCAAGGAAAAAAAGGTGGGAACATAGGAGGTTATCCTAATCCAAATAGTAGGTACACATGTGGTTATCCCAATACAAAACTAGGTACAAGGGTAGTAATCACAGGACTAACATGTTATGAATTCTTTGGTGGGTAACCTTGATATAATATTTCAATGATTATTATGTCTCTACACTTTATTACACTATTTCATAAAATGATCATATGCCAATGTTATGTTCTCATAACTCATGTTCCTTGAACCATTTATGATTTATGTCTTTCAAAATTGAATTACTTTTTCCTTACTCATGTTTACAGCCTAATAATTTCTTAGTACAATTTTTTAATGCAATAATAAAATTTTGATGCATTTTATTCTCATTTATGTTTGAATTATCGTTGATATCACCCTTTCATACAATTAATGTGCTTCTCATATCACCATTTATTATGTTTTATTTTAACAAATTCAAGGAGTTAAATTTTAATTATGATTTATCTATGAACGGTGATAGTTGTTAATAACTAAGTGAGAGATGATGTATATATTTGATAGAGAAAATATTTGCAATTAATTTATATTGAATATCATTTTTTTAAACTCAAAAAAGTGTTCCTATAAGATTAATTGTTTCATTTTTATGATTTTGGTGTTATTTTGAGATGAATAGTAAAAATTGGCCATTTTGGATTTTTAACAGTTTTAACTTATTTCTGTATTTTGACCATAAAATTGTCTAAATTGATCTAAATTGAAAAATTCATTCTTTTTCGGATTCTAAACATCCAGGGATTAATTTACTATTTTTGGACTAAAAGCTGAATCGGCCATATGGAAACTCAAAAGAAGCTCACAAGTTGGCTCAAGAAAACTGTTTCCAGTTCTGCCTAGTTTTGTTGTGGGATCCATAACTCATCCATTGTGGGCCCAACACTTGTAAACTTCGGTGGGGGGACGCGCAAGTAGTTTTGGAGAATCTTTTATTAAGGAATAACTACGGGATTCGGCCGTTTGAGGGTCCATTAAAGCTTCCTGATCCGGGGTTTGGCGTTTTAGAGATTATGACGGGACAGAATAAATGATCAGAGTAAAAGGGTTATAACTCTTGTAATACCTGTCCATATCCACTGATAATTTGAGGGTACACATAAAAGACAATTATGAACAACATTTAAGAGGAGATCAATGCGTGAGGAGGTCATTAATTAGGTTCAAAACGCGACAACATTCGGAGGACAGAAATCTGGCTATAAAAGGAGGAGAGCTCCTCCTCCTCAACACATCCCATTCTCCATCCCATTCCTTCTGGGACACCAAGAAGAAGAACTTCTCAGCTTTTTATTTTATTTCTATTATTTTTAAATGTCTCTCCTCTCCCGCATTATCTCTATTACCCCATCCATGGATGGGTAGTTTCATTTTAGTGATCAGAAAGAGGGGAGGCTGGACCTATGTGTTGTGTTTGAGTTTTTGTGCTTGAAATAAATAAAATATGTTCTTCTTTATTCTTCTGGTTCTGATTATTAATTCAGTATTAAATTCAGAATGCGGTTGTGTTAAGGTTTTGATTCTGAAATTATAAATTTCTTTGGTCGATGATCACATCTCCCTCCTCCCAATTCTAATCTGTATACGGTGGAACATGATTAGGGTTGGGTGGAGATTGTTCGATGGTTGTCAAGCACATGTGTAGGATTGTATGTAGAAATATTGGTTTATTAGGGAACAACAATTCCAGGTCTGGGATTGTTCTAATTAATCAAGAGACCATCTACAACCCTAAACACATTGGAATGAGGATAGACCAATCTAAGGTTTTAGAAAGGAAAATTCTCATCACATGTCTTTTACCCGTTTAAGGAAGAAGAAGAGATAAAATTTGGAAACCATGATGGCACAACACTAAGTCTAGCCAAACCCAATCTGATCACCGTCTTTATCATTTGTTAAAATAAATCAATTTCTGTTGTTTGTTTCTCTCATAGTCATTCAAATTAATTAAAACCAATCTTTTTACGAAAACCAACAAAAAGTGACAACCTTGTTTTGTGTGCACTCTTCTTCAGGAGACTACCTAGGATCAACTGCTATACTATACTTAGGTAAATAAAATATTTTTTTGACATGCCCCACGACAGGCGTGTGTCAAACTTGGCGCCGTTGCCCGGGAGGAAGTGCCACAACCTATTTGTAAATATTTTACTTTTTCAAATTTAAAAATAATTTTTATTTAAAAAAATTCTTTTTTCCATGATGTATTCAATTTCAAATTTTTATGTATGGGAAGATTACTTGCAGGTGCAATATCAATAACCAGAAATTGATTATCATGATCTCAATGATCGGGTTGAAAGGATTAGTAATAATTTGGATGATTTGGGTCAAAAAATAGAATGGGCATTGGACTATGTTCGTGCAATGATGGAGCAACCCGACCCTGAGCCGGAGCGTGAACTTGAGATAGCGGTAGAAGAAATTTCACCACTCATCATTGAAGAACTAGAAGAGGTAAATGTTGAGGTACCTGAAGACTCATTCATCATCACTCAACCAATTATACCCGAGAATGATGAAAAAGAAGATGACTTCCCTACTGAGCTACATGTGGGAGATCAACAAGAACTTGATGAATTTTGGAATGAATGTGAGGAACTTATTGATATTCCCAAGCCTTGAAAACAAGAAGATCCAACACCGTGGAAGGAAGACACCACCCAATTGGTGGAATTTGAAGTCAAGATGGAGGAGCCTGACTACCTCCCTCCATCCAGTGATAATCAAATCCAAGAGGCACATTCAACTAAAGAAGTGATTGAACCAGACCTAACTCAGGGAGATGATCCTTCCATGAACTCTACCTTTTCTTATTTCATTCAATCTGATTTGAGCATCAGTCCTTATAATTTTGAATTTTCAGATTTTTTCAACCCTTACATTGCCTTAGAAGAAGATGAAAAATAATATACACCCGTTGAGGAACACCTAGTGCTCCCTGAAGATATTGATCATCTACTTGAGGAAGTCCATGAAGAGATAAAAGTGGATATGCATGAAGAACCAAATCTAAAAGCTGCCTACCATAAAATTGAAGATTTTGAAATTAATATTTCAAATTTAAATGTTTAATCTCCCTTTGATTATTCTTTTCATGCAACACATCTGGAGAAACCACTATATTTTGAAGAATACATTGCACAAGTAGCAACTGAAGAGGAGGTGGTTCCATACTTCATCCTACCCCTGCCATGCAACAGGTTTATAATTGTGAAGGGGGAAGATATGGTGTACTCAATACATGGAATTATCCTCATAAAAGGAAAAAGTACATGCTGGAAAGAATAATTTTTGTTGGTTCATGAGCAAGAAACCTCACCCACCATCAGATTGGGGATAACTGATTAGAACTGCCCCTCTGGAGGCAGTCAAAACCCAGGGCCCACTTGGGGGACTAAACAAAGATTTATCCTTATTTTCTTATTCAATATCCATTTCCATTTCTTTTAGTAAATTTCTTATGTTAACTTTCTTTCTTTTTTAGGTCTTCAAAGAGAAACACTTATGAGCTTAACTCAACGTTGCATTGCCAATAAGTCTGGTCGTACCTCTCCTTTATACTTTATTATTGTTGTGATTCATTTTAAAATTAGTATATGTGTTAAATACACTTGAATGCATTGAGGACACTGCATCAATTAAGTGTGGGGGAGGGAATCTTGTAGTCCAGGAGATTTTTCAAAAATTTTAATTTTTGTTTTGTTTTGTTTTTTCGAGCCAACGACATTAAACAAAGGTGCTACCGGGAGGCAACCCGCATTTTCCCCTATTTTCCACTTGTCTTCTTAGTCATTTACCAGCATTATTGAACGGGCCTGCACTATCAATTTTTTTCATTTTCTTTATTTCAGGTCCATTAATGAAGAGGGTGTAGTGGGATTATACGTCTTGAAGAAAAGGATCCATTTGATAGGGGAGTAAGAGTTTCAATTCTATATTATCCAACTTTATTCCCTACATTTTTAGTTTCTTTAAATAATTAATCAAAAAAAATGCATTCCCACGCTTGAATTCATGTTTTAATTGACTTCTCCAGGAGACATGAGTTTCATATAAATCCAGTGATTCTATGTTTTAGATTTCAATGTTAATAATATTGAATGATTAAAATGGATAATTGGATGATTAAAGTGAAGCAAGGATATTGAAATAAGGACTCATGATTTGAGGGAGTTAATTGATTCGTGTAAATGAAATTTCCCTTCCATTTTTCATTCTTTGAATTTCTATAATTCATGTGAATTAATTTGTTATTTTTAATCATGCCATGAGTGATTTTCCAATATCATATTCTCATTCCTGAGAGGATTTCTAGACCAAATATTTCCAATTTTATCTTGAGCATATTTCTTGAGTTATCATGGGACGTGCCACCTTATAGAACTTGTATTGAAACTTATCAAAGCTATGACTGTAGAAAACCACATTTAAAATGATTGAGGCACTACATTGGCTAGCCACATATTTACCTGAGACCCACCCTTACATTTTTCCTTCGTTAGCCCATAGAAACCATGAATTGCCTTATAGGTTTAAGCCACATTACTTGCTAATATTTCCTTACCTACCCACACTTTTAGTATCTTTGCATGGTAATTCAAGTTTGAGTGTGGGGGAAGGGCCTTTCATGTGCGTTTATTGGGATATGTATCATTTTTGGGTGGTGTGATGTGTGATTCATCATTTTGGGCAACGTATTATTAGAAAATTAGGCATGAGTCATCATTTCATTATGATTCTTTCATTTCACCTGGTTCTCCATAAAAAAAAAGAAAAAAAAGAAAAAAAAAATCAAAATAAAGTTGTGCCTTTCTGGAGCTTTACAAAAAATAAAATAAAGTAAAGCTGTGCCTTTCTGGAGCTATACAAAAAAAACAGGGAGAGCATGGATGATATCATTCTTTGTAATCATTTATTGACTCATGACCCATGTCATTAAAAGCGGAGTGGTGTTGTGATTCAAATTTCAAGGGGATTTGAGTGCGGTTCATCTTGTGTTTTCACTTGATTAATCATGCATTGTACTTAAGAGTCAAACCTCCTACTTCTAGAATTAAATTATTTCAATCATTTACCCACCAAAACTAAGCCACAGAGTCATTTGAACCTTTATTGCAAGTCCTCATGATTTTATGTATGTTTTGTCTTTACAAAGTGGAGAAAGTAGTTACTTTACAATCCTATGGGTAAGGAGAATTTTCTCATGATATGAGCATAACTCCACTATTAATTGTATCATGAGTGATGAGAGAAAATATTCAAAAGTGAGGTAGGTCATGATTTGGCTTGTTTAATAATAATAAATTTAGAAGCCTGATTGAATGAAAGGAGAAGCTTCATTATTTTCAAAGGGGAAAAGTAAAATGCATGAATTGATTGTTTCTTTGAAAAATGGGAAATTAAATTGTTATTCTTTTGTGGAAATGGAAAATTTGATTGGACATTGATAATCATTATATTTTATTCCATTTGAAATTTAAATATTGGTGACATTGGTGCCCTTTGAAATTCATGTTGAGATTTTATGCTTGAGGATAAGCATAGTTTAAGTGTGAGGTAATTGATAGAGAAATATTTTCAATTAATTTATACTGAATATAATTGTTTTAAACTCACAAAATTGTTCCTCTAAGATGAATTGTTTCATTTTTATGATTTTGGTGTTATTTTGAGCTGAATAGTAAAAATTGGCCATTTTGGATTTTTAACAGTTTTAACTTATTTCTGTATTTTGGCCATAACATTATATACATTGATCCAAATTGTAAAATTCGTTCTTTTCCAGATTCTACAATTCCAGGGATTAATTTACTATTTTTGGACTAAAAGCTGAATCGGCCATATGGAAGCTCAACAGAAGCTCACAGTTTGGCTCAAGAAAACTGTTTCCAGTTCTGCCTAGTTTTGGTGTGGGATCCATAACTCATCCATTGTGGGCCCAACGCTTGTCCGATTCAGTAGGTGGATGAGAAAGGAATTTTTGAGGATCATTTATTAAGTAATCACCAGGGTATTCAACCGTTTGAGGGTCCATTTAAGCTTCTTAATCCGGGGTTTGGCGTTTTGGAGATTCAGACTGGACAGAATAAATGATCAGAGTAATAGGGCCATAACTCTCGGAATACCTGTCCAAATCCACTGCGATTTTGAGGGGACACGGCCACGACAATTATGAACAACAGTGAAGAAGGGATCAACGCATGAAGAGGTCATTTATTGGGTCCGAAACGCGACAACATTCGGAGGGCAGAAATCTAGTTATAAAAGGAGGAGAGCTCCTCCTCCTCGACACATCCCATTCTCCATCCCATTCCTTCTGGGACATCAAGGAGAAGAACTTATCATATTTTTATTCTATTTCTTTTATTTTTAAATGTCTCTCCTCTCCTGAATTATCTCTCTTACCCCATCCATGGAGGGGTAGTTTCATTTGAGTGATCGGAAAGAGGGGAGGCTGGACCTATGTGTTGTGTTTGAGTTGTTGTGCTTGAAATGAATAAAATTTGTTCTTCTTTCTTCTTCTGGTCCCAATTCTTAATTCAGTATTAAATTCCGAATGCAGTTGTGTTAAGGTTTTCATTTTGAAATTATAAATTGCTTTGGTCGATGATCACATCTCCCTCCACCCAATTCTAATCTGTATACGGTGGAACATGATTAGGGTTGGGTGGTGATCGCTCGACGGTTGTCAAGAACGTGTGTGGGATTGTATGTCGAAATCATGGTTTATTAGGGATCAACAATTCCAGGTCTGGGATTAATCTAATTAATCAAGAGACTATCTACAACCCTAAACACATTGGAAGGAGGATAGAATAATCTAAGGTTTTAGAAAGGAAAATTCTCATCACATCTCTTTTACCAGTTTAAGGAAGAAGAAGAGATAAAATTTGGAAACCATGATGGCACAACACTAAGTCTAGCCGAACCCAATCCGATCACCATCTTTATAATTTTTTAAAATCAATCAATTTATGTTGTTTTTTTCTCTCATAGTCATTCAAATTAATTAAAACAAATCTTTTTACGAAAACCAACAAAAAGTGACAACCTTGTTTTGTGTGCACTCCTCTTCGGGAGACTACCTAGGATCAACTGCTATACTATACTTAGGTAAATAAAATATTGTTTCGCCATGCCCCAAGACAGGCGTGCGTCAATATTTCCTAAGCTAGTTGATCATTTAACCAAGTTTCTGAAGACACAAAAACATTACGGTTTTATCATAGAACCTATTGTTACATATTGAATATCCATCTAAATTGATGATATATATTTTTATGAATAGAATGATTCCTTCTGATAAATAGTACTACTAGAATGATGTATTGGAAGGAAATATACTAAATTATAATATTTAATAATGATGACCCAAATTCCCTACTAAAAACACTCCATAAGAATAATTTAAGAGAAGGATCATTCATAGTCCAATATAAAGGACAATTGATTTTCTGAAATGAAACAAGGGACAAAAAATCCAATGATAAATCATTGATCAAGAATTTTTAAGGGATCAGAAGAATAATAATGAGAATGGGAATTAATGTATCATATTTTTGTTCACCAACTCCCCATAATTCACATGGGAAATCACTAATGAATCAGGAAGACTACTACCTTGAAATAATATGACTAGGAAAAACCAATTGGGAACATAGTGATATATAATTGAGAGTACCCCAAATAGAAACATGACTCAGCATGATTAACAAGTGCTTTGGGCTTGGGTCAAGGGAGGGTGACCAGTGACTATTCCCTCAAAACACCACTTCTTGTTTAAACCAATAGAAAAAATAGAACCTAATAATCATCCACATCACCAAATAAAATTCACATGAAATACCCCCACTAAAATCATAGGGTATAATAATTTCTATGGAATAAGGATCAGCAAGTGAGTTATCACTAAAACAATCCAGTCACTCCAATAAATAATCAAGGGGATACCCAAAAAAATTAAATTTAGAATCACCTCAAAATTAAAAAAATATACAATCTTGGTAGAATAAAACATTAAACATATGAATCCATCACATATTCCCAAAAGGAAGCACTCCTAGGAAACAAATAATAAATTCTAAAGACAGAAAATAGTACATTAATCAAGGCCATTCATGTGAATAATAGAAATAAGAAAAATCATGCATCACATTGAATACCCAATGAAATAAGATAAAAAAAATTTAAACTATATTCATAATAAACTACAACCCCATGTTTAAAACCATCACATTCTATAATAATATTTTGTAAAAAAATAACCTATTCACATCCATAATGTAAATAAGAATAAATTTAAAACATCCCAAACTGAGAATAATTCATATTTTAAAATAACACTTAGTAGATTAAACCATAATCCCATCCCAAATAAATTTTTAACAAAACCAAAGTAAAAGGATCCCATCACCAAACCATTTTAAAGACAACTTTTCAATTTTGAAATCAAAATTCATCACAAATATATCATTTAAAAATTTTATAAACACTTTGTGAAGATTTCATTATAGATCATAAGTTAAAAAATCCTTTCCAATCTATTAAAAACATTCCATTTATCGATTTTCTAAAACAAACATTCAAATTACCTTCTCATTATATAATATAATCATTTAATTTTTCAATATAAATATCTTTAAAACAATATAAATTTCTTCCTGAAACCCATTTTGATAATTTTATTTTATATTTAAATTTACTAATTAAAGACAATGAAAAATCCCATTGAAATGAAACCTAAACATTTCATCATTTTACTTGAAATAGCTCTAAGTATAATGTATAAATGATTTAAAACTATATAGTTGTTTGTGGTAGTGCATGGGTAGGAAATATGTTCTTATGAACCGTGTCTTAATGAAAACACTACCACCCAGAGTTTTCCATAACCATATATGTCAGAACTTTTTTTTAGTCCATGTTATTTTTAGGTGCCTCTATTTCCACTCTCTTACTAGAATAACAGACATAATAAATCATGAAACATCCCAAGACAGTAAATTAAATACTAATGTGAAACTATATTCATCATGAAGAACAAAAAATTTCTCTCATAGTAAAAATAAAAAACCCAAAATTCCATGGTAACTCAGGTTTTTTCATGAGTGATGGTGATCAGGAACACACTTATGACCAACTTCCCAATCTCTAATGATAATCTATCTTTTCTAGAATACTTCAAAAACCGAAAAGTGAATTCTAGAACCTAGGTCATTAGAAGAACTGAATCTATGATACTATTTTTAAAAATTAATATATGGTTCATCCATGAACTGTGAACCTGGATAGAACTCTAATATACTAAAATGGAGTTACTGATCCATAGGTATGACATAAGTTCATATGAATCTTTGAAATACTCTTTTGGAATATATTCATGAAAATAAAAAATACTTAATTTAGTAGCATAACTTCACCAAAAATTCAATCATATCCTATATGTATGTCAGTCTTCCACTCTAAAATTGAACAAGCATAGTAGAAATAGTGTAATTTTTTAAAATAATTTAATGAAAAGAAAATCCCTTAACTGACATCGATCTCCACCAAATAGAATCATAATCAACTACAACATCAACAACACCACATGTATAGTTCTCCATCGATTAATTTAAATAAATTTTAAAAATAACATTTTGGTCGAAGATACTAAGGCATAAAAAATAATAAATACAAAGAAACTTGATCCTGATATCCAATGTGACCCATGGTCACTCTCCATCCAAAAATATAAAACCTTTCTCAATGAGCGATCTGAATAAATATAATAATAGGTGGAACTATTTATAAATGGAACCTGAAAATATAGTAAACACATGGTCTATAGACATGAAGTGGTGTAAGTATGATGTGAGATAAATAGATCATTATGGATTAACTAATGGTTCCAAGAATTCACAATTGCAAAAAAACACTAGAAAAGATAATTTTAAGTAAATTATTTTAAAAAGTTTTTAAATATTTATTTTTAGAAAAAAACACATGGGTTTCCATTTCATACTCGTTTTTATAAAATAAAAAGTTTAAAATCATGTTCTATTTGAAAATATGCCATTTAAAATTCATGAGTTGATTTATTATTTTAAAATATTTAAAAGGAATTTAATGTACTATGATACATCATCAAATACATAAATACCACTAAGAATCAAAATATATTAATGAAAAAAATAATATACAACCCAAGAAATTATAAATAGAGTCATGTAAGTACTAAAAATAATAGTTTAAATAAAAGACTATATAAACATGGGTAGTACAAATTAATGAAAGAGTAAAATAAAATCTAAAAAAAAATAATTTTAAAAGGATATCTTGGTAGAAACAACCTAATGTAACAAGGGTTAGGTGAACCACATAATATGTGACTAATATGTCTCTTAACCTTAACTAGAGTAAAATTGCAACACATCACTATATAGTTGAGAAATTTAATTTACATTTCTATCATAACTAATTAAAAGGGAAATCGGACCATCTATATTTTCTTACACATGTATACATAGTTTCTTATGATATTTAATAAAAATAAATCTAGTAATATAAAATATTTCATTAAGAAGTGGGTGAATAAGTTAATTTATAAAATATATCTCAACCCCAAATATATAACCAAATTGTAGAGATTTCACATCAGGCGTTGAATAGTTTTAAAAACCAATTTATAATTTCCAATTGGAAAATTGAATTATTCAATAAAAATCAATGTTATAAATAATCTTTGAAAACATGTTTTATTATTGTAATTCAATCAATTAATGTTAAATTTGATACCATCACTCTATTAGAATTAACATATACATACATACATATATGTGTGTCTGTGTGTGTCTGTGTGTGTCTACATCTCTTAGAGAATATATTCACATATTCTAAAGTAAATATGTTATAATATACATATTTAAATATATACCCACAAATTTATTTAAAAACAGTAATTATAATATAAATCACATACATATCAGTCAAAAATTAATGAAAAAAATAATGGAAAAGTAAACTGATTCGATTAGATTAAATAAGGAAAAAACATACAAAATTACATCCTAAACTCATACACTGACACTCATAATCCCATAAATAATCTTGAATAATGATAAAATAAATATTTATTTGTTTAAAAACATTAATGAATAATTTTTTCAATAAAAAAATATAACTACCATTTATGCATAGATATGTAATAAGGAATAATCAATAAAAACCATTTACATTTAAAATATTATTTACTAGAAAATATTATATATAAATAAATTTAAATTTATCTAACTGAAATATCCTGAAAAAATTGAATATAAACTATTTCACAACACTTAATAACACATGAAATTTCATAAAAATGAATGGATAGAAGCACAAAACTTCAAAGAATACTGTTGAAGAAAAACCCCTTGGATCCAGAATAAGGGGACCATAGAAGAGACTAGAAAAACCTATACACATGGAACCAAAAAATATTTGTCTAGTCCACACCTTATGGTTTGGACAAGGGTGAACACATATGAAGATACAGATGAATTTAGAATAAGTGAACAGGGAAGGAGGAGGATAACAAGAAACCATAACCTAGATGCCTCACACTTGATATCAAATGGGAGGTATTAAATAATTAGAGGAGATAATGAGGATAGTGTGCATAGGGGTTTTCCTACATGGTCATTTCACAGGAGTGAGTTAGATATAAGGAACCATTATGGGTTCAAAAAGGGGAGGGGTAATTTTGGAATTATAAAATAATAAAATTTTGGTGAATCAAAAGATTAAACAAGATGTGTTCCCTTAATTGGTAACACTATGGTACCAAAATAGTGGAAACAACCATGAAACAACATTGAATATTAAATATGGTAATATTGAAATCTCACCCACATGGCTCCCACATGCTTTCACCACCGGTCAAGCCATCCCATGAAACATGAATAAACCCATATAAATTTCAAAAATATTTTCCAAATTAAAATTACACTATCCCTTATAATAATAAATAAAATATGTAAATAATTAATTAATTAAAAAATATTATGGTGTGATATTATTCATACTATTCATCCAATAATTCTTATTGAATATGTAAAACTAGGGTGGTAAATATGATAATAAGAGATTTATGGATAATTTATAATACAAATTAGAGCCTAGATTTTCAAATTAATAAATGTACTTAAACATATATAATGGATGGTCAATATATTGGTACTAATATGCTATTTCACACTATAATAGTTTAGTGAAAATCTTATTTATCTTAAGCCTCTCTTTATCCTTTTCATGTTCAAGGAGTTGTTTTTTTATGATGTAAATATCCTTGACATTATTTTTTGTCATAATATATCTGGAAATAAATGCTATCATGATAAAAAAAAATAAGAACCATCCTCTTGGTATCTCTTTTAAGCATTCTATTCACATTTTCTTGTTAGGTAACGTAGCTGATTAGGAATAAGGGATTTCAATATATAGAAAATATAGTCCTATAGAAATGAATCACACAAATAACTACATAACTCTATGAAATTTGGATTAATGTGGATGTAGATAATTTCTAAGAATGATCATTGTGTTCTTATAGTTTCAATTTATATTTTATATAATAATTAAAAAGGATTATCTATTAATTTATCTTCACAACAAAATGGGAGCTACCAAATTTTATTTTATTATTCTCTCAATATTTTATTAAATTCCTATATTCCTTTCCATTGGTGGAGGGATATCGTGTCTCATGTATATTCTAGTGGAATGGATCAATATTATCTTTCAAATTACCCAAATATAGTATTTAAAAATTTTGATAGAGGTATAGCAAGAATTATTAATTGTAAGTTCATTGATCTATTGAGTGGTCTCCAAAATCTTGAAATCCAATTCTAATATTTCACAGAACTTTTCTATAATGTAGAAAAATGTATTTTGGAGAAAATTAATTCTTAATTCTTACTAGGTTATATTGAATGAAAAATTCATTAATATCCCACTTATTTTATATCACACGAATAGAGACTAGGAAAGTAAATTGAACTATGGATTCATTCAAACTCAAGTAATGGAATACCTTTCTGAAAAAATATGTTTTCAAGGATTTTTTATCATCACGTATAAATACTATTCATTTTTTTTTCTTTTATAATCAAGTTAATATTATTTTTATTTTATATAATTAATTATTATTTTCTTTATAAATATATTTTTTCGTGTTCCATTTTTTATCTAGAATGTGGGTTATTTAATTTGAGTTATGTGAAATAATTTAATAATAAAATAAAAAATGAATCATATATATAAATAAAAAAACCATAAACTTAATTTTTTTTAAACATGTGGTATACTCATTATATTTTACTACTGGTTAATTAATTGAGAAAAAGATATATTATCCCTTTACTATAGGGGACTAACTCATTAAATGGGGATGGGATCAAATTGTATTTTCCCAACATTAACCCTAGTGTCTATTTTGGTTAGTGTATCCCAGACTTGGTCTTGAACCATATTTTCCCTTCTAGATATCCACCCTTTACCTATGTTTACTCACTTTTAATTGTGGGGGAATTGGGGTCTGGGGTTAAAAAAATAAACCACGGTCTTGCAATCCCATTCATAATATGGGGGAATGGATGATATTTTGATCATAATATATAATTTCACAATAATTTTATCATAAAACCCCTTAAAATTAATAATTAAATTACATAAAAACCCAATATATACATTGGTCAATCTAGATCATAATAATCCATGAATATAATTAATTCAAATATGAATTACCCACCATTCATTTAAATATATTTTTTATTAAAATAAATTTATTAATTTAATATATTAATCTGAAATAAGATTCTATTTATCGTCAACATAAAAATAAAAAAATAATAATTTAATTTAATTTAAAATTTATTTTTTACATAACATGTGCTAGAGGTGTCACAATATGTACCATTTTTAGATTTTGATTCAACCAATTTCTGGAGTTTACCTATTACAAAACATGTAATATCATAAGAAATGGTGTGATTATAAAACTATGAATGGTACTTATCATGTATTTTGTACTTACACAACATGTTTTCTTATATATATTTTTATGATATACACAACATGTTGTTCTATGGGTCAACCCATGTACATATGTGGTGTGAACCACAAGAATTCCCTTTAATGTACATGAAAATTTAAAAAACCATACACATTGTGTATCTAATGAATAACATGGTAAATACTTAATAATTCATTTAATATCTCATATAACCTCTAAAAATCACTTGATGTGTCCTCTGTCCAAAAAACATTTCCAAAAGTACAAACAGAAATATGCATCCCATGTAGTTTAGTATTTTTTTTAATTAATTAATTAATTTAAAAGTCTGTTGAATAGTATAACATGAATTTCCTATCATGTAACTTCTGTTCTTTGTATTGAATTACAATGATTTTTCAACAAGATACATTTCATGTGATTCATAATTGGTCACAAGAATTTTATGCCAATAGACTCAATGTTTATCTCATTCAAGTTATTATATGTTACATGGTCTTTAAAACCCACTACATAATTTTTACATCACAAAATTCCTTATCTCTTAGTTAGAAATAAATATGCATTGTCTATTAATTACATGTCCCATACATTGACCACACAAATTCTATGATTTATATTTAGAAAAATAGTTTATTGTTACATGGATTTTTCACTTTCTATATAACCTTGTGGATACATATGTCAATATAAGTTCAATACATGATATGTAATGAAATATTTTAATGAATAGACACATTATGTTACTTGATTTTCATGGATCTTCTTACTTTGTTTCACAAGGAGAATATTATGTACAGTTTTAATTTACACACTATATAAATGTGTTTGTTAGACAACAACTTCGGTACCTCTGAATGGGATTTTTATACATTCATAATACATTCATGTCCCATTCATGGTCAAATGAAACTGATCTATAATATTATCATCACATTTGGATTAAATAATATAAAATAGAAAATTAAATATTTTCAAAAGAATGCATAACTAATCAATAAGTAATTATAAATTAATATGTGGATTATATAAAACATGTTGAAGGTTTTGGGTCATGGAATAAGTGATTAGGATAATTACCAATAATTAATTTCATAATTTTCTTAAGATAAATACTTAGATTAAGATGAAGGAAACCTATAACATTCATTGAGAGCATATTTTCAAATATAATTTAAAATCAATTTACCATAAGAATTTCCTCAACTTAAAAATTATTTTTTAACGTATGATTAATTTAGTTGAAATGGATATTGTATATTTATTGTGGTAAACAATATATAATATAATTCCCCTATTGGTTTCGATAAATTCTAAATAATTATATGAACATAATCCTCGTAACTTCCGGTGAAAGCATAGACGACCCAAGCATCTTTTGTCCTTTTCCATTGATTTCAACAGGAATTCACATAGACATCAAAATTTATTTCTCTTTTTATCTTAATCTTGATAGGTATGATGATGATTTACACTCTTTCTATAAAGTATTCATGAATGAGTTCACATGTTTCTTGAGAGGGTTGTTCGGTAAAAAAAGTCACATAACCAAAAAATGATGTATGTATAGTAATATGTTTAGGATTAGATATTTAGTTATTACAAAAACTATATTAATTATTTTCTTTATTATAAATAAACCCCACATAAAATTATATTATTTTTATTTTTATTATTCTTCATGATGTGTTCTAGCTCGTGGATATTTAAAAACAATTAATAAATAAATAAATATTTTTTATATTATATTAAATAAAATTTATCATTTTCATTAAGATAATAAATCATCTACTTAATCCTCCTCAACATATATCAGGCTTTGAATAAAAATTCTTTATTCTAAATAAATCTGATTTTATTAATTTTTTGTTAAACAACTTAATATTTTATTCACCAAGAGGTGAATAAATCTTTATAATAATATTTTTAGAACTAATTAAATATTTATTAAAAAATATATAACTATTTATTTCCTTTTGAATAATATACCGATGATAAATTAATAGTATATTTATTATCTATCTATAAAATAATATTTTTTTTATTTTCAAATCAAATATATTTTAAGTGAAATAATTTTTAATTAAATATATGTGATAAATATATCTTAAATAATTAATATGTCTTAATATTTAGAATCATATTTTTTCTAATATTAAATTAAAATATTTTTTAATACATTAGTCTTGAAACTCTTAATGTATCTCTCTTTACTTCCTTCATAGTGTCAATCTGTGAGCTAACCTAATGTCCAAAATTAGCTTCTGGAAATATTTTAAGGATCCCATATAGAAATAAGTTAATGAAACAATGACGACAACCTTATAAAAAGTCTTATGATGTAATATAATCTATTTTTATCAATATCTCATAATGTAGGATGTATACATGTGTCACCAATATATATTCTTATTTTATTTTTCTATGATTATGTGAAATAAAATCTTCGTTGAATGACCTTGGGAATAGACTTAATATAATATTTATATTTCAATAAATGTTACAAAAATATATTTTTTAAAATAGGATGGAATGAAAGGGATGTATATGAAATCTTCTATAATTTGGAATGGGGAAATTCATTATTTAATTATATATTAATTCTATATCACTTATGATACACCAGACATAACATATCTCTCAAGGATTATATGTCTTCACAATTATCATTAATACATCAAACTACATCATTCCAAATATGAATAAACAATAATATCTTTTATAATGACTAATTAAAACACCTAGGGATAGGAATATATCATGGTAAATAAAATATAAAAATAGTACAGGTGTATTTGTTCTCATAAGTTGCACTATGAGATAATACCAAGTGAAAATTTCATGACAATATGTCTCAATATCATATAGTCCACCCAAACCTGATAGTCAAAGATCATATAAATTCTATCAAAGATATATCATATGATAATATAACATATATTTAATATTGTTTTCCATACAACTTCATGGTAATCGTTATAGTGGGGAACTCTTATAACCATTTGATGTGACAAATACTATAAAGACATTATAACATTAATGTTACATTAAAAACACTCATCATGTGATATGATAATTATTAATATTCAAGTATTTGAATTTTATAGTAATTTAATGTATATTGTTATTTAGTTCTAGAAAAATGATAAAAATTTACCATATTTTAAATTTGTTAGTCATTTTGTTAAGTATTATGTTTTGGAAAAATAGATTGTTCAAAAATGAATTGAGTTTGATAAACCATATCCAAAAGAGTTTTTTATATTTTTCAGTCCTTATGATATTGTTTTCTGAAAGTGCTATATTGTATAATGTTCCCTAAAATAAGGGTATATCATAGAACATTATTAACTCAAGTCACATGCTATGATAGTTATGTGATTAATTTCGTAGGCTTTGATATGTTTATATTGAAATGAGGCATTGGTTAATTTTTCATTGATACATCCTATCATATGATTAGAATATGAAATGGTTTTCATGGAATTTTAGCGGATGATACCATTAAATATTATCCCACATAATAACTAATGGGTTTATTATGATCATCTAATTATCATTGGTATATGAAACAAACCATAAAAATAAACTATTCTATCTCTAAGAAATAAATGTGAAAGTAAAATGTAAAAAAAGTGTAGATCTTGACTTGTAATAAAACAACCACCATCATTATTTTTTATTTATCATGATTAAGAACGATCTTATAGGGTATTTGATCAAGGCCTACGACCAATTAGGGTGGTACACTAGCATCTTGATCCTGAACTCATTTAGAGGACTATTTTATACTTTAAGATGTGTTAGTGTCTTCACCAATGGTGATAAAAAAATTAATGAGAAGGAATATAGTTTATGGAACCCTTCATGAAATAGATGATCACAATCAATACTATATAAGAACACAAAATTCACCTAAAAACGTGGATAACCAATTATGCAATTATAGGGGATATTCGATGAATGAAAAAAAAATTCTAATAACACTAATAATATCATATAATATTCATGATAAACTCTCTTTTTATGAAGTAAATAACTGATATAACTAAAAATATATTACTTTTTTCATGATATATTATTATATTTTAGAACTTTATATGGATAATACTGTAACTATACAAGAATAGTAAAAATTGAAATGCATGTTATCACCCTGTAAAGTACATGCATATGATGAATGAAATAATTATGTTCTCTTTATATATATATATATATATATTCATATAATTTATATATGTTAATTAAATAAATTAATTCAATTTACATTTTAGTACACATCCACCAATATTACACTTGAACTAAAATCCATAATGACTTACCCTAAACATCCCTACCATTTTTGAATCTATCTAAACTCATTAGGGTGTAGTTTTATCAGGCTCTCATCATTGTGAACAAACAATTTTTCGATACTTATATCCTTATTAAAGTTCATAAAGTTGTTCCCCTACTTCCCTAAATATAACTCATAAAAATTAAAATCTCTATTTCATACATGTAAGAATACAATGGCCTCTAGAAAGGAGTTAGTGGTACTGAATCTATAAGTGGGTCAGGTTAGATCTTCATCTAACAAATTGATATACCTATATAAAGATTTCCATAAAATTATGTATCATATACATCATATGATGTCCTTTAAAATCCTTCCTTTCAAAACATTTAGTGAACTCTATACATGAATCATGTCTAGCTAGTATAATTACTTCATAAGGTATTTTTTCTTTGAAAAAACATACCATATTGATTAATACATCACATGTCTTTTATATAATGCCTGAGTGAATCATATGTCACACACTTCTATAGACACATATTATGTGACTCAACTGCGAATGAAAATTCATTTCCTTAGTCTAATTAAATTATGGTCCATATGTATTTACTTGGCATACAAGTGGGGGAATACCATCTTGGTTTCACTCCAAAAAATGACATGTTAAGATTCATAACCAACCACCACTAGATTAGGTAATTTAATATTTTTACTTATACATGTAGGGTATCAAAATATTAAAGATCACTTGTCAGTTTTATCACCAACTATTTTTAAAAAGGATTTTTAATATTAATATACCCCTACGTATTTTAATAACTATATGGTATTTAATGAGATATGATTTAGTGATTCCATCCAAGTAATACATCTATACTTATTACCTAATGAATCCACTTTTTGTATATCAGGTTAAACCCATTAAAATTAGTATAATAATATTTCCATGATAATTTTAAAATATCATGAAAACCAAAAATACTTATTTATAATCAATGATCATGGGTAAATTAGTGTCATTCATTGAGGGGATTTTATCATTGGATCATTCATGTAATAAAAATTCCAACACACATGAGTTAATGATAAATGCAAATTTTCATTTTTATAAAATAATGATAGATTTTATTTCCATTACATTTGTTAAGTCCACTAGGCTAGATACCCTAAGAGGTGGGTGAATCAGGGTATGAAACAATAAAACAACTGCCCCTTTTGATCATTTTTTACTGTTAGACAAAACCCCCTTCTCTCTTCTTCCCATTGCAGAGTATGAATAAACCTTAAAGCATGCACATGGTAAAGAAATTTTTATGTGGTTCACCATAATTGGGCTATGTCCAAGAAAAATACACTGGAATTGTACCGATGTATCAATTCCACTATAAGCGGGAGATTCTTTACACGTTCGAAGCAGAGTCACTGTCCCTCCTGATTTAAAACCACTCACTATTTGAGAACTCACTGCTCTCTCAACTAAAGTGAGATCACTGCTTCATCAAAAGATTCAATCATTATTTATTGAAATGTAGGTCTCTTCATTACCTCTAACGAATGCATCCCCCAATTTATGTAGATTCTCTATTGAAGTCTAAATTTCATCCACTGATGAATACCCCTTTTCTCCTAACCACTGGGCACCAACCTTTGGGAAGTACCTTCACAAAGCATCCTACTTCGCGATGCTCCCAATTTCATGAAGCTCAAACAAGCCTTAGTGAAGCTTCTGATTTTTCACAAAGCACACACATTCGCAGAGCTTATGCCATCAGGGAGCTCATGCCATCATAGTTTGACTACCTTCGCAAAGCTAACTGAGCCAATGCAGAGCACACAACTTTCATAGAGAATTTTTTTTATCATGAAGCTCCTCTATTTCGCGAAGCACACTGACTGTGTAAACCACTGCCGCAATTAGAGTGTTATGAATTTTTCTTTTTAACACTCTATACTTATTTTAACAGGGTCAAGGCCTATTTATAGATGATTCCACCAACCCTTGAACCATCCGCATGATGTCAGAGCCACATCATCTCAAATCAAAAAGCTCTGAAATTTCTGCCAAAATTATCTCAATATCACGAAGCACCATGGAAATTTTCTTATCACATAGCACTTCATAATCGTAGAGTATTCCATCAATTCCTCCCTGCCTTCACTAAAAAACTCTACTCACAATTCCCTTCGTCACAGCAATGCTCTTCAACTCTACCATAGGCAAAGCTCGTCGTAGTCATGAAGAACACCGTAAACTTTCTTCATGTCTTCATGAAATCCAATTCATGAAGCCTATCTTTGTAAAATTCATGCCTTTTCCATATTTAAATGAGATCTTCAAGGATATCCTCCATTAGTGAAGTTCACCAAACTCTAAATTTTGGACCCCAAAATTATGGAAAACACTGGAAAAAGGTGTCACCTTGTATTTGTTCTTTTATACCCCCTCCATATCGTCCATTCCTTTTTCATGGTTCTCTGTCAACATGGATTGTCAAAAACCTCTCTAGAACTCGATAATTAAACATGGAAACCAACATTTTCAACAAACACAAACAACCTAAAAATGATGCAATGTTACCTTGATGGATTTTTTCACAACAACATCAATCTATCATGTATCAAATACATAGATACGTAACATAACAATCATTATTCTGTTCTGATAGTGGAATTGTTGATGGATATATTTCATTGTATTCCTTAGTAATCCAATGGATCTTCAAATAACCATTATAAAAACATTTACCATATGAGCTGGTATTTATGAAGGATGATTTTTCATTATTAACAAAAATATTCGTTACACTAATATATACCGCCATTGTTTTCACCAAAATGTTAAAATACCCATTGAATTCTAGGGACCACCTCTAGTTAAGATATGAACTTTCTGGTCTAAACAGATTATTTTATAAAATCCCATATAGTGATTTACTTGGTCCTTTCTAATGATCCCACAACAATTTATTATTTATAACTCTTATAAGTGATATATCCACCATTTATGAAAAAAATACATATAAATATTTTAAATCTGCTTTTTTAGATAGGAATATACCATATGTGTAATTATTTATACAAAGTTTATCCTCTCCCCAAAAGGAAAAGAAAATATCATTAGTTTTTCTGAATTACATAATGATGTTCTTCATAGAAAAAAAGTGGACCTCACCGAGATTAAATTGGTGTCTAATGGTTATACATAGATAATGGAATCAATAGGTCTTGTAAACAGCATGGCATACAAGATATATTTAATTTTGGATATATAAGGAATCATAGATATCTGGTCCAACCCTTTTGAATAATCATTAATATTCCTAATATTAATGCAATGTAATACTAGTAAAATACATGTTTTGGTGTTCTCCGTGATAAACCATGTTAGCACACTACCATTATATATGTTATGACTTATTCCAACCATCCTTTAATTTTATATTTATCTCTATATGTACTCATACAAATTATATAGGATATCTCACCCATTTCATTAATCATGAAGTATTAACACACTGATCACCTTACAAAGTGAAGTTTCGAGATATCATTTGAGATAAGTAGTATGTCATCCAAACCAAATATTTGTAACAATGTTATAATCCCACTGATCCACTTGTATAAAACTAAGGATATTTTATTTTTATGATAGAAAAATCATTAATTGCATCACCGAACTGGATATACCCACTCTGATAATCCTATTTCAATCAATTAATATACTATATAATCTTAAAGACAGTAGAAAACACATTTAGAAATTTTAAATCATCGGGTTCAATCATATAAACATCCTAAACTAATTTATCATTAAAGAATGTAGCTTTGAGATCTATCTGATAAATATATTAACCAAATGAGATAATATGGAATATTGAATCTAAATATACATTATCCTTACAACTGGTGAAAAGGCTTATTTATATTCAATACTATGAAATTTATTATAACCATTTACATGAAGCATGTTTTATATGTAGATAATATAACATCTATATCCATTTCTTTATAGAAAACCCACATGTATACAAAGGGTTTTACCCCTTCAGATTCATCCATGATGTACTCAACATGGATAGTGTACATGGTGTCCATCATATATTCCATAACATTTAACAATTTATTAAAATCATAATTTAAATGGGTTATCATTTAGTATAAGGTTCATCTCTAATAACAATTTCTTCAATATCATATTCTATAAAAAATCTACAACTCTTCAGTTCTAGATGAGTCCTACATGAACTGCATGGTTTTTATGTGACTTGAGTTGGTTCTTCTTCCAAAACTATATGGAATTGGCTCAAATTTCTTCTCAATAATAATTCTATATTTTTTCTTCTAAACATGAAAATTTTCAACATTCCTCCCACATTCTACACAACCAATTTGTTCCTTCTTAAATAAAAAAAATATTTGAGATACAAATAATTTTTCTTTAGAAATGTTATAGAATTAATTTCATGATTTTTCTTTTGGATAACAAAAAACAATTGTCTTAATTTGGGTTGATTCTTGATGAATCCAATATAATTTCATGTTATTTATAACCCTAAATCCATATAAAATATTTTTTAAAAAATTTATTTGATTCGTTGTCATATTATGTCATTATGATTGGTTTAGATTGAACACGATTTAGTAATGATGTAAAATTCAGTAATGTATATCCCTATAATTTAATATAATGGAAAAATAGAATCATCATTGACGGAAATATGTTTAATAGGGTATTATTCCTCACTTCAGAATCATTATAATATTACGGTATTACATGAGGTTAGAGATATAAAACAATTAAAAAATATCTCATGTGAACCTTGAATTCATGGATCAAGTATTCACCAATCTGATCTAATCATAGTATCGTTATACTCTTTCCATGTTGTTTCAAAACATAATTCTGAAAATTAATGATATTTTTAGAAGATTATATCTTATCAGTAATAAAAAGAATAAATCAATTTCAACTAATGTAATCATTAAATGTTATTAATTACCTAAAATAACGAATTTATTTAGTACTCATTGTCCCATATACTTCACTATATCTTAGATCCAATAGACCACTATACCTCTCACATGTCCCTTAAAATATAACATCATCATTTTAAAAGAAAAATAATGTTTACAATTCTCAGATGATATATAATTGAATGAGTCCAAAAATCAATAAATAAATATTCTTAGAAATAGTATAACATTTATATATCAGAGGGACTAATACCAATTCCTGGATGGATTAAAATATACATTGGCCTCCTAATTCTGAATGTTATAAATAGGATTATCGAAGTTAGGTAGTATTTAACATAAATTATATTAAAAAAGATATGAAACATTTCATTCATCATAATTAATATAATATTTTCACACAGTTTTTCTATAATTAATTATTTTTAATACCATGTATTTTATATTTGAATATAAATTATAAATTTTTTAGATTTTTATACCTCTTTGAAATAAAATATAAAAATAATTAACTTTATCATTTTCAGTATTTTTTATCACTTTTTTACTTTGGCCATAAAATTATCTAAACTAATCTAATTTGTTAAATTATTTTTATAGGATTACATAAATGATGAGATACATTTCATCCAATCAGATATGAATTTATATAAAAAATATATGAGGTCCTAGTGAAACTCACAGATTCTACCTTGAAATTATTTCCTAGTTATTGGAAATATTGAATATGGGGAAATATCTCTAAAATTACTTTTCAAAATGAGCCATAATATCACGTAGAGATAAAGAACATGTCAAAGAAAAATTTATTTATCTATGGACATGTGTGATTCAAACAATATCAAGGTTATAATGGCATGGGAAATCAAATAAAGTGAATTTTACGAGACTGCCTTCCAGAAATAATATTTTTTGTTATCCAACTATGACATTAGATACATGTGTTAAATAGAGAACAAATGGTTTCGGTTCATGAGAATCTCATATAAAAACATTCAATGATAATAATTTCCCATATTCTGAAATTTAGTAGGCCTACCATAACCAATATTTTGGAGGATTAAATTGAACGAAAATATGTCCACCATTTGGCCAATAAAAATGTATCTCCTAACAATTTAAAATATTTTTTTCATCATATAAACTATTTTGGGTTTCATGATGTTGTAGTATTCTATACTAGTTTCAACATATATTGTTTTAGTATTCTTCCTACAATTTTTTGTCTTATTTTCTCATTTTTATCACACAACAATTATTTTAGTCTTCAAAAAAATTGAGAATACATAATCGTTATTGTTTGAAGGGATAGCGGTGTTGTTCGGAGTTTATTATACTTTAATCTTATATTTGTATTTTTTTAGAATTTAGACTTAGGATAAATTGAATATGTTGAAAATTATCCCCATTTTCAATAATGGTTAGTTCTTATTCCTTATTATCTAGTATCCTTACATAAATTGTTTAAGTCAACTATACATTAGATTTTGACTTATAGAATGTTTGATGATGAAGATTTTTTCATGTGGACATTCGAAAGAGTATTTTAACACATGAAGAGGTCGTAGTGAGGATTAAATACTAAAAAAACAAATATTTTGTTGAGTAATAGATAACATTGAATAGAATTTGACGACTAAATTGAAGCAATATTACATGACTATGAACTATTGAGAGAAAAATCGTTCTTCCATTGGATTCATTTTGTTAATTATTATTTCGTCGGGTTTTTCATTCACACAAAAAACACATATATATGGCATTAATTATTAAAAACACATCCTCTTTATTAAAATTCATCATATAGTATTATATTAGTCTGTTGTTATAATAGTTAAATTAGAAGATTGATGTGGCTAACTGGCCTCCATGTGATAAACAATGGTCATACACTATAGTTCAAGCTTTTGTAAATGATAATATTTCTTAGGGATCCATAATAAATCCTTAGGCATCAATTTGGCACAATTTATAAGGATTCTATTATTCTATGGACATTTTTTTTCAAAAAAAATCCAAAAAATAAGAAATTTATAAAACTAAAAAAGGGATTCATTATATATCATTCATTTAATAGGCCTATAAATTAATTTTACACTTATCTATAATTATATTTTCTTATTAACTATGATCATGAGAACTATAGGGAAGAAAATATAAATAATCAAGTCCAAAAAATCTCTCATCAAATTTATTAAAACATTTAAATAATTTATCTAGTGAGAAAAATATATATATTATTTCTAGTGTAGTTGTAATGTCTCTGGATAGGTGCCCTGGGCTGGATGGTCACATTACCCCAAGAATTCCTCCCAGAATGCCAGAGGTTTCCAAGTACCAGCGATGGTATAATATCAGTCATATGGGAGATGACACCCTCTTATTCTATGTAACATACTAGTGGAAAATAATATAACAATAATAAAATATGTAACTATAACCATAAGTATATCAACTTCCCATGATGGAAACAACTGAAAATACAATATAAAAACAAAACAATATATATTCAATGCTAGAGTTTGTTCTTTATGTCAAAATTAAATGCATATTCAATGACACTAACAACTACCATGAGGGTCTTGAACAATGTCTGGCTCCCTTGTCTATATTCAATCCCTACATAACCATCTAATTGATGGCCTTTTCCCTTAACCTGTCCTATTAACATGAAATCTATTTGGTTACTGATCCAGAATCCTGAGTACGGTGTGAATACAACTCAGTAGTCCACCCCCAATGATTTCTAAAACAATATACAGTCAAATAAAACTATATTCAGTTGTGTAAATAAATAATTACAATGGATAAGTAAATATTTATCACATTATCAATAAATTATTATTTAACCACATAAAACCTAGTGTTCCCATGGAAGCCTATACTCTTAGGGCCTATATCGGCCCATAACAGAGTCTGATCTAATCCCAAAGAATATAATATATTCTAATTCCATTGGTACCATTAATTGATTCAAAAAATTAAATTATCATTTTACAATTAATTAATTCACGCAATTTAATAATTATGTGACCATTAATTAATTCATACTTGAATGTCAATGTTATTATTCAAACCTTAAAAAATTTAATGACCATGTTACCATTCCTTAATTCAAACTTGAATTAAAATGTTACTATTCATCAAGACATAATCATTTCAATAATTAATTATCCACATCAATTTAATTAATAATTAAATAATAAGTTAATCATACCCATCCTATTAATTAATTGACAAATTAATTAATCATATAAATAAAATTACTAATTAAAAAATTAGTCACCACATATTTCCCATTAATTAATTCCCCAAATTAATGACAAAAAAATCCATTTAATTATAAAAAAACATTAATTAATCACAATCCCAAAATTATTTCAAAAAATTGTATTCTCAATTCACCATATTTATATATCATAATTAATTCATCAATTAATTAACTCAAATATACTATATCTATATCTCATAAGTAATTGAACAATTAATTATCTCAAATAAACTATTATAAAACCTTATAATTAATTCAACAATTATTTATCACAAATCAACTATCTCAATTTCACATAATTAATTCATTAATTAATCATTAAATTCAAAACTCACAGTATCTCATAATTACTTCCACAATTATTTATGTCAAATCTATTATATCAAATATCCCCAATATCACATCTACAATAATTAATTAATTCACCAAATTAATTAATTCAATAATTAAGTAAATTTATAAACCAAAAATAGAAATTATTAAATTAAATACACTTCATCACAATCAAGACTATTGGATTTGAATTATAGACCACCTACCTTGATTCATTGAAGAGTGATTTCCCCACAAAAATTCCCAATTTCGATAGAATAATGACAGAGAACGAGATCCAGATCTAATACCAAAATCATGATCAAACAATCAAGATCACACAAATCCTATATCAAAATCCAAAATCCTAGATCTTTATCTAACCAAAATTGGGAATAGAAATCTTTCAACAGATTGATAAAGAATGTAAAATGGAAAGGAAACCATACGGAATGAGATCCTCTTACCTGGAGGGGTGCAGGTCATAAAATATGGATTCGACTTGCCAATAATATAGGTTAGAATGTCTTATAAACCCTTCAAGGGACTCACTAATTGATAGAAAATTATTATACATCGAAGTTGATAATTTTGGCATATTAGATAGGTGATAAGGAAATATTTTAATTATTTTTGTAGGACCAAAATCCCATATACAAGGCTTCTACTCAGGGAGAATGATTTCTTCTAAATTTGTGAAAAACCATGGGCCTATTCTAGGTGGGTGAATAGTTTCTCCTAGTATGGTTCATGGTTTGACAAACCATTCACTAACCATGAAAATCCCCACAGCCCTTAGTTACACATTTTTCTGGGTTGAGATGCATGGTGTGGGAAAACCATGCCCCAACTTTACACTTACCCATTTCTTTCCAAAAATTTTAAAGTTCACCCAAAATAACCCCAAGGTAAAACAAAAATGAAAAGTAATCAACACAAGGAAAAACATTTATTTCGAAATGATCCAAGAACATATCTATAAAAGGTTAGGGTTTTAAAATCTCCCCACCTTATAACATCTTGTCCTCGATCTATAAACACAAGAATCTCTAAGATTTTTATTCTTAAATACTAGACCACTAAGTCCTCCTATATTCCTCTCTTTTCCAAGATTTGTCCTAAATATGACCATGTCTATATAATATACAAACTATAGGAATGGTCTTTCCCCTCAAGACTTTCTCACAACTATCTAACACACATATCAGATGCTCCATAAAGGGTGAATCTATCTCAAGATCCACGCCATCCATATAGATCCCATGGTAATGGTTGGCATGATACCCCAGTAGATATTAAAAATGGGAAACATCATGCATACACTGTATGTCTGTGGAAGACCCAATCGGTAGGACACCTGTCCAATTCTCTCCATAACATCAAATGATCCAATAAACCTAGGTGCAAACATTCCATGTCTCTGTATACTGTGGTGAACCAACCTCGTAGACACCCAATATAATACATATTCACCCTATATAAACTCTAGGGTTAGTCTATGTCTACCTAGATAAAAACATTTCCTACACTGAGTTGTAGCCATACGCTTCTGAATAAGATGTTCATGTTTCGATGTCTAATTCATGATACTTGATCCCAACAACTTAGACTCACTTTACTTCATCTAGAATAGTGGTGATCTGCATGGTCTACCACAAAGATCCATGTAATGGTATGATCCTAGAAAAATGACCTATACCCATGGTTCAAAACTAAGGGTATAGTCACAAAAACGATGCGTATTTTCTATACCCATAGTTTTGATAACTGGGGGAAAACGAGGTGTCAGTATAGATCTACATCCTATACCCACGATTTCCCAAATTGTAGGTATAGATTTTTTTGACCATGTAATAGCATTATACGCATTTTCCACCATTTCATAGCCTTATACCCATAGTTTTAAAATTGTGGGTATACATATTTGAAAAAATTGTAGAGGGGGTTTTGATCCAACAACCTTCTCTTCTATAATGAAATGTATCACCAACCAAGTTACATAACTTATGTTTATATTTATCTATATATATATGTGTGTGTGTGAACATATTGTATAGAAAAGAAAAAGGTAGTGAGTTTTGATCACACAATCTTCTCTTCTACCACATAACATCTCACCAACCGAGATGCTTATCTTACTCTTATATATATCTATATTTTGATAAATATATTAATTCGATGGATTTTATAGAAAAGGCTAATAGAGATTTGATATCCTGTGACATACACTTCAAACCCACAATGATTAACCACTCCAGATAATAAGCTTACGTTAATATATATCTTTATTTTCATGAATATATTAATATAATCCATATGTAGAAAAGATAAAAGTCATAGGTTTCGATCCTTTAACTTCCTCTACCAATAGATAGCACATAACCACCCCGCCTACTTGAGTTACCTATATATAAATCTATATTTCCCAAAATAAAATAATCTAAACCATTGGTATATAGGGAAAACTGTCAATATTGGGTTTTCATGCCCTAATGTTTCTCCCGAATTTAGGTGGGAAACCTATACCCCTGGTTCTCTCAAGCCGTGGGTATAGGGTTTTTCCCCCAGAGTTATACCCACAGTTATCCTAGAGAAACGTTGGTATAGGTCTTGAACCAATACCTATACCCTTGGATGTCTCAAAACTATGGGTATAGGTTTAGAATATACCCATATACCAATGTTTAGGGGAAAACCATGTCTATAGGTTCGGACATACCTCTATATCCATGGTTTTGAGAAAACAGTTGGTATTTGGCGACCTATACACATGGTTTTATTCCAAATCTATGGGTATAGAAGATTTTTTTAGTAATGGTAACATTTGAATACTTTACTTATAATTTTTTTTATAAGTGAACTCCACTAGTTCTATGTGATTCTCCCTAGACCCATTGAATTCAATAAAAGATGCACTCAGCACATCCTCAAAAGCAATATAGTATGCTCTGACATCCCATCTGTTTGTGGGTGGTCAGATGTACTAAAAAAACATGCGTACGAAGAACCATATGTAATCCATACCAAAAGTGTGAAGTAAAGAATAAAAAATAGTCTAAAACAATTATATATGGCACCCCATATAGATGGAATATGTAACGACCATACAAATCACCCAGTTTCTCTGCTAAGAACATCTTCTAAATTTGTAAAAAATGTTATACCTTTTTTAGTTTTTCCACAATAACCCAAATATAATCACTCTTCTATGGTGACCTTAGGAGACTCACCTCAGAATCCAGATAAACATCATCCCACATCCATTTTGAAATGGGAAATGGATATAGAAATCCACTAGTTATTTTTATTCATAACCTTCATTTAATGATAGGTGTTACATCATGGAATGAACCCTAATATCTCTTTTTTATGCATATCCATGAAAACTATCATTGTAGGTCATTGTATATTTTTTTCACACCTAGATGTACTAATAAATATATGGAATACAGCTCATGAATCATCTCCTCATGCATTCTCTTTGGAACAACTACCCAATTCCAGACATAGATGATATCATCCTCATTTATGCTCCAATCAAAAGATGGATCCCCGCCATCATGCATTTCCCTCAAGATAAAAATTTTAGGATCCTCATACTATCTATTTCTGATCTATCTAAAAAGTATAGACTCCCCTGAAACCAATATGAGATTCATATACTCTTGACTATCCTAAACCACAAAGTGCATCTAATCTTGAAAATTCACCATATTTCTCTCATCATTAGAATCCTGAATATCCTGATTCTATGTTTTCCTACTCAAATAATTATCTACAATAATATTCTTTCTGGGTGAATATGAAAACTAAAATTCAAAAACCAATATATACTCAAGACACCCCATCTGCTAGAAATTAAAATCTCAGTGTGAGAAGATATAATTGAAGATGTTGTGGTATGTATACATTGTAAAATTTTCACCCAATAGGTAATGCTGTCGACACTTCAAACCATAAACCAAAGCTTCCAACTCAAATTCATGTGTAGGGTAATTTTTTTATGTGGAATAAACTACTGAGACCCATACACCTCAACTCGAACTCCCTACATCAAAAAAGATCTATTCCTGGTCCTAGAAGTGTCACAATAAACCATATACTCGCAAACTAGTTATTCTAGGATCAAGATCCTTATCAATGTCAATCATTCCATAAATTTCTAAAAAATTCTTCGAATTATTTTGACCATAAAAAAACTATCCCCTTATTGGTCAATACTAACAGTGGAACTACAAAATAGGAAATGTCCTGAATAATCATTTGATAATATTCATTTAATCCTAGAAATTGATGAATGTAGAACACATACATGGGATGCTCCCAAAATACCACTACCCGTACATTCTCAGGTTAAACTTACACACCTTGTTATGAAATGAATTGACCCAAGATATATACATGATCAATCCCAAACTGACACATCGATATCTTGGCGAATAGTCAATTCTCTCCCAGCGTACTTAGGATGATGTCAAGGTGTGAGGAATGATCATTGTCCGTCTTGGATTAAACCAATATGTCATCCTGAAATACTACCACAAACTAATCTAGGTACATATGGAAGAATCTATTCATCAAGGCCATAAACCCTTTTGGTACGTTCCTTATCCCAAACGAAACAATAAGGAACTCATATAAGTCATACAAATTTTGAAAGAGGTAATCATTATATCAAAATTATAAACTCTCAACTGATGATACCCTGATCTAAAGTTACTATTTGAGAAGAAATAAGCCCCTCTAAACTAGTCAAATAGATTATCATTATGTGGAAGAGGATACAAGTTCTTCACAGTCAATAGCTTCAACATATTGTAATCAACACATTAGAAAAAACTTCCATCATCATTATTGGAAAAAAAACTAGTGAACCCCAAGGCAAAGTACTCAGATTGATAATTCCATTATCCTACGATTCCACTATATAATTATTAATCTCTTGAATCTATATAGGTTTCATTATGTATGGTGGAATAAAAACTAGATCAACCCATGACAATATCTCAATAATAATATCAACATCTCTCTCGGGTGAAAGCCCTAAGAATTCATTAGAAAAGTCATCATGAATCCTGTCCATAGAACATTGAAAAAAATAATGCTTTAAATCTCCATCATCCAAAAATAGACTTGAAAACCATGCTATGAGATCTCCCAATTGTGGAGTAATTGACCTTTCCCAGCCTTCTAGGATATCTAACTCTCTCTAGTGAATATAGTTTTCTACTATATGTTACATAAAAGTCACACTCTAATGGTAAGAATTAATTTGGTCTTGGTAATCTACTAAAAATTCCATACCTAAAATTAGGTTGAATCCCGAGACATAAAAAATATAGATATTCTGTAGAAAATGATACTCCCCAACCTCGAGATAACACCCATTGCATAAAAAATGTATCTCTACCATAATCCTAGAAATGTGTCTAACGTCAACACCCCACTCATTAAATCCATATCTATGATCAAACTATTCACATGTTATGTATAAATAAAGTAATTAGGGGAACAAACATCCAATAAGGCACTAGATACACTAGAATATATAAGAATAGTACCTCTTACTATTGATGGCCCAACCACGCTATCCATAAGTGTAGGTTGCAGAAAAAGTAACTGTCAAGACCTTCTTCCCTATGATGAAACATGAGTCCACTGTGGTACACCACTATGCTATAAAAAGTTTTCCTGAACATAAGAACTACATCCACTACCTATACGACTTCAGATAGTAGAACTCTAGCAAAAATACTGATATAGTGAAAAATATCCCTTCCACACACATCGGATCTGTATAGCTCATGTATCACCACTCATAAGTCACTGCTTCTTCAAGAACATATTAAGATGTCCCTTCTTTCAACAAGACAGACACACTATTGGAGTTTGGGACAACTCTCTATGGAATTGTCCTAACCCACTACACTTGTGACATATTACTCAATTATGATCCAATGAAATTGATTCCTCTGTATTTTCACCCTCCATCCCACTTCCCTAACTAACATTGTCATAAAAATACATCATACTCTGGGAAGATGTACCTCTTGATTATATAGCTTCAATTTTTTTCCCTACACTAGAATCCTACTTTAGGTTCCCATATTCTATGATAGCCTGATTGACCACCACAAAAAACCTTTTTCACTGAAATAGATTTTCATGGGACTAAATCTTAAATTTAAGTCCATCCACGAAATTTCTCACCATCTCCATCTCATCCCCTACCAATACTGGAGAAAAAAACTTCATGTCTGTAATGTTTCCTATATAGTGCATCACTAACATACTCCCCAGTGATAACCACCCGAACACATATTCTCTCTCTAGGATCGTCATATTCCGATATAAGTGCTCGAAGAACCTCTCCAAAAAAATTCATTTAATAACATACCAACATCATGTATAGTCCGTGCCTGAATTTCTCAAGGGAACTACTATAATCCTTATAGAATATATGTAACTAAGTCGACTATAATTTAAATAGAAGTCTCTAAATGGTCATGTATCATTTTGATGGACTCAACCCAGAATTCATCTCCCTCAAGTCCACCCTCTCTAGTAAAAGTTAGAAGTTGTGGTAACTAAAACTCCCTCTTCAAATCAAATATGAGCTTCAAAACCTTCTATGGATTTCTTTATATAATCGTCATTACCCAACCAATATTTGCTAAAACATTCTCCCTTACTTCCTCACTCGTACCTATCAGTGCCTTAGGTTTCACTACTTGGGGAGCATCTCCATCTATAACCTCTAGTTGTCCAATAAAATAGATTCTTCCTGGAGACATAACTCTATAAATCTAAACCCAAGCATCAGGACACATAACACAAAATTATCATATTTAAGGTAAATTCCATATGCCACTAAATTTCATTTCCCCAAACCACAACACCTGGTACAAACTAAGGGACTATCATTACCCTTAACAATCCTACTCCTAGGCCTTGGATAAAAAGGGTAAACACATTCTCATTATTAAAGTTTCTCATTTAGAAGCCTATTTATTCTCATGCCTAATCATTTTTCAATATTTCTCACTTTCACATCATGCCCCAATTTTAATTTAATTTCCCAACCAAGGAAAAATAGTTCAAGTCCATCAACTTACCCATAACCCATTTTCCAATGCATGCATAAAATGATGCATGTCAAAATAATATTGAGATCCATTAATTATGCATGAGGCACAACTTTCAAGACTTACTAGACCATGATACACATCAATGAAAATGTCCACATAAATAATAATACCACACCAAAAGTGTGTCACCCAAGGTGAAATCATATTTAACTGTAACAAAAAAACATCAATAACAACAATCCCACAGGGGGTACTTGGGTTCTCCCCTATACATGAGTTAGTTACTCCCATGAATGAGCTCATAACCAATGCCCAACTTTTCCTAGTCTCATGTCCACATTTCCCAAATAGTTTGATAAAAGAAAAGAAAATAACATTAGGCTCTGGTACTACTTTGTAATATTTGATCTTGAGTACCATGCACCGGTTCCCTGATCCATTCATTCATATGACCACAACCGTGCCTCCTCATATACCAGAGGCTAAACATAGTAGGTATAGTCTAATATTTTTCCAGGGGAGACTATATCCAATCTTTCGGAATAAAACACCATCATAAAATAATGAATCAATAAAAAATACAACCATAACCAGAAGGATTTTAATATCACATGATGACCAAAACTGTAAATTCAATGTAAAAAAAGAAACTGTATATATAACATGCTAGAGTACGTTGCATGTGTAATAATGAAACTCACAAGTAAAGACACTGAAAACTCCCAAGAGGGATCCAAACCACGTCCGGTTCCCTCATCCATGCTCTACCCTGACTAATCCATATAACATATGTTGTTTTCCCATAACATGTCCTACAAACAAGAAATCTATTTGTGTACCAATCAGGTAACCTGAGTGGGATGCAAGTACAACTCAGTAGGCCACCAACAATGGAATCTAAAACAATATCCAGTCAAAAAATAGTGTTTGTAGTTGTATAGAGAAATAATAATAATGCATGTATAAATAATTGTCCCATTATCGATTAATAATTATTTGACCACATAAACCCCCAGGTTCACATTGACACTCATACTCATAGTACCTACATCATCTCATTTTGTAGAATGAACTAATCCCAAAGAATATCACATATCAGAATTCCATTAATACCATTACTTAATTCACCCAATTGAATGTCCTAGTTACCATTTTTTAATTCATACAATTGAATAACTATGTTACCATTCAATAATTCACACAATTTAACGACCATGTTACCATTCATTAATTAATATTTTAATATCCATGTAAACATTCATACCTCACACAATTGAATGAAAATGTTCCCATTCCTCAATTCATACTTTAATTCCCGTGTTACCATTAATAAAAACATAATTAATTCATAAAATCATTGTAGGGTCCTGAAAAATCTGCAAAGGAGATTCTATGCAAATCCCTCAAAGAATTGGGGAAAATAATCAAAGAAGGGAAACAAACATGACCGGTCCGCAAACCGGTCCCATGGTAGCACAACGTGGCCAGGCCCCGCGAGGTACCCACTCTGCGAACCTTTGTTATTCACGAAATGGAGGCGAAGAGCCTCTGTGGTCGCGAGGCAGGATGGGTGCAAATTCGGTTCAGCGTAACGAACCTCCCCAACCACGGACCGCGTCGACCGGTTCAAGATGCACCCACTGTTGTTCGTGGAATAGAGGCAGAACCCTCCGCAGCCGTGGAGCACTCCCTGAGTTAGCCTTGCGGGGGGGAGCGTTCAATACCCACCAAGAATCACGGATTGACCTAGTCAGTTGTGAACCAGGTATTTGGTTATGGGCCTCCTCAAAAGGTGTCGTGTGGCCATAGATACATCCCTTTACCCACTCTTTAAAAGGGGGCCATGGGAGAAAGAAAAAGGGGATCAGATAACTGGAATCGTATTTAGAGGGATTGGAGATTCGAAAGGAGATCTGTTGAAGGAAGGCTTCGGATTTCGCAAACAGTGAAATTCCCACCCGCGAACCACAACACATATATGAATTAACATGGAATTGGAAAACACATAATAATTTGGGGAACTGTGGACCTAAAATAACAAAAACAAGGAGAATCGCGAACCATACCCCCTTCACGGATGACTTCCCCACGGACCAGGGCGTTTGTGCCTCTTTTCCCATCCTTCGCACCATGTAGCACTCTCCTAAGCAGACAAAGCCCCGACCGACGAGCCTCCGACCGACACTGCCCTTGGCTACCCCTGCCCGCCTAGAACCCACTGCGAACCACCCTAGTTCGCGGATTGAACCCGAAGCTGCGAACCACCCTAGTTTGTGGGATGCTAATCAGTCTGCGGACCACCCTGGTTCGCGGATGGCTTCTCCAGCCGCGTGGAACTTCCCCACATGAAGGGCGCCACCACCCATACCTCTCGGTGGCTCACCAAATACTTCGGTGTTCTCATTATCCGAGCCAGGTAAAATCCATCTGCTCCAGTCATGTCCTCCGCGATTCCCTTATTGGCCTATTCATCGGCCTTGAGTTGAGGCCTCCACCAGAGCCACCAGATCCACATGGTGTAACTTTCAGGTGAATCAGCACGCCATTTTGAGTTCACATACCCACAATAAACACGGGAAAATGGGTTTCCCAGGCCCTTGAGTAGATTTCCGAAGCTTTCGTGGATTCACATTCCCACGTTAGTGTGGAGTCTGATCTCAGGAATCCCCTCTCTTCCCCTCCACTTGCTGAAGGCTCCTCGGAGATGGTAAAATAGACATTAGAAGGATGCCCTCATTCACTTTAAGGGAGGATATGGGCACAGGAGTACCCCTTTCCCTCTCCCGCTAGGCTTTGTTGCTCTAGGCCTCCTCAGAGTGTAAGCCCCAATCCACCTCATGGTCTTCCCTCATGCGTAAGCCCCACTCCACTTCTCACGGACTCACCTCTTGCAACATGATCCTCTGGTCCCTACTGCCTCTTGCTTCTCACACCGAGCATGACTCATGTGGGCTTAGAGTAAGCATTAACCACGACATCCTCTTATAGGCCTCCAAAGAGTGTAATCCCCAATCCATTATATTGGGGATCCTCATAGTGTAATCCCCAATCCATTATCTTGGGCCTCCTCAGAGTATAAGCCCCAATCCATTATCTTTGGCTTCCTCAGAGTGTAAGCCCCAATCCATTATATTGGGCCTCCTCAGAGTGTAAGACCCAATCTATTATCTTGGGCCTCCTCAGAGTGTAAGCCCCAATACAGATCTTGGGATTCCCCAGAGCGTAATCCCTGCATTAATCCAAACTACGTGGACTTTGATCCATGCCTCCTAGGCGGGGTAGGTAGGCATCCTCTCTGAGGTTCAAGCCCAACAACGGGTCATTCTGACCCCCCTTTCATGTTGGTTTTCCAATGTCAAAGGCCTCCTTAGAGTGTAATCCCCAATAAATCATTTTGGGCTTCCCCAGAGCATAAGTCCCAAGCCTAATCAAACTACGAGTACTTTGATCCATGCCAAAGCATGGTACATCGGAAGCCTCCACGAGGTTCAAGCCCACCACTCGGTTGTTTCTTCACGACGATTTCCACCCCCGTCCAGCATAACGTGAATATGTTTATGAGAAATATGTGGACTTTGATCCTTGCCTCCTAGGCAGGGTACGTAAGAAGCCTTCCTGAGGTTCAAGCCCAACAACCGGTCGATCTGATCATCTCCACATCGGTTCACCGCGCCACTCCTAGTGCCGCCTCAAGGGAGTTCCAACCCTTCTGGGTCATTAACCCAATAAGGGATGGTAAACCTCAGGCATAAATGATTCTAAACCCCTACATCCAGTTGACCATTTCCCACCAAGGTTAAATCCTTGGATACTATGGTTGGGTATAAACCAAAAATTTGCGAACATATGAATACGTCTTAAATCTATAAGAGAGTCCTGGAACAGGCCATAATTTCTCCCCAAAAAGGGTACGATGAGCCTGACTTCCCATCCTCTCGACCAATGTGAGTTCTTAAGAGTCACTAGTAATACCATCCGGTGAACGCCTACCTTTGGAAAGCAGGACCATCAATCATTGGATACGGAGTCGTTGGGCATTTCGAGGCCGAAAGCCAAAACCGACAAAACCAAAAATGGTGAACCTGACTTGAATCTTTAACCAAACATGACATATTCATCTTAATCCCACCATGTTCCCCCTCATGATCTAAAAGAGGGCCAAGCAAGGTCATTAATTACACATGGGATTATGAGATGCTGCTTTGATGGGTTTGATGCTTGTATTTGCTAAAATGTTTTGCAGGTACAACTTTCAGAACTTCCTTCGATCCAATGGCATCACAAAGGAACTCACAAGTGCGCGTTTCCAAAAAAGAAAGGATGGGACTTCCTCAACAACGGAGGACCCCATCACCCACCCAATGTCTTCAATGCTGGGTTTCGGACGCACTAATCCGAGAGTACCACGTGAAAGGTACTCTCTAAACGGTGGAGGTGGCCTTGCACGCCCTCCATTCCATCAAGATTCGCCGGCCACCTGGCCAACTGAGACCGCAAAGGTGGATCTAGAAAGCCCCTATTGATGTCTCCAACCATTTCAAGAGTTTTTCCCCAGAACGGGACAATGAGTACCTCCCTTATCTTAGGGATGCGGATGAGGTTGACATTGAGGACTTCATCCCCACCGAACGGGGGTTCCGCTCCAAGGCCCCCGTCAGTAGACTTCATCGCGGTCACGCCACGACCCGACATCCTTGCGCCGAGGAGGATGTCTCCCAAAGGATTCAGCCCCACGCTCCCCAAGCTTTGGCCCCTCGGACCGCCCGATGAGGGCAGCCGACGTACAATCGGGGACTGATCATCACCCTGGTCCCTGAGGAGGAGCTTCGCTGCCCAGCCACAGAGACGTACCACGAACAGGTACCTACACCTATTCTCTCCTCCCGAGCCTGTCATCCAGACATGGAGGCATCGTACGAGCCGACACGCATCCCCACCGAGCTTTATCAAGCCCATCGCTCATACAGGACGACACTTATGAGGCGGGAACCTCTCCCTGCCCAAGGTCGTGAAGCCCACCAGCTTGACATGGTGGCGACCCGACACCTACAGGACCAGCTCCTGGCAGTTGCTCCTGACGCCCGCCATCTTGACATGGTGGCAATCGACAAAGGACGCCACCCAGATGTGGTGGAAAATCATAGGCGGGCACGTCTCCCCACCAACAAAGGCCACTAACTCGATACGGTGGGAAATCAATATATGTAGGGCCAACTCCCTTCGGATGCAAGTAAATCCCGCCACCCCGATGTGGCGGAAAACGAAGAGATAAACCAGCGTATCCCGGTACAACAGCAGATTCGTTCACCTACCCCGACACAAGAGAATTGTCAGTACCCACTAACCACTGGAGGACCGAGGCAGGATATTCCTACTCTGATACAGGAATGGGCCTTCATACCCGTTCCAGCCAAATATTTCTCTCTACATATCCTGGAAATGATGGAGGAGTAGGTATCAATCCCAGATCATATCTTGCAGACTTGCCAGCATGTAAATGCATTAGCGGCAACATCAAGGACTCGGGCCCATGAGCCCGTCTCCCCAATTGAGGAGACTCATCTAAGAGATGAGATAGCCACCTCGATGCAGATCTACATCCCTACTTCTTCCCAGGAGGGTCACCGGCCATATTCCTTGATGCAAGGGCAACCGGATCGAGTAGCTTCACTCATTCCACCTGGGGGACACTCATCCATCACGTTGGATGCTCCAGAGCAGGAATATATCCCTGATAAAAGTCAAGATGTTCTTCGGCTTATGTCGGCAGCATCACGAGACCCAATTAGACAGGGACCCAAAGGTGAAGGTCGTTTCCAATAGTAGACGGTCCCCGCTAGCCACAAAAGAGCACCTTGAACGTGCCGAAGACAGCCGAAAAATAAAGAGTGGGTTCATGACTCCACTCTGTTGGAAGCTGGGGTTCCCAACACCACCAAGCACCCGTTAAAGGTTCAGAACCATGCCCACCCATTACCATATTATGGGAGCGACAGTAGAAGTTGCGAAGGTCCTCCCCGCAATGTCTCTACCAGCAGCTCTGAAGGTCCTCCCCAGATCACCCGTGGGGGACTCCCCCGCCGGCATATAATGATCGATCACGAGAGCTCCTCTTTTGATGCGAGTCACGGAAACCCTCCACGTGTCCAGAAGATCGAGCAACAAGAAGGTCCTCCACTTGCTGCTGTCCACACTGAAGGCCCTCCCTGGGGTATACACTGCAATCACTCTCCATGTAGTGGGACCACAGATTGTGATGGTAGTCCTCGCTATCATAGTCGAAACTATGGTGGTCCTCCCTTTACTGATGTATAATCATGACAAGAAGGTCCTCCCCTTGTTGGAGCCTGCCCTGAAGGTCCTCCCCAGGGGTTACGCTGTAACAGAACTCCACATAGCCGGGAATCAAATCACGGTGGTAATCCTCGCCACCATGATAACGGAGGTCCTCCCCGTAGAGATGTCAAGCAACGAAAAGGCCCTCCTCTCATTGCATTACATTTTGGAGGCCCTCCCCAGGATGTATCCCACAAATCTTCTCCCTGCGGTAGTAGTAATGGTTGTCCTCACCATTGCCGCACATGTGATGGTAGTCCTTGCCACCATGACCACCATTGCGAAGGTCCTCCCTGCAATGGCCCCAAGAAACAAGAAGGTCCTCCCCTTGTTGCAGTGTGTCCTAAAGGTCCTCCCCAGGATGCGCGTCGAATGTCAAGCCATGATGGTCATCCTCACCATGATGGTAGTTGTTGCGAAGGTCCTCACTGTAACGACGCTACGCATCCAGAAGGTCCTCCCCTTACTACGACACGCCTTGGAGGTCCTCCCCAGGGTGTTCACTACAAAAGTCCTCTATATTGTGAAGCATAAAGCATTAATGGTAGTACTCTCCATTACGGCCACCATTACGAAGTTCCTCCCCGCGATGAAATATTATTTCGATAGGAAGGTCCCCATCCTGCGAAATCAAGCATCGAAAGGCCCTCGTATGCTGAGACACTCAGAAGGACGAGATCAAGCATGTCAGATTCCCATTTTGTCGCTAGCGATGCCCTTCTTTTATCAGGAACCATTCCAGGGCCGTGTTCATCTCCTGAACCACCTTGGAATCGTCCACATGACAATTTGATACCTACCGGTCCCACTGCCTCCGACTATAGTGAGCGCCTTAGTTGGGCTGACCAGGTAGAGGAATCACTGGCAGACGAGTATGCCGATATGCTGAACCTGAGGAAAAAACTGACCAGGAATGAAATACTAGTTATGTTTTGGACCATGACTACCTCTCAGTATGAAATACCCAGGGAGTTGTCAGAGAAATGCATGCACAACATCTACCAAAATCAACGGACGACCCTCCACTGGCTGAAATCGATCTTCCTGCCATATGATGGGTATGTAGACCATGTTAAGAAGATAGGGGATCTCCTGTGTCACATAGAACTGGAGGCCCTTTCCTCGACACAATAACAATTCCCCGAGAGGTGAAATGGGAATATGGAGGCAGCTTGCCTCCGTGCACTGCACCAACTGCTCCGCCTCATCGATGACGCTCTGACGAGAGTCCATATCAGGGGATGGGGGGAACACAGAGCTCTGAATTTCACTCCGCTCCCCGCCCAAAAGAAGTCATTTGATATAGTGTCTTTCAAAGTCATCACAACAAGATGGTAATCGAGTAGACCACCTCCTTAGGAAAGGCAACACACCCAACAGAGTCGGGCCTTGAGTAAGTCCCAGAAGCATCAGGCCCGGCAGAAACGAGCCATTAAAATACTCCGGAATCAGGACACCATGAGCATCCATAAGTCTCTCACATAAAAGAGTCCAATCAGCGATCTTTTCCTGCCTCCCCAGAAGGGACTGATCCGTAGGTGAATTTGACACCAGATCTGGTTCACCCCAGAATGGGAGCATGTGAGATCAGGTAGGTCGTGATAGCCGCAACCACTGCCGCAATCTAGGGACAACCCCACCCTGCAGGGCTGGAGTCATTTTAAAAAAAATGCCCCCGTAAGACCAATAAAACTGGGAAGAGACTCAATATCCAGGGAACGGAGCCAACCCCAGCCCTCAGGGCTGGGGCATTATTACCCCCTCAACAACAACCTCCCCCATGAGAGTCGGTATTCTCTCATCTGGGGAGGACAGTCATAAGAGGAGGCTCTCGTCCTGTCCCGTCATTTGAATCATCATCTCCTCTGAGAGGAATGCGCAGCGTAAGGTAACATTAAATACCTCTCCGTGTCACCCTTCATCAAGAAGTCTGAGGGCAGTCCCAGGTCATGAAAGGGAAGGCCAACCGAAGACGCGTGAGATCCTCTTCCTATTTGGAAGATGATGTCCCCTCCACCCCTCAATATGTGTTCATCAACACCATAGAGGCTAACTCTATGGGTGACACTGGGGAAAATGCAAATTCACAAGGATCAGGTGATGATGGTTCCGGTCATGCTGTGACTCACAACAAACCCCCAGGTGTGTACACCCAGAACCAGAGGGCCGCATTAAATATGGCTGCCCCTTCAGCTAACCTCCCTCCACTTACTCTGTGAGCTTCCAACAAGGATAAGAATAAAGGAACAGTTACCCTTATCGCGTCCCCTTATTTGGATAAAAACGATCCACTCACGCTCGAAGAGAGGTTCTCTTGACAGGAAGAAGAGATGAAATAATTGAGACGACTTAACGTCGATCTTCTCCAGAGGAACTGCATTATTGAAAGTGCCTCCCAAGAAGAGACACATCATGCACTCCCAGCAAGTGCACCTCAAAGGCAAAGGTTTGCCCTGGAAAATGAAATACGGTCTGGGATCCTGTATAATGAGGCGCCTAGCCCATCCAACTACCTTTATGTGGATCCAGACGAATACCAAGATTTCCATCCACTCAGGAAGCAACTAGAGTGAGTACGCCTGAACCCTCTGAAGGTGCCAAAAACAGCACACGCACCCTTGGTGCCGCCCAACCCGGATCCTCAGGAGATGCCTCGGGCAACACCTGCCCAGGACCGGACCCAACAGGATGTAAAATAGGGACTCACCAACACCATCAAGGCATTAACAGCTCGATTGGAAGCGATGGAAGGTCGACGCGCTCTGATACAGCTGGAATGGAAACCCTTCCCAGATTGGGTGACCAACACACCGCCTGCACACAATTTTGGGAGCCCTGTGTTCCCAATATTCAATGGATTAGGCAATCCAGAGTAGCATTTGATGCACTACACATCCTATTGAGACCCTATGATGGGAACTCTGGAACAGAAATAAGTGGTGAAACTCAGACGCTTCATATGGACCTTGCAAGGGTCCGCCTTCATCTTGTATACGAGTCTGCTAGCCCGGTCGATAAAGAGTTAGGAGGACCTCCGATAGAAGTAAATGTTCCACTTCAGCTCAATGTTTCCTAGAACAACAGTCAGCGATATCATTAACTAAAAGCAGAGGGAGAACGAGAGGGTCTCAGATTTCATCACCAGATGGAAAGGCCTGACCTATTCTCTGAATAGACCAACGCCTCAAGATGAGATGATAGCCATATGAGTATATAATCTTAGAGATGAGCTGCGAACACCACTCATACCGGTGGAGTGCACCACTGGCTTCTGCTATCTCTCGTCCACTGCCTATAAAATTAAGGACTCCCTGCAGCAGACTAATTCAAAGTCCTGAATAGCCTCGCAGGCTCCTGCGAAAAGAGCCCCTAGAGCAGAAGCGTCTGTTGTCACACTCAAACAGGCCCCTATGCCCGCTCCGCCGCTCAGGCCTTCACCAAAACATCAAGGGCCCCCTGTATATCAGCAACCGCCCCCGCCTAAACGGGACGATCAGCGAGGACCGAAGTGGATGCAGTTTGAGAAATGAAGAAAAAACGTATACTCTTTCTGAGATGATAAAGGCTGTGTCTATACCATTTCCACCATGAACTACAACTTTCTCCACCTCCCAGAGCCATGGAAACCTGATGAAGCCGGCCGTGATGACAGGCCCAATTACTGCCCCGACCATCGGATGTTTTGGCACAGTATCTGAGAATTATTCATCTTCAAAGACCTCCTGCAAAGGATGGTAGATTCCGGACAAGTTGAGCTGGGACCACCCCCAACACATGTGGAATGTATCTCTACCACCAACTCCGACAAAGAGGAGGGGTGGCAGAAATTCACCAGCAAGCAGGGGCAAAAATTTGACAATTTGATGAATCGGAAGACTATCAACTGAGCCCAGGGCATACTCTGAACTCAACTACAGCAGCCAGTGTTGCCACCAACAACCCCTAAAGCTGCAGAGCCGACAGTATCAGCCTTACATTTCTCTACGATCCGTTCATCCGGGCAGAGTCGAAGGAGGAAACAATCACAGGAGGAGCAGTCCGCGATAGGGCCAAAGTTAGTCCTGACCCTGACAGACTTTATGCCCTCAAATTTGACACCATGGGCACCAACCCACCAAACGTCACCATCAGAGACAACTGACCAGGTTGACCTGTCAGATGATGAAGAGCCAATTTTTTGTTCTATCAACATCATCCATCTCATGGAATCATTTGCTGACGAAGGGTATGACTACGAACCCCGGTTCCCTACACAGGGAACCGGGAGGAGGAACCGTAGAGGTATGGGATACCAGGGGAGGCGCAGCCATGGGCGAAACCAACCCTACGGCTGGACCCTGACCCAAACTGTTAATATCATGGAAACCCATTGGAGAACCCTTCAGCGGACTCAGCAAGAGAGGGAATACCCCTCTACCTCCACAATCAACCACTCTGGCCCTATTGTTTTGCGATACCCACCAGAGAAGGAGCAAGTTCCTAGTCGCCTAGTGTGCATAAATAGACCAGTCGGGTGATGTCCTCAAAATGCTGGAATGCCATCAATGTTCATCCCCACGGCCGGTGCTTCCTCCTCAAATGCTCCAGCTCCCAAAGCACCCACCAAGACACTCCCGCCAATGGAGAAGTGTCGGCCGCTGGAGCAGAAATATGATATCCTTAAGCAGCTGGCGTCGGTACCAGCCATGTTTTCCATCCTAGATGCACTGGGTTTGTCAACCGGCCTTAGGGAGATGCTTATCGAAGCTTTGATCATCCCCCAAGAGTTTCAATCCGATGTAGCTGCCGCCGAGATTTACTGGATAGAGCCTGGCCCGACTGAATGCAACGCGGTGATTTCCTTCACCGATCAAGACGAAGATATCATCATGCAAGGACACATCAGACCACTATATGTGTCCGGTATGCTGAATGGTATTGAGATCCTAAAATTCTTTAGAGACAATGGCTCTGGAGTTAACCTCCTTCCCCTACAGACAATCCGTAAGTTGGGCAACAGTGAGGATGATCTAATTCCCTCATCCACAAATTTGTTGGGTTACAACAAGAGTGAGAAAAAACCACTGTGACAGATTAAGCTGAAGACCCATTTTGGTGACCTGGTATCCTACACGGAATTCCTGGTGGTCCGGCAGAGCACATCATTCAATGCCTTGCTGGGAAGGCCATGTCTCCATAAGCACATGGTTGTTCCTTCATCCTACCACCAGTGTATAATGTACTGCGTCAATGGACAAAGTGGGACATTTCACGCCGACAAGGCCCCTTTCAAGCTCTCCGATTTACATTACATCAACGCCGGGTTCTATGAGAAAAAGAAAAAGAATCCCTTGGTTTATGGTGTCGATTGGATCCCCGCTCCAAATGGCTTGGAGATGGTACCTGACGACCCCCTCAGGCAGCTTGGTAGAGATTATGTCTTTCCCATCAACCATGTGGAAGGTAGTAGTTCATGTCTAGACACGCACTCGGATGTCCTCATGACATCAGCCACAACAACCGAGTGTGACAATGTGGTAACATCTGCTGACCCTCAATAGGGGGGCGAAAGCTCAAGAAAGGGCACCCACGACACCTCACCTCCAGACTTCCAAGAGATCGTGTCAGGAGCTCTATCCTTGTCATAACAAGAAGATGAGGATTTACGAGAAGAAGAGGGGGAAGATCTCAGGGATTCACCTCCCGCATTTGAGGAAGGTATCTCCACCACTGTGGACGAACTCAGGGAAATAAACTTGGGTACCAAGGAAGACCCAAGGCCCACTCTCATTAGCGCAGCCATGTCTCCCGAGGAACAAGAGGTATATACCTCCTTCCTAAGGAAACACCGGGATTTATTTGCTTGAAATTACATGGAAATTCCAGGACTCGATCCTTAGGTAGCGACACATCACCTAGGTCTTCCAGAAGACCACTAGGGCTACAAACAGGTCGCCATAAGGATGCATCCCTCACATGCTACCAAGATAGTGGCTGAAGTCAAAAAGCACCTTAAAGTAGGCTTCATTCAAGAGGTCCAGTACCCCATTTGGTTGGCCAACATTATCCATGTCATGAAAAATAATGGGAAAATCCGCATCTGCATCGACTTCAGATATCTTAATTGGCATTGTCCGAAAGATGACTTCCCAGTTCCAATCAATGTGTTGTTAATTGATGCAACGGCCATGTATGAGGCTCTATCCTTCATGGAAGGCTATTCCAGATATAATAAAATCAGGATGGCCCGAGAGGATGAATATTACACTACCTTCAGGTCCCCTAAAGTGGTATTCTATTATAGGGTAATGCCTTTTGGTCTCAAGAATGTTGGCACCACATATCAGTGTGCCATGCATGAGATCTTTAAGCCATTCCTGGGGAAATTCATTGAATGTTATGTGGATGATCTAGTGGTCAAGTCCAGATAGTGCTCAGATCATCTATCGGGCCTTGACACCGTCTTCAACAAGCTCTAACATCATAGCTTGAAGATGAACCCCTTGAAATGCGCCTTTGGGTTTACCTCAGGGATATTCCTTGGCTTTGTTGTACGCCATCGTGGCATCAAAGTCGACCCTGAGAAGACGAAGGCTATCCTGAGCCTTCTACCTCCCCGAAATCTCACTAAGCTGAGGGGATTCCAAGAACACCTATCCTATATTAGGTAGTTCACAACCAACTTGGTAGGAAAATTTTTCCTTTCACCAGGTTAATGAAGAAGGGGGTCACGTACCAATGGACGGATGACTACCAAGAGGAGTTCAAAAACATGAAATAGTACCTCTTAAGCCCACTGGTGCTCATGCCCCCGGTTGAAGGAAGACCTCTCGTTCTATATGTGATGCCCCTAGAGCGATCACTGGGAGCCTTCCTCGCACAAAAGAATGATGCCGACATTGAAAACCGTCTATATTACCTCAGTCGAACCATGATTGATGCTGAGACTCAATACTCAAATATCGAGAAGAGCTGTTTGGCCTTGGTCTTCGCGGTTCAAAAGCTGCGACATTATCTACAACATCATGAAGTCCATTTGATCTCACAGAGTAACCCGCTCATGTACATCCTCAGTCACCTGATGCTAACCAGACACCTATCTCGATGGGAGGTTATCCTGCAGCAGTCCGACATCCGGTTTGTGCCTCAAAAAACCATCAAGGGCCAGGCATTAATAGATTTTCTGGAAGAGCACCCTTCAACAGGGACCACTGCGCCAGACGCCGAACTACCTGATGAAGATATCTTTTTGTTCCAAGAGGAGTTCCAGAATGGGAAATGTACATTGATGGCACATCCCGAAGCCCCGCCGGGAAGAGGATGAAGGATCCCAGATTTAACAAAGTGGGTCTGGGGATAATAATTGTGTCCTCAAAAAAGGTAGTTTTCCCGTATTCCTTCCTCATGTTAGAGGGATGTACAAGCAATGAATCAGAATATCAAGCCCTAATTGCAGGCCTGGAGCTCGCACTCCAGGCACAAGTACAACACCTTAAGGTAAAAGGTGACTCGGAGCTTGTCATCAAGCAAGTCAATGGTGACTATGCTATTAAAAAGGAGGAGCTAATCCCCCTATTTGACCATGTCTGAGGGATAATGGATGAGTTCTCCACAGAACCAACATTGGCTTATATTCCCCGATCCTAGAACGCTCAGGTTAATGCATTAGCCAATGTGGCTACAGCCCTAGTCGACCCAGACCGGGACGAAACAGTCATCAGTATTTCTCACCATCGAATGGTATTTCCATTTGTTCAAGCTAATACAAAAGAAATCCATGAAGTCAGTCCTGTCCTTGATCCATATTCTCCTGCCACCGGCTGGATGATCCCTATCGCGAACTACCTCCAACAGGGAGAGCTTCCATCAGACAGGGCTGAACAGGAGCAAAAACGGAGGAGGGAAATCAATTATGTCCCATATGGTGGTGCGGGTCAGCAAGAGGTCCTCTATAAATGAGGCCTCGATGGAGTTCTCCTCAGATTCATTGACGGAGAATAAACCACTGGCATCATGACTGAAGTACATTAAAGAGCGTGTGGAGCACATTAACCAGGGACCAAGATTTCCCATAAGGTTCGAAGGCTTGGGTACTACTGGCCCACAGTGGCATGAGACTTCGAGCATTTTACTGCAAAATTCCACTCCTGTCAGATTCATGCCAACTTCATACACCATCCCCCGGAGTTACTTCATCAAGCTAAGTACTCCTGGTTGTTTTCTGTCTGGGGGATGGACGTCGTGGGACCATATCCTCTGTAACACCCCGAGATTTTATGAAAAATATTATTTTCATTAATGTCTTGTGTTGTACGCTACACCAAAAGGATATTTCACAACATGCATTCTTGACATTCCTTTCATTACACGCAATCACGACCTTCCTCGATACCGTGTGTGGTACGCAATACTGAGTTTCAATAAACAACGATATGCTATTAAAATATTATTAAAACTAGCCGTTATGAATATTAATAACCACTTTTTGAAATTTTTTAAATTTTATTTTTCAAAATGGACTTCATTTTTGGATCTGGAATATCGAAATTAGCTTAGGGTGAAATTTTGGTACTTTTCGGATAACTTTCATATTCTGATGAATAGTGAAAATTACTAAATTTTAATTAAAAAGAACTTTTTTAATAGAAATAATTAATAGTGATAAATTATTAATTTGCATGGTTTTAAAGTATATTTAGAATATATTTTTACAATTTAATACAATTTTGGTCATTGGATGTAATTTCACATCTAAACCAGTTATAAACAAGTGTCAATCTTTTGATAGTTATTATCTCTTAAAAACACGCTATTTGTTTTGACGACGGGAACTAATTTTTAAATTAATTAATGAAAATGATATGTTCTGAATTTGGTAAAATATACATCATTTTTGAATTCATAATATCAAATATATCTTAGGCCTAATTTTTGGAATTTTTCTGGAAACTTTCATTTTTTGATGAATAGTGAAACCACTATGTGGTAGTTAAAAAAATGAATTTTTCATAAAACTTAATTTTACCACTTCTGTGAGTGGAATTTAAAAAATCCTAGAGACACGGTTGATGTTAGTAAGTAAAATTTGGTTCAATGAGATGAAAATAATTTTTGATGAATAGTACCTTTTTACTTTTTTTTACCACGGTTAAAAGTAAATATGGTAATTAAGGGTAAAAATGTTAATATTATTACCCTAACACATGTCCTAATTCTTTTGGATAAGTTTAATTCGACCAAAAACAACCTTAGGAATAAAATATGATCATTTAGGCCCACATGGATTAGATTAGGACATTTATTATTAATTTATTTAAAGAAGGGTTAAAATAGTTAAAATCAATGTTTAATAACTAAATCTTTTTTAATATGGGGTAATACTTAATATAAATTCTACTATAAATATTCATTAGAAATATAAAATGATTTCCTACATAATGGTAGTTTATTTTTAATTTTTAGAAATTAAATAATTTAATTTATTTATGACACAACAATGATGGAGTAATTATCTTATTAATGAAATATTTACATAATTGATGTTATAAATACACAAATAAATATAATTTGAGACTTTTTATGAATTCCACTAATTTTCTAGATTAATATGACATGTTAGTATTGATTTAATTAACATTTTTCGAACTAATCATTCTGTTATAATTTTCAAAAAAATTAATTACTAAATAGTGTCAAAATTGACATAAATTAGTTTTTAAAACAAATATTATATTAGTAATTGTTATTTTATCCCTAAAAATCTAATGTTCGGCCAAATGACTTAGATAAGGTTATATATATTAATAATAAACAACTTGTGGTTCGTTTGGCTGCTTATAGTAAGTTTATTAACCTTATAGTATAAGAACACAAGAAGACACGGTAAAAGTAAAATTATTTAACTTATTGTTAAATCTAAATGATAAGGTTAAAATAGGAACCTAATCATGTCTAAATTATATTGGATGAAAGGATTTCGACCCATCCCCACCTTATCGTAGAACTAAATCAATTTTGAGCTATTCAAAACCGAATTTGACTTTATAATAAAATAATATGTTTTGTTATTTCAAAGGTGCCCCTCTTCTCCCTTATAAAAGTGCACCTCCTCCCCATATTCCTCACACCAATTTGAGCATTCAAGCTCGGCCAACCCATGCCAAAATCTCTTATCCACTTCCCTAGTATCATCATAGAGGTCCTGGTCTTCTTCAAATACCATCCTTAGTTCTTTAAGTGGAGGTTAAGTGAAGGCGCGTCAAAAAGAGGTAATATCCATTACCGATCTTTTTCAATTTCATTCTTCTTCAGCTTCTTATTATTTAGTTGTTTCATGATAAAGTAATAAAATAAGTATTTCTTATATACTGATATGTTATTATAAATATGAAACAACTCTAATTAACCTTCTATCCATCCTACGGAAAAAGGAAATCACCGCGCGTGCGTACGTACGGAATACCGTCTCCACGCCGTGGTGTAATCAATTTTCCGCCACCACCTTAATTGGATGGGTATAATGGTGTAAATAATGACTATATATGACTATTATAAAGTTATATTGATTCTGAAATAGTATACATACACTCCAATACAATTCCATGATCATGGGAACGATATCATCGCTCGTGCGTACATAAGGAATACCGTCTCCACGATGTGATGCGATTCGTTCTACATGATCTACATTGCATAATGATTATATAAATGAATTGAATGAATAAATATGATATATAGTATATTAAAAACATTTTGGAAATGATGTATTTATAACCTAAAGTGAATAATAAGAATTTATTTGACATAACACGTATAAGAACAAAAAGTTATAAACACCCGAATAACAAGTAGCAATGAAATATTACTACCATGAAACTAAGAATATGACCATATATGATATCATAACAACAATTATGATTCTGTAATAAGTCAATAACATTATTTAAATCATTATACAGGAGTTTTGGACACTTATGAGGCAAATCGGACCTAAGGTTCGGGAAATATCACAATCTCATTTTTATCCGAGATTGTTTATACTTTGGTATTTACTGGGGTGTATTTTATCATCCACATCCATGTTTCCTCAATATGTATTACTTATATCCTTCTAAAATAGTTTATATCCAATTTTACCCTTCGGTGAGTTTTTTGTAAAAGATATGAAAGGAATATTTTGTCGTTTTTCGTATGAGGTACTTTTTGACTTTTCCGACAAAAGTACGAGAAGAATGTTTTTTTAACTTATACGACATGAATGGATTTTTAAAACATTATTTCCAAGAAGCATACTTTACAGGTTTTCATGTTTATTTTTAATCAACTTCTTTTAGTTTTGAATTGTATGACATGTTAAGAAAGGAAAAGTGTTTTTGAAGCAGAAAGGATATTTTCCTCAAGAATGAAGTTCAAGTGTTTTATCAAAATTATTTTCCATCTAAGATAATAAAGGGTTCTGTTTCTATCCCTATTATTACATTGATTTGATTATGTTGTGATGGAATTATTTTTATGAATTCCTTTAACTTTTATGAATTATTTTATGATTTCATGTTGTTTAAGAATCCAATTTTTATTACATTGGTTATGAAATGGTGTATGATTTATGATTTTGTGGCACACATAAGAATGGTATCATTATGAGATGGGTGGGACCTATATCTCCCTCAAATGCATTGGGTAAAGATTTTATATCTCATGAGATATACATGGCTGGAATGGTAGGTTATACCGGTTCAGTGAAACAGGACTGAAACGAGGGTGACTCGGTTCAGAAATAGACTCTATCCACTAAGATGGTCTTGGCAATGAGTCTTGACTAATAAGAAATGATTATCTAGGATTATGTGTGTATGACACAAAGTTTCATGTTTTAAGTTATGATTATTGGGATTACATTTCACTACTATGATTTATCCCTTGTTATGAAATTATGATCTCTTTTTCAGGTTAAGATTTCCAAAATGTTATGTTCTTATGAAAATGATGTGATTGATATTTCTTTTGTTTACCTTTACTGAGCATTTGAGCTCACACTTTTATGTTTTCTTTTCCACAGGATATAAAGAAAGGTTTTAGGTATAAAAAAAGAAGATCTTTATGGGAGATGTTGAAGATCTTTCACCATGATTAGAAGATTATATTCCGAGTTTCCAAAGACACTAAACTATTACGATCCTTGTGTGTGTGTTTTTGTTATGTACTAAGTATTCCGCAAAAGTAATGTAATGTCTATGTAAGTCAAGCTTCGGGTCTCTATAGTTGGTATCAGAGGAAAGGTTTAGTCAACCTTTGGAAACTAGGATGCGAAAACGTTAGTGAGATCCCTAGAGATATTTCTAAGGTATGTCTAGGGATGTCCCTAAGGTTAGGTATACGTATAGATTATAATACTAAAATTATGCTAACGATCATAGAATTAAACCTAAGATGTTAGATATTGAAGGTACTCCCCCTTTATTATGTGGTTTTCCCTAGCATGATTTTTGCCTCTCACACTATTCTTTTTGGGTTTTAGACGATGGCTGGAACCCGAAGGAACCGTGTTGATCAATGCAATGGACAATGCAATGATTGTCCTCATAAACAAACAAATATTATGGGAGATGGAGTGAAAAATATTATTTCTATACTTACACAAGCTATGAATCATTCTGGACTTCCAAATGAGCAGAGAAGGGAACAATATTCTATTGAGTCCTTCATGAGGAAACTCCCACCTTCTTTCAGTGGGTCTTCTGATCCACTTGTTGCTGAACAATGGATCAGTACTACTGAAAAGATATTTTCAGTTCTTCAATGTTCTGAACATGATAAGTCATCTTAGCAGTATATCATTTGGAAGGTGAAGCTGATCAATGGTGGAATCTTATCCAGAATACGAGGCCAAGATATGAAATTGAGTCCATGGAATGGGACGGGTTCAAGAACTTGTTTTTCAGTAAGTACTTCCCTTGTATTCTTCGAACAAAGATGGAAAAGGAGTTTCTTGAGCTGAAGTAGAAGGATGATGAATCTGTTGGTATATACCAAGCGAATTTTACAAGACTTACAAGGTATGCATCTGGCATTATCATCCAACCTGAAAGTAAAGTTGATCGATTTTTCAGTGGCTTAAAACCAAGTCTTCAAAGGGCATTAGCTATAAGAGACTTCAGTAGCTAGGAAGAAATTGTGGGTTGTGCTATCAAGGTCGAAATGGAAGTTGGTGTTACATATCCATCTCATGGTTTTGACAAGAAACGAAAGATGGAGTTTAAGGAGAAATCTCAAAATAATGGTGAAAAGAAGATGAATGTTTCCTTATGCACAAAGTGTGGAAAGAAGCATGGTGGAGATTTTCTTAAAGGGACTAGAAAATGTTTTAAGTGTGGAAATGAAGGTCATCGAGCAGCTGAGTGTCGAAGTAATTGAAAAAGGGTTTCTAATGATGTGAATAAATAAAACACTGCAGAGAACGCACCACCAACACTTCAATGCTTCAAGTGAAAGGAAATGGGGCATTATGCTAATAAATGCCCTAATCCAAGGGTTAGTGATGATCGACATGAGCAACCACTTAAGGAAAAGGACAAAGGGAAGTCACATGCGATCACTATTGGTGACGTTGAATATGACAACGATGTGGTGGAATGATTAAGTGTTTATGTAATGGGATTCCAGAATAATGTTTTATATAGTATCGAGGAATATTGTAATATTTATGTTTTTTTCTAATGTGGTATTCAAAGTGATTGAGATATTTTTGGATATAAGATGATAAGTGCATAATGAAGGGAAAATGAGAAAATGAAATGTTTGATAGTATTCATGAGCTCATGATTGATATAAGGACTAAGTGATATCATGGTTTGAGTATATAGAATTTTTAGGATTTTGGTATGTGGAAATTGTTAGCTTTTAACTACACTCATGTTTTCACTAAGGTTCAATGGATATTCATTCTTCAAGAGAATACATGATTAAGGTATTCACATGTTTGTAATTTTACCAACAAGATATATCTTATGATATATGGGGGATAAATGATGGCATTCACGTGATTGTTATGTGACATTTCAAGTAATCGTTTTCTTTATACTATGAGCTTGGACCGAAGTATTTTAGATAAGCCTAAATATTGGAATGGATTATGTTGAACATATGCTAAGTATTGTTTAAGGATATGACATTTTTGACATTACTGATGGGATTTTATAGTAATGTAGTTTTAGAAAAAGGACAACCTGCAGGACGGGCGACAACCCATCGCATCGGACAAGGCTGTGGGAATTGAACCCACAACCGAAGTGCGACTGGCCTTTTTCGCCTACCACTGGCCTACAGGATGTCCCTGTTTAGTAGAAACTAGTTTTATTATATTAATCAATATGATATATGAAGTATAAGTCCACTTTAGGAACAATATAGGATTAATCTCACTATAAATGGACTTATGTATTTTTTGATAACTTTTCTAACCTTTTGTTTGAGACAGATGGAATGACCCATCATCCTATCACATGATCTGCTAACATATCACGAATGACAAATTCAACTTCATTTCTTTAAGAGATGAAGTGGAAATTGTCCAAAGAATGACAAACGGTGAGACTATACCAAAATCACGAAAGTATTTATTCTAATTCCAATTTCATCAACTTTAGGGAAATGATCTTGAAAACCAAAAATGTTGTCCTAGTGCTCTTATATCTGATGAATCAGATGGTACCTTAGATCTTCACAAATTTAAGGCTTTATGATTGATGTATTTTCCATAGCCATGTTCTCTACCACTCTCCATCAGAACATGATGGTTAGATTTCTCTTCCATATCCATATTTTCACTTATGTGGAAACCTAGTGATTAGTTTATTTGGGTAATCATTACATTTCATACTTTAGTTTTTAATGTCACGTTTTGGTATTCCTTTTTACGATGTGGGTTTCTATTAAAGAAACTTTCAAGTAGTAAACCATTTATAACCCCGACGAATTTCGAGGGCGAAATTCATTTTAAGGGGGGTAGAATGTAACACCCCGAGATTTTATGAAAAATATTCTTTTCATTAATGTATTGTGTTGTACGCTAAACCAAATGGAGCTTTCACAACACTCATCCTTGACTTGCCTTGCATTACATGCAATCACGACCTTCCTCGATAGCGTATGTAGTACACAATACCGAGTTTCACTAAACAACGATATGCTATTAAAATATTATTAAAACTAGCCGTTATGAATATTAATAACCACTTTTTGAAATTTTGTAAATTTTATTTTTCAAAATGGACTTCATTTTTGGATTCGGAATATCGAAATTAGCTTAGGGTGAAATTTTGGTACTTTTCGGATAACTTTCATATTCTAATGAATATTGAAAATTACTAAATTTTAATTAAAAAGAACTTTTTTAATAGAAATAATTAATAGTGTTAAATTATTAATATGAGTGGTTTTAAAGTATATTTAGAATATATTTTTACAATTTAATACAATGTTGGTCATTGGATGTAATTTCACATTTAAACCAGTTATAAACAAGTGTCAATCTTTTGATAGTTATTATCTCTTAAAAACACGCTATTTGTTTTGACGATGGTAACTAATTTTTAAATTAATTAATGCAACTGATATGTTCTAAATTTGGTAAAATAGACATCATTTTTGAATTCTTAATATGAAATATATCTTTGGCCCAATTTTTGGTATTTTTCTGGAAACTTTCATTTTTTGATGAATAGTGAAACCACTAAGTGGTAGTTCAAAAAATGAATTTTTCATAAAACTTAATTTTACCACTTCTGTGAGTGGAATTTCAAAAATCCGAGAGACACTGTTGATGTTAGTAAGTAAAATGTGGTTCAATGAGATGAAAATAATTTTTGGTGAATAGTAACTTTTTACTTTTTTTTAACACGGTTAAAAGTAAATATGGTCATTAAGGGTAAAAATGTTAATATTATTACCCTAACACTTGTCCTAATTATATTGGATAAGTTTAATTCGACCAAAAACAACCTTAGGAATAAAATATGATCATTTAGGCCCACTTGGATTAGATTAGGACATTTATTATTAATTTATTTAAAGAAGGGTTAAAATAGTTAAAATCAAAGTTTAATAAGTAAATCATTTTTAATATGGGGTTATACACAAGATAAATTCGACTATAAATATTCATTAGAATGATAAAAGGATTTCCTACATAATGGTATTTTATTTGTAATTTTTAGACATTAAATAAGTTAATTTATTTATGACACAACAATGATGCAGTAATTATCTTATTAATGAAATATTGACATAATTGATGTTATAAATACCCAAATAAATATAATTTGAGACTTTTTATGAATTACACTCATTTTCTAGATTAATATCACATGTTAGTATTGATTTAATTAACAGTTTTCGAACTAATCATTCTGTTATGAGTTTCAAAAAAATTAATTACTAAATAGTGTCAAAATTGACATAAAATAGTTTTTAAAACAAATATTATATTAGTAATTGTTATTTTATCCCTAAAAATCTAAGGTTCGGCCAAATGACTTAGATAAGGTTATATATATTAATAATGAAAAACTTGTGGTTCGTTTGGCTGCTTATAGTAAGTTTATTAACCTTATAGTATAAGAACACAAGAAGACACGGTAAAAGTAAAATTATCTAACTTAATGTTAAATCTAAATGATAAGGTTAAAATAGGAACCTAAACTTGTATAAATTATATTTTATGAGATGATTTCGACCCATCCCCACCTTAGCTTATAAATAAATCAATTTGGAGCTATTTAAAACCGAATTTGACTTTATAATAAAATAATATTTTTAGTTATTCCAAAGGTGCCCCTCTCCTCCCTTATAAAAGGGAACCTCCTCCCCCTCTTCCTCACACCAATTTGAGAATTCAAGCTCGGACAAAACATGCCAAAATCTCTTCTCCGCTTCCCTAGTATCATCCTAGAGGTCATGGTATTCTTCAAAGACCATCCTTAGTTCATTAAGTGGAGGTTAAGTGAAGGCGCGTCAAAAAGAGGTAATATCCATTACCGATATTTTTCAATTTCTTTCTTCTTCAACTTCTTCTTCTTTAGTTGTTTCATGATAAAGTAATAACATCAGTATTTATTATATACTGATATGTTATTATAAATATGAAACAACTCTAATTAACCTTCTATCCATCCTACGGAAAAAGGAAATCACCGCGCGTGCGTACGTACTGAATACCGTCTCCACGCTATGGTGTAATCTATTTTCCGCCACCACCTTAATTGGATGGGTATAATGGTGTAAATAATGACTATATATGACTATTAGGAAGTGATATTGATTCTGAAATAGTATACATACACTACAATACAATTCCACGATCATGGGAACGATATCATCGCTCGTGCGTACATACGGAATACCGTCTCCACGATGTGATGCGATTCGTTCTACATGATCTTCATTGCATAATGATTATATAAATGAATTGAATGAATAAATATGATATATAGTATATTAATACCATTCTGGAAATGATGTATCTATAACCTAAAGATAATAATAAGAATTTATTTGACAAAACACGCATAAGAACAAAAAGTTATAAACACACGAATAACTAGTAGCAATGAAATATTACTACCAAGAAACTAAGAATATGAACATAGATGATATCATAACAATAATTATGATTCTGTAATAAGTCAATAACATTATTTAAATCATTATAAAGGTGTTTCGGACACTTACTAGGCTAATCGGACCTAAGGTAAGGGAAATATCACAATCTCATTTTTATTCGAGATTGTTTATACTTTGGTATTTACTGGGGTGTATTTTATCATCCACATCCATGTTTCCTAAATATGTAATACTTATATCCTTCAGAAATAGTTTATATCCAATTTTACCCTTCGGTGAGTTTTTAGTAAAAGATATGAAAGGAATCTTTTGTCGTTTTTCTTACGAGGTACTTTTTGACTTTTCCGACAAAAGTACGAGAAGAATGTTTTTTTTAACTTATACGGCATGAATGGATTTTTAAAACATTATTTCCAAGAAGCATACTTTACAAGTTTTCATGTTTATTTTTAATCAACTTCTTTTAGTTTTTAATTGTATGACATGTTAAGAAAGTAAAAGTGTTTTTGAAGCAGAAAGGATATTTTCCTCAAGAATGAAGTTCAAGTGTTTTATCAAAATTATTTTCCATCTAAGATAATAAAGGGTTCTGTTTCTATCCCTATTATTACATTGATTTTATTATGTTGTGATGGAATTATTTTAATGAATTCCTTTAACTTTTATGAATTATTTTATGATTTCATGTTGTTTAAGAATCCCATTTTTATTACATGGGTTATGCAATGGTGTATGATTTATGATTTTGTGGAACACATAAGAATGGTTTCATTATGAGATGGGTGGGACCTATATCTCCCTCCAATTCATTGGGTAAAGATTTTATATCTCATGAGATAGACATGGCTGGAACGGTAGGTTATATCGGTTCAGTGAAACAGGACTGAAACGAGGGTGACTCGGTTCAGAAATAGACTCTATCCACTAATATGGTCTTGGCAATGAGTCTTGAATAATAAGAAATGATTCTATATGATTATGTGTGTATGACACAAAGTTTCATGTTTTATGTTATGATTATTGGGATTACATTTTACTACTATGATTTATCCCATGTTATGAAATTATGATCTCTTTTGCAGGTTAAGATTTCCAAAATGTTATGTTCTTATGAAAATGATGTGATTGATATTTCTTTTGTTTACCCTTAATGAGAATTTGAGCTCACCCTTTTATGTTTTATTTTCCCCAGGATATAAAGAAAGGTTTTAAGTAAAAAAAAGAAGATCTTTATGGGAGATTTTAAAGATCTTTCACCACGATTAGAAGATTATATTCCGAGTTTCCAAAGACACTAAACTATGACGATCCTTGTGTGTGTGTTTTTGTTATGTACTAAGTATTCCACAAAAGTAATGTAATGTCCATGTACATCAAGCTTCGGGTCTCTACATCCTCCCACCACGGCCAAATAGCTGAAGTATATCCTCACATCAACCGACTTCTTTTCCAAATGGGTAGAAGTTGTACACCTCAAAGAAGTCGGGGAAATAAATATTGTCATCTTCGTGAAGACCAATATCATCACCAGATTTGGTGTCCCTCATACTATACTGACGGACAACGGCACCAATTTCTGCTCTGCTGAGTTGGGAAAGCTATACCACGAGTATGGTATCAAGGCTAACCACTCTTCCCGCTACCATGCAACGGACAACAGACAGATAGAATATTTCAACAAGGAAACGTCCTACATCCTTAAGAAAATGGTGGACAAAGACAAGAAGTCATGGCCAGATAAACTCCTCCATGCATAGTGGGCTTATCGAACCACAATCTGCACCGCTACTAATTCTACCTCGTACTCATTGGTGTATGGCATAGAGGCGGTCCTGCCCATTGAACTCCAACTTCCCCCACTCCGTGTTTCCATCTGTGATAAATTATCTGATGATGAAAAGTTAAAAAAAGTGGCTAGGTGAATTGGAACAACTAGATGAGAAGCGGCTGCACACTCTGCACCACCTGGAAGTGTACCAGAACTGGATCGCATGAGCCTTTAACAAAAAGGATAACCTCAAGTCTTTCTTGGAAGGAGAATTAGTGTTGGTCCTCCGGACCCTAATGATACCAGGCAAGAAGCCTCCAAAGCAGGAGCCCAAGTGGGAGGGACCATATGTTGTACACAAGGTCTACTCCAACAGAGCATATACCATGATCTCTATGGACGGACAATTTACAACCGCTCCTAAGAATGGGAGATTCATAAAAAAGTATTTCACATAGAGACTATGTGTCTTCCCGTCCTCACCGCAAGACGTTAAACTGCATGGAGTTCGTCCTTACCATAGGAGGATAAACTACACGGATGAACAAAAAGGAGATGTAATCATCGTCCAAGCTGCATGACGTTAAACTGCCAAGCACCCAATGGTCCAAACTCTATGACCTTAAACTAAGAGCATTCTTTCCTCACCGAATGATGTTAAACTACATGGACCAGGTGATTTAAAAATGCCATCTTCCCCTTTGTACGGACTAGATATGCATAGGGTGTATCATCTTTTAGAGAACTACGTGAGGCTTGATTCTTGCCCTCACAGGATACGTAGTGACGCCTGAATTCCACACCCCGGCCCAGCCACCTCAAAATGAAAAACAAAAATGCCCATTTCCCCATGTACGGACTAGACTTGCACGGGGTGTATTTATGTCCTCACTGCATGATGTTTAACTGCATGGAGTCTGTCCTTACCTCACGATGCTAAACTGCACAGATAACAAGAGTTAAGATCACCCCTCCCCCCATGTATGGACAAGACCTACATGGGGTGTACTTCGTCCTCACCGCATGATGTTAAACTGCATGAAGTTCTTCCTTACCGCACGACGATAAACTGCACAGACGAAATAAAATTAGATTTACTCATCATCTGAGCTGCATGACATTAAAATACCATGTACCCAATGGTCCAAACTCTATGACCTTAAACTAAGATCATTTTTTCCTCACCGCATGATGTTAAACTGCACTGACAAGGTGATTTAAAAATTCCCTCTTCCCCTGTGTACGGACCAGACCTGCACAGGGTGTATCATCTTTCAGAGAACTATGTGAGGCTTGATTCCTGCCCTCGTAGGATACGTAGTGACGCCAGAATTTCCCACCCTAGCCCAGCCACCTCAAAAATAAAAACAAATATTCCCATTCCCCGGTGTACGGACTAGACTTGCATGGGGTGTCTTCATGTCCTCACCGCATGACATTAAACTGCATGGAGTCTGTCCTTACAGTATGACGCTAAACAACACAGATAAAAAGAGTTATGATCGCCCCTCCTCCTCTGTATGGACCAGACCTGCCCGGGGTGTACTTCATCCTAACCACATGACATTAAACTGTATGGACTTCATCCTCGCTGCATGACGTTAAACTACACTGATTTGAGAGAACTATGTACATCTTGATTCCTGCCCTCACCGGATAAGTAGCGATGCCAGGATCCCTAGTCCTAGCCTAACCCCCTGAATAAAAGAAAAAAAAATGTCTGCATTCCCCATATATGGACTAGAACTACACGTGGTGTACTTCGTCCTCACCGCATGACATTAAACTGCACGTATTATAGAGAACTACGTACGACATGATTCCTACCCTCGTAGGATATATAGCGACGCCAGGATCCCTAGTCCTAGCCCAACCCCCTGAATAAAAAAAATAATGCCCTTTCCCCCTGTGTGCAAACTAGACCGGCACGGGGTGTACTTCTCATCCTTACCACATGACGTTAAACTGCACAGACAATTATGTTAAAAATTCCCCCTTCCCCCATGTACGGACCAGACCTTCATGGGGTGTATATCTTCGTCCTCACCACATAATGCTAAACTGCACGGACTTCGTCACGACCCACCCAAGACACATGGCGATACGAGATGGAGATACTCCTTGGACATTTGGGATGCATCCTTTCCATACATCAGACTCCACGACCCAAGTAATTATGGATCTTCATAACCACTCATGGACATCGGAAGTGGAAAGTCATCGACCCATGGATACCTTTTCATGACTATGCATACCATGCCCTTAGTGGCTCTGCATAATGATAGCCCCTGACTCATCTATCAAAGGCGAGATTTCCACAGGTGACACTCTTCCTAGCTCCGTACGCTTACCGTCCTCAGAGCCCCATACCATACCTCATGATCCAGAAGTTTATGGGGAAGTGGTTTACAAGTTCATTCCCCTTTTCACATCTAGGAGTTGCCAGGGTGTCCCTATCTAGCTAGTCTATGTGTTTTTCAGTGGTTCACATAGCGACATGCATCAAAAAACATGAATCCATGACTAGGCTACTTTGACTCAATGGACAATTACAGTGAAGATGTTTCTTGTATACCCAGACACCATTATCCCCACGTACCAAACTCTGCACTGTGAGCAATTGGGGATTTTCATAATCATTCATGGCTATCAGAAGTGGAAAGTTATCGACCTAGGGACACCTTTGTATGAATATGCATACCATTCCCTTAGCGGCTCTGCATAATGATAGCCCCTGGCTCATCCATCAAAGGCAAGATTTCCTCAGGTGGTACTCTTCCTTGCTCCATACGCTTACCGGCCTCAGAGCCCCCACACCATACCTCCTGGTCCGAGAAAGATCAAAGTTGCAGTTTATGAACATCATCCCCCACCTTGTTCCAAGTATATCAGAACATGTTGACTCAGTTATCCTTTGAGTGATTGCAGCAATAGTCACCAAATGGTCTGAGCTCTATGACTGATAAACTAGGAGTACTTCTTCCTTACCACAAGACATTAAACTGCATGGAATGAAGGCACACCCCCATGCCCAAAAAAAGAGAAAAGATCAGATCAAGGGGTTATTTGAAACTCAAAAGGCAACCAGGGATGGATATCCTCGACCTTTCCAGACAATCTCTTTCCAAATCACAGACTTCATGGCCCGGATAATTGTGGATCCTGATAACCATTCATGGCCATTGGATGTGGAAAGTTATCGACCCATGGACACCTTTGTACGACTATGCATATCATGCCCTCAACGGCTCTACATAATGATAGCCCATGGCTCGTCCATCAATGGCAAGATTTCCACAGGCAATGTTCTTCCTAGCTCCGTACGCTTACCGGCCTCAGAGCCCCATATCACTTTTCCTGATCCAAGAAGCCCTGGAACCATGATTTAGACCAATCAGCCCCCCACCATGTCTGGAGCATGTTGAGGTATTCAAACCCAGTTACATTCTGATGAAGAGAAGCCTTTGAAAAAATACCCCCGTCCTTGCTTCATGACGTTAAACTGCATCAAAAACTTTCAAAAATACCCCCGTCCTCGCTGCATGATGTTAAACTGTGCAACAACCTTCAAAAATGACTCTCGTCCTTGCTGAATGATGCTAAACTATGTGGATTATGTCCCAAACACATGATGATAAACAACACGGTCATACTCTTCATGGGTTCAATGAGAAATAGAGGATTTTTCTCCATCCTTCAGTGCACGAGTCAGACCTTCACGAACCACCGCCTCACACCAACGTGAGAAAGAATTACTTCACCCATTCTCAGGAAGTTTAGTCCAGATATTTCCCCTGTATTCAGTCACCCTCTCATCAAAATCCATACTTTGTACTCAAGAAAAAGCTGAACTCTCATAAGCCACCCCTGGTGGTCCCAAATCTCAACTTCCCTGAAGTTTCTTGACTATCGGAAGTGGATAGTTTTTCACTTAAGGACACCTTTTTATGACTATGCATACCATGCCCTCTGCAGCTCTGCATATTGATCACCCTTGTCCCGTATACCAAAGGAAATATTTCCTTAGGCAATGCTTCTCTCTGTACGCCTCTTGGCCTCGGAGCCCCCATTTTGATCTCAAGATTCAGAAACCCTCTGAGCTACTGTTTACCAACCTCTTCCACAATCCTACCTGAATGCGGTGGAACGTCTTTGACAATATTACGGAGAACCAGGAGAAGTCGTTCCATTTTAAATGATGTCCCAACTGCATGACTTTAAACTGCGCCAAACCTCGACTATCCCTTACTCTAACTAAATGCGTAGGGAAGTGGTCTCATGAACATGCTCCTAATTAGTACGGATGCGCCCAAAACCCTTTCAGATGTCACACTCCCCTTCTGAGCCACCCCTAGTGATTTTCATAATTTTCCAAACCACCCATAGTGGTTTCCATGTGCTGGGCTTCCATGAAGTTCCCTTAACATCAGAAATGGATAAGTCTTTGACTTAAGGAAACCTTAGTATGACTATTCATACCATGCCCTCAGTGGCTCTGCATATTGATTTCCCCTGGCTTTTCTACCAAAAGAATGTTTTCCTTAGGAAATTATCTTCCTACCTCTGTACGCCGACACAGCTCCCATGCCATTAGACATGACCTGTATGTCGCTCAAATTTAAACATGTTTTCCCCCATGTGCGTCTGAAGGGTATTAAGAAAACTTTCAATCAGTCAAACCCCATTAGGGCCCTCGCCCCACCATATTTGGTTAAATATGTTCGACCTAAAACATCAGTACTGATAGTCTTGATGGAGGGACTTTAAACCGCTCACAAAATAAAGAGGCACAAAGCTTGTTAGGCCAAAAACCCGAAAAGGGAGAGCTATGAAAAAGCCGGGTTATACCCGCTGGGTCCACACTAAATGGGCCCTTGAGAAATCATGGCATTAAAAGAAAAAAATGACAAAATGTTTGTGGGGTTTTCCTACAAAACCCTAGCAATAGTCAGACTACGCTCGCTGGACCCCATGTTCTAGGAAAAAGATAGAGTTTGTTTTCCTAGGTTAGGATTAATTCTAATTTGGTGAATCTTTATTTACATGACAATTGTTCTAAGTAACAATCAAATTTCACAGCAACAAGTGATTGATAGAGACTGTGTTTTGTTCGAACAAAAAAAAGGTAGGACGTCTACAAGCTGGGGTCTCTCCTTCACACAAAAAAAAAGAAAAAAAAAAGAAGAGGGGTAAGTAAAATAAGGGATAAAAAAGTGGATCTGATAGTTATAAAGGAGCCTGACTTGCTCTCCCCACCAGATCAGCGACCGCGCGGCGAAGGTCATTGCAGGACTGCTCTAACACTGACTTCTACCTGGTTTTAACCTCAGCCACTAGATAGATATGCTCCACTGTAGTTTGGAGATCATTGATCCCTTTTTTTGTAGCTTCAAGACGACCAGTCATATTTGATAACTGATCCCTCAGCATCGCGGCCTGTTCTTCGCATTCATGCAACTTAGAGGATAGGATGACCGCCTGATCTCGAGAGATCGCCTCATGTGATATCAGTTGATGGAGCTTTTTTGTAGGTTCATCCAAGGTTCGGGCCCCACAATGAGTGGTCTCGAAGTGAAGAAGCTTTCATTCATTAGTGACAGCATCCTCACGGGCCATGACAACTTGGCCAGCAAGATAATGGAACTGCCGATAGTCAAAGCCACCTGACCCCAAACCCAGGAAGAGCTGACAAAGAGCTTCAGTTTTACTTTCCATTTCAACTAAAGGGGTTTCAGTTATAATTTCACAGATTCAGGGCCAGGCCCACCTGTGCACTGCCCGATGGTCTGCCATGGTACGAGGATCTTTGGTATCCTTGCTGGACGACACAAGAATAAAGTCTGGCATGGAAGCCCGCACGGACGTGTGCTCACTAGAAGTTGACTCCGAAGCTGGAAAGTCTGGAGCCACTAACCTCGGTTCAGGATTGGGGACCAAGTTCCTATGCCCGATATCGACTGGTGGAACCTCCAGGATGGTCTTTCTGGGACCCAAAACCATAGGGTATTCCTCATCCACACACAAGAAGGATGGATTTGTCTGAACTGCAGCCACCACAGGGTTGGGAGAGGAAAGTTCTCTGAGTCGCTTTGATCGATGAGCCATTAGTCGGTCCTCCCTTAAAACTGATGTGGAAGGTGTAATGGATACAGTAGACAATATACCTTCAGATTTGGGAACCTGTCGGACAGCCTTCCCTAGGATCCCATCAGGATAATATTTTACCCATGTTTTTGCATACTCCATGGAAAGGCCAGAAGTCGCCCCCCCCCCCCCCGTATCAGGAATGGGAATTCCTGCGTTAGATCCCTCACATGTCAGCATCAGCCACCATTGACGAAGTATGGCTGGATGCAGTCCTGGAGCCCGAGAAGGGGGAAGGGAAACTGGGACTTGCATGCACCCAAACATGTGAGAATAGTGATACGGGACATACAGATCGCACAGAGAAACCCCCTCGATCGGTGCGGATAGAAACCCGTCCTGCATGGAGATCATGTAAGAGCGCTCCTCCAGGCTCCCCCGATGGTTTTCAATTAAGACTCTAGAAGGGGTGGAGTAGGGAGTGAAGATGAACTGGGAGAAGTCACTCAGAATTTCAAGGACTTCACTAGAGTTGAGGGGCTTCAAGCAAACTTCGTCTATATCTAGTAGGGTAGGTCTAAAGGTGGGGAGAAGGATGGCCGTGTTTTGACGATACTCATAACAGCGACCATGATTCACCACCCAGCTATAAAAAAATTGAAATGGCCCACTCAGATGGTAGGGTGACCCAACCACCTGCATGTGGCTCAGTAGCTCATAGATACGGACCAATGTGGGCACAACTAAATTCACTAGGTGGCCCTCTGCTAACTCAGCCACCATTATCAAAGTGCAGGCCCGAACACCTGTGTTAACATCCCCGGGAGGAAATAGTCAGCCGCTCAAAAACATAGCAAATAGTCTAGCCAACCAGAGCGTAGGTGACACACCAGGGCGCACCTCGTAACCCCATGAAAGGTAGTCGCCAGCGTCCAAAACTGCCTAGTAGGAACCTGGGGAGGTTCATGACTGGTGAGAAGGGTGTGTCCTGGGGCGCTTGATCTTCAACACAGGACCAGTAGTGTTCAGAAATAACCCTATCCAGGTACCATAGGGAATGAGAGAGGGGTCACACAATGCCTGACCCAATTACTACTCTGCCATAACCAACAGCTCCTTTGCCAATAAAGGCACATGTTCGACATCGTCCCATGCATCGGGAGTGGGAAAAAATTCATCATACATCTTTCCAGTAATCAGCAGTCCTCCTATCTGGTAGATGTCCCACAGACTAATGTCAACTTCACCGTGGGAAATGTGGAAAGTATTAGTACTTTAACACCAGTAGCTGAACAGGTCGGGAAGGATCGAAGATGGTGGATAAACAGAAAATTGGGAATCCCACACTGTAGAGTATAGATTGACTACTTCCAGTTATTCAGGAGACTCTTGACAATGATGATGGACCCAGAAAGCCCAGGCCCAATCATTTGAGAAGAGCCCGCCAGAACGAAGATCCCACCTAGGAACCCACCCCACGTCAAGATCCCTTCGAGAAAGGTTGATAATAGAAGAGTAGTTCTTAAGGACAACTTTATGAGAAAAATATTGAGTGCACTAATCGCTTTGGGTCCAAATAGAGCCCCTCAGAATAAATGTGTTTTTTAAAACAAAATCATATATTATCTCCCCGGATTGGGTAAGGTTTTCTTGAATGCATTTTTATGGCACTTCCAGAAAAGAAGAAGGGAGACATGAGAAAGTAGGGGGGATAGGGATGTCATCCTGAAGACCGAAGCCGTAGAGTGGGAGTCGATTTGATAATATATAACTCAGAAGCTCAGGAGAGAGCAGGTTCTTCAATACACTGTCATTAGGAATAAAGGACTGACTAGGGTCTTCTTTGATGCCCTCCGCTCTGTGAATCATAGCTGAATGTATCTCTGAGCTAGTTGAGAGGGGAACTGCAGCAGGCCTCGGCACAGAACAAGGGGGAACCATATTTTCTCCCTGCATAATGAGAGCCAACAATCTTTTAGTCCGGAACAAGAATCTGGACAAAAATAACCAGATATATGGCTAAGGAGACTTCATAGGCAAAGCCCGCAAGGAGGCATTGGATGATGGTTCACGATGACATCATCCCGCGAACCAGCCCTTTGAGAAATCAGTCTGCGAAGCCCTGGCCTAAAGAGTGTTGGCCAGGAAACCGCAAACCATGTCGCTCTGCATAATTTCAATCCTGAGTTTATTCGGAAGACTCAGATACTTTTTAAAGTTCAAGAGATTTTTAGTCAGCGGAGCATCGAAACCATGAAGCAAGTTCCTATGCAGCCTGTCATCACTTACTTTTTAATTAATTAAGAGTAATGGTTCGTGGTTGAGAAGTTGGTCCGCTGATGAAGGTGACCGCAAAGAAGGAATTGTTCATGGAGGTCATTGCCGGTTCGCGGACAAGGCACTTCGCAAAGGAGAAAACACGTCGAGGTGGAGGAGCACTGGTTTCACAAGGAATTCTGTAAAGGAAAAATGAAGGGCTCCCCGTATTTATAGGCGTGGTCCCCTACTGGGTCCAACTTTCTACCGACAACCATATCAGTTTCAGGAACACTTTGCATCGGAATGGCCTCCTATTCATTCCGATCAGACCCTATTCTGATGGGGGGAATTTGTAGGGTCTTGAAAAATCTGCAAAGGAGATTATACCCAATTCCCTCAAATAATTGATGAAAATAATCAAATATGGGACGCAAACAGGGCCGGTCCACGAACTGGTCCAATGGAAGCACAACGTGGCCAGGCCCTCCGAGCCACCCCCTCCGCGAACCATTGTCGTTCGCGAAATGGAGGCGGAGAGCCTCCGTGGTTGTGAGGCATGATGGGCGCCAGTTCAGTTCACCGTAACGAACCACCCCAACTACGGACCGCGTCGACCAGGTCAAGCCGCACCCACTGTCGTTTGTGGAATAGAGGCGGAACCCTCTACAGCCGCGGAGCACTACCTGAGTTCGCCTCGCAGATGGGGGGGGGAAGCATTCAATAACCACCATGAATCGTGGATTGACAAAGTCAGCTATGAACATGGAATTTGGTTATGTGCATCCGAAAAAGGTGTCATGTTGCCATAGATACATCCCTTTCCCCACTCTATAAAAGGGGAGAAAGGGGGAAAGAAAAATGGGATTGGAGAACTGGAATCAGATTCGGAGGGATTGGAGATTCGGAAGGAGATCGGTTGAAGGAAGGCTTCAGATTTTGCAAATAGAGAAATTCCCACCCACAAACCACAGTAAGTAAACGAATTAACAAGGAATTGGAAAATGCATAATAATTTGGTGAACCGCAAACCTAAAAGAACAAACACAAGGAAAATCATGAACCATACCCCCTTCGTGGATGACTTCCCCGCAAACCAGGTAGTTGGTGCCTCTTTTCCCATCTGTCGCACCACGTAGCACTCTCCTACGTGGGCGAAGCCCCGACCGACGATCCTCCGACCGGCGCTACCCTTGGCTGCCGCTGCCCACCTGGAACCCTCCGCGAACCACCCTGGTTCGCATATTGAACCCGAAGCCGCGAACCACCCTAGTTCGCGTGATGTAAATCAGTCCGCGGACCACCCTGGTTTGCGGACAGCTTCTCAAGCCGCATGGCACTTCCCCACGTGAAGGGCTCCACCTCACATACCTCTTGGTGGATCCCCAAATACTTCGGTGTTCTCATTTCCTGAGCCAGGTAAAATCCTTCCGATCCAGCCAAGTCCTCCACAACTCCCTCATTGGCCAATTCATCGGCACTGAGCCGAGGCATCCACCAGAGCCACCAGATCCTCGTGGTGTAACTTTCAGGTGCATCAGCGCGCCATTTTGAGTTCACATACCCCCTGTAAACATGGGTAAAGGGGTTTCCCCGACCCTTGAGCAGATTCTCGAAGCATTCCTGGGTTCACATTCCCATGGTAATGTGTAGTCTGAGCTCGATAATCCCCTCTCGGCCCCTCTACTTGCTGAAGGCTCCTCAGAGATGGTAAAATAGCCATTAGAAGGAGGCCCTCATGAATTTCAAGAGATGAGATGGGCACAAGAGCACACCTTTCCCCCTCCCGCTGGGCTTTGTCTCTCTGGGCCTCCTCAGAGTGTAATCCCCAATCTACCTCATGGGCTACCCTCATGCGTAAGCCCCACTCCACTTCTCACAGACTCACCTCTCACGACGTGATCCTCTGGTCCCTACTATCTCTTGTTTCTCACACCGAGCATGACTCACGTGGGATTAGAGTAAACATCGACCATGACATCCTCTTATGGGACTCCTTAGAGTGTAAGCCCCAATCCATTATCTTGGGCCTCAGTGTGTAATCCCCAATCCATTATCATGGGCATCCTCAGAGTGTAATCCCCAATCCATTATCTTGTCCCTCCTTAGAGTGTAATCCCCAATCCATTATCTTGGGCCTCCTCAAAGTGTAATCCCCAATCTATTCTATTGGGCCTCTTCAGAGTGTAAGCCCCAATCCACTTCTTGGGCTGCCCTAGATGGTTCTGCCAGGTATAGGCCTAGTCCTGGATGGTTTCACGGCGTCTCCAGCAGAGGCATAGCAATATTTGGTTGAGATGGAGGACTACGTTCACTCTAGTGGTGTCCCACACCCAGTGACATACCAGGTGAGGGTACTGCTGGATTGGACGGTTCCGCCACAGCTATCAGCCACCGATATGAGGGATCGCTTCCCCCTGCTAGAAGAATTAGAGGACTCTTCTCAGGAGGATGAGACTAGTAGAGGGAGCCCATTGGAGGAGGGCGAAGTCGGAGATCAAAAATCTGATTCTGATGATTTTGGAGAGGCTCTCAGGGTAGAATTTCGAGATTCTTTCCTCATGGTCTGTTCTCAGGAAATCATGGATTTCTTACCGATGTTTGAACCATGTAAGAGGAACTCGTACGCAGGCCTCGCTCTCACCCCTTGGCGGGTGATGGTGTAGGATTTTCAGAACCCGCACCTACGGCTGCGTCCAGTTTTGCATCTAGTGGGGTCAGAGCACCCAAGGTGGCTCCCCCAGAATGTCCAGACCTTCAAACATTATAATGAGGGCCACGCCTCGGGGTCCCATCAGCATCGACTCAAGAGAAGCACCAGGAGTTCGATCAACGTAAGTTTCCTCTACTGGATTCATTGCTGTCATATGTAGATTGTGCCAACTAACATTTATATCCCTCTCTATCGTACAGTTCTTCAACTGGCATGAGCTGTTGTGGCAAGGCTGTTTGGGATGTCTGGTGGCATCCCTCCTAGGGGCATGTTGGTGATGGTGTAGATAGTCCCCCATCTCCCCGATCTGCAACACACACTATCAACTGCGGGACCACCAGTAGGGTCGTGCTCGAGGTTATTGAGGTGGAGTCCGATGACGAGGATCAATCAGCCGACCCAAGTCCTGTCACGCCTGCTCCGGCGCCAGATGTCACACCGGATTCAACGCCAGATGCAGATCCTGCCGAGGAATTCCTACAGGCATATCCTGCATACGAGCCTACCAATCGCGCAGACTAGGAAGAAATAGCCTCCGATGAGGAAGACAAAAACATAGTCTGTCGCCGATCGTGGAATATAATCACGTGATTCATCAAGAACACCCCCAAGAGCTATGGTTGGATGAAGTGGATAGAATTCGCTCGCGGCTGCGTGAACCGTGTGCTAGGGGAGTGGATGCCCAATGTCCTCATGTACTCATCCAAGATCGCATGGACGAGAAGATCACGGGCTTAGCGTGGGATGGCAGCGGAGGAAGGTGACAAACATCAAGAAGCTCCAGGAGGCTGAATGTGAGGTCCAACAGCTGTAGGCCCGGGCGGATGATCATTCAGCCTCTCTTAATAAAAAAATATGAGCTGATCTCATGGTTGAAGGCCCATCTGGTAGAAGCAGAATAGCATATGAGGTTGGCTTTTTGAAATATGGCTTCCATTCAGGCTGGTATAGAGAGGGATAGGGCCAAGGCTGACGAACTGTGCCCCACCGCTGCTGAGGTGGAGCGGGAGCTGAGTCAGTGGCAACAATTCCGGGATGCCACAAGTCGAAGGGTGGCGGAGCTGCAACACTCTTTTTATAGGGTCAATCCGTCCATGGAGGAAGTCGAACTCGAGGTACTGTAACAATTACAAACTTTTTAATGGTACTTTCGTGCCTCAATTTTTTCTACTTTTGAATGCCGTATCATGCACGATTTCTACTGTTTGCATCGGTTCATTAAATCCCTACAATGTTTGCGGGATGTTCGGCAACAATTCCCCAATCTCACATGGGTCATGCCCGATGTGAAAAATAGGAGATAGTTGCCTCATCATCCCACCCAACATAGGAGTGGAAACCAGGCTTTGGGTGTCCGGGGTTTGGATAACCAGTCTGGATTTTCGGAAAAAATTGGAGAGACCTGGCTAGAGAAGGGAGTTCTCAAAACAGCCGAATTACCATTTCTTCAGCATGCTCTCATGCACGAACGGTGCAATGATAGGGGCACTGAAACCAGTCTGAACAGATAGAAATGGGATGTGTGAATCACGATACCAAAGATTCGGAACACTGTGGGGATGGCGTGACAATAAAGGACAACCGTTAAACGTGGTGGAGAAACGATATCCTTATTGTGTTATCCTGAAATGGGGACAACAAATGAGGGTCGACCATTGACCATGTTCGAAACACAGGACCAGGTCACAAATTTTGTTGATCAGTCCTATGGAACGTTGGCCCAAGACAGTAGGCGGACCCTAGGTCGAGCATCCATACTGTTAGGGTGTCCATCCAAACATGAACAGTCTTCCGAAACGTTGGCCAAGGATGGTAGGTGAGCCGATGTGGCATGAGACAAGGCCATTAGGGGGCCCCTTAAAACATGAAAGGGGATGAGGGTCTGAATAAGGGGCACACAATGCGTGGAATATGGAGTGATGGTTTGTCAGAACAGAATCCAACACTCATGTAATTACACCACCGTGGTGGGATTATGCCAGATGGGTGCGTCAGTTTGATTATAGATCCTTACCTCTTTGGGAAAAGGACTCTCTGGTGAGGGGGGATGTCACTTCCCAAAGGGATCTTGGGGAATCCTGAACTTGTTCAGGGCAGAGTCATAGTTACATGGTCCTTTACGAGGGGTCCATCCAGGAGGCTGGAAAGGGGAAGAATAGGATTAAAGATTCCTATGGGATGGACCCTAGGAAAAATACCAGGGTGTCACTACGTATCCCATGAGGGTGGGAATCTAGCTACACATAGTTCTAGAAGCACAGTGTTTTCATAGACCAACACTGGCAGGTGAAATCCTCTCTGGCAGAGGCTCTGCTGCATCCCATGATTAACACTGGGCATCCTGATCTTGCTCAGGGTAGAACCACAGTTTAGTGTCGTGCATTGAGGACATATGGACTTCTGTAGTTTAACGTCATACGATAGGATGTGGAGTGAAAGAGAAGATCCCATGGATCATATGGTGTGGTAGTTATGAAACCGATGTGAATGAGGACTTGGAGTCCAAATCACACCACGTACCCCCAGAGGACACTCTCCAGGTCAAGGGACCAAGAGTGAGGATTAGGCTGGGCCCGAAGCAGAGTGGTCGGGTGTTCCTACGTACCCCATGAGGATTGGAATCAAGACATACATAGTTCTGAAAGCGCAGCTTAACGTCATGCTGGACGATGAGAAGCCTGGCCCTGTTGGTACACATCCTGCCAAAACCACTAAGCCCATGTGAGTCATGCTCGGTGTGGGAAACAAGAAGTAGTGGTGGGACTTTCCCGACATAGAAAGGGGTAGGTTATGGTGAGGGGATGCTCGGTGAATACTGGCCCCATGATACTTACGTGACCATGTGGTGCACTTAGATGTGCGAAGAGATAGAGCCGAGTATGTTGGAATTCCATTTGAACATGAGGAAGTGGAAATGTGTGAATCATGATGCTTGAGATTTGGATCGCAATGACAACGACGTGATGATAGAGGATAACTGTTAACCATGGAGGAAACACAACATCTATATCGTGTTATCCTAGAATGGGGACAGACAAATGAGGGTCAACCATTGACCATGTTCGAAACACGGGACCATTTCACAAATGTTGTCAGAGATCCATATGGACGTTGGCCCGAAACGATCGGAGGGCCCTTAGGTCCAGCATTCATGGAGAGACCTTACACCTAGCATACATGTCTTCCGACTGTCCTTTTGGATGTGGAATAGGATGAGGATCCAAACAGTGAGCGCACAAAGCTTGGTCATGGGATGAGGGGAATGCCCCCATGAAAATCCCACACTTCGGGCTCTTTTTCAAAACACATCTAAATATGACAACGAGACCTATCAGATAGAGGGACGAGAGTCTTTTCCCATAGGGAGATTTTAGTTTCGGATCGTAGAATTTGGACCACGGGTGGGAGGAAACACATGAGGCACACAGTGGGGTAACTCAGATACCTGACGTGAATGGGAACCGGGGGTTCCGACCACCATGTGCTTCTCGGAATGTTTTAGGTCGAGGGACTGAAGACGGGAGTTGGGTTGGGCCCACGGGGAAGTTCCCGGGTGCTCCTACGTATCTTAGAAGGATGAGAATCAAGTGACATTTAGTTCTTTAAGGTGGCACGATAAGGTACCAATGCCAGGAAAAAGGGGAGTGCGGGCGTGGCCCTTGCACTAAAATAAGAGGAATTTGATAAATCTTTTTTGTCCTTTAACGTGAGTGGTTTTTTTTGTGAAGAGACAAGCCTTGGGTAGGAAGCCCTGGTGTTGCCACAAGAATCAAGCCGTGATAGGCGTTGACAAATGGAATGGCACATGACCAATACTCAACGTGATGTCCTCTAAAACGAGGTCATCACAATGCAGTGCTGTTTTTCGTCGTGCGACTAGGATTATAATGTCATAGTTTAGGGTCATGTGATAGGACCAAGCATGCATTTTAATGTCCTGCAGCACAGACATAGCAGAGACGATGCTAGGTGGGGAATGTGTATGGTGTCATGCGACATAACCGACGTGGATGGGGATATGATCCCTCATCATACCGTACGCAATCCTGAGATAGGAACCTCAGACTGAGGGGCCCACATAGAGGTGAGAGGTAAAGGGGGGGATTAGCTCCCAAATGGGCTGGTCCGAAAAACAAGATGTTCGGACGGTCTTACGTATCCCATGAGGATGAGACTCAATATGAACGTAGTTCTGAGGAGATCTTAGTTTATGGTCTTAGAGCTCGGACCGTGGGTGCCCCGAAGGACGTCTTGTTGCACCTTTGTCCCCCTGATATGCAAAGGTGCACTGAGGGGTAGCATGAAGAGTGTTTAGATTCCACCTAGACATGGTGGGTTGGAACATAATGTGAATCATGTGACTAACATACGAGGCTGGTAAGGGTTGGCTTGACGACAAAGGATTACTGCTGACCATGTTCACAACATACTATCTTGTCGCATTAGCCTAAAATAGGGGAAACAAATGAGCATCAACCGCTAACCATGTTTGCAACATGGGATTTGTATCAATTTTGTGTCTGAAAAGCTCAGGGGCGTTGGCCCATAACTGAAGGAGAGACCTTGTGTGTTGTATCTAGGCCGTTTTTTGGGGGTCCCTCTCGGTGTGAAAGGTGATGAAAGCCCAAATGAAGGGGAACACGAAGCTTGAAAAGTGGAAGGAACTTGAACAAGTCGAATCTGACACTCTTGGTTCTAAACTAGTGTACTCTAAACACATGGGTGAACCACTGAAAGGGGTTGAGGGACTCAACTTGAGGGCGACCAAGGGATGGAGGATTCCCGGGAGAAGGTAGGCATGGTGCCAAAAACCTTGTACCACACCTATATATCCCCCTCATGGAGAGGGATAGGTCGAAGGACCTAGGTGACCAGGGAGATCGGTAGATCTCTAAGAGGTGGGGCTGGACCCAATGTCTAGACATTCTGGTGGTCCTACGTATCCCATAAGGATGGGGATCAAGACACACGTAGTTCTGGAGGGTGCCTTTTAATGTCGTGCGGGACAAGAAATAGGAGGGCTAATTCTGAGAACTGGGTGCGCGTGGTGAAGTTATTTCAAACCCAACATGAAGGAGGACCTGATCCCACATCACACCACGCAGTCCTGTAGTCAGGGTCCCGAAGGAAGGACAGAAGAGACAAATTATCCGAACTCAAGCTGGACCCAAAGACAGGAGGTCTGGGTATTCATACGTATCCCATGAGGATGGGAATCAATCCAAATGTAGTTCTTGGGAGATCTTTGTTCATGGTCTTTAGAGCTCAGACTAGGGGCCGATGACAACTTTCCAGGTAAGCACAGACCTCGGCCCAATCCCTAAGCCCACGTGAGTTAAACTCGGTGTGGGAAAGAAAGGGGGAATATCATTATCGCAATAGCTGAAACATCCAATTAGGGGGAGTCGGTAAAGAGCCCCGAAGGACACCATTGGCACGGCTTTGTTCCCCCAATGAAAAAACGTGCACGAAGGAATAGTACCAAGAGTTTCAAAACTCCAATTGGACATGATGAGAATGGAGAAGGATGTGAATCGTGTAACCGAAATTTTGGGCTTAATGGGGTTGGTGTGGCGATGGAGGAAAACCGTTAACCATGGCGGAAAAACAGTCTCCATATCGCATTAGCCTGAGGTGGGAATAACAAAAGACCATCGACCGCTGACCATATTCTCAACGCAAGATTTTCATCGATTTTTTGTCCGAAACCCTCGGAGGCATTGGACCGTAATGGTAGGAGATCCCTTGGGTGTTGTATCCAGGCCATTCTTGGGGGTCCCTCCATGTGTGAAAGATAATGGAATCCCTGATAAAGGGATACACAAATCATGGAATGCGGGTGCAGACATGTCCAAGTAAATTCTAACATTCTAGTTAACAAACCGGAGTACCCTTATCCACATTGGTGAACCGTCGGAAAGGGTCGATGAAATAGCTCGGGAGGGAGAGGTACATGGCATGGTCATTACAAGACCGACGTGAATGTGGAAAAAATCCCACAACACACCATATAATCCCCTCATGGAGGAAGAGTAGGCCATGGGGCCAGGGTGGGATGGAGGTTTTCGGAAGATGGGGCTAGACCCGAAGCTTAGACATTAGGGTGGTCCTATGTTTCCCATAAGGATGGGAATCAAGACACTCGTAGTTCTGAAGGGATACCCAAAGGGCATAATATCCTAACAAGGAGGTGTATGGTGCGGCAGGTATTGAGAACATAATAGCACACCATACCACACAATTCTGTAGGAATGAATCTGGGCCAAGGGGCCCGAAAAGGCCAAGGGGCCTGAGGGTAGGCCACAGTGAGGAAGGCTTGAGGCTGGGCCTCAGTCATGATGGCCTGACTAACTTGTAGATTAACATATTGCAGCAAGGACAGGGGTCGTGGGCCTGGAGAGGCCAAGGGCCCTACGGTTAGGCATCGGTCAGGGAGGCCTGAACAATTTGCAGTTTAACGTCTTGCAATGAGGTCGGGGAAAGAGATAACTGTATCTCATTTGGGGAGTTGTACGACATGGAAAGTAACCTAACGTGAAATAAGACGTAATCCTACACCACGTCGTACATCCCTTATAAGAGAATTGGGGTCATGGGCCCGACCGTTGGTGCCACTTGGAGGGAAGTTTGTTGCTTCAGGATGGGGTAGAAAGAATCACTGCACTCGATGTTTGGGACTTCTTGGGGTGGACCCGAAGATCCAGGACACTGTTGACCATGTTCAAAACACAGCGTCCCTATGGTGACCTGATATGGGAGCATCCCTATGGTGACCACATTTGCAACGTGGGACTTGTATCGGCTTGTTTCTAGGAAACCCTCGAGGGCGTTGGCTTGTATCCTTAGGAGAGCCCTTGGGCGTTGTATCTATTCTATTCTTGGGGGTCCCTCTGGGTGAGGAAAGTTATGGAATCCCAGTCAAGGAGTGGTTGAATAATAGTTATATCCATCCATGAAAGAGGCGGACATCTCCAAGGGGGACGTGCAGCCGGGTTGAGGCTTGCTCGACATGAGTTGGGAAAAAGTTTTCATCCTGCCATTTGTCTTGAGCCGAGGGGAAGATTTTTGGCTTTTGGATTGGGCCGACAGACGAAATGTTTGGGTGTTCCTACGTCTCCCATTAAGATGGGAATCAAGCCATACGTAGTTCTTGAAGGCCATGCAGTTTAACGTTATGTGGTGAGGACGTGGGAGGATAGAAGAACGGGAGTGGGCACATGGTGAAACCCTTATAATCCTTGTATGAGTGGGGCTAATAAATCCTACTCCTCTTCATGCAAGGATCCTCCGAGGAAACAATACCCAAGGGGGACAGTGAAAGAGAAGAGCTCGAGGCTGGGACCAAGCCGAGGCATCCAAGCATTCTTATGTATCCCATTAGTATGGGAATCAAGCCACATGTAGTTCTTGAAGTGCAGTTTAATGTCATGCTGGACAACAGATGCGTCTAATTTGGGGATATGTACGTTACGGTGGGTAACCCGATATGAATGAGGACGTATCCCACACCACACCATGCGATCCCACAAGAGAGTCTAAGTCGACGAAGGACAAGGGGCCTGAGTCCAAGCCTCTCTCAGGGAGACCTGACCGGCTTGTAGTTTAACGTCCTACAGTAAGGACGGGGGCTAGGGGCCTGAAGAGGTCGAGGGTCCTGAGGATAATCCTCGGCCCGGAAGGCCTGACAGGCTTGCAGTTTAACGTCTTACAGTAAGGACGGGGGCCAGGGGCCCAAAGAGGCCAAGGGGCCTGAGGCTAAGCCTCGGTCAGGAAGGCCTGATTGGCTTGTAGTTTAACGTCTTACAATAAGGATGGGGGCCAGGGGCCCGAAGAGGACAAGGGGCCTAAGGCTGATCCTCAGTCAGGAAGACCAAATTGTCTTGCATTTTAACGTCTTACAGTAAGGATGGGGGCCATGGGACCGAAGAGGCCAAGGGGCCTGAGGCTGAGCCTTAGTCGGAAAGACCAAATTGGCTTGTACTTTAACATATTACAATGAGGATGGAGGAGATCTGAGTTTAAGGTCATAGAGCTCGGACCATTTTGCAGTTTATCATCTTGTAGGACGATATCATAGTTTCAATGTCATGCAGGACGGTGGTGGAGTTTAGGGTCACGCGGGACCGTAACATGCAGTTTAGGGTCGTGCGGGAACGTAACAGGCAGTATAGGGTCGTCCGGGACCTAACGCGTATTTTAGGGTCGTGTTGGACCGCAACGTGCAGTTTAGGGTCATGGGGGATCGTAACGTGCAATTTAGGGTCGTGCAAGACTGTAACGTGCAGTTTAGGGTCATGTGGGACTGTGACGCGCAGTTCAGGGTCATGTGGGACCATACAGTTTAAGGTCGTGCAGGACCAAAGATGCTTAGGCAAAGTACTACTAGAGGAACTTGGTGTTGGTGGGAGGAGTTATGCTCTCACCATTCGTGGTTGCGAAGGAGTATGCTCCGTTGGGGTAAACCTTATTGATGATGTAAGGTCCTTCCCATTTGGGCTCTAGCTTGGGCGGTTTCCTACCAGGGATCATTGGTGCTTGAAGGGCCAACACTAGGTCTCCCTGTAGAAAAGAGAGAAGGCGAACCTTCTTATCGAAGGCCCTGGCTATCTTATTCTGATGCCTTTCCAGATTGTGCAGGGCACAAAGCCTATTCTCGTCCAGTTTTTCTAATTCATCTAGACGGATTTCGACCACCTTATTTGGCACCTGCTGGTCATAGACTACAGTGCGTAACGATGGAAGCTGGATCTCAATTAGTTGGACGACCTCAGCCCCATACACTAGGGAATATGGGGTCACATGGGTGGAATTGAGAGTCGTCGTCCGATAAGACCAGAGGGCATTGGGGAGCTTGTTCAGACAACTTTTCTTGTTCTGACCAACCATTTTCTACAGAATGTTAGAGAGGGTTTTGTTGAATTCATCGATCTATCCATTTGCCTATTCATGATAGCGAGAGGTATGGTTCGAAAGGATATTATACTTGGTATACAATTTCTTCAGCTCGGCCGCTCGGAAGTTGGTGTCGTTATCGGTGAGGACAGCGTGAGGGACCCCAAACCGGTGGATGATATTGGAGCTCACAAAATCAATGATGGAATGGGCCTTGACCTCTTTGAGTGGAACTGCCTCTGTCCACTTGGAGAAGAAATCTATAGCAGTTAGGATGGACCCACACTGGCGAGCTATCGCCGGTGGATATGGTCTCACTACATCGATTCCCCCCATCGCATATGGCCAAGAGTACTTGGTGGAGTGGAGAGGCTCCGGCGGCCGATGCAAGAAGTTGGAATGAACTTGTCATGCATGGAATCTCTTGGAAAACTCAATACAATCATGGTTCATAGAGGGCCGTGTAACAGCCCGAGATTTTATGAAAAATATTATTTTTTATTTCATTAATGTCTTGTGTTGTACGCTACACCAAAAGGAGCTTGCACAACACGCATCCTTGACTTGCCTTGCATTACACGCAATCGCAACCTTCCTCGATAGTGTGTGTAGTACGCAATACTGAGTTTCACGAAACAACGATATGCTATTAAAATATTATTAAAACTAGCCGTTATGAATAGCAATAACCACTTTTTAAATTTTAGAAATTTTAGCTCTCAAAATGGACTTCATTTTTGGATTCGGAGTATCAAATTTATCCTAAGGTGAAATTTTGGTACTTTTCGGATAACTTTCATATTCTGATGAATAGTGAAAATTACTAAATTATAATTAAAAACAACTTTTTTTAATCAAAATAATTAATAGTGATAAATTATTAATTTGAGTTGTTTTAAAGTATATTTAGAATATATTTATACAATTTAATACAATGTTGGTCATTGGATGTAATTTCACATTTAAACCAGACATAATCAAGTGTCAATCTTTTGATAGATATTGTTTCTTAAAAACACGCTATTTGTTTTAACAGCGGGATTTAATTATAAAATTAATTAATGAAAATTCTATGTTATGAATTTGGTAAAATAGACTTCATTTTTTAATTCGGAATATGAAATATAGCTTAGGATGAAATTTTGGCATTTTTATGAAAACTTTCAATTTTTGATGAATAGTGAAACCACTAAGTGGTAGGTTAAAAACTGAATTTTGCATAAAACTTAATTTTACCGCTTCTGTGAATGGAATTTCGAAAATCCGATAGACACGGTTAATATCAAGGACTAAAATGTGGTTCAATGAGATTAAAATAATTTTTGGTGAATAGTATCTTTTTACTTTTTTTTACCACGGTTAATAGTAAATAGGGTAACTAAGGGTAAATATGATATTACTATTACCCTAACACATGTCCTAATTCTATTGGATAAGTGTAATTCGACCAAAAACAACCTTATGAATATAATATGACCATTTAGGTCCACTTGGATTATATTATGACATTTAATATTATTTTATTTAATGAATAGTTCAAATAGTTAAAAACAAAGTTTAATAACTAAAACATTTTTAATATGGGGTTATACATAAGATAAATTCTACTATAAATATTCATTAGAAAGATAAAATGATTTCATACATAATGATGTTTTATTTATAATTTTTAGACGTTAAATAAATTAATTTATTTATGACACAACAATGATGCAGTAATTACCCTTTTAAGGAAATATTAACATAATTGATGTTATAAATGCTAAAATGAATGTAATTTGAGACTTTTTATGAATTCCAATAATTTTCTAGGTTACTATGATATATTAGTGTGGATTTAATCAACTTGTTTCGAACATATAATTCTGTTATGACTTTCACAAAAATCATATATCAAATAGTGTCAAAATTGACACAAAATAGTTTTTAAATCAAATATTATATTATTAATTGTTATTTTATTCCTAAAAATCTAAGGTTCTGCCAAATGACTTAGATACGGATATATATATTAATAATAAACAATTTTGGGTTCGTTTGGCATGTTATAGTATGTGTATTAACCATATAGTGAAAGAAAACAAAAAGACACGGTAAAAGTTAAATTATTTAACTTAGAGTTAAATCTAATTGATAAGGTTAAAATAATACCCTAAACTTGTCTAAATCCCATTGGATGATAGTATTTCGACCCATCCCCACTTTAGCTTCGAAATAAGACCCTTTGGAACCATTATAAACCGATTTTGACTTTAATATAAAATAATATTTTGAGATATTCCTAAGGTGCCCCTCTCCTCCCTTATAAAAGGGTACCTCCTCCCCCTCCTCCTCACACCAATTTGAGCACTCAAGCTCGGCCAACCCCTGCCAAAATCCCTTATCCACTTCCCTAGAATAATCCTAGAGATCCTGGTCTTCTTCAAAGACCAATCTTAGTTCCCTAAGTGGAGGATTCAAAGAGGCGTTTCAAAGAAGAGGTAATATCCATTACCGATCTTTTCAATTTCTTTCTTCTTCAACTTCTTCTTCTTTAGTTGTTTCATGATAAAGTAATAACATCAGTATTTATTATATACTGATATTTTATTATAAATATGAAACAACTCTAATTCACCTTCTATCCATCCTATGGAAAAATGAAATCACCGCGCGTGCGTACGTACGGAATACCGTCTCCACGCCGTGGTGTAATATATTTTCCGTCACCACCTTAATTGGATTGGTATAATTGTGTAATGAGTAACTATATATGATTATTATAAAGTGATTTTGATACTGAAATAGTATACATACACTTCAACATAATTCCACGACCATGGGAATGATATCATCGCTCGTGCGTACGTACGGACTACCGTCTCCACGACGCGATGAGATTCATTCTCCATGTTAATCATTTAAGAATGATTAAAAAGTATATATAAGAAATAATAATGAAATATATGACATTATAAAGCTACTGGATTTATGTATATATATGTATTTCATCTACTTACTTCCATTCAAGACAATAAGGAAAGGAAAACAGCGTTCATGCGTACGTACGGACTACCGTCTCCATGAACGGTGTTTTTCATTTCATTTATCTATTTTATATATATATATATACTGAATATATATGATATATAAATCATATTTTATATTCTAGAAGTAAGTAAATCATGATATAAGTAATAATAATGTCAAGAACAACAAGTCAAAACACCTATGATAAATGAAACGATTTTACCCTAAACGCTTCTTTAACATGGAATTTACAAAAGAACGGGTAATATAATGTCATAAGTGAACCATATATTATATCATAACAATGAATATGATTCTGTAATAAGTCAATGACATTATTTAAATCATTATAAAGGAGGTTCGGACACATACGAAGCAAATCGGACCTAAGGTAAGGGAAATATCACAATCTCATTTTTATCCGAGATTGTTTATTCGTAAGTATTTACTGGGGTGTATTTTATCATCCACATCCATGTTTCATCAATATTTAATATTATTTCCATCCACCTACAATTGTTTAAATCCATTTTTACCCTTCGGTGAGTTTTTAGTAAAGAATATGAAAGGAATCTTTTGTCGTTTTTTCGTATGAGGTACTTTTTGACTTTTCCGACAAAAGTATGAAGAATGTTTTTCTTAACTTATATGGCATGAATGGATTTCTAAAAAATTATTTCCAAGAAGCTTACTTTACAAGTATTCAAGTTTATTTTTAATCAACTTCTTTTATTTTAAAATTGTATGACATGTTAAGAAAGGAAAAGCGTTTTTGAAGTAGAAAGGATATTTTCCTCAAGAATGAAGTTCAAGTATTTTATCAAAATTATTTTCCATCTAAGATAATAAAAGGCTTCTGTTTTTATCCTTATTATTACATGGATTTGATTATGTTGTGAGGGAAACATTTTTATGAATTCCTTTATCTTATATGAATTGTTTTATGATGTCATGTTGTTTAAGAATCCCATATTTATTACATGGGTTATGCGATGATGTATGATTTATGATTATGTGGCACACATAAGAAAGGATTCATTATAAGATGGGTGGGACCTATATCTCCCTCCAATGCATTGGGTAAAGATTTTATATCTCATGAGATAGACATGGCTGGAATGGTAGGTTATACCGGTTCAGTGAAACAGGACTGAAATGGGGGTTACTCGATTCAGAAAGGGACTTTGTCCACTAAGATAGTCTTGGAAATGAGTCTTGACTAATAAGAAATGATTCTCTATGATTATGTGTGAATGCCACAAAGTTTCATGTTTTAAGTTATGATTATTATGATTACATTTCACTACCATGATTTATCCCATGTTATGAAATTATGCTCTCTTTTGCAGGTTATGATTTCCAAAATTTTATGTTCTTATGAATACGATGTGATTGATATTTCTTTTGTTTACCCTTACTGAGCATTTGAGATCATCCTTTTATGTTTTCTTTTCACCAGGATATAAAGAAAGGTTTTAGGTAAAAAAAAGGAAGATATTTATGGGAGATGTTGAAGATCTTTCACCACGATTAGAAGATTTTATTCCGAGTTTCCAAAGACACTAAACTATTACGATCCTTGTGTGTGTGTTTTTGTTATGTACTATGTATTCCGCAAAAGTAATGTAATGTTCATGTACGTCAAGCTTCGGGTCTCTACAGTTGGTATCAGAGGAAAGGTTTATTCAACCTTTGGAAATTAGGTTGCGAGAACTTTAGTGAGATCCTTAGAGATATTTCTAAGGTATGTCTAGGGATGTCCCTAAGGTTAAGTATACGTATAGGTTATAGTACTAGAATTACGCTAACGATCATAGAATTAAACCTAAGATGTTAGATATTGAAGGTACTCCCCTTTATTATGTTGTTTTCCCTAGCATGATTTTTGCCTCTCACACTATTCTTTTTGGGGTTTAGACGATGGCTGGAACCCGAAGGAACCGTGTTGATCAATGCAATGGACAATGCAATGATTGTCCTCCTGAACAAACAAATGTTATGGGAGATGGAGTGAAAAATCTTATTGCTATACTTACAAAAGCTATGAATCATTCTGGACTTCCAAATGAGAAGAGAAGGGAACAATATTCTATTGAGTCCTTCATGAGGCAACGTCCACCTTCTTTCAATGGGTCTTCTGATCCACTTGTTGCTGAACAATGGATCAGTACCACTAAAAAGATATTTTCAGTTCTTTAATGTTCTGAACATGATAAAGTCATCTTAGCAGTATATCGTTTGGAAGGTGAAGCTGATCAATGGTGGAATCTTATCAAGAATAAAAGGCAAAGAGATGAAATTGAGTCCATGGAATGGGACGAGTTCAAGAACTTATTTTTCAATAAGTACTTCCCTCGTATTCTTCGAAAAAAGATGGAGAAGGAGTTTCTTGAACTAAAGCAAAAGGATGATGAATCTGTTGGTATATACGAAGCGAATTTTACAAGACTTGCAAGGTTAGCATCTGGCATTATCATCCAACCTGAAAGTAAAGTTGATCGATTTTTTAGTGGCTTAAAACCAAGTCTTCGAAGGGCATTAGCTATAAGATACTTCAGTAGCTATGAAGAAATTGTGCGTTGTGCTATCAAGGTAGAAATGGAAGTTGGTGTTACATATCCATCTCATGGTTTTGACAAGAAATGAAAGATGGAGTTCAAGGAGAAATCTCAGAATAATGGTGAAAAGAATATGAATGTTTCCTTATGCACAAAGTGTGGAAAGAAGCATGGTGGAGATTGTCTTAAAGGGACTAGAAAATGTTTTAAGTGTGGAAAAGAAGGTCATCGAGCAGCTGAGTGTCGAAGTAATGGAAAAAGGGTTTCTAATGATGTGAATAAAGCAAACACTGCAGAGAACACACCACCAACACTTCAATGCTTCAAGTGCAAGGAAATGGGGAATTATGCTAATAAATTCCCTAATCCAAGGGTTAGTGATGATCAACATGAGCAACCACTGAAGGAAAAGGACAAAGGGAAGTCACATGCGATCACTATTGGCAATGTTGAATATGACAACGATGTGGTGGAATGATTAAGTGTTTATGTAATGGGATTCCAAAATAATGTTGCAATATTTATTGATGTGGTATTCAAAGTGATTGAGATATTTTTTGGAAATAAGATGATATGCGCATAATGAAGGGAAAACAAGAAAATGATATGTTTAATAGTATTCATGAGCTCATGATTTATATAAGGACTAAGTGATATCATGGTTTGAGTATATAGAATTTTGAGGATTTTGGTATGTGGAAAGTGTTAATTTTAAACTGCATTCATGTTTTCACTAAGGTATTCAAGAGAATACATGATTAAGGACATTTAATGTTTGGAATGTGACCAACAAAACATATCTTATGATATATGGGGATCAACGATGGTATTAAATATCTGGTAATCGTTTTCACTATGTTATGAGAGTGGACTGCAGTATTATGGATAAGCCTAAAGATTGAAATGGATTATGTTGGACATAAGTGAGTATTGTTTAAGGATAGAAGTTTTTTTTGATATTATTGATGGGATGTTATAGTAATGTAGTTTTAGAAAAAGGACAACCTGCAGGACGGGCGCCAGCCCATCGCTTCGGACAAGGCTGTGGGAATCAAACCCACAACCGAAGTGCGACTGGCCTTTATCGCCTACCACTGGCCTACAGGAAGTCCCTGTTTAGTAGAAACTAGTTTTATTATATTAATCAGTATGATATATGAAGTATAAGTCCATTTTAGGAACCATATGTGATTAATCTCACTATAGATCGACTTATGTATATAATTTTTGCTAACCTTTTGTTTGAGACAGATGGAATGACCCGTCATTCTATCACATGATCTGCTAACACTTCACGAATAACAAATTCAACTTCATTTATTTAAGATATGAAGTGGAAATTGTTCAAGGCATGAACAACAGTGAGATTGTACCAAAATAAAGAAAGTATTTATTCTAATTCAAATTTTCAACTTTAGGGAAATGATCTTGAAAACCAAAAATGTTGTCCTAGTGATCTTGTACCTGATGAATCAGATGGTACCTTAGATCGTCACAAATTTATGGCTTTGTGATTGCTGGCTTTTCCATAGCCATGTTCTCTACCACTCTCCATCAGAATATGATGGTTAGATTTCTCTTCCATATCCATATTTTCAACTATGTGGAAACCCAGTGATTAGTTTATTTGGGTAACCGTTACGTTTCATACTTTTGTTTTTAAAGATTGGTTTTGATATTCCTTTTTACGATGTGGGTTTCTATTAAAGAAACTTTCGAATAGTAAACCATTTATAACCCCGACGAATTTTGAGGGCGAAATTCATTTTAAGGAGGGTAGAATGTAACAGCCCGAGATTTTATGAAAAATATTATTTTTAATTTCATTAATGTCTTGTGTTGTACGCTACACCAAAAGGAGCATGCACAACACGCATCCTTGACTTGCCTTTCATTACACGCAATCGCAACCTTCCTCGATAGCGTGTGTAGTACGCAATACTGAGTTTCACGAAACAACGATATGCTATTAAAATATTATTAAAACTAGCCGTTATGAATAGTAATAACCACTTTTTAAATTTTAGAAATTTTACCTCTCAAAATGGACTTCATTTTTGGATTCGGAGTATCAAATTTAGCCTAAGGTGAAATTTTGGTACTTTTCGGATAACTTTCATATTCTGATGAATAGTGAAAATTACTAAATTATAATTAAAAACAACTTTTTTTAATCAAAATAATTAATAGTGATAAATTATTAATTTGAGTTGTTTTAAAGTATATTTAGAATATATTTTTAGAATTTAATACAATGTTGGTCATTGGATGTAATTTCACACTTAAACCAGACATAATCAAGTGTCAATCTTTTGATAGATATTTTTTCTTAAAAACACGCTATTTGTTTTAACAGCGGGATTTAATTATAAAATTAATTAATTAAAATTCTATGTTATGAATTTGGTAAAATAGACTTCATTTTTGAATTCGGAATATGAAATATAGCTTATGATGAAATTTTGGCATTTTTCTGAAAACTTTCAATTTTTGATGAATAGTGAAACCACTAAGTGGTAGGTTAAAAACTGAATTTTGCATAAAACGTAATTTTACCGCTTCTGTGAATGGAATTTCGAAAATCTGACAGAAATGGTTAATATCAAGGAATAAAATGTGGTTCAATGAGATGAAAATAATTTTTGGTGAATAGTAACTTTTTACTTTTTTTTACCACGGTTAGTAGTAAATAGGGTAACTAAGGGTAAATATGATATTACTATTACCCTAACACATGTCCTAATTCTATTGGATAATTGTCATTCGACCAAAAACAACCTTATGAATATAATATGACCATTTAGGTCCACTTGGATTAGATTATGACATTTAATATTATTTTATTTAATGAATAGTTAAAATAGTTAAAATCAAAGTTTAATAACTAAAACATTTTTAATATGGGGTTATACATAAGATAAATTAGACTATAAATATTCATTAGAAAGATAAAACGATTTCATACATAATGATATTTTATTTATAATTTTTAGACTTTAAATAAATTAATTTATTTATGACACAACGATGATGCAGTAATTACCCTTTTAAGGAAATATTAACATAATTGATGTTATAAATGCTCAAATGAATGTAATTTGAGACTTTTTATGCATTACACTAATTTTCTAGGTAACTATGATATATTAGTGTTGATTTAATCAACCTTATTCAAACATATAATTCTGTTATGACTTTCACAAAAATCATATATCAAATAGTGTCAAAATTGACACAAAATAGTTTTTAAATCAAATATTATATTATTAATTGTTATTTTATTTTTAAAAATCTAAGGTTCAGCCAAATGACTTAGATAAGGATATATATATTAATAATAAACAATTTGGGGTTCGTTTGTCATGTTATAGTAAGTGTATTAACCATATAGTGAAAGAAAACAAAAAGACACGGTAAAAGTTAAATTATTTAACTTAGAGTTAAATCTAATTGATAAGGTTAAAATAATACCCTAAACTTGTCTAAATCCAATTGGATGATAGGATTTCGACCCATACCCACTTTAGCTTCGAAATAAGACCCTTTGGAACCATTATAAACCGATTTTGACTTTAATATAAAATAATATTTTGAGATATTCCTAAGGTGCCCCTCTCCTCCCTTATAAAAGGGTACCTCCTCCCCCTCCTCCTCACACCAATTTGAGCACTCAAGCTCGGCCAACCCCTGCCAAAATCCCTTCTCCACTTCCCTAGAATAATCTTAGAGATCCTGGTCTTCTTCAAAGACCAATCTTAGTTCCCTAAGTGGAGGATTCAAAGAGGCGTTTCAAAGAAGAGGTAATATCCATTACCGATCTTTTCAATTTCTTTCTTCTTCAAATTCTTCTTCTTTAGTTGTTTCATGATAAAGTAATAACATCAGTATTTCTTATATACTGATATGTTATTATAAATATGAAACAACTCTAATTCACCTTCTATCCATCCTACGAAAAAATGAAATCACAGCGTGTGCGTACGTACGGAATACCGTCTCCACGCTGTGGTGTAATATATTTTCCGCCACCACCTTAATTGGATTGGTATAATGGTGTAATGAGTAACTATATATGATTATTATAAAGTGATTTTGATACTGAAATAGTATACATACACTTCAACACAATTCCACGACCATGGGAACGATATCATCGCTCGTGCGTACGTATGGACTACCGTCTCCACGACGCGATGAGATTCATTCTCCATGTTAACCATTTAAGAATGATTAAAAAGTATATATAAGAAATAATAATGAAATATATGACATTATAAAGCTACTGGATTTATGTTTATATATGTATGTCATCTACTTACTTCCATTCAAGACAATAAGGAACGGAAAACAGCGTTCATGCGTACGTACGGACTACCGTCTCCATGAACGGTGTTTTTCATTTCATTTATCTATTATATATATATATATACTGAATATATATGATATATAAATCATATTTTATATTCTGGAAGTAAGTAAATCATGATATAAGTAATAATAATGTCAAGAACAACAAGTCGAAACACCTACGATAAATGAAACGATTTTACCCTAAACGCTTCTTTAACATGGAATTTACAAAAGAACGGGTAATATAATGTCATAAGTGAACCATATATGATATAATAACAATGAATATGATTCTGTAATAAGTCAATGACATTATTTAAATCATTATACAGGAGGTTCGGACACATACGAAGCAAATCGGACCTATGGTAAGGGAAATATCACAATCTCATTTTTATCCGAGATTGTTTATTCGTAAGTATTTACTGGGGTGTATTTTATCATCCACATCCATATTTCATCAATATGTAATATTATTTCCATCCACCTACAATTTTTTAAATCCATTTTTACCCTTCGGTGAGTTTTTAGTAAAGAATATGAAAGGAATCTTTTGTCGTTTTTTCGTACGAGGTACTTTTTGACTTTTCCGACAAAAGCACGAAGAATGTTTTTTTAACTTATATGGCATGAATGGATTTCTAAAAAATTATTTCCAAGAAGCTTCCTTTACAAGTATTCATGTTTATTTTTAATCAACTTCTTTTATTTTAAAATTGTATGACATGTTAAGAAAGGAAAAGTGTTTTTGAAGTAGAAAGGATATTTTCCTCAAGAGTGAAGTTCAAGTATTTTATCAAAATTATTTTCCATCTAAGATAATAAAAGGGTTCTGTTTTTATCCCTAATATTACATGGATTTGATTATGTTGTGATGGAATCATTTTTATGAATTCCTTTATCTTATATGAATTGTTTTATGATGCCATGTTGTTTAAGAATCCCATATTTATTACATGGGTTATGCGATGATGTATGATTTATGATTATGTGGCACACATAAGAAAGGATTCATTATAAGATGGGTGGGACCTATATCTCCCTCCAATGAATTGGGTAAAGATTTTATATCTCATGAGATAGACATGGCTGGAATGGTAGGTTATACCGGTTCAGTGAAACAGGACTGAAACGAGGGTTACTCGATTCAGAAAGAGACTTTGTCCACTAAGATAGTCTTGGCAATGAGTCTTGACTAACAAGAAATGATTCTCTATTATTATGTGTGAATGCCACAAAGTTTCATGTTTTAAGTTATGATTATTGTGATTACATTTCACTACCATGATTTATCCCATGTTATGAAATTATGCTCTCTTTTGCAGGTTATGATTTCCAAAATGTTATGTTCTTATGAATACGATGTGATTGATATTTCTTTTGTTTACCCTTACTGAGCATTTGAGCTCACCCTTTTATGTTTTCTTTTCCCCAGGATATAAAGAAAGGTTTTAGGTAAAAAAAAGGAAGATCTTTATGGGAGATGTTGAAGATCTTTCACCATGATTAGAAGATTTTATTCCGAGTTTCCAAAGACACTAAACTATTACGATCCTTGTGTGTGTGTTTTTGTTATGTACTAAGTATTCCGCAAAAGTAATGTAATGTTCATGTACATCAAGCTTCGGGTCTCTACAGGCCAGAAGTACCCCAACCTCTGGATTTGATGGGACAGCTTGGACCCAGCCTGGTGGGAACCACAGGAACTGACGTGAACCTCTTTCATAACCCAAGAAATCTCAACTCCTTGAATGCAACAGAGGAGAACACCATCGAAGCTATGAATATAGAGGATCTTCTCAAGAATGGGAACACTCTAAAAAGTAAATTGTAGTGTGTGGTGTTGGATTCGCTCGCGCTCGGCCCGGTCGGCTGGGAGGCAACCATTTTGGAGATACTCGAAAAAAGGTGACCTCCAGTCGGGTGTGGCGTAAACTGCTATTTCTGACGAACCTTGAACTCCTGATGTAGAAGGTCCGGTGGTAAGATGACTTATCCGCAGGCCATCATTTTCCTCTGGGGTGACGAGGGTAAGGAATCTCCCATGTGCCACATATATGATCAAATCATCTTTCTCGGGTTCTGCGAGCAACACAGCTAAGCCAGCCAAAGCGTCAGCTCAACCATTCTATGACCGAGGGACATGGGTAACCTCTGCTTGAGAAGAGAACTAGGCCATTTGATGGAGGGCGCACTCCAGCAATGGCACAAGATCTGGCTTCCTGACGACATAGTCTCCATTGCACTTCTTGATTACCAGCTCGAAATCTCCTTTTATGTGTAGATGGGGCACATCAATCTCGAGGGCCAACTCGAGGCCGATGATGAGAGCCGGGTACTCTACCTAATTGTTGGTGCATCCTTCTGACAATAGGAAGGAGTATGGCAGGACGGATTGCATCAGGGTGATGAAGACGATACCCAGACCCACTCTGTTGAGCTTAGGATCATTGAGCTTCCTACCAGTGGGGCTCCGGGAGGCACCGTCGAAGTGCATTTGCCAACATGATACGACATGATCAACTGAGAGGATCGCCTAATCAGGAAAATCCATTTCCAGGGATTGATTTGAAGAGGTTGGATGGGTAGCTAAAAAGTCTTCTAATGCATGTCCCTTGATGGCCTTCTGAAGCACGAACCTGATGTCAAACTGTTGGAGGATCACCACCCACCGCGCTAGTCGGCCAGTCAACATGGGGCGGTTCAGGATGTACTTCAGTGGGTCTATCCAAGAGACCAATTTTACCTCATGGTGTTGTAGGTAATGCTGCAACTTCTGTACGGAAAAAATGAGCACAAGGAATCCCTTTCGATAGGGGAGTACCTGATCTCCGTATCGAGAAGCATGCAGCTGAGATAGTAGAGACTGTTCCCTGTACCCTCATTGTTCTTCTGGGCGAGAAGTGCACCGAGGGACCATTACAGGGTGGTCACGTAAAGAACCAATAGCTTTCTGGAGACAGGTGGCATAAAAACCGGAGGTTGGAGCAGATACTGCTTGATTTCCTCGAAGGCGGTCCGACACTCTTCATCCTATTCGTAGGCGACACCTTTATTCATGAGCCGGGAGAAGGGATTACACTTGCTAGATAGATTCACTATGCATTGGCGTATATAGGCTAAGTGTCCTTGGAGACCTCGAAGTTCCGGAATATTGCTCGGGGGAGGCATTTAGCTGATGGCCTTGATCTTCTCTGGGTCTCTCTCAATGCCCTGCTATCTAACAACAAAGCTGAGAAACTTCCCAGAGGTGACCCCAAAGGCACACTTTAACTGGTTCATATTCAAGTGGCAGGAACGGAGGAAACCGAACACTTTTTCAAGGTATTTGAGATGGTCCTGGAGCTAGCTAGATTGGACCACTAGATCATCCACGTATCATTCCACCAGCATCCTGAGAATCGGCCTGAATATGCGATGCATGGCCCGATGATAAGTGGAACCTGCATTTTTCAGGCCGAAGGGCATAACCTGGTAAAAAAAGGTACCTTCGGGAGCCCTGAAGGTAGTGGATTCCTCATCCTTGGGGGCCATCTAGATCTAGTTATACCCAGAATACCCATCCATGAAAGAGAGGGCTTGGAACTCGGCCGTGGAATCAATCAATAACTCAGTCACCGGGAGGGGAAAGTCATCCTTTTGTAAGTGGCGATTGAGATCACGAAAGTTGATCCAGACTCTGATCTACCCGTTCTTCTTCTTGACTGGCACAATGTTGGTAAGACACTTGGGGTTCTGGACTTCCTTGACGAAGTTGGATTTGAAAGGCTTGTCAACTTTGGCCTCAACCATAGCACCGTGAGAAGGGTGCATCTTTCTGGGAGGCTTCTTAAACCCACGATGGTTTGACGGGAGGCCCAGGTGGTGAAAGACTACCTAAGGATCTAGTCCTGGAATCTGACCGTAACTCTAGGGAAACACATCATAGTGTTGTTTGAGAAAGTATGTGTACCGCTGCTGCTCCTCGGGGGACATGGCTACACTGATCAATGTCGGTCTCAGATCTACCTCACTACCAAGGTTCACCTGTACCAGTTTATCAACCATGGTAGAGATGCCTTCCTCAAAGGTGGTGGGAGAATCCTCTAGATCTTCCTCTCCACCCGTGGAGGGATTTCCCACAAAGGGAGCTTCTTCTGAGCTATAAAACCCTAACGGGAAGCTGGTGCTGGCTTGGGCGGCAATGGTCATCACATCAGGAGACCCATGCTCCACTAATACAATAGTAATGAAGGTAGTTGATCCTATCCCCTCTGGCCTTTGGCCTAAGGGGCCACATTTGATGATATCAAAGTAGTGGTGGCACGTCGGCCTGAGTCGATTGATTCCAGCTCGATGTAAGAGACACGTATGAAGTATTGTCATTGTCATAAGCTTGAAATTCCGATACCGCACAGGGGTAGGAGGTTCCAGGATCACCTGAGCCTGGTTGGTGTAGGAGTACGAGGTGATTTTCCACCATCTCTTGGACATGGGAACATGCCTTCCTTTCATATCTGAAACAACAAAACACTACCCCATGTCGGGGGTCGTGGCCTCCAATCGATGGATCGGGAAGATGTAGGCATCATCCAGGCCAGCCTTGGGATCACTTGTGACCAGGGCAGGTTCATCCTCACATTCTATGATTTTTTTCCTTGATCTTTTCATAGTCGGTGTCCAGATAGCGGGCTTCACAAGAGGCGAAAGGAGACACATCTCCTTAGATCACACCTACTCAACCGTTGAGGGAGTATTTAAGGCATTTGTGATATGACGAAGGGACCAATTCATGCAGATGGAGCCATGGCCTGCCCATCAATGCATTGTAGGCAGTGTCTTGGGAGACAACCATGAACTCAGTGCTGGCAATTAGGCCACTGAACTGGGTCTTCAGGAGGATACTAACAACTGGGGATTTCTCAGTCCAGTCGTATCCCTGGATTCCGAGGTCAGAGGGAGTTAAATCATCTTCAGACAGACCCAGCTTTCGCAATGTCCGAGTTGGTATTAGGTTGATCCCAAAACCCATGTCAACAAGGCAGCGGCGGATATCCACGCCATTGAACTGGCCAGTGACGTACAGTGGGAGAATATGCCCCTGTGTGGGAGGGTCCTCATCTTCACTGGAGAACGAGACAACTTCCTGCCATTCGGCGTTCTAAATTGCCTCAGTGTGGAAGGCTTCCACTGCTGCTACCTTCATCTCAAACTGAAGGGGGCTCCTTAGGGCCTCAGAAATTGCTTCGCGCATTTCGGACGATAGGCGATGTGCCTCTAGGATAGAAATCCTTGCTGTAATGCTGGCCAGGTGCTTCAGGACATCATACTTTCATGCCAAATGCGAGCCTCTGCTTACAAGAGGTCGTTCTGAAGTTGGAGGCATAGCGGGTCCTACCGTTTGAACCGGCGACTGGCTAGTACTGGGTACATCCCGTTGCCTACTAGTTGAAGCATGGAGAGTAGCCTCCGGATTAGGACCGGACAATGGAGATTGGCCTGCAGCAGGGCAAGACTGACCGTTATACGGACGAGGCAGCTCTGCCTGATCTAGTAGCACAAACAACGGTGGAGGTAGATCTGAGGGAATTAGATGAGGTTGCGTGTGCTGAGCTCTGCACTGAGCATGCTTTCTGGTTTCATTAGCATTCACATCCTGACTGAATGTGCAGGCTGATGTGCCTCGACAACCTGCGTGGTTGCGGTTCCGCTGACTTTGACGTAGGCTGGGGACGTTGGGGAGGTTTGCCTAGCGTTCCCCCTCGTCGGGAGCCATTTAGGGCTTTACCAGCTCCACGGTGTTAACCAAAGCGTACCCCTAGCTTTCGCTCGACGAATCGTCCACCACTGGGCAGATTCTGGGAGGAATTCCCATTTCTAGGGGCATAAAGTTTCCAAGAGTACGGGATGACAATGGTAGTGGTGGATCACGTTGCTTCTTCTTGCGTTGTCGCTGCATGCCCTTTTGGGAAGAGGTTGGCTGTAATGATGATGCAGAGGTACCGACTACTTCCTCTGAAGGATCCAGCTGATTCAGGCGTGCCCAAATGATACCATGGGAACAGGCGACTGTCTTTTGATCCATCCAATCATCGTATTTCTGGAACTCACGGCTGGGAACCTGCTGCCACTCACCTTCGTTGTCGCTGCCGATATCTAACCTTACGAAGACACCCGCTACTTGTGTTGGGGCCAGGCTCAACCTGACTATGTTGTTGTCGACCTGGTCTTGAATCCAGTCTTTAAACACATAGCATTGCTTGAGGGTGTTCCCCAGAATCCGATGATAGGGAAAGTAGTTGGGGTTATTGATGAGATTCGCCTCTGCAGGCCTTCTTCACTCAGGTAAGCACACAATCTCTTGCTCTAGTGCACTTCAGAAGTACCCATGGACCTGATTCTCGTTGAACGAGTAAGTATGGTGCCTTATTTACGGATAGGGGGCTCTGGGAGCCTATCCCTGATGAGGGACCGGAGGGGCCTGCCGAGGTGGCGGTGCCTGATTGTCTCGCCTAGGTGGTGGTGTCGCATTGCGCGGGGGAACATATCGATTTTGAGGTGATCGCTGTTGGGATGGAGTCTATGCTTGAGGTGGAGGACCTCTGCGGTGTTGTGGGGCCGGTGCCGCTGGCAGTAATTCTAGTTGTCCGGGGGCTTCTATTTGGACCACTGCATTGGGTTCGGCTCTGGAAGCCCTCCTGGATGGGATCACAGGGGGCACCAAATGGTCATGACTAGCCTGTTGCAGTTCCTCTTCGAGGCACTGAGCCTTATCTGAGAAATCCTGTAACCCTCCAGGGTAGTTCTGGGTGATCAGGGAAGGAACCAGTTCCGTTTTAACGTTCCCTACACACATCGTCAGTATTTGATCCTGAGTCAGAGGCATATCAATGGAGTATGTAACCCCTTTCCACTAGGCGATGAAATCTGTGACTCACTCATCAGGCCTTTGTTTTCACTTGAAGAGGTCTGCGATGTTGGTCTTTTGGGTGGTGGAGTTTTACTGGTATAGGAACTACCATCGGAGATCCTCCCAACCAGTCACCAATCCGATAAGGACCTGGTGGTACCAGATGAATGTGGGGCCCTCCAATTCCTTCACGAAACATCGGAGCTTGGTGGCTTCTTGCTGGGTCGGGGTCCCCAGCATGGGGCCACACCTGGAAGAAAAATGGGCCAAGTGCTGCGGCGTGTCCCATGTCCCGTTGAAGGGCGAGAAAGTGGGGTTCCCAATACCCGAGGGTGTAAGCATATCATTCACCCACGTGGAATATGGATTGCCATATGGTGGGACTGCCATCTGCTTCGTTTCCAATGCTTCGAGGCGGGCGATGAGTGCCACTATAAGATCATCCGGGTGGGGGTCCCTGTCTTGGCGGGGATCCCTAATCACAAGTGTTTTGCCGGGTTCTTCGACATGGTAGATGGATTCAAAAGCTCGTGGAGTGACTGGAAGAACGACCGGTGGGGTGACTGGGGGAACCCGAGATGGATTTCTCAGATTTCCCCATTGTTTAGCAGAGTTTGGCGAGACGTATCGCGCCCTCTTGCCATGAGTTCTGGATTCTTCCCTATCTGTGGAAGTAGCGTGATCAGGGTTGCCCGGAGGCATCTCGCCGGGGGGAAATTGTTCCTGCCCCAGCTGCCCCGGCCAGGGATTACCATGGTCGGGTCGCTGCTCGGCAGCATGCTCAGCTTGGAGTTCGTCAACCAGCCTCTTCGCTCAGCAAACTGTTGGCGCAACATGACCTTCTCGGGATCTTTCTCCGTCTTCTGTATAGAGTCGGACGGGTCGAAGTGCATGACAGTTTCGATGTGCTCCCTACCCTTACCGACATTTCTACTGAGTAACAGTGACTCAGTGGGTACAAGGAGGCCTAGAAGGCTCCTCTGCTAACAGGTAACCCTCCCTGATGGGTCCAGTAGTGGTGGTACACCCTCAGGGGGTAAGTCTCCATCGAGAAATTCAAGCTCTTCCTCTTTGTCCACTATGTCATCCATGTGGACTGCGACCCCTCTTGGGGGAATTTCCTCAACGTCGCATAATGAATCGGGCTACCGTCAGATAGGACTGAAGAGGAGGGTGACATAGTGTCCCCATCCATGGACTTGAACATGGGGGGTAGCTTTCCTGATGACTCTGTAGAGTACTTAGAAACTCCGAATGCATTTCCGTTGAAGGGTTCTCTGGTGGCCTGGTGACTCAGGGTGCTAGGCCACATGGAGTGTGACCAAATCGATCAGGCAGCATTCCTCACCGATTACCTCAATGTGCTCTCGGCTCCTGGGGTACACTACCCGCTCATAACGAAGGCGGAAGTGTGTCGCCCATAGGGTTCGACAAAGCACCCTTCTTCCTCTGGGTTAAGGGACTCCGGTGCGCAAAAGTTCGGCACTGCCGTCGGCCAAAACTTTTCTGGGAAGTGATCCGATGCAAGAATCTTCCAGAAGCTCCTGGCCATGGACTCAGGTTCTAGCCCCGTATTTCCCCACTCTTCAACCGGAGGCGGCTGAGGGACCGGTAGCGGTTCCGAGGCGGACCGCTGGGACAGTAAACTGGGTGGCAGAGAATACGGTGAATGAGCTGACTGGCTACCGAATTCCAAGACATCCTCTGAAGAGTGAGGTGACCTGACCACAATATCATGATATGATGGGATGATAGCCATAGCTTCTAGCATAGGAATTTCAGTCATCAGAGATGGGTCATGCAGTTGCTATATCGTCGTTGGTCCCAAAAATAGATCTTTGTGATCTCTAGCAGAGGTAGAGGGCGCTTATAGTGATGACGGTGGAAATTGCGTGGTCAGAACCTGTGAAATCTCCACAATTTCTTCCTCCTAGATGTACCTGAGGAGAGAGGCGGGAATCCGGTGGACTTCACATTTTGGGAGAACGAGGCTGACGTGCCTAGTTCCTGCCCCAGTCCTTGACACGGAGGAGCGGGGAGAAGGTGCCATCGCTGAGTCGCATTCCGCTTCAGAATCTGAGAAACAGGCTATTTTGACCTCCCCTCGGGCCTTCCCAGGACTCTTCTTATAGCGGCGGCGACCCGCTCTCCTGTCCATAGATAGCCCTTTGGGACTAGGTTGATTCTCGACATGTGGTCTCGGAGCGGTGCTGGCGCCATGGCGGAGAGGAATCCCTCTTGAGACAGCCAGGGTGCGAGGGGCACCAGGGAAAATATTGAAGGGTATATGGGGAGGACCTCCATGGACAACACCCATGTGGGAGGAACCTCTGTTGGAACCGGAAGGAGCATGGGGAGGACCTCCTTGCTTGGTGCGGGTGGATCAAGGCTGACCTTCACCCCTCGGGTTGCCGGGGCGAGGAGGACCTTCACCAGCTGCAGAGAGGATGTAGAGAGGACTCCCATGATGGAGAGGGACTGGATAGGAAATACCTTCACATTGACGGTCGAGGAAAGGATGAGGAACTCTGTTCCCTGTATGGTGGGCGCTGGAGAGGCTTCCACGCTGAGCATCACTACCACGGGGCAGGTATTCAATCGGGATGGGGGTAGCACGAGGCATACCACATGACGTGCTTTGGAGTGGGGATGGCCCACACTCTGTGGAATGGGGGTACAGGGAGGCCCTCCATACGGGCTGACATCACCGCACATTGGTTTGCGACGATCACCGCTCGGGCCTGCGACCCCAAGAGCCAACCCAGCCTGCCCATGGGGCGGTTGGGGCCTCAGTCCTGGTCTAGTGAAGGAGTGACCCTGATCAGTGTATGCAGGGACTCCATGATGCATGTCGGTGGTGGCTCGGGCCACAATAGATGTTGACGTCAACTCCCCTTGACGAGCATCCTCATCTCGGGCCCGATGCTGACGTCAGGTCAGACTAGATGGAGCAGGTGGTGTAGGGGCATAACCTACCTGCTCCTCTGGTAAAGCTGGACGGCGACACTGACGCGGCCGGATGGGGTCCCTTGCCTAGAGCCCTTGGGTTGGGACTCTTACAGAGCTGAGCCAGACATCACCCACCTCATCAGTGTAAGGTGAGGAGTCGTCGAGGTGTTCCGGGGATAGGCTCTTGAAATGATTGAATGTTGGGATGGGGAGCAGGGGCTCCCTGTGCGGACTTTGAGGGTGGTGTTGATGGAGGGGCCTGGATGCCTCCATGTCTAGGCAGGCCATATCCCGAGTTGGGATGACCCCTTCCTCCTCGTACCTATGTACAAGGTTGTTGATCACCCTTCGTTGGATGATCTCTGACGGGGAGAGTAGATGTGGGCCTACTGTATTCACGAATATAGAGGCCATCATGACGGAAGTGGAGCCACGCAGAGCGGCTGTGCTAGTGTTGCCCCTGCCCCTGCGTAGAAGAGCAGACAGTGTTCGTGTTTCCAAAGCAGCAACCTGGTTCCTGGGAGGATGGGAGATCAACTCATCAGTTCTACGAGGAAAAAGATCGACAACCAGTTCCCCAGTGCCATTCCATCCTCCATGGTCGGTAAGAGGGATCCACACCAACACGTTGCAGAATGAAATTCCCCAAGTTCTACTGCCCCAACTTCTGGGGAGTTTCACGCTAGGCCCACTATGTTCTTAGTGGGACCAGGCACCGAATATCTGGATCTGGGGACACGTCAATCTACTGATGTCTTGAATGCTACTAATCTCTATATTGAGGAGAATACCTTCACATCGGGTTCACCATTTCTATTTACGATGCTTTCGCCGGGGCGCGCGCATCCGTCCTCCAGGGCGCGATAGGCACGACTTTCTTTGTGTTTCCCCACATTCCCGCATTCCAAAGGCGGGCGGCATCTGCTCCTTATTAAGGGATGTCTGCTCCTTGATCAAAACTAGGATGATGGGATGTCGTTTCTTCCTTCTGTGGATTCCTCCTCGGAACTCATCACCTAATCCGGGTCTCCCTCATAGATTTAATATGTTGTTCATGAAACTCTTCCCAATTCCATGTTTCTATGGATTCCAGTTAATTACACTACATCTATTAGGACATTCCAAAGGGTCTGGTAAGGGAAACAACCTTCATTCGGGGTAGTAGTCACGTCGAGGCATTAGTAACGTGTCTGAATGTTGGGGAATTGGTGTGTTTGTCTTCTATCCTTTATTATAGGGCTTATCAAGGGCATGGAAGTCTGAGGCATAGTGTATTGAGTGCAGGGAATCATATGCCTTAGGCATGTATCTGAGTTTTTCCTTAGCTTTCTATGTTTAACACAGGGTATACCGCAGGTTTAACGTCCAACGGAGACAGATCGGCCTGATCAGAACACTAGCTAGAGTGGATCAGATTGAGGAATCCCCCTTGAAGGGATGCTGATATCGGGGGTCAGCCCGTGGGTGGCTTCCCGGATGCTGTGGAGGGAAGTGGAGTGGCATGATCTCACCGAGATGTGGTGGCCCATGTGAGAATTAGGGTGGATGATAGATGGATGGATGAAGTGGAGGGGGATTAAATGGAACCATCGCAAGGGCGACAGTGAAGTTGGTCTTGAGCCTCGAGGAGACCTCCTATGTATCATCGTGGTAGGGAATCAAAGTCCGCGTAGTTCGGGATGTTGTCGGTGAACCGACATGAAGGAAGACCTTGGACCGATGGTGTTGGGCTTGAACCTCATGAGGTTTCCTATGTACCATTCTTTAACATGGATCAAAGTCCTTGTAGTTCGGGATGGTGCACTGGAGGACCGACGTGAAGGTGGACCTTGGTCCGAGGGGTGTCGTCAGTGAACCGACATGAAGGTGGACCTTGGTCCGATGGGTAATGGGCTTGAACCTCAGCGAGGCTTCCGACGTACCTTGCCTTGTCATGGATCAAAGTCCTCGTAGTTCAAATGAGATGTGGGATACAATTTAACGTCATGAGGGATTGGGGTGGACGGACATGAATGAGGTCGGAACGTACAGGTGATGGGCTTGAACCTCATGGAGGCTTCCTACGTACCATGCCTTGACATGGATCAAAGACCTTGTAGTTTAGGTGGTTTTCGTCAATGAACCGACGTGAAGAAATGACCTTGGTCCGATGGGAGATGGGCTTGAACCTCAGGAAGGCTTCCTACGTACCGTGCCTTGACATGGATCAAAGTCCTTGTAGTTCAGGATGGTCACAACGGCTTACCGTCGGACTAGAATACAGTTTAACGTCATGCTGGACGAAGGTGGAACCTGACGTGAATAAATGATGGGCGGTGGGCTTGAACCTCGTGGAGGCTTCCTATGTACCATGCCTTGACATGGATCAAAGTCGTCATAGTTCAAGTGGATGTGTAGTTTGACGTCATTCTGGATGGGGGCATAGAGTTCAACATCATGCTGGACGAGGGAATTTCCATGATCGATGCTTACTCTAAGCCCATGTGTGTCATGCTCGGTGTGAGGAACAAGAGGCAGCAGAGACCTGACGATCATGTCGTGAAGGATGCATCTGTGAGAAGCGAAGAGGGGCTTACGCGTTAGGTGGCACATGGTGTTGGGACTTACTCAAGGATGGAGGCCCAAAGTGCATCAAAGCGTAGAATGAGAGAGATTTGGGACCAAAAATGGAAGGTCCCGCGTTCCCTATCGCGCCCTCCATAGGCCTTGGCAGTGGGGAAGTACAGAGGAGCATGGGTGCTACCTTACTCAAGAGAGGCTGGGGGGCTTACACCGAGGTGGTTTCCCTTACCCTGTAGACATACGCTACTTCGAGAAGGAGGATATCATCCAATGTGAGGGTGATTCCATCCCTGTGGAGACGAGTGGCATGAAGAATGTCCGAGCTGGGGGGACCCTGCGTGCGAGGCATGGGGTCGGGTCACCGTTTAACATCATGTGTTGAGGACGAGGTGCTTGGAAGTCTAACGTCCTGCAACTCTGATGAGGCGGGTTCGCTCCACACCCCTAGGACTTACATGACCGATACCCTCTGCTCCTTGGGGGAGGGAAGGTATCAGCAAGTCCATGGTCAAGGGGGGTCGTATAGCGAACTATCGAGGGGTCCATGTTAGTGTGGCTATGTGAAGAAGCAATAGCCGTTAGCGTGCCTATGCGAAGAAGCACTAGGAGAAGTAATGCTACAAGTGGTGTTGTCCATGGGACTTTGAAATCGCATTGTGCAAACCTGGAGGGTCGCACGGGAAGAGGAATTTCCAAGAAAATGGGTGTGCTTCGCAAAGTGGAGTGCCTTGGCCTTAGCATGGGGCAGTGGTGTGAATGGTAGGTGCTTCGTAAATTGGAATAGTATTCTCAGAGCACTTCCTCGTGAAGCAGAGGTGCCTCGTGATGCAAGTTGCTGTGAAGTAGTGTGCTTCGCGATGTACAGCGACCCTGCCTTGGCATGTGGATCACTAGTACAGGATGGGTGTTTCTCAAAGCATAAATGTTCCATGGCTGCCCGGGTTCCCTTGGGAATCCCCATCCTTCGCGAATTCCCTTAGGCTTCGTGAAGGGCATCCCTCTCGGAAGAGGGGATCAAAACGAGACAAGGAGAAGGCATCTCACGAAGCAAAAAAACCTCACATAGCTCATGATTCTCGGGGTGAAGGGTGCTTCGCGATTCAGGAGTTGAGAAGCCGAAAGGTCAGATTGTCTATCCACTGGACTCAGGGGGAGCCTTGTATTTATAGGCAAGGGGCACCGCGAAGCATAGCTCACGCGACGCGAAGGGGGCTGCGGTGCTTCATGGAGGGTCGTGAACGTCAACAGGGTTCGCGGAGCGTGACCGCCTCTGGGGATTCGCGGTGGGCTCATGAACGTCAAGGCCTTCATGGAGCATTATTGCCTTAGGGGATTCGCGGTGGGATCATGAACATCAGGGCATTCATGGAGCGTTACCGCCTCCGTTTCTTCGCGGCGGCCACGGTGTTGGGCGACACTCCACATCGGGGCTTCACGAGTCAGCGTGCGGGCATCTTTTACTTTTTCCCTTTATCGTCAATATTTTGGAACCAACAAGGGCTGTAACACCTTGTTGTTATTCCCACACATATATATTCAAGACATAGTATTCTATGGACTTCTATAGGTGTAACATGTATAGGATGTGATGGCTTGAGGATCCTTACTCGGTGTATGGGCTGCAATGGATTGAAGTATAATACCAGACGTATGATACACGTTATAAGAGTTGTGGCGGAACAAAAAAACTACCTTGTTACTTTCTTGTGTGGATTTGGTGGTTTTATTGCATGAGGAGCATGTTGTTGTGCTTCACCTAGGTGTCTGTGGGAAATCCTTTTTGGAGAGAGATTCTTAGGATGTGCGATGTTGGAGAAAAGAGGCAAACCAGTGGGGAAGTAGTAGTGGGGTACGCTTGATTTTTTTTATTATGTTATATACTCTAGTATGTGTTACTTAGTGAAAGTAGCTATAGTGAAGTTGGGAACTTACTATACCTATTTAGGTGACGAGTTAGTTTCACTTGTTGTTCATAGTACATTAGCATGCTTTCTCTACTTTTTCATGAGAGGCTTCGGGAGTATCCTATTTAGTATATTGTTATACTCACCCTATGTATATATAAACCATTTTTTAGGTCACTTGGATCAGGTTAGAGATCAAGCTACTTTATACTAGCTTGGATTTACATGAGCTATTCGGGGTTCTGGTTGCTTCTGTTTTTTTACTTTCTTTTGGGTACTTGTAGTTTTTCCCTTCTAGTTTTAGTTGTTTTGCATGACATAACATATTTTTACGTTGGATTTCTTTTATATTTCATTATGAGTTGGAGTTGGTTGGTGTTTATCTTGTCTCTCTCTCTCGCATGTGTTCTCTTAGAGGGTAATGCCTCCCATCTATGTGTTTACTATACCCTCGATTCTAGTCGCCAACTCAGGGCCTACTGGAGGTGGGACTCGGGGGTTCATTATCTCCCTTCTCACATTGCTATCCCAGGAGGGGTACACTTCAGGGGGAGGGCATCATGAAAATGTTAGAATATGAATATTCAGAAATTAAAATAAAATTTGGATTCAATATAATAATATTATATTAAAATGATTTTTTCAATTTTTTTGGGAAGAATAATTTTTAGGTGAAAATTATAAAATATATCTTTTTACATACACCGTTAATTGTTTGACATAATTAGGATTAAAAAATGATTTAAAAATTAATGGAACCATATTAATATTAAAATATTAATTTAATAACTCAAATTACACATTTAAAATTTTACTTTTACTTTGTAATCCACTGATTAACTTTTTCCAAAGAAAGTATTATTTTATTGTAAAAATTATTTTTATGAATTATATGCTTATTATATTAAAATCATAATTTTTCACTTCTAAATATATATAATTTTAAAAAAATAATTTTCATAATAATACGATAAAGATTCTTTAATGAGATCAATTAGGTTTTTCTCAAACAAATATGTTACCATGGTAAAAATAATACTTTACAATGGTAAAAGTAAATATTGTTAAAATTTAAAACTAAGAAAAAACATATAACATTCGTCAAATGATGTATCCAAATGAGTGGATGAGATATTTATCAACACAAAAACCAACCCTATTCATTATTTTAGACTTCTACACCCACCTTCCTTCGAATGTGACATGAATTTAAAATAACATTATGGGTGCTTACAAAAGTGCCATCTCTCTCACTTATAAAAAGATACTTTTACTACCTCTTTACATAAACACTAAAAATAAAACTATACTTGAAAATATACCATTTTTTATTTCATATATGAATCTACTTTGTTTGGATTCCCTTTGATCCATTTAAAATGTCAAATTCATCCAATTTTAATAGATCCACCACAAGAACGTTCAAATTCTCAATGTCATTACAATTCAATAATAAACTATATTATTCTAAATATTTCTCACCAAATTATATTTTACTAATTCACATATAATGAAATAATAATTTTATGTTAACTAAATTGTTATTATGATTATGGTATAACTGTTACCTACCCTTTCCACTCTTTTAAAAAAAAATGAGACCATTATTCATGCGTATGTGTAAACTACCACATATATAAAGAAACACATTTAATTTTTCCTATCCACATTAAATGGATTGTTTTAAATGGGGGTAAAATTAATAAATATGATATTGATAATGTTATTATGATTTTGAAATAATAAATCAATGTCAATCTTTTTTTCCAAAACATTTAAATGGAAATGATGACTACTATTGTAATTTTCATTAATTTTTGAATCTGGATCTAATATTCATGGATAGTTATCTTTTATCCATTTTGGTGGTCTATTTTCATCATTGGAATATAGGAAGAAGATAGTTTAGTTACATGGGGATATTTTTATCATTGGTTAAATGATATTGGTAATGGTTTTGGTACTTGTGCTTCATTGAAGGTCATATTTTTTAGGCATTGTGTTTGTGACTATGGAAATAGGATTTTGGATTCGATAGATCAAATATGGAAACCATGGGTAAGTTCTTGGGATTATAGAATAGATTTTTTCCCATGTTAGGGTCATCATGGATTTTTTTGGATACACCATGTGTGGTATTCAATGAATATTGTTGTAAGTTTCTTTCCATTGTTAGTCTCCTTAACCAATGGTATGACCATTTTTTATGTTAATGGAAATTTTGATCAAGTATCATTATTATTTAGTTGAATAGTATTATTTCCTATTAGGTTTCACTATATTTTTTTTCCCATTTTTTTGGGGTTTTTATCTTTTCTTTTTGGATAGTTTATATTATTTATAGAGGAATTATGATATTTATTGGGTTTTTTGGGGGACCTATAATTACAATTTATTAGATTTCTAGAGTGTGTGAGTGTGTCTTTAAACCACAAATATAGATGAATAATACATGGTGGGGAGAGTATAATGCATCGTAGGTTTTGTAAGGCTTTGGTTCCCTTGTCAGTGAGTGAGTTTGTATTCGGAATGTTGAATGTCAGTCAATGATGGTTTCAATTGACCATTATGAATAGTGTTAGATGGTGGTATCTCTCATTTGGATACATTATAGTCTCTTATAACTACCACCTCTTTATAAATGTGTTAATGTTTTCCATTCTTGGTCTTCATTGATCACTTTTCAATGGATTTTTAGTGGAAGAAAGTGTTATGGTGGGGATTTTGTAACACCTCGTATTATTAGTGGGTTTTATTTATATTATATTATTTTATATTCAGTTCTCCTGAGTTTCCAAGGGTTTTTATCTTAAAATAATAAAATTTAATTTTTTTTTGTTCTATAAGATTAGTTTGTATGGTTTGTTAACCATTAAGAAACTGATTATTTTTATTTCTCTTTGGATAGTGCCAAATGGAATAGTTAGTGAACAAATAGTTAAAATTTTGGGATCCTAGAAGAAATATTTCTAGTTTTATTTTAATTTTTAAGTGTGGTCCACACAGTTGTGGTATGTTTTGGAAAATTTTGTGGGATAACAATGTTCTAAGACAATTTTTTAAAATTCAATATTCTCCCTCCACACAATTAAAAACCCCAAACCCCTTATTTTATTTTTCTTCAATATAGGACACCCTCTCCCCTTTGGGAAGATGACTCCCACTTATTGTATCCCTGCCCTTTGGTAGTTTTATCAGGATTCCATTACTATTCACGACCATATCTCCAAGGTATGAATCATATTCCTAATCTACTTCCTTTTTTTGGCTACTAGCCCCAAAATTAAAGTGTATGATTCTACTATAGCCTAGGGTACATGTAGGATTATATGTTTTTTTTCATTATTATAGGGTGTTTTATCCCTTCTTCGAGTCTCATTCAACCATGATTCAAAGATTCAGTCATTTATCATTTGATTTTAGGTAGTTTTTCACATCCACTGACCATTAATATACAACTACTGGTTCCAAGACTTCTAAATTATTACATTAATGCTATAATTCAATTATTAATTATATTATTAAGACTAATAAAGAGAATAATTTTTTTCTTTCTAATTTCCAAAGAAATATAATGGTGTTCTTATTTACTAAATTGTTTAGATATGAATTATCTAAAATAATCACAGCTATCACTTCTTAAATTTCATAGAATGATTTTATATATAGTTTTTGAGATTTATGAATATGTTTTGTTGTTTAAAATTTATTTTATAAAGGATTTACTTGGTATTTCATGTGAAAGATTAAATTGAAAGTCTCGATAAATTATATAATGGTTTAATATAGATTAAATTGGTGGTTTATAATTTTTTATACCCCATTTGGGTGATGGGTTAAGTTAAAGAAAATTATTAATGAATAGAAAGAGATTTTATAAAAGTGGTTTGGGTTTTATAAATTTATTTAAATAGTGATTCCAAGTGTAATGTACAAAAAAAATTTATAAATGATATCATATTCGGATAAAGATATCTAAACTCCCATTTGATTTACCAAAAATCACATTCAGAACCTTCAAGTGGGTTTTCAAACAAGTGAATATGTTAGACCCCCATTATTCCCTTATATTTATCTCTCCATTATTTGGTAAGTGTTTTATATTTGTGGGGATTTGATTTTTGATATCAGAATAGGTTCTTTGAAGGGGTTAAACTAGTGAAGGTTATATATTTATTATAATTTTTCATACTTGTATTGATAACTTATTATTGTTTTTCTCACCAACACTATTTTTAGTCATGGGAACCCAAGTAGCTAAGTGAGAAGTATATAATTATGATGAAATTTTTATTCACAATCTAAATGTTTCTTCTATATTTGTTGATAGGGATAAATATGGAATTCAATTATGATGAGTTTGGGTACAATATTGTAAGGTGGAATGTGTTAGGAGGAAAAATATGCTAGAATTTTGAACTTATTTTGTAAAGGATTGGGTTGTGTCACTTTAAAACCAAGGGTAGATCCCATTAAAACTATTATTTGGATGGTGGTACTATTTTATGGTATTTATTTACTTCTTTTGATATACTATAATATCTAGATATTTGTGTCACATAAGTTTATTTTCTATTATGTCATGTATTAGTTTCTTTTATGACATGGTGCCTTTCTATTTTTCTCTTTATTTATATTCTGTGAATGTAATTTTATAATGAATTTTGTAATAATTTTGAAATAGCTTTTATTGATTAAAAATGGTATTTTTGAATGAAAAATATTCATGTTATAAGGCATGCATGATTATAATGAAAATCAATGTCCAAGAAATTTTTTTCATTATGGAAAAATGAAGAGGAATGTTTATAAAAATATTTCGTTTTGTTTTTTATTTTGAATGTAATTATAAATGGAAAACATTTTTTCTTGTTTCATTTAAAACCAGCTTAAAGGTAATTTTACTTTAATTTTTGGTATGTGTAAATGTGAGTGGTGGCCTAATGAGTATTCTTATTCACAAGACAATTATTTCATTCTAGTTTCATAAAATTGGTTCAACTCTTGATTTATCATCAAGAAATATATTAAGGTTATTTATTTTATTTGATGTTGTTTAGTTTATTTTTCTTCATCAACTATTTATTCCCTTAATACTTTCATTTATTATTATTGGAGGATTCAATATATTTTTGGAGAATGTAGTTGAAAATGGGGTTGTTTCCTATGGTGTAATTGGAGGGCGAGATGGGGGATTGCATTTACATTAAATTATATAAACTGTTTATATCTCCCGAATTATTTTATTATATTTCTTTTGTGTGGATGTTTGACATATGGATAGTTCATAAAATATTTGGGGGGGGAATCTATATTTTATTACGTCAATTTAAGTGTGTAGTCATACCTAATAATTTATTTTGGTTCATATTCCACATTTCATGAAAATGAGGGTATTAGAGATTTTTTTCGGGCGAATGGTAAACTGATTTTCATGCCAGTTTAGGAAGAATCCTAGACCGATTCATTAAATACAATGTAAATTTTTTTTTCTAAAATATATTTTTGCATGATTCACTTCTACATTCCTCTAAAACTCTAAAACATATATCTCATCTGAATTTATGTTTTATAAATTACCCTCTAATGTTTCTTATAATTCTTTTATTGGGAATTAAACTCATGTTATCTAAAAAACTAATTCTTGATCCCTTTTTATGTCATACCATTCACAGTGTTCTTTAAATGAATGTGTTTTTTATATATCACAACATAATTCAATTTTATTTTGTATAACTTTGTATATTACCTAATAATACAAAGTTCTTTTTTTGGTTAACTTATAACCATTTTATTTCATTTATTTATCAGTTAATATATTTATATCCCTTATGTTTATTATTATAATACATATTTTTATTGATTACTAAGGAAAGATGGTAATATATTATTATTATTATATTAATTACGTGATATGTTGACTTCATTGGATATAATTAACTATTAAGTGGGGCCTAAATTAATATATCCCCTCTATAAATTTGTAGGTCTTATTAGAAAAACATGTTTTCCAATTTGGTGTAACCAATCCATTTTTTAATATTACATTAACAAGAGTCTTAGACAGTAAGATCATGATGTACTGGAAATGAGACCTTGATAGAAAGAGATCATTTTACTAGAATGTATAATTTAAGGAATATTAATATGTCCTATAATAATGAATTGATATTAATATCATGATTTCTTAGGTTAAGAAATTTTCGGTAAGATTAATATTTCTTCCACTATGTATTTCAAAACCATAAAGTCATTTATTATTATCTATAGGATTATTTATATTGTTATGTCATCCATAACATTAGTTCAAGATCATGGGATTAATTATATGACATTATTTTATTCTTATTTGTTACATCCTCATTTATTAATTCCATGTTTATACTTACATAGCTTCCAATATAATCCACCCTTTACTGATCGTTTTCAATCTACCTTATTATGATTCCATTTCCCCAGTTAATGAAGAATATTATTATACATGATATGTATAGAAGAGAAGAATGTGTAGTGTATTTTAAGAGATATGTCGAGGAGTTTAAATAAAATAATAAATTCCAATTATAATGGAAAAATGTCCATTAGATTTGAAATATCTGTGGTTTTTTAGTTAATGGATTTTAATAACTCTCTAATGCTATAAATTTATATGGCCTTTAATATTTAATTATCTCATTATTTTTTATCGATATTGTTATTATGGGTGGTTATGTTTGATTAAATTTAGTTTGTTTCAAAGATGGTATGAAAAGTATGCGTTTATTTTCACCATATTCGTGGAGTGTAGGTTTGGGGTTCCATGGTGAACTTTAAAAAAATGTTTTAGATAACATTTGTGGTGTATAAGTGCACCAGATAAAGGTATAGAACTGGGATAAATAAAATTCAGGTAATTTTTGGAAAATACTAATATATTATAGGATTTTAGATGATTGATGAATTTATTTATTGTATGTGATTCTATATTTTTTCGGGCAGGGATCAAGTTTAATTAAAAGAAAATAGGATTCCATGAATTCATGGTTTTAGGTTATTGTATAAAGTAGCATGATTTAACTATTATTATAAATTATGACTCGAAAGAATATTAGAAAACCTATGTATAATGATAAAGTAATGAATGTATCCTAATGTGTTGGTGAAGTATTTATTGCATGGTTTCATCATAAAGATATCATTATTAGAATACAAAGAAGTGTATCCAGGTTATGGAATATATGAAGCTATGAGTAATATACCAGAAAAGGAAGGTTCTATATTAATTCAATATTAACCTAGTGCTTGATATTGAGGGCTAATATCACACCTGTTTTGAAACTCATGTGGAGATATTCATGAGTGACTCAAACTATCCTTGTGCACTATTATTGTAGCACCCCCATTTTGAGGTACAAAACCCTTATTTTTTCCCTATTATTCATATAAAGTGGTTGGGTATGGTCTGGGGAAGTTTAGAAGGGTTTTGGGAAGGTTTTGGGTATTTTTTAAGGGTATAAGGTTGGAGAATGGTTTTTGGAAACCATGTTGCTTCTCTACGTAATCATGCACTTGGAGACAATAAGCTATGGTTTGGTGCTTAGTTGGGGTTCACAATTTTTCAAACCATATAGAAACCCAGGTAAATTGTTAATTTTAAGATAGTGGGAATTCTCAGGGTTGATGAATAGTTCTCTAACAATGTGGGAAACCCATTAAAGTCACATTTGGGAGAATAGAAAGCATGCAGTTAGCGTATAGTTTTCCTTACTGTGCAGCTAAACTATATGTAGCTTTAAAAGAGGGTTTAAAAAATGTTGTGTCTTATGATTTTCCCTAAAACACTCGCATATCCTTCCACTAGAACCATCCTCATGGTTTCTTCTTCTCAGGTGTTTGGAAGGCCTTCCCACAAATTTTAGAAGTATTTTTATGGGTTTTCAAGGTGATTTAAATGTGATTCTCCATTTGTAAGTCTCTCTCCTTGATAATTATTGGGTTTCTCTAGATCTTCTTCCCTCTATCTTTCTATTTCCTATATTTAGTTCCATCACATATTGATGTTGGTTTTTTTTCCTAAAATGATGTGTTTTCAGATTTTCCTATAAGGGAGAGGGATATAAGGAATTTTCGTGGAAGTTTCACCCAGTTTTGATGTGTGGTTACATTGTGGGATAATTTCTCAAAACTATAAGGTATATGGCTTCACCCTTGACTCCATTTTTCTAGAACTAAAATTATTAATTGTATTTATTTGTTTATCTTTAAATTTATGGTAAATGTGATGTGTGAAGCTTGATTGAAACCCATTTTGTAATGATTTTACAATTTCTTATAAAATGGATTAATATTGTGAGAGAGGTTTTATTGTTGGATTTTAAAATGTTGATTTTAAAATTAGTGGCTTGGTTTATTTAAGGAAAATGGTTTATGAAAAATGGATTTCACTAAAAATGTTGTTTTATTTAAATGTTTTTTGGCATGTATAAAGGGTTACAATATTTTCAATAAATGGGTGATATATTCACGTTGTTTGGCATTTTTTTGGAATTACTGACTTTCATAGGGAATTTATGGATTGTAAATTTTTTAGTTTTATGTATTGGAATATTTTTGTTGATAGGAGTTTGGAAGTGTTCTATTAGGATAATTTTTGTGGTTTTGTTAAATGATATTGTTTGTTTATTGGCTGAAGTGTTTAAGCATGTTTTGAAATGGGTGGATGGTGGGTTTGAAGAACTATAATAAAAAGGGGTATGGATAGTGGACGTGAAGGACCACCATCAAAGATAAGTGGCAATAAATTACCACTATAAAGGTAGAGGGGTGAATGTGCTTGTACATGAAGTTCAACCTTCATGAGTACACCGATTTCAGTGTATGGAATTTATGAAAATGATTGGGATATGCATGTGGCCATGTAAGTTGAATTGTGATTTTCCATTATGTGTTTTGAAAATTCTTGATGGCATGTTTGGTTTCATTCCTTGATATTATGATTATTTGGGTAAAATGGATTGATAAGGTTCTTTTTGTATTACTATAAATTGTTTCACTATTTGATGTTTTATATAATTTTCTTTATATAAATGTGATAACCATTCTATCTGGGTGGTGTTTGTGGGGATGGAATTTGAGGAAAACCAACTGAATATTATCACTCACCTTTTTCTTTGGATATTTGGTTGTTTAGTATATTTTTTACTTCAAGAAACAAGTTAAGGTAAATCACCTCATTTATTTGGTGGTTCGTATTGATTCTTGGGTAGTATTGTTGTGCTTGGAGAAGGGATTTTAGTGTGAAGCTATATAATTTTTTCATGGATTATTTGGTTTTTTTGTTAGACATTAACTTGTTACTATGATTATGGTTTTATGGTGGGTTTGGTTTTGTTGGTATTTGGATAATGTTTTATTGTAATACAATTTTTACATACATCAATTAATTGTTTTCTTATAGGAATTTTTTTATGGTTGTTTTCATTTCAAATGAAAAATACCCCCACCCATTCATGATATCCTAGGAATTTATTACTAGCCTTTTGCACCATGGGGAAGTCACCTAAGGGTGTGTATAACTTCTTTTATGACTCAAGACAATGAGGAGAGGTAGGATGTTACAAGTTGTATCAGTTTGTTCAGTAATTGAATTAAATGTGATACCAGTCTTGTTCATATTCTATGGTGTTGATTGTCAGTCGGTGAGTTGGAATTTGTTCTTGGTTTATTCCATGAGTAGGGACAGTCTTAATCAGTTAGACATTTATAACATGAAATGTATATCATAAAAGGATGCAGTGTTCTATTTTATAATGAACATAAATTTACTAGGTAGTAGAGAAAATAATTATTTTGGAGACACTTATCGGAGTGTGATATCATTTTAGTGGCTGTAGATAATGAGAATATCTTGGAATGAAAAATAAAAATGACTTCCCACAAGGTTTTCATATTTCATTAAGAATAATGATTTATTTTCTGGTTTTAATGATTTGGTTTTTGAAATATCTTGATTTTTTTAAATGCATGGATTTGAATGGAGAATGGGTGTGGAATTTTGAAAATTGGTTTATTTTAAAAACATGGTAAATATGAAGAAAATTACTAGACATGGAAAAAAAATAATTTTTAAAGCATGTTTTTGATAGTTGAAATATAATATAATTTAAAATTTTTATCCTTTAGTTACTGGGGAGTGATAATTATATTGGGGTTTTATTGATAAAAAGGGCACTCGGTAGGCATCATATAGACCAACCAGAGGAAGCTGTTAAAAATATAGTTTCACCTTAGTCGCATGTGAACTAACAACTTGTTTAAAGGATAGTGAATGCTTTCTAGGACTTGGAAGGTGGGAATATAGGGGATAAGACAAATTGTGTGGATCACTCAGTTTAGTTTCCAATGCATAATACAACTATCTTTAAAAGTGATTTGAAACTGAGAGGGAGGAAGCATGGTTGAACATGATTAATCAAATCTTTTATTTCCTAGGAATACTAGTAGAGTTGAAATTTATGTTAGAAATATACATGATGGAAGATCTTTCACGTCAGTACTAGGAGTTAGTTTTCCAGGTTAACTGGGACGAATTCATGGCATGGGAGGATTTCATCTAATGGTTTAACAAACAATTATATCCTCACACGTTCAGGATTTAGTGAAAAACTGATTTCATTATATTGAAGTATGATTACCCTTAGATGATGGAATATAAGTTTAGTCCAATTTTAACCTATGTTGGTGGATAGTGCATTGTTGAATGTGTGTATCGTTGAATCATTGTTGAGGTAGGAAAACTGTTTGAATAATGAAGTACTCTTTATAATAGATTTTTAAAAAATGGTCAATAACGAAATAGTGGATTAGAGTGATATCATGGGGCTATAGGCAGGAGAAGCATGTATTTACCAATGGGAAATAGTGGGAAAAATAATGCGGGGAGAAAGAGGATGAGGGACACTTTTTATATGGTTGGAGTGTGGATCAGAATCTAACGACATGACTGGTTAATCTTTCTATGAATCCTCAGAATTAGAAATGATGTGTTTTGTGTGGATCTATGGGACACATGAAGATGGGTTGTACAAAACCATCTTGAGCATTCTATAACAACAAGAAGTTGGGCCATTATCAGTGTTATTTTCGCAATGCTATGAGGTTGGGTGTTCCTGACACACCCCAAGGGTAGCGGCGTCCTACTTCTAGATGGGACAAGGGTAGTTGTATACCCATCTTTAGAAGATAAGAGTTAGTCATGGTGATTCTTGGAATACCCAGACTCCTCCGAAAGAAAAATTCCAGGATAGGAATAAAGAGTAGAGTGTGGGAAGCAAGAAAATGTTTTTAGGCAAGCAGGTTGTGGTGGATGACCTGTTCGGACCATCCATCATGAGAGGTATTATTATTTTGTATTCTAATTTTATGAATTTGTTTTTGATAAAGGTGCATCACATTCTTTAGTTTCTTTTATTGATTTTGATTTTTTGTTTTTTAAAGTTGAAAAGATGCCTTCAGTTTTAAACCTTCAAACTCCTCAGGGTCGAAGATAGTGTCCAGCCATTCGATGTTGAGAATTTTGTATAACCATTATTGGGGTTGAGATGATGTGGGGTTATTTAGTTTATGAGATGTATGTTTATGATATAATACTTGGTATGGATTGGTTTATGATGTTTAAGTCCCACATCGATTGTTAGGTGTGAACAATTAGTTTCACAAAGGATGACGGCATTGAGCATCTCTTTAGAGGAGAGAAAAATGTGAAGGTGGGTGAAATGATCATGTTGGCACCATAATTTGAGAAGATATCATTTCATTTTGTGTATTTTTCATTTGAATTGATGTTATAAATCAGGAGAAGTGGTTTTATGATAGTTTTTTATCAGTTTCAAAAATGTATTTCTAGAGTATTTCTTAGGGTTTTCACCCATAAGAGGGGTGGAGTTTACGATTAATCTTCTTTCAGGGACCAGTACTATATCACATCTATCTTAATTAATGGAACAAACATACTTTAGGGAATTGGCACTGTGATTAAAGGAGTAAGAAACCAAAGTGTCCATCCTTCATAGTATGTATTAGTGGGTAAAACCAGTTGTGTTTAATAAAAATATGGATGGAACTCTACAACTACATGATAATTATTTCAAACTTAACAAAATTATAGCATATCATCATTATCTACTAATATGCAATGATGATTTGTATAATCAGTTGAGGGGAGATCAGTGGTTCTCCAAAATTTAATTATGATAATGATATCATCAGTTGTCAGTGAAAAAGGCAGAAATTCCAAAAAAAAATCTTCCAGAAGTAGATATGGCCATCGTGAGTATGTGTTTATGCCAATTGGAATGAAAAATACACCATCTTCCTTTATGAAATTAATAAATCAAATACTTCCATAATATTTTTTTTATTAATGATGGTGCTTTTCGATGATATATTATTGTATTCTAGGACAATGTATAAGTATAAGGAACACATGATGATAGTGTTGGGGATCATGAGAGATCCTCAGTTGTATACGAAATTATAAAAGTGAGATTATTAGATACAAGAGGTTTACTTTCTTGGTTATGTTATTTCAGAGAGAGCTGTCTCTATGTATCTGAAAAAGATAGAGGCTTTTATCAACTAGAAACATCCATATAATGTCTTTGAGATACAAATATTCCTTGGTCTAAATGGGTATTTCTAGTGTTTTTTCATGGATTTTCATGACTATCCTCATGGATGACAGATTTGACAAGGAATATTGTTTCATTATAATGGAATGAGTATCATAAGAATTATTTTTAAGAGATTATGAGTCATCTAACATAAGAACCAATATTTCTTTTTCCTGAACCAGGGAAAGGGTATGTGGTGTCTTTTGACAAGTCGAGATTGGGTTTCAGGTGTGTTCTCATAAAGGGAGATCATGTTGTTGTATATGGCTCAAGGAATTTGAGGTTTCATGAGAAGAACTACCCCATGCATGATTCAGAGTTATCAATTGTCTTGTAGGATTTGAAAACCTGGAATCATTAACTCATTGGTGAGAAATTCAAATAGATTACTGATTAAAAGATCATTAAAAATATTTTATCACATAGATATTTGAATTTAATGAAAAGGAGATGGATAGATTGTCTCCAGATTTTTGACGTTGACTTTATGTACACACTGGGTAAAAGAAATTCATTGGAGGATGCATTAAGTATGAAATCATATACTCCAGAGGTGAAATAGGCATAAGATCAGTGGAAGTTGATGTCGGTTATAGCCAGCATGATATAGGAATGTGAAGAATGGGTTGATGTATTGGTTTTCATTATAGTTTCATTGATTCCTGACTTGGTTGTCTTGGTTAATAAGGTGCATATGTTCAATTAAGCGTGTCTGTCTATGAGGTCAATACAAAATCATGGGGAGACAAAAGAGAGATGGAAACTATATGGGAATTCATTAATTTTGATTTCAGAATCGTATGGTTGTACTAGTGAACAACTTATTCATGCATACTATTATTCAAGATGGGTGGTCAGTCCTGGGATTTAAAAAATTTATAATGTGTAGAAAGCGTAGTTTTGGTGGGATGGTATGAAAAGGAAGTGGCTGAGTTTGTTTCAAGATTCTTGACTGGTCAAAAAGTCAAGGGATAACATGATTAGCTAAAAGTTATGGTGAAATATTTACCTATACCACTGTGGAAGTAAGAATCGATAAATATGTATTTTGTAACTGGTATCCCGATAATGGATAGGAAACAAGATACCATATGGGTGATTTTGGATCGTCTCACAAATTCATCACATTTCATCCTTATTCTTGAATATAATACATTTGAGGACCCTTCCATAATTTGTATCTGTAAGGTGGTAATGAATAAGGGTTTTCTATTTTTGATTGTATTAGATAGAGATCTGAGGATCACATATCCTTTTTGGAAATCCTTCCAACAAGCTCTTGGGTCTCTGTTGATGATGTGTATGACTATCATCCTTAGATAAATTGTAAATATGAGAGAATGTTAAAAATATTAGAAGACATGTTATGGGATTGTGTGATCTATTTTGGTAGTTCATGGTTGGAGCACATTCCATAGATGGAGTTCTTGTATAACAAAAGTTATCAGGCCTCAATACATATGGATAGGTTTGAAGCATTTTATGTTTATCTGTGTCATTCTACACTTTTTTGGTAGAAACAAGTGAGACATTGATCATTGGGGCAATCCTTGTCCATGAGACTATAATGAAGATTATGTTTAATAGGAAGAGAATAGTGATAGCTCATTTTCATCATAAATCATATATCAATAATTATCGATTCCTATTTCGTTCAAGGTGGGTTATCATGTGTTTCGGAGAATCTCTCCTAGGCTAGGACATCATATTTTTTGAAATCCAGGTATATTATCTCTAAGGCATATAGGGACTTTATATATACTTGAGTAGGTTGGAGAGGTGAAATATCAGTTGGATTTTCCACCATGGTTCATTATAATGAATAATTTCCTTTATGTTTCTCAGTTTAAGAAGTATCAGCTGTATCAAGACCAAGTTATTCGATGAGATTATTTTGAGCTACAGTCGGATGCTTCATTGGTTCGCATGCCAGGGTAGATTGTGGAATTCAATAGAAATTATTTTAGGGTAAAAGCATCAATCAAGTTCAGATTTTGTGGAAACATGGTTAGATTGGGGAGGAGACATGGGAACTGATGTAAAAGATGGTAGATCAATTTCCATAGCTCTTTCAGAAAATAAATGGTTATATACATTATGATAACAAAAATGTCAATGTTTGGAAGAATTTAGCATCCTCATTTTGACATATATAACCCTTATTTATGTATTTTTTGTCTGTATATTGTGGTTTTATATGGTTTGAGATAGTATGGAAGGGTTTTGGGATGGTTTGGGGCTTTTAAAAGGGCGCACGATTTTGATCATGGGTTGGGAAATCTTGAAACTACTCTTGAAAAATATGCACACAAATATGTGGAATATGTGTTAGTGGATGGTTGGGGGCCCAATTTTCCAAACCATACGTCCATCCACGAAAATTGTGCATTTTGAGATAGTGGGCATTCACATGGTCGGCACATGGTTGTCTAACCATATAGGGTAACCATGTAGGGCCTCCTTTGGAAACGTATTAGGCATAGAGTTAGCACATTATTTGCCAAACCATGTCCCTAAACAATGCACAACTTTAAAATTGGGTTTAAAGAAAATAAAGGTGCTTGGTATTTTCACTAAAAAAAATATTTCTCCTACCACTCAAACCCAACTAGGGATTCCTTCATCTCCAAGGTTAGGTAGCCACTCCCATATATTTTTGAAGTGATTTTTAGGGTTTTTATGGTTCTTTTAAGGTGAATCTACCCTGTAAAGTCTCTCTCTTGATAGTTCATGGTTTTATCTTGATTTACTTCTCTTTATCATTTTATTTCATTGATCTAATTCCATCACAAGTAGATCTAGGGATTTTATTTCAATAAATGATGTGTTTCTATCTTTTTGATGTTAGGGGAAGGGATCTACAGTGTTTTCAGGGAATTTTCACTTGGTTTTGGTGTGCAGTTGTACGATGGATCAATTTCACCAATACTAAGGTAGGTGGTTTCAATCACGAATCCATTTGTCTTGAAATAAATGCTTCAATTTCAATTAGTTTGGTTTTCATGAAATTGATTGTGAATGTGATGTGAGAAGATTGATTGAAAACCATTTTTTGATGACTTTTAAAATTTTTTGAATATGGGTAATTATTATGAAAGGGTCTTCATTGTTTCATTTTAAGATCTTAATTTTAGAATCACTGGCTTGGTTTATTTATGGAAAATGGTTTCTAAAAAATTGTTTTCAATAAAAACTTTGATTTATTGAAATGATTTTTGGCATGGATAATGGTTGACAGGTGTTTTTAATAAATGGGTGATTTATTTAGTTAGTTTTGGCATGTTGTTGAATTTTGTTTTCTTAAGGGACTTTTTGGTATGGATATTTTTTAGTATTATGTCTTGGATTGTGTTTGTTCATATGAGTTAGACAATTGTTGATCGGTTTGTTGTTTTGGTTTTGGAAAATTCTATTGGATTTTTTATTTGATTATGTGTTTAATCATGTGCTAAAATAGATGGATGGTGGCATGATGAACCATTATAAAAATGCGATGGATAATGGACATGAGAGAGAACCATCAAGGATAAGTTGATGTAAAGTAACATTATAAACAATGAGGGGTGATTGGGATTCAACACGATGTTCTACCATAATGGGTACACTAAGTTGGATGTATGGAATTTATGAACATTTTTGGGATATTCGTACCGCCACACGAGGTGAATTTGGATGCACCATTATGTGTTTTGAAAATGGTTAATTACATTTTTTGGTTTCTTTCGTTGCTATTATGATGATTTTGATAAAATAGCTTGTTAATGGCGTGTTTCGCTTGCTAGAAATTGTCGCATTGTTTGATGTTTTATATTATTATTTTTATAAAAATTTGATAATTGTTTTATCCTAGTTGTTTATATAGGGAATTCATTTGTGGAAAACCATTTGAGTAATATTACTCACCAATGCTTTGGGAATTTGGTTCTTTTGAAGATGTTGTACTCTAGGGGATAGGTAAAGTTAAGGCATCTCATTTCTTTAGTATTTCATTGTTATTTTTTGGCACTATTGTGGTTCTTGGAGTAGGGATAGTGGTGTGGAGATATGGAGTCCTATCATGGATTCTTTGGGTATGTTTTTGGTCGTTTTCTCGGTACTCTGATAATGGTATTGTGACAGGTATGAGTTTTTTGGTCTTTCGATAATGTTTTGTTGTAATACAATGTTGACATGAATCATGTAATTGTTTTTGGTATTAGAACGTCTGGTTTTTTGTTTTAATTTCAAAGGAAAAATTTCCACCACCATTCATGAATCCCTCAACATTTATTTACCGCCTTTGGTGCTAGGGGATGTCTCTAAAGTCTTAGTAGCACTTCTGCCTTGACTAAAACCAATGAAGAGGGGCATGATGTTACAATTATTAAGTATTTGAGAACATTATTACGGTATGGTTTGTGAAACTAAAAATAAGTAAGCCTAAAATATCATAGAATCATGTTTTGGTGTCAAAGGATGAGTTATATTATGAATAATTTTTCATATAATGGATTTGATATCTTGTTATCCGATATTTTCATAACCGTTTTGTTTTAGCATTTCTTTTGAATATGGATCTTGATAGTGAATATGTGAAATGTATGTTTGTAGAAAACCCTATGTATTAAATTAAAATTAGGAAATCATATTGGGGAGAACTGGTTGTGAAAAATTAAATTCTAGACCCATTATTATTAAGATGTAAAATATTTTTTTTCGTATCCTTACCTAAGATTAAAAGGTACATAGTTCATTAATAATATATCTTCAGTATTTTCAACCTTATTGAAACCAATAGATATTTTTATTAGTGACCTATAATTAAAATTACTAGGAAATATTTTACTAAAATGGGGGAGATTAAAAACACCTATGTTTTTAGAACATATTCATTCTTAAATTAATATTTATTTCATTACTTTTTTCAGACAAATGTTAAACCAAAACGAACCACGACAAATTTTATTATGATAAATTTAACATATTTAAAGTATATATTAAATTTTTAGGTATAAATTGATTCATCAAGACTATGACATATATGTATAAATGAAAATAAATATCACTTTTAATTATAATACACAGATGAAATTAAATTTTTATATCTATACAACTAATAAGATAATTTTATTATTTAAAATGTATTTTCTCAGATTATGTTTTTAGGCTCTATAGATTTGTATTTCAAGAATTTATGTATATTATATTTATATAATGATAAAATATAATTTTATATAACTAAAAAATAACAGTAAATAAATTTGAATTTAATAAGAAATAATAATAAGAGAGGCTAAAATTTGATAATTCATTTTCAAATAATAAATTATTTTTAGTCTAGTTTATATTTTCATTTAAAAATTAATTTTTTTTTTGAATTTTATAATTTCAATTAAAAAAACATATTTCATTTTTTAGGTAGAATAATAATATTATCATAATTTTATTTTTTTTGTATTTTTATAGAAAGATTGATTTATAGGTGAATTGTACAAAATAAGGTTTTTAAAAATTTCATTACTGGTATAACATCATTAGGAAAATAAATGAAATAAAAAATTATGATAAATTTTTCCTATTCAAATTTTTATTTAATAGGTAAGTTAAAAAAATTAAAATTTATTTTAATTTCAAACCAATGATTAACAATTTGAAAATGGATTATTATTTTATACAAAAAAATATTTTTATGTGTTGTACAATAATATCTTAAAAACAAAAATAATAACATTTATAAAATTTATACTATGAAATGTTGTATATATTTCCATTAAAAATATCCAAATTATTTAGCAAGTTAAATTATAGTATTTTTAATCAAATATAAGTTAACAACGTAAATAAAATATTCCCCTCTGGTAAAACTAAATAATAGTAAAAGTTAAAACTACAGAAAAAAGTATAAAATTAAAACAAAATGACTAATGATTAGTGTTTTAGGGTTTTTCTAATCTATACTCTTCCAAACATCATTATTTTACACTTTCTGATATACTTTCCTTTGAAAGTGATGTCAAATTTAAATAAAGTTATGGTAATTTAAAAAAGTGTCACCCCTATCAGATAAAAAAAGAGACTTCCACCATCCTTTAACATGTACACTTAAATTTGAATTATTTTAGAACATATACCCTTTATTCTTCCCTAGTATCCATTTATTATGTTTTATGGACCATTTTCAACAAAAAATCACTATATCCTATATTTTAATGAGGCCATCTAAGAGAGGCTTCAAATTTTCAACATGAGTATTAAAACATTCAAAAATTATTTGTCCAATATAGTTTTCCTCCAAATATATTTTAACCTATATAATATTATGAAATTCTTATTTTAATTGTACTTAAATGTTATCATGTTAATTATGATACCATTATATACCCTTCCCACTTCCTTAAAAAAAGAACGTCATTCGTGTTTAAGTGAGGACTACTACCACTGTAAAACAACATATTTCATTTTTCCTAACCAAATTATATGTTTTTTATAAAAGTGTATCTAATTAATATACAATATATTTATATGAATGTTATTATTTTAAAATTTTTAATCAATTTCATCCTTCGTTATATTCTAAAAGAATGCAACCACCACCCGTGCGTACCTGAAAACTAGCTTCTCCATAGATGATGTGTTTTATTATTCATCACCATCCCACATGGACAGTTATAAAACATAATATATATATATAATTATGTATAAATATATTTCATGAATAAGATTCTATATAAATAATCTGAGAATTAATTATCATTACAATGAAGCCCTTTGATATGGTTAAATTACCATAAACAAGACTGTCATGGATTTTATTTTTAGAAACCATATACTCAACTTCTTGGGAATGAAAATGTTAATTTATAAATAATTTAAAAATATTTATGATAATCTAAAAATAGTTTATGAATCATTAATGTTTGATTAATAATAATAACCAATATCTCCATTACAAAAACTTTAATGGGAAAATGACGGTTTTTACATCAGATAATGAAAATATTTTATAACTAAGAAATATGTGTGTAGATAACAGTTGTTTTTAGAGATTATATAAGTAAAAATAAATATTTATGTGGCTTTAAAATAATTTATTAATTGTTTTTATATTTATTATATATGAGGTAAAATATTATCCAGGAAAGATGAGAGTAAAATATAAGGGTAATCGTTTCACTTTCCCTTCCTTGAGGTGTGATTTCATATTTTCCTCCTATTATTTTTTTATATTATGATGATAATATAATTATGGATTATATTATTAACATTAAATTATCCTTTATGGTATTTATATTCCTTTTCATGATTCCCTCCGTCAATTTCTTAGGATTCAATTGTTACCAAATTCTTAAGGGGTTTTCTCATCTCAATTTTTCTTTGTGATAAATATGTCATATTCACCACTTATTCTCTTTTATGTAGTTTTTATACATCACATGAATTAATTTTTATAATTTATATAATTAAATTTCCTGGATTTATTTATATATTTATTTTTTTCTTATTAAATGGTTCTCTATTAAAACCTCTAAAATGTCTTAAGAGTTTTTATTAACACAATTCTCCTTTCATTGAGTTATAATGTTACATCTTCAACATTGTTCTTATATGATTTTAAATTCCAAAAAATGTTACATAATATTAATGGTTATATTTATCTAAATAGAAAATTTTAATTTTAATTGAAAAAGCCCTTCATGGTGAATTTTATTCATATAAAAGTATAATGTTTTTTTGAATAATTCTAAACCTATTTAAAGACTATTTTCCTCCATATCCATATAATTCATTGATTTTTTATTGAATTTAATTTTTAAATCTAAATATCTTATATCTGTTGTGGTATTATTATTTTAAATAATTATTTTCAAAAGGATGTTTTGTCGTCCTTTTATGATGTGGTTTTTAATAAAAGTAATTTAAAATGTCAAAAAAATTGATCATCCTTCCACAATAATGTATTTTATCTTCCTCTCGACATTTCACATGCCAAATATTTTTCAATATTTAGTGTTAAATTATTTTTATTTCTTTTAAAGTGTTTTTCTTAAAAAAATTTCCTGTTACCTATTTGAAAATAATATTCGAAGTGGGCCATAACATTAAATATTTACAATAAGGATAAGAAATGTTTTCTAAAAGATACTTTTATAAGGTTCAATTCCATTTTCCACACAAAATCTAAAATATATTTTTCAATTGAAGTTATATTCCATGAATTATCCTATAAATTTTCTTATACTATTTTTTTAGGAAACTAAACTCATGATATCAAACAACATAATTCTTAATCCCTTATAATGTGATATCGATCAATTTTTTAATCTTATGAATGTGTTTTCATTTACGTCAACATTATTCAATGATACTATATTTCAATTGGGATATTCCTTAATAATATCAACCACATTCATCCTCTTGATGACTTATGATCATGTAATACCACTTATTTATTAGGAAAATCATTGTCATGTTGTATTTTAATTATTCCAAAAATATATATATATTTATTATAAACTAAAAATATTTTTATAATGTATCAGTATTTATTTCACTCATAGGGTGAATTCATTGGAATTAATTAAGTGATTGGTGGTTCCTAAAGTAATATATCCCATTAATTAATAGATAAGTATTAGGATATAAACTAGTTTGGCTATTTAGTGTATACCTTCCAATTTAATAATATTGCATTGACACATGGACATTGTTGTAATATTATAATGTCCTTAGAATGAGGCCTTAACAATAGAATCATGATGTCTTGGAATGTTTCCTTGATCTTAAAATAATGATTAATAAGACCATGGTATTGATGGTAAAATCATGATGTCATTGTTTAAGGAATTTATGATCATATTAAAATAGAGAATATTATTCATTCCCCCACCATGGTCTTAGTTATAGTTTTCAATATTAATTTATATTAATATCTCATCCATGAATATATTTCAAGTTCATGGGATCAATTTTATGGAATTATTTTATTGTTATTTATTTATTCTATATTTATTTATTCATTTTTTATAATTTAATTGTAGCTAAAAGATTCTACACCTTAATAAGTTTTTATCCTCAGACTTCTTATGTATCCATTTACATAGGATATGAAGAAAAATATTTCCCATAATTTGATGTTAATATTAGTATCTATGGAGAATTTTGTGGGATATGGGGAAGAGTTAGTGTTAAATAATAATGTTTGAATATAATTATAAAACATCCCTTTTATGTTAAAGATATTGGTTTTATCAGTTAATGGATTTTTCAATAACTCAAAAACTCAAATCCAATTTTTTTTATTAGGGTTGTGACTAATTATTTGTTCTTAATATTGTAAATTATCTATTTATTAGCATTTCATTTTGAGTGTGTGGGTCTATAGAACCACATATAAAATTTAACTAGAGGGATTGAATCATCAAAGGACGATATGGCTTGATTATAATGCAAGTTAATAGAAACAATGTGAATATCTAACTAATGAATATAAATTAATATTGTTGTATCCTATACAATGATGAATATAACAAGATGTGCCACAAGATTCTTGACCACCAGAACTAGAATCTCTTGATGGACTTGGTGAAGAATGATGGTTCTCAATATATTTCTACACATTCTTGTGATTTCACTCACATGTGTGATACATTTCATAATGTGAAAATCATTCAAAAACATAAAATATGAGGGAAAATAAGTAAAAAAAATATTTCTATAGTCTTTTCATGTTGAATTATGGTGAAAAAAATCACCTAAATTAATGTATAGGAAAATGTTGCATATGTTATTTTTCAATGATTATATTATAATGGAATAGATGAAGGCAATATCTCACAAATTTGATGAGTTAAATTTTATTATGAGATATTCGATGTTGGTTGAAAAAATGACAATGATAAAAATTAAAAATTTATGGAGTGAAAATAACATGAAATTCATTAAAAATTTGGTGGAAAAATACTTTGAGAAGAACATGATAAGATGCAATGTTTCAGCAGTGAGGTCTCCTTAAAAAAATTGATTCATTGAGAGGTGGAACTGGATGTTTAATAACATGGATTAAAAAATTATCAATAATGAGTTTATAATATACACATAATGGAATCAATAAATTATTAAATCAATTTATATGTATAATTGGAAATTGTTATGTCATATATAAGAGAATAAATACTATGAGACTTTGTGTGAGAATAATCCCAAACTACATCACTTTAAAATATTTGGAAGTAGATTCTTTATAATTAATAAATATAAAATTAAAAGGTTCCAATATCATATGGATTAGTTATTTTCCTTGCACGGTCATCCAAAATCTTGTATTACTATTTCTACAAACAAAATTTAATAATTATTTAACATAATTCTATAACAGTTGTGGAAAATGATAATAGTTAATAACCTAATGAGCATATTTCATGAAATACACTGACTAAATCTTCGAGGAGTTCTTTGATAATGTAAGAATTCTTGGGGGAACATGGGGCCATAAAAAACATATAAGACTACACTAATGATTATGAAATAATGGGAAGTTAAATTTACAAATTGATGGAAAGAAGCAGAATTACTATCATTGAATGCTATATTATTGGACATTAATTTTTCGTTGTAAAAAATAGTGGATGTATACTCTATAACAATAATATTTCATATCTTAGGTAAATGCTATCTGTTTTAAATAGGCCATCAAATATTCTTATTGGGTCAATGAGATGTAGTCATTTCTTGATCAAATTGAGGATAATGAAATGTAGGAATTTCACTATGGGTTTGAAGGAAAATTTCATTATAACCAAATAGTTATTTTGTAAAAAAATCATTGAAGATGGAAATTTTATTAAAAATGGTATGGCTAGTGTGTAAGGGATAGACCTAAACATCTAAAATTGATGTTTATGATGCATTTTTACCCATTATTTGTTATAATTTATTCAATTGTTCTTGGTAATTCCATTACTAAGATGATTTATGATGTATCTAAGGGATTTGAAATAAACATTCCTCAGTGGATTTTTTTTAAGAATAGTTTTACGTCATGAAACCATATAGACTTATTGTGGGTAAAGTGGGGAGAAAATATTCCCAATTGAAGATGTATTTGTATAGTTTGAAGTAAATACAATGTGTTTATTTGTCTTGGAATGATCAATATTTATTAAATCATGGATTCTAGTGACGAATATTTGAACACAAACTATATATTAATAATGATAACATTGAAAGGATATTGGTGTTCATTTTTTTAGATGTCATATTTTAAATATAATTAAATTATGTATAATGAATTATTTCAGAATATATATAGGTTAGGATTTTCAAATATCCATGATTGGATAATTATAATTTTTAGATGGTTTATAAGTAACTTAAGTAAGGAATTAGATACTCATTAATCAATTAAAATATTCGAAATAAATTCGTAATATATTTGTAATGGATGATTCTTGTCCAATTAAAAAAATGTGGATACCGAAATTATGATATTCAAAGGTTGTGATAATAAGAATTTAAATGTATTAGAATAAATGAAAATATTATGAAGCCTACTACATGTGAAAAGAACATGGCCAAAAATTATTTTTATAATTTTCAAGACACATAGTACCAATGATTTTTTATATAATTTCACAAAGTAGTGGTAAAAAATATTATTCCTTTTGTAAATATCATGAATGGATTCAGTTTATTATGTCATATAACATCACTATAAGATGGTTTGGGATACATGGATACGAATTTAAGTAGTTTATTGGATGATTCCAAGACAATATTAGGTGGTTTTTTAAATTTTTTGGTTTATTAATTTCTTGGTTGAACAAGAATAAACTATTCATCTCACTTATCACTTTGAAGGTTGAATATATTTTAAATACTCAATCATGTTATCAAATTTAATGTATTAATAAACTACATGAGGATTTTGTAAGTTAATTAAAATATCAATTTGAAATTAGATGTTCTCAATTGAGTTTTGTTAATCAATGATAAAATATTTTCCATATCTCATCAACAAATAACAAAAATGATAACATATCATTTCATTAAGAAGAATTTTTTTCTTTTTTAGGAGAAGTTAAAATATGTGTCAAAAAAATTTTAACATGTAGACATCATGGTGTAGGAACTACCCCATGTTGAGTTTTAGAAGTATCGGTTTGATCATGGAGTCCAATAGTCATTGTCCAAGTAGGTTGTTAAGAGAAGAGTCCACCACTCTCCTTGTAATTTTTTATTTGTAGAAATGTAGAGTGAAAATATTGAATATAATGTTTAGATTTCTATCCCTCTATTATAAAAATTTTGATATTAGATTCAATGTCTAAGGGGGTAATGTTTTCAATGAAATTCATGGGATATGTTTTCCATTGATAATTGAAGATTGATTGGAGTGTTCTTTCTCATTAAAAATTTGGGTAGTTATCCCAAACTGCTATTTTAAAGAGAGGAGGAATATTTCAATTTATATTTGGGGGTGGTATCTTGGTATATAAAGTTTAAAGAAGATTATTATTAAATAAAGTGTATTTAGAAAGAAATTATAATGTAAATATTTCATCTCAAGAATACATTGACTTATGTGGGCTTAGTATTGACAATAATTAAATCATTGATTCACTACATAAATAGAGAGATTATCACTTTGGTTGTTCTCAATAATGGTTGGGGGTGAATTTGTGGTGGTGTACAATTTATTTATTTTAATTTAATATGCCTTTATTTTACCTCAAGACTATTAAGTGAATATATCTCTTATTATCTCACATTTCCTACATTTTAATAGACCCATAAAATCATGAACCCATGAGAGGAAAAAATATATTTACTAGTTTGAACTTTTAAATAAAATTTCAATACTTCGTGTTATATGGTAAAAACCATCATAACATTACCCACTGGAATCAACCTACATACAATAATGAGTGAGGATTATCCTAAAATCATGTTACATGTATCTTAAGAGTGTATGTTTTATCGCATACTATTACAGCATCTCATTTGTTCTTCTTAATACCTCCAGGTATTTTATAATAATGTGGTTGGTAACAAAAATAGAGCATTCCTTCCAATTTTTAGATTTTTAAGTTATTATTATTCTTTATGGTCTTCTTATTCTTTTATTACATTAATAAAAATATGAAAACATTCCTTAATCTTATTTCTTTACATACATAGGGCAATAAAAATTCTTATTTTTGTATAAATGAAACTATTATAACTTGTTATTATAATTCATAGTATAAAACTCAGGGGATACAAAATTTTATTCATTAACAAAAAAATATAAGGGCTGATATGATCTATTGTTCTTCCTCTTATCATTTAAAAATGTATGACATGTATTCCTATTTAAACAGGACTGCCCCAAACTCTTCCTATACTCACTTCTTTTTCATACTCTGGTGAAATGAATCTACAATGGATTTCTTCCTCCTTTTCTTCTTCTATACTTACTTAGTGGACATTAAAGTACCTCATTATTATTTTTATTTTCTAAAAATCCAGAAAATATATTGAGGTACATCTAATTATTATGCAATTTTAATTCATAATATTATTATTAGGTTTTGATATAAAGTTTTTTGTTTTTATTCAATACTGATGGATTTTCTATTTTTTTAAGTATCAATTATTTTTTATGTTTTTCTCTTTTATATATTTAATATATATATATATATAGACTTAGATAGCCTCCCTATCATCTACACTAAATAGATAATCTTTTTAAAATTTCTATTTTGCTAAATCTTAACATTCAATTAACTAGTATTCCCATTTTATCCACCTAAAGACATAGGCATTATTCTTCATTAATCATGGTATGTATAAATACCATGGAATTAAATTTTAATCCAATAATAAAAAAACACTAAAATTAAGATTTTTAAAATAATATCCATATATACATGGGTTTATATTTACTATATTCATGGTTTCTCCTTATATCACAATGAAAATCTATCCAAAAATTTTCTTCACCTTCAATCATATTAAATATTCATGATTTTTTTGATATTTGAATATAAAATCATTCTAGAATAATTATATCATTAATTCATTATTTATAAGTTTAACTGTCAAATAATTCTCACTAAGTCTCTAAATATATATTTTTGTAGGGTTGTCTACTAAATACTATGATCTAGTTCCCAATGAACATATTATACCTTATTATGGTTTTACCCAATGAACTTTTTGTTCCTTATGATGATTTCTTAAATTCATTAAAAATATCCTCACATGTAACCTATGAAGTCTCTCATCGATGTTTATTTACAAAGACTTATACAATATCATTATTATATATTTAACTTATGATCTATTTTTTCTATATTCTAAAAACTGCCATTTTCTTCATGAAATGTACCCTACAAACATCTCATCTATAACATACAAACATATATTGTTTTCTATGATTATTATCATTATATTATTACAAATCAATATTAGTTCATCAATAACATTAGAACTACATTTTTCATTCTCATTAATGATAAATGTTTTGATAATGCAGTAATACAACTTTCATATTATTTTATAGTGATGGTGACATTTAAGAACACAGATGTTTGGAAATTTTATTTTTCAAAAACATCATATGACCATTTTAAACACCCACATGAAGAATAGCATTGATAAACTCTTCCAAAATCAATGTAGAAACTCAACATGAGGGTTACCGGTGCATTCTATAACTAGTAACACGTGGTAGACGATAATCTCAAATGGAATCATATTACTCAATTTCTTGTGAATTTTTAACATGTTAACAATTTTAGGTTTATTTTTTCCCACATAAAAGTATATAAGAGTAATAATACTTTTTTATTCCATTATGTGATCCTTACACTACTTGAAAAAATATCTTAGGGCATGCATATTCATAAGGTCTCAATTACTTCCCCACATGGTAGCTATGGTCTCTTTACCTACATCTCCCATGAAGGATCTATGCCTACACTATATTTTATAAGGCTGGGACCCATCATTGAGTGTGTTTAGGTATCCATGTTTTGTCTGAACAACTAATGTGGTTCAGTTTCCCTTTCTTTTGTAATTTTTTTAAATTCTATTGATAAATTCCATTTACATACATAGTTCATAATATAAAAACACTATTATTATATACCAAACCATTTTACAAATATCCTTTATCTTGTAAAATTTTAAAATCAACCGCCTACTCAACACATAGCCTTTAGACATTCCAACATTGTTTTTATATCTCCTTAAATTCATCCAAGTGGTTCCTATAATATATTTAATTAATTATCTTTTAATCATATAGGTAAAAATTTGTCAAATAAATTCATCACTGATATAAATGAATCATCATTAAAATTAATTCAGGAAACTCAAATACTTAAAATATAGTTTTCCATCCATGAGAATGAATCACCAAAACTCAAAAGGTAAATCCAATTCCTTTTTCATGCGAATAATGATAAGAAAAATTAAAAAAATAACTTCTAATATTTTTCTAAAATATTAATTCACATAATATAATGTTGCACTTATCTTGTGAACATTTATTATAAAAATAAAAGGGTTCTCCGAAAAATATCCTAGATCTTCTTATTCATCAATTTACCATTCATACATATTTCCTATATACATCATTGATATTTTTCATTCATTGGTGGAAAATACAACATACACAATGTTGAATCAATAAACTCCAACTTTTTATTTGTCCTCAATACCCACAAAAAATGATATGACAAAGTGGATTCTTCATTTATCATTTATTAATTATTTTCTTGTTTCATTATTTACATGAAACCTTTCATTATATCTATCTAATTATTGATAAGGTAAAAAACAGGTATGATAAATGAATGTATTATTTCAAAATTAATAAATGTTCCATTAATCACTCCACTCATTATTTACGTGATCCATTCTTAGTGTAGAAAATAAATGGTAATTATTTAGACATTAAATATTTATATTAATAAAATAATATTACCCCAAATATGATGGAACTTCTCATCATCATAATTAAGAGTTGTCCAACTATTTTCAAGAAGATAAAATTGATTGATAACATTTATAAATTCATTATCAGGAATTATTTCTACATTAATTTCCTATTATCACATCAATAAACAGTTCATAAACATTATAGTAAAAATAAATTGAATTATACCTCATAATATTGACCTCATTCATCACCAAACATCACATTTATTTCATCGATTATGAAAATATTTCTCCCCATTAATATTAGGATCCAATTTTTGTAAACAATGACGAGAGAAATTGAAATAAAAAAATTTTAATTTGTCATTTCTGAACAAAATTAAGGAAATAAAATTTTTTTATGATGCAATAATTAAAGAAGATTATTTAACCATTCTCCAATTTCCTCCCCCTAAAGGGGGAACATCACACCACTTCATCAAAATTTATCTTATTTTAAAAAAAATTGTTTTTGGTCCAATTTCCAAGTTTCTATCTTCACCTTACAATATATCTTTGATATCTTATACATCTTCATAAAATATGACATTTTCAATAGATATTATATTAAATATAACTTATAGATCTTTCCATTAATGTGGTTTCTTTAATTTTAATCTGGTTTTTTATTGTATTCACTCCTTCTCTTGTTCTCCCCCAAAAAATATTCTTCACCATTCATTACCTACATTGTGGAGAAATAAATAAATAAAAGATAATAATGTGTAACTTATTATACTATAATTTGATAAGTATGTTTTAGAATATTTATTAAACCATATTGATCCATTCCTCATACATGAACACCAATAATTTAGATATTTTTTTTATTTTATATTTTTCTAATAATTCACCATTTTAATATCCTTATGTGTTAGATATCTCTTTTCAAAATTCACTAACCCATATACATCTCAATATGTCTTCTTCATCCTCTTTAGGGATAATAATTTCCTAGAATCATTATCTACATACCTTTAGATATATTTACATCATGTTTTACCCTCTACATAGATCTATTGAAACTCTTTTGGAAATAGTTACTGACCATCCTTCACGAAATTTGGATTATTCATATGGAATATATTATTTTCCTCAAAAACAATCCTAAATTTTCATTAATTTATCTTGGATTATTTTTTATAAATCTATTTTAAAAACTAAAATACATTGTTTAGATATATATACATCCTTTTTGGAACATTCACATGGCTACTTTAGAGTGTTTTCCACTAAGTTATCCTCATTGATTATTTATTGGAATGATATGCCACATTTATTTTCCATTAATCCATTGAAATATATATCCTTAGCTTGTTTACTTGATTCAATTATGTGTCCTCATTTTCTATAATAAATTTTGGTTACCTGATTTGGTTTCACACCATTCTTGGACACTATGGACTTCATTAGAGAAATGTTATTTTTTTACTTACCACCCAAGGATGAATCACTATTCTTTTGAAGTTTCGTAAAAGAATTCTAGTTCGAAAAATTGTTTAGATTATATTTGAAGGCCTTTCCTCCTTCATCAGCATCTATATTCCTTATTTCACATTTTTTTATACAGTCACTTGAATTATACATGTATGTATAAAATCATTGATGAAAATGACTACATGCTCTGTAGCTTTCATCAAGCCTCATAATTATTATTTTTAGTATAAATATGTTTCTTCATAATATGTGGATATTGAAATAGATAATTATTCCTCCCCCTCACTAATGTAATTTTTATAATTTTCAAACATTGTTAATTTGTGAAAAAAATAAAATATAAAACTCTCAAATATATTAAAAAACTAAAAATGGCCCATAAATATTGACCTATTTTTATAAACAACATGTTGTCAAAATTTTCTAGTATATATAACATGTTGATTTTTACAATTATTCTCTGCTAGTTTGGATTTGTTTTGGAACTTATATCATATATACACACTTCTATCGACCATTTACATAGTTTTATAGTATTTATCTCTTACCTTATCCATCTCTTGTGAATAAAAAACATATAAAATTTTCAAAAAAAACTAATATCATCTCAATATCAAGAAACATCATATTGAGTATATTATTTTCATCTCCAAACATTTAAATTTTGTATCCACTCTCCTCCATAAATATTCCAACTTCATCGTCATGAAATTTTGCCTTACATTGTAACAATGCTTCAATCCCTATGGTCTTTTTTAAATTAAAATCTAATAGTTCATTATTAAAATCAATTTCATTTTTCTAATATTATTCTAATGAATAGAAGTGATATTATTAGTTCATATACATTTCATGCCTTTATTGAATAGTATTTAACCATTCACTTTCAATAATGTAGAATCATTACTCATGTAAAACATTTATTTATCAATTAGATCTAACTTGTTTTTAGTTATTTAAACATGTTATTCAATTTACCACTAAATCCTTCCCCATTTTTTCTAAATCTTCATCAAGATAATTGGTCTCCTCCTATATGCTTTCAAAATTCACACAATTAAAATATAAAATTTCTATATGAAAACTATGTAGTATATATTTTAATGCATCAATTGATATATAATTTTAATATATTTACATTTTATCACTTTCATTAGCTCTTGGATAATCTTTAGTATTATTGTTTCAAGAATAATCACACACATATTGACCATCTGAATGCATTTAAATGTTTCTTGTAGAAATACTATCTATTACTTTATTGTTAAAATGAACCATCGGTTCCTCTCCTTCATTTATATATATTTCTTCTATTGTATTATTTCATTCATAAAATGAAACTTTTCATACTGGCATAAGAGGTATACATTCATTAAAATTTTCTTATATTTCCTTTAAATTTTCATCATACTCTTGATAGAGATATAATTCCAATAAAAAATATTATTATCTTATCTAAAACTGTACTTCATTAACAAATATTTAAGATACTATCATATAGTGATAATGAATTACTGTATTTATTTATGGTCACTATTTTTAATGGAACGTAATGATATTCTTAGATGATAAAGTTGAAGATACATATGGTTGTCTTAGATATTAATCAAGTATCACTAGATGTAATGAACAGAAGATAAAGAGAATGCTGTAAAATATTAGAATAAAATTCATTTAAGTCACTACAAGATTCATTTATTAAATAATTCATTTATAGAATTGATATTTTGTGGAAGAAATTTTAGTGATGATGGAATATAAACACTCTATAACCATATTATAATTATTTTGAAATAACTATATATTTGTACTGATAATGTTCTAGGGTAGTTTTGGTAAATCATCACATCGTTGATAATATTCATGATGAGACTCATGGAAAATTTTTACATGAGAAGATTAAGGTTGTCATTTATAGGAGACAAAACTATTAAATTAAAATTCAATGAAATAAAAAATCAAAGTAACTCCCAATATACTAAAATTTAAAGATCCATGACTCATAGTATAGAAATTTGAGGTTTCTGGATGACAGAATACTGAAAGATAATAGTGGTTCTTATTGTAGTAGTTCCTCATTGGTATTATTTTGTACCTTAACTAGTTGAGTAACAAAAAAATCTCATCCAAGTATAGAATTAACCATTCCCATGTAATTTTGATGCAAAATTTAGTATAATAGGTGATGAGTGAATGAAATAATTTTACCATGTATATAATAATAAATGTGAGCATAGAAATAAGAATTGATGAATAATTAACCTAGTATCAGTAGTATAAATATTATATATTGAATGACTTCAAGATGGAACAAAAGTAAAATAATGATCCATGTAGTGAATTTATCTTCCTGGTAGTATGAATGAAAAAAAATATACAATGTCTTCAGGGGGTAGTTTCAATGAGTATACATTCAATAAGTAAGATTATATTTAGAAGAAATCAAATAATCAATGTGATATGATACTTCATTGAAGTATAATACAAAATACTGGAAACATTTTTGAGAATAAGAAGACACATGAACCAAAAATAAGTGTTTTAATTTTACAAGAGGCTTTTAAAATGGATGTCTATTGATGGATATAAAAGAATAAATAAAATTTTTACGTAAAAACAAAATATCACCTTGTTTGAAGAATAAAAACAAGACCATGTTTGGAAAAAATATTATGTTCCTTTAATGGATGAAGGAAGTCATAGAAGATAACCTAGTATTATAGCATTGAAATTACCCATAAGTAAATTAGTGATAATACTCAATGAGACAATTAGATTATAATAATAATAAGTTCTTATTTCATCTAAAAAAGATACTATAATATAATAACATTGGATGTTCCTAAGATATATTTTTCAGATAGTAAAAAGATAGGAATCCATTCTAGGGTTTTTGTATTTGGGGGAGAGAATGTGGTTTATTCAATTATGAAACAAAAATTTATGAATGTTTGAAGCTATATGGTCGAGGTGTTTGCATGTATGATGTTTTATTAATGGAAAAAATATAATTTAACAATGTGTTTAATTGAGAAGAAAAATAAGTAAGGATTAATGAAGTAACTAGGGCATAATTTAAATAATATTTTTTGAGAAATGAATGATATTCACAAGAATATATGGTACTAAATTATTGTGTGTTAGAAAACTTGATGGCCTTAGGAATGCTGAGTGTATATAAGAAGGAATAAGTACAGAAGATATACCATACAATAGATCTGAGATGCGTATTCATATAGAAGTGTAATGATTGAATAATAATTAATGATATTCTTGTTCATGGAAAACCAATATTAGGAATTTTTTTCATAATTTGATTTTGAGTCTATAAGAACTAATACTATGTCAAAGTCAGAAATATTAATATAACAAAAAATGAAAAACATAATGATGCTAAATAGATCATTCTAACATATGCTATGCACTAAAATATGTATGTGAGACTTTATATATATATTTTCTAATATTTTAATGTATATTTCATACTAAATTTTATATAGATTTGAATTTAAATTGAGTTTTTCAAATATTTATGATTTCACTCAAAATGAAAATGTGTCGATCCTTAGATTACAGATATCTAGTATCATTAAATTTATCATGGATGGTTGAACTTATAAATGGAGAAAAGATCAATTAATTTTAGGTTTATATAAAAAGAGTGATAGAACCACTATTTATATGAGAATAATGATAGAGTAAGTTTCAACCTAATTTTATCTGATGCTCTATTGGTTTGATGATTTGAGAATACTAAAACACCATGTTCTAAGGAGGAATACTAAAGTCACTTGATTGAAAATAATAAAAGTTGTAATAATGACTAACATAAATTGAAAACAAATCAATATTACTATATTAATGTTCCTAAATATTTTATATCTTCATAATTATCTGTATAGTAAGTAGTATATAGCTAAAGTCAAATAATGTTTAAAGGAATAAGATTTGTATGTTGAAAACCTATGTATTGTTCGGTTATGATTAAATTGTAACAAGAAGGATTTGGAATTCTGTATTTTTTAGGATGCATTATTTAGCTTAGATACACTATGGTATAAAGATAATAAATTCCCAAACAACTTATAATTGATATGAATATCATTAGTTGAAAATATGTAGATAGGGAATGTAATAATAAAGCCTTATAACAATCCTTGTGAACTATTTAAATTTCATTTTTTATGTTATATGAGTGAAAAAATGATGGGGAGATCATATATGATATACAAACACCCTAACTGATGATAGAGGTTTTATCAACATAATGGGATAAAAAGTTTCTAGTGAACATAATTGTTAAAAGTTTGTCTTATTTGATTCACTCCACCCTATTAGAGTTATTACACAATACACTTGAACTCTCATGTTATAGTATTTCATAGGTCTCAAATGATTTTATTCATAGGTTTATTCCCAGTGGAATTCAACTAATTTATATAAAACATCAATTTATTGATGTTGATGAAATAATTAATCCAGAAGATAAGTAATATATTGACATGCATTACTTGGATGACAAGAATTTTTTTTCAGAATTAAATAAAATTGAATTTAATCATATGAGTGGATAAATTTAAGTTTTTTTATTATTATTTGTTAACCAAAATGATATGTAAACTAATCCGAAATAGAATTTAATCAATCAAAATCAGTATAAAGAAGATCCAGAATTTAACAGATGTCAAAGACAATATAGATTATACTGAAAAAAATGTGTTAATTAATCCTCCCAAATGATTTTGGGACATGATAATGTGAGTATGATTCTGTTGAAATAATTAATTACTTTTATTCCAAATGAAAGGATAACATAAATAATGAGCTTATTGAGCCTTTTATATACTAACACTAATTTATAAGGGATAATATGACCAAATTGCATGGATGTAAACAAAATACAATGATATAGAGAAGGAATTTACTAAGAATGTACATATGTATAATAATTTTATAAAACTCATTGATAATAAAGAAAAATATGTTGTATTTTCAAATAATGAAATAGTTTTTTGAAATATAATTTTATTGATGTGTCTGTGAGAAAATTATATTTGAGGATGTTATGATGGAAGAATTAAATGATATAACAAAAGTGGAAGGATTCTCCCCAAAGGTGTTTTAAAGGGTGTTTTGTATACCCTTCATGAAAGGAAGATAATTTTAATGGATGGTCTAAATATCAAAAAATTAAAAATTGATATCTTGGATACTATTAGGACTATGTAAAGTCAAAACACAAGGAAAATGATAATTGTAATAATGAGTTAAATAATAAAAAAATTGGATTATATTATGATTTATTAGAATAGAATAATAGATGTATTTCGTAAATTAAACTCACAGGTCATGGGAAATAGATAATATTTTTTGTATAAAAATAGATTTAAAGAAATTGAATGCTTTTGTGAATATTATGGAAGATATATTCACTGTGATGAGGATTGTTGGGAAACATCCACTAAGGAAAACACAACTAAAATGATTTAAGGAGACCGAAATTGAAAAAGAAAAAATAATGGAAGAAAAAAATAAGTTTACCTCATCGATTAATGAAAACTTACATAAAAATAATTATTCACACATGAAGAAAGTAAAGGAATATGTTATATCCACAAAAAAATTCTCAAATTATGGTTGTAATGTGAACCTCACGTCTAAATTTTATATATGAATAAATGTTAATATTAATTACTATATTCTAGAGAAACATGAAAATTTAATACCAGAAATGAAACAATATTTCAGATTTGTTAATGAAATTTAAAACAAAAAGATATGTTTCATCGACATTTTCCATGGTAGGCTAATTAAATAAATGATATAAAGTTTTTTGGAATATTTTTGTTGGATGGAAAGTCTTCTAGAATTTTTATGACATGGTTACTCAGGTTGGATGTGTTGATAAATAAGATAAAATATACTATTGAAGATACAAAGAGTAAAAATGTTTCATAACAAAAGAAAATAGAAGAATATGTTCCATAGCATTGCATGAATTCTTTGATAGGTCATTAGGGAGTAATAAGAAAAATAGGAAAAATAGGAAACTGAAAAAAAAAACTATTGACTTTATAGTATATGAAAATAAATAAAAAGTCCAAAAAAAATTGAATACTTTAAGTGAAAAGAATGAGACAACTATGATACCTAAGAAAATGGGTTCTTAGGAGAAATAATAAGTTGAAGTAATAGATTTTTCTTGTTTGGAAATAGTTTCTTAGCTCTTTTTTTCTAAATAAAGAAAATATAATGTCCATATTATTCATATTTTTAAAAAATGTTATTGTTAAATATTTCTTGTAAGTATATGTAATTCAAGGGGATTATTAATGTGAATTCTGATGAAGTTCGCCACTTAAGGGAGATAAATGACAAAGATGGTGATTTTGAAGAACTGATATATTGGAATAGAACAGTTAAAATTCTGGAAAAACAATGATATGATACACTATATGTTATGAAATTTTCTAAATTGAAGTACCTAGAGACATAATATATTGATGATGATGGTGATGATGTTCAAAATACTATAAATCTAGGTAAATGATGTTATTGTCATCATTGATTTACATTGATGTGTTTATCTTGTCCTCATAAGAAAACTCAACTTATATTTCTATCTGGATATTTTTATCATCTAATAAAAAATTTATTAATATTTTCTAAATGATAAAGAATCTTTTTTTGGTATTGATCATTTTTAATGAATTTACTAAGATGGATTTATTAATTGGATTTCATTAAAATCTATTGCATTCTCCATGAATAGATCATTTTTTTATTTGTAATCACTTAGTGAATTTTTATGGAAGATGTTAATTAGTAGATTAATTATCCTTATTTTTTACACCTATCATATCTCGCATTGACTTTGAGATTCTTGATTTGTGTTATATTTATTTATTGAAATTGATACCGTTATTCTATCAATTAATTTCTTGGTTAGCTATTGGTTTGGTGGAATATACATAGAGGTGAAAATGGAAGTTCACTCAATAATTAAAACATTGAATAATTTTTCAATAATTTGGTAGATAAATCATATAATTTATTAATAAGATGGTATTTATTAAAAATTATAATGTGTGGTTTGAAGTTCCCATTATATGGTGATGATGAATTGTAATTTTTCTTCTATCACAATTGTTTATTGAAACCAATGATATTCAATGAAGATGAAATTGGAGATACCTATTATGGAATGGTTGAACATTCAATAAATGTTCAAAGTATTTCAATTGTAAATTTATACTAATCATCAGTAAAACCATATAAAGTAGGATCACCATATATACATATTCTACTACTGGAAGCTGACACTAAAAGAATAATTAGTAATTTCACAGATTGATCAAATGATCCTTTAACAAGTAGTAACAAAGAAAAGTGTAATTGAATTATTCTAATTATTTGAAAGAAATTAATTTAGTTCACTAGATGTAGTATAAATAAGTTAGGTAGGAAGAAGTTTAATTTATTCTCTATTGGTGGTAATATCCTATTTTCCAATAGTCTTCACTCCTCTATTTCAATTCACATGATCTCTATGATAAATTTTCCTTAGGTGCTCATACATGAAATTGAAAATACAAAGAATAGTATCATTTGGGATTCCAACATCAAGGGGAGGTAAAAATGGAAAATCTATATAAGGACAAAACAACATGTGAATAAGGGAGGTATTGCACTGAGAAGTGTTAGAATACCCATATAAGGGATCCAGTAAAATATCATCTAAATGGTTCTTACCTATTAGATTACGAGGTCTAATTTCATATATAGAAACTATGGTATCCACCTACACAAAGGATTAAAATTTTATGCCAGGATGTACTGTATTTATAATTTTGGTTGGAGTCAATTTTATAATCAACAAACTCATTCTCAATGGATCATGAGTTTTTTGAGATCCATTTCTTGGGGAAAATTGTTCTAGGTGGCCATTATATTTTCTAGGATGCTCAGTGCCTAAAATTTGTTTTAGGAAAGCCTATGATTGTCCAAACTTTACTAAGTAGTTCCATGATTATGATAAAATAAATCTCTTCAATAGAATTCAAATAACAAGGTTCATGGATCTCAACATTTGTACTCATACGACCTCGGGTTCTTGAGATGTGTATTCTTATCATAGAACATTATGTGCAAGGATAATGGTGGATGGATTGATTATATTGTGGAGATATAATGGTATTCCCATTAAATTGAATTTTTTATTTGGTAAATATGTTACCAGGTAATTCTTACAAATAGAGAGGTTCGACATTAAGGAGTCCAAAAGCATTTATTATGGAAGGTCAACTAAAATATGAATGTCCACCATCTAATTTAATGCGGAGCAGACCAATAAAATCCAGAAGCTTCTTAAAAGTTATATGGGTAAGGAGGTTTATAAGGACTCCACTAAAAATAATTTATTCATGGATGAACGGTGTGTAATACACTTCTAACGACATAATGTAATAAATTATTTTATAGAAGTGGGGGTGATGGGTTATTTGGGTGGTCGATAATAAAAGGTGAAGTGAAGGAAAAACATGCTCTATTTTCAACTAGAAAGTGAAATAAAAATCCATCAGTAAGAATTTTGGTATATTATTAATGAAATGGGGGAAGAATCCCTCTTTGGAAAAAAAATCATGCCTTATTGACCCTATAACACTGAATGTAACTACAATAATCCCTAGGGTAGTGGGTCACCGAGATTTCTCCATAAAATAGATTCAAGATTAACACATACGGTTCAATTGATCAAGGTATTATTAAATGAGGAGTAATTATTCCTAAATAGAATTGTTTACTATTTGTTTAATTTTGAATAAACTGTGGAAAAGGTAATCCTCTCGATGAAAAGGCATGTGCTATTTTTAATGTCATATATCTTTGTAAGGCTTGCTACATGATCCTAATAGATGTAGAGATAGATTCAATAATTCTTTCTTTGTCTCTCTTAAGCCAATATATACCACCATGGTTCATTGACATCCTCATGAGAGAATATATAAAACTTTCACATATAAAAATGGAGATATATCATATATATAGTGAGAGGTGGAAAGCCATAAACATTTTGGAATCAATGTGAATACAATAATATAATGTTCTAGTTTTTCTTGAATTGAATCACTTCCACCTGATTACGAACATATTTATATACAGGATTGACTTGGGAATCAACCATTTATACTCTCAGTGATAGATGGATTATGAGTAACTTTTAGTTTTAATAAAATTTTAACTTTGACTGGAAGTAAATATAGTACTAATGGAATTCAAATGTAATAACTGCAGAAATAGTGGGTTTATTTTGAATTAAATTTGGAGTTATATGGATAATTTTCTATATTACATGGATGTATTCTTCACTACATTGATAATATTCTTGATAACACTCCATTTACTGAATTCTTGTGAAGAAAAATATTCTATCGGATGGATTGAAATATATTAACTGAAACCCCACCAAAATAAAAATTGAGAAAAATAAATATGAACTAAAAAGGAAATATCTAGAACATAAAGTACATAATGTTGTGCTTTCCAAATTACAGAATATAGAAATGTAACAATGATGATAAATTCAGTCATTACTTATTCATATTTTAAAATTCACTTAATAGTTGAGTAACTCCAATGTGACATTCAATGCGATAATTCGCCACACCCAAGTAGGTTTATTGATAATTCTTGTGTAATGGATCATGAATGAATATGGTATGATGTCTAAATCTATATGAATAATGTTTATACTAAAGAATAAAGAATCAGAATAATATGTATACTCAATGGAGTGAGATGATTATGAAAAACTTGTATACTCAAAGATGATCATTGTTCTATTTAATACATTTCCCGTACAAGTATTTTGAAGGGAATAAATATTAAATGTGTGAAAGTATAATTCTTCATATATTGTACTTGTGTGAAACAAGATTAAATTAAGTATAAATAAAAGTGACAATGTGATAGGATACATCCTAAAAATATAGTTCTACTATAAGAAGGTGTGACCAATAATAGATATGCATGTTAGAAGATAATATTTTTAGTTTACTAGAAGTATACATGCTAAATGTGAATAAGTATACATGAAATAGTCAATTTAATGTTTATATAAGAAACTAATGTGATGAATATTTTAGGAATAAGTAAAATATCATGTGATGAAAAATGATTTTGTTCGTTTAAAAACCAAAGGTACTCATAGAACATGAATAGAATTAGAAGCTATGAAATTACCTATATGTTTTGGAGAGATAAACTTCCCTGTACTATTTGGAAGATAGGCAGAGTGAGTATTTCCATCATCTAATATAATTAATATGTCAAAAGTTAAGTGCACAGGATGTTTCAAAGATACCGGTTATAAGATAATTAAATATAATATATCCCATGATGTGGATTCAAAAATTAATATTAATATGGGAAGACATCGGATGCTAGCTGTAGTAGGATATGATGATAAAATAGATACATTGAATAGTTAATAAAATCAGATGATAGTTCATTAGATATATCTCAGTATCTGATAGTACTATGACTTGTACATTAATATTAACAGATGTATAGAAATTTAAAATCATGAAATATAAATTATTTGAATTATTTTCAGGAGAAATATATTTACATTTTGGGTTTCCAAAAAAGAATCTATATCTAATAATGAATCATGAAATTTAGAAATTTGAAAATGAAAGCCAGAAGTATAGTGATACTAAAATTCATTGAATATTTACCAATATCCAAACATCATTTGGCATAAATTCTATGTTTAAGTAATTAATGTGAGTAGAGATAATCTTTCTGAACAATAAAATAAATATGTGTATTCATGAGAGAGGTTTTGTGTTCCACATAATGAAGGTAATCAGTGTAGGAATACCATTTGAAATACTGAAAATTTAAAGATTAATGATCCGGGTGATTGAGTGTTTGAAGAGTTACTTAAGGGAACTCATATAAACTAACACTACATAGAACCTCTAAGCTAAATAAATCTATATTGATGAAATACTATATGAAGAATTCAAACAGTATTTTTGTGTCAAGGAATGATTTTCACAAGAATCTTGGGAACTATACTAGTGTGTGATTCTCTACATGATGGTCATGAGAAGGTTGGGTGTTTAGAAAAATTTAGAAATATAAATGATATACCATCTGGTGAATTAGATATTTTCATTAAAAAAGAATCTACGATCATAAAAAAATGATGACTATTTAATTCAAGGAAAACTAAAATAATATATATTTTCATGAATCGACATTTATTCTAGAAGAATTAATGTTGAGTGATACTTAGAAATATAATGAAATAAAAAATAAACAATTTAGTTATGATAAAATGAAAGGTTAATGATGTTATATACATTAAAAATGTTTCTGATCAGAGCCATAATTTCATTGGTTATTTTAATGGAGAGTTGATGTTGTATATTTTAAAATTGTTAACTTGACTAGTTATTTTTTGATGATTATTTATTATTATCAAACTATAAATTTCCAGATCCTTGGATATTTGATATTTCAAATATACAAAAAAATTATCGAATGATGAAACTATAATTGGAAGAGATTCCATTTAGAGTTAGGTCTAAAAAATATTGTGTGTACTATTACTAATAATTTAAGATAAAGATATAATGTTCTCACGTTATGTTATCTGATATTCAGTTGGGTCAATGGCTTGAGAAGACTGGAACTTGAAGATATGAGGATGATGATTAATGTCTCTAGTTTAAAAATAACAACTTTTTTAGAAATACAATTTTCATGTCCAATATTTATATGATACCAATGTTGAAGTTATTGAAGATGTTATAGCTTCAAAATTATGTTTACTATAATGAATAGAAGTCCAATGCACATTTATGTTCAAAGGAAGAAGATTTTTTTATTGGAGACATGTTTATCGTTTGTTGATATATAAACTATAATGGGGGGATATTGTATTAAATAAGTTTCAAGAGGAATTATTTGTGTGAAATTCATTGTAGGTTAATGATAATAACTTCCCACACCACTTTTAATAATTAATAATATTATTAGGGAAAAAAATTTCAATTGGTAAAAAACATGAAATAATGAGTATACTATCACATTGATTACAGACCTTATAAAACACAAATGTAATTTTTACTTAATATTATTTTCATTGAAGTAGGAAAAATATGGGGAGGTATTATACTTCATTTCTATTCATCTTAACCATTTTCGGGTTTTTATCAATATAACAGAAGGAAATGTTTATGTTGAACTAAATTGGTAAATGTTGGCCACCATTGATTTTTCCTCACACCCTTCTATATCTAGGGGATTACTTCATCCAAGAGGGATCTCATATCAAATATAGAGAGTAAAATTTCTAAAATGACATTAAATATTATATTTCTGTAACACCCGTGATATTGTTTATATAGATTTTTAAATTAATTTGCAGTTTTTGATATTTTTCATTTCATAGGACACTGGAAATATATATATATATATATACTAAAATCTTAATTAAATCCTTCCATTCACATGGTAAAAACCTATATTTCACTACACATAACAATAACTTGGCTGACTCTATAGGAAAAACCAGTTTGGTGCATGTTACACATAATACTAAGTTCCTACGAAACATAATTTTATTGTTATAATTATTTAAATGATATAGTTATAAACATTCCATTAAACAATCGTAATATAAATAGTTTAAACTAATTTATGAATATTTTTATAATGGTTTTATATAAATAGAATATACTGACGATGAAAAATATAATTTTTGGTTGTCTTTATATGTTTAAAAATACTATATTCTTAAATGAACTTCTTTTCATGTACTTATGTGAAAAACAAATTACTTTTAGTGTCATATAAAAATTTAATTGGTCAAATAAACTGAATTTTTGAATTTATAATTCTTAAATTATATTTGGGTAAATTTTTGAGATTTTCCTAAGAAACATCATTTTTTGATTTATTGTGAAAATAATGCATTTTAGTTAATAACTACCTTTTCATTTTATTAATAATTTATGTTAAAATATTCATTAATTTTTTTAATGTCATTTTAGAGAAATTATACATCTATTAATACAATTTAGGTCATTATAATCAATTTCATTTTGAAATTGAATTTAAAACCTTAACATTGTTTTGAACATTCTTCTACTTTAAAAACTCGTTATTTCACCTCATTTGTGGGATTAACATTAATATTAATTTTTATTATTATATGAATTTAATTTTTAAAAATATAAATACCCCATTTTAGAAATTATTATTTTTATAGTCTAATTAGATAATTTAAATTTTGAAAAAAAAAATTATTAGTAAAAGCTATTAAAATTTCTCATAGTGATTAGGGTCAGATTAAGCCAAATTAGGGACTAAACCTTATTCATTAAAGCTCAAATAAACTAGTAACATTTTAAACGCCCATTTAATGTCAATTTTTCATCCATAAACCTTATATTAGTTATTATTATTTGGGTTTTTAACTTTTTTTACGTAATAACATATGTACACCAAAGTTGTTCTCAAAAATTCCAAGTGGGTCCTTTTACCTCACAATAAAATCCCACTAACTCTCCCTCTTCTTCACTCCACTAAATCCTATTAGGATACTAAATTATCTTCTCTATACACTGCTAAAAATATATAGCTTACTACTAGAATCATCTCTTTAGGGCGAAATAAATTCAAGGAATCCTTTCGGCACAACCCAAAAAGAGTTACCTGATGAAGAGGTAAAGTCTTCTCTGAAAATAATTTCATTTATTACCCTTCCCCACTACCTCCGCTCTATTTATTCCATGATTATTAAACAAAACAAGTATCTTCAAAATACTATTATTTTTTTATGATGTTTTTTCTACCTACACTTAGACACACTTCCATCTAATGTGTAACAAACATATTGTTTATTTTTATGGAAAACTACCACCTCACTAAACAATGATTGTTAATTTTCCATTTACCACATCTCATGGTGGAAATTATGATGAAAAATATGTTTATATATGTCATATATTAAATTTATTATGCCTTTATGTTTTTTTCCTTTTAAAACACATATATATTTACTTTCCATTTGGTGTAAATATGTTAATTTAATTTGAGAATGTGTTTCCTATCGCACCCTCCAAGTGATATGATTCATTCAAAAACTAAATAGAATGTATTAATAATGGTTTTAATGAACATATATTAAAAATATGATATATTAATTCTACTGGAATAATGACATATATACATATATTTCATTTATAATGTTTCTTTCAATATGATAATAAAAAAACAGAAACATTGTTCACACGTACGTATTGCTTACCGTCCCAAGGAACGGTGTATTCCATTTCATAAATCTATATTATATAGATTTTTATAATAAAAATATAATTAATATAAATTATATTTATATCGTGGTTTAAATTCTGTAGTTCATTATAAAAGTATAATGAAAAAAGATATAACAAATTAAGACATAAGTGAAAAATGAAGCGAATATTACCCAAAGCATAACCTTAACATGAAATTGCTTACAAGAAGGTAATATAATGTAGAAATAAATCTATTTATGGTATTATGTATAATAATATGGTTCTTTTAAAGATTTATAATAAATTTTTATTTAATATACATGACTTTTGAAGGAGTACGATGAGAGCCAAGATACAATGTATGTCAATTTCATCCCTCTTCTTATTTTTGTGAGATGCATGCTTTATTCACCTCCCTTTCCTTTTTTGTGATGTCTATACTACCTATGGATCTATTATATAAATCACATAATTAAATTTATGGGTAATTACAAATCCATTTTATGATCTTTTTTGCATGGAGTTTATGTTTCAAAAGTTACTAAATCGATTATGTAATCTTGTCCCAATTTTCCTTCTCTGAGACACATGTCATGTTATGCACCTATATTTTTCCATGAGTTATATATAATGACTTTTAAATGTTATATAATTAATCTAATTATTTTCATTATACTTTAAGCTTCATATAACCGCATTTTCTTACATGGGGAGTTTGGTTTAATGTTACCGATTGAGTGGTAAAAGTTTATCATAATAATATCGTCACATATTAAGATAATTTATGTTTATGATTCCTTTGATGAAATATTACAATCCATATCTCAAGAAACAACATAAAATTTATTATCATCTATATATTAATTGTATATTAATTTATTGGTACTATTATTCTACTCTTTCAGACATGAGATACTTAAAAATGTGTTTTTTTAAGCAAGACTTTAACCACCCTTCGGTAAAAAATCTATATCCCTTCAAAACCATGTTTTCTAAAAAGGGATTCCAAGTATATTATATAATTCTAATATAATATGTAAATGAAAATTTTACCCATAATTTATATTAAAACTGATTTCAAAGGAATCTTTTTCTCCCTTTCCTAAGAAGGAATTTATCTACCATTTTTTAACGTAAAAAATAAATATTCTTTTTACCTGGTATGAAAGGTAAGGATTTATCCACCGTCATTTCTATGAATCATCCATTGAATGTTTAAAAGGATAATTTTTTAGAATGTTTTTTAAGAATATTATCAAAGAAATTGTTTTCAAAATATTTTTTTTATTATTTTATGAGTTTTCCATGAAAAAAGTTTTTCAAAATATTTTCACGTCTTCTTTATAAATTTTAAAGGAATTTTTTTATAAAATGATATCAAATAGTTTTAGGTGTTAAAAATTATTTTTAAATAAATGATGCCTAATATTCTAAATAAAATATTTGAAAATATATTTTATAATTATTTACCAACTAAGATAACATCCATTAGTGTTAGTTATTCCTTTCTGAGGAAATTATTCAATGTTTCCTTTTACATTATTTCCCTGAATTGATTATGTTTTGATGAGACAAGTTTACCTTTCAAGGGTTATATACTTTTGAAACCCATTGCTCATTCACAAGATATATTCTTTTCAAACCCACATATTTTCACATGTTAGGTTAATGATGAAATGATTACAAAACCTATCTTTTTCCATAGAGGATAGGATATGATTACATGTTTATAATACCCATTTCATTTCATGGGTTATGATATAATTATTTATGATCTTTTGGAACATGTATGAATGATTTAATTATGATATGAGTGGGTCAAATATCTCCCTACAATGCAATGGGTAAAGTTCTATATCTCATGAGACAGACTAAGATGGTCTTGGGAATGAACCTTGACTAATATGATGGTCATGGGAGTGAACCAGGACTACCAAGATGGTAAGATGAGTGAACTCATGCTACTAAGATGGCCATGAAAGTGAACTATGACTAACAAGATGTTATGGGGAGTGAACCCATACTACTAATATGTTCTTGGAAGAAATTCCTTAGCTACCATTGAAATCATATTATATAATTATGTGTCTACAACAATTCCATGTTTTATTCCTTTGTTACGATTTCATGGAATATGTCCTTTATTTTTAACGATTCATGTCTTATGAACTACGAATATTCATTATATAATTCTTTTATATGTAGAGTTTGATCATATATTTCATGATCATGTTCCCATACCCCTATTATTGTGATTATTCTTAGATATCACCCTTGTTGACCGTTATTGATCATTTTAGCTCACCCATTTTTATGTTTCATTACCTATTTTATGAAGATACGTATTATGTCTGATGTGTCTAAGAGTTGTTCAAGTTAAGAAAAATCTAGTGGGGGTAATCTTTTCACTTATGTTTCAGTGTTTTTGTTTCCATGTTTCCAAAGGAACTAGACTAGAATGGACTTTGGGCATTTATTTGTATAATGTTTTAAGTATTTTGAAAAAGTGGTGCAATGTCTATGCACTTTAAGAATAGGTTTTTATAGTTGGTATCAGTGAAAATTAATATTTAACCATTGGAAAATAGGATTAAAATTATTAAATGAGATCTCTAGGTATATATCTAAGGATATGTTTAAGGATGTCTCTATGTATAAGTGCAAGGAGGTGTTAGCATAGAGGAATGTTTTTTTTTGAATTTTGGTAAAGGATATAGTTGGTGGGGTCCTAGAAATAAATGCATGTCTGGATAAAATAAGTGGATGGGGATTTGGAAAAAATGTACATATGGGTAATAAGTCGACAAGATGTCTCAAGCCTCACTCAGCATTATCTGGTACATGAAAATTGGACTTGCTGCACACAAAGTTTGTTACTCCCAGGGGATATGCTTTGGAAATTCACAAACCCATCACGAAATATTATGAAGGATTTTAATAGAATATGACTATGAATGGCATAATATAAACCTAAGGTTTTGTCTATTAAAAAGAATGTGTCTTTCTATAGACATCACCTATGTAATTTTTCATGATTATGTGCCTTTCTTATATGATATGAGTTTTTTACCCCTTACTTTTTTCTTATTGTCAATAGAGAGAACTTGAAGAAACATGGTTAACATTTAATAATTTAGATGATGAAATTATGGGAATTTTGAAATTCAGTACCCCATGTGGAAATCTTATAAAGAGAATTGGGAAGGTGGTTTGATTATGGGTTATACTTAGGAAGATAAAGAGACAACAAATGACTGCTGAAAGGTCAATGATGTTCTTCCATTATTTTTTACATTTATCATAAGAATAATCATTATATTTATGTTTAGGAAATATGATACATTATTCATATTTCCTATTCTATGTAATATCTATTAATGAATATGTAGATTAATAAATAGTAATGGTTTACAAATAAATATGGATGAAAGAAGTACTTATGTTTAGGAATTCAAAGATTATGTTATATGAGTCCTGAAATATGTAAGTATTTTCATTATAAGTTTTCATTAAGGATTGATAATAATATGTTTACTGGTGATGAAGAAATAAAGAATTTCTATTTTGATTAAGGGAGGGTAACCCTTAATGTGATCAAGATGTTGAAAAAATTGTATTTTTCTTTGATAATGAAATGATTGAATTGGATAATGTAAATTGGATAGAACTGATGACCCTGGATCTAATTATTTATTAGTTGACAGAGTATTATTTGTCATCATGGATGATTTTTTCAAATTCTTGGTTCTACATAATATATCAAATAACCAATTTAATAAAGAAATTATGAATGTTTTCTTAAAGTATCTATGGTAATTTGTGTTATTACAATATTTCAAGAGAATATATAATGAGAATATTCAAATGTTTGGAATTTGATAACCATGATATACTTTATGATATATGGTGGATAAATGTTAAGCTGATTTTAGGAATTATTTCTAATGTTTTGAATTTTAATCTTTTGGAAGGGTGATAAGTTAAACCATTCATTGAATGGTTAAGTTAAACATTTGATGAATTTTCTGATAATAAAGTGTTATATTACCACATGAGGATTAATGGATATTGGATAAACTGTTATAAAAATGTGGTTTTGATGATATCTGATGGTAGATGGGATGGAATATCATGGATCTCATGATCTGTTAGTTCTTTAGTAATGAAAAAATTCACCTTCCTTTTTGGAGAAAGCGGTGAAGTGGATAAAGGAACAACAATGGGTGAATTGTTGTGAAATCATGAAATTATATAATTTCATTAAAATTATTTAACTTCAGGAAAAAGTATATTGAAATAAGAAAAATTATCTTATTACCACGTTTCTTGAAGAATCAGATTGTCATTTAGTTTATAACAGATTTATGGCTTTCTGATTCTTAACTTTCTCCCGACCTTGTTCTCTATCACTCTCTATCAGAACATAATGGTATCATTTCCCTTCCATACCCATGTTTTCACTTCCCACATATGTTATACTATGTAGGAATCTTATTATGAGTTACATTAGGTAACTATTATGGTTTTGACCTTCCCTTTTTTAGGGACGTTTTATTTTTCAATTGTATGATGTTGGTTTTTTATGAATGAAATTGTCAATTGTTAAATCTTTAATAACCCAGATGAATTTTTATTGAAACATTAATTTTATAGGTTATATAATTTAACACAATATTATTTTGTGAAATATATTTTATAATTAATTTATCTTTTTTTGTTATTTTTCAATTCATGTGACACTGAATATATATATATATATATATATATTAAGACACTACGTAAAACATTCCTTTTACATGGAAGCAACTTGGATAATGATACACACACAAATGATATAGCTTTCAATAAAAATCAACATTGAATTGGCATGTGCTACCTGCTATACTGACTTGGCGTATGTTACATGCAATGATCAGTTTCTACGAAACAATATTTTATTGATATAATTATTTAAATGAGTTAGTTATATCCTATTTATTAAAACATAGTAATATTAATAGTAATGAATAATTTCTAAATATTTTTATATTTCATTATATAAATATAAAATTTTGATAATGATAATTTTAATTTTTTGTAAAGTCATTATATGTTTAAAAATACTATTTTTTAGAATGAAATGATTTTCGTGTCCTTCAATGAATTTAAAAAAATTAATTTTGGACACATTGTTAAATTGAATGAGATAAAAAATATTTATTTTTTAATTTATAAGGATTAATTTAATATAGGGTAACTTTTTATAATTTTTATAATAAACATCATTTTTTGATGAATACTGAAAAATACTACATTTTAGTTAATAACTTCCTTTTGGTTTAAATATTTTTTAAGTTAAATTATTCATTAAATTTTATTTATGTCAAAATTAGATCAGTTATACATCCTTTAGTATAATTGTGGTCATCATAATCAATTTCACTTTTAAATTGAATATAAATACTTAATAATCTTTTGACCATTTTTTCTACTTTAAAAACCCGATATATTGTCCCATCTACGAGATTAGCATTGATAATTTCTTTATTCTTCTATGAGTTGAATTTATAAATTGGAAATAAACCATTTTAATCACTATTATATTTTTATTCTATTTATTCCATGTTAATTTTTGACCAAAATGATTTGTAAAGGTGATTAAAATTGATCACAGCGATTAAGGTCAAAATAATCATAATTAGTAACTAAACCATAATCAAAGGGGGGTAATAAACTATAAAATTTTTATAAAACCATTTTAGGTAAATATTTCATCCATTAAACTTATATTATATATATATTTTTTTAATACTTGGTTTCGTAATAACAAGTGTATGCATAACTTGTTTTAAAAAATTATGAGTCAGACCTTTTCCTACTCTATAAAAGGCCACAAACTGTCCCTCTTCTACACACCTCAAAAAATCTCATAGGATCATCCATGATCTACACAATACACTTATAATCATCAATAACATTCTCTTATAATTATATTATTGGGATGAATGAAATGAAAAGAAACCTTTTGGCATGACCCAAAAGGACTTTCAAAATTAATAGGTAATGTCTTCTCTCAGGATCGTATGTTTCATTTCCCTTCCCCACCCTTCCCCCACACTATTTATTACATGATTATATAGAAACACAATTATATTAAATATAATTGATGTTTTTATGCTATGTTTTTAACCTACATGTGCACGCACATCCATCTAATGGGTAAAGAACATATTGTTTATGTGTACAACGAAGTACAACCTCACTAAATGATGATTGTTCATTTTTCCTTTAACACCACTCAAGGATAAAATTAAAATGTAAAATATATGTATATATGTCATATATTATATTTATTAGGTATTTTAACTTATTTATTACTTTTTAGACACATATCATTTTATCTTCCATTTTGTGTAAATTTGATAATTTTGTTTGAGGTTGTGTAGACTAATGCCCCCTCAATGTGAGGTGATTCATTCACACACTACATGGAATATATTAATGATGGGTTTAGTGAACTTATATGATATATATGATATTATAAGGTTACATTAATAATTATATGTATAAATATATATACATATATTTCATGTTCTTTTTTCATTCAGTATGACAAAAAAATGGAATCAATGTTCATGTGTACGTACAACTTACCATCTCCAAGAATGGTGTATTCCATTTCATATATATATATTATAAAAATTATTATATTTGAAATATTTCAAATATAAATGATATTTATATCTTGTTTTAATTTATTTAATTCATGATATATGTATAAGGACCAGTGATATAACAAATTAAAGACACAAGAGAAAAACAAAGTGAATATTACCAAAAGTTTAACCGTAACATGGAATTGCTGACAAGAATGTAATATAAAGTCTTAATAAATCAATATATGGTATTATATATAATAATAGTTTCCATAAAAATATTTATATTAAATTTATATTTATTATAAAAAAGGACTTAAGGACTACGATGAGAGTCAAGACACGAGGTAAGCTAATTTCATCTCACTTCTTATTTCTGTGAGATACATTCTTTATTCACCACCAATTCCTTTTATGTGGTGTTTATAATTCCCATGGATGTATTATATGTATATTATATTTATATTTATGTGTATTTACATACCCATATGAGGATATTTATTTCATTGGGTTTATGTTACAAAATTTACCAAATCTGTAAAATAATTTTGTCATAATTTACATTATTTAAGACACATGCAATGTTAGGCACCTATATTTTTTCATGAGGTGTATATAATGCCTTTGAAATTTTATATCATGAATATAATTATTCTACTGATATTTTATGCTTTATTTAACCTCATTTTCTTAAATTGGAAGGCTGTTTTAATGTTTCCACGTGGAAAAAGTTTAATGAAACCATCTCATCGGTTAACGATATTTTTTATGTTTATGATTTCTTTGATAAAATATTATAAACCATATATCAGGAAAATTCCTGAAATTTATTCTATCCTTGATATTCATGATAAATGAATCTTTTTGGGCCATTATTCAACACTTTTGGATATCAGATAGTTAAAAATTTGTTTTTTTTAAATCCTGATGTTTCCCTCTCTTCGACCAAAAATATGTGTCACATCAAAACCATGTTTTATAAAAATGGCTTAAAAGAATATTATACAATTCTCTTATAATATTTAATATTAATGTTTAATAATTTTCCTATTACCAATGTTTTTAAATGAATAATCTTGTCTCTTTTTACCCATGTCATTTTCATCCATTTTTTTGTGAAAAATGAATGTTCTTTTTACCTCATACAACATGTACAGATTTACCCATTGTCATTTCTATGAAGCTTCCTTTGCATGTTTAAAAGTATAATTTTAAATAATGTTTTTTAATTATTTTCAAATAAATTGTTTTTAAAATGTTTCACATTATTTTATACGTTTTCACTGAATTTTTTTTCAAAATGATTTCAGGTATTCTTTATAAATTTTCGAGAAATTTTATTTGAAAATTATTTTCAAATGGTTTTTTTATTAAGATTCCTTTTTCAAAGAAGAAATTATATTTTATTCATGAAAATATTTTTAAAAGATATTTTAAAATTATTTCCCATCTACTCTAACATCCATTTGTTTTACTCATTCCTTTTGAGGAAATTCTTCAATGTTAACATTCATATTATTTCTAGGAATGGATTATGTTTTGATAGCATGATGGTGATAAAACTTGTTTCCCTTTCATGTGTTACATTATTTTGAAACTCGTTTCTATTTCAAGGTTATATTATTTTGAACCCCACTTATTTTAACGGGTTATATTGATGATGAAATAAATATTAATCCTATCTTTTTTCCATAAGTTATGATATGAATAAATATTTATAATACCAATTTCATTTCTTGGGTTATGATATGATTTTTTAGGATCTTGTGGTACATGTATGATTGATTTCATACATAAATAATTAGAATAATATGTATACTGAATGGAGTGATAATACCCATTTAATTTCTTGGGTTATGATGTGATTTTTTAGTTTACTAGAAGTATACAAGCTGAATGTGAATAAGTATACATGAAACAGTAAATGTAATGTTTATATAAAAAACTAATGTGTTTCATATTTTAGGAATAAATAAAATATCATGTAATGAAAAATGATATTGTTACATTAACAACAAAAGGTACTCATAGAATATGACTAGAATTAAAATCTATGAAATTAAATATATTTTTTTGAGAGATAAACATCCACAAACTATTTAGAAGATAGGCAGAGTGAGTATTTTCATCATCTAAAATAATTAATATGTCAAAAGTTAAGTGCACTAGATGTTTCAAAGATACTAGTTATAAGATAATTATATATAATAAATCCCCTGATGTGGATTATAAAATTAATAGTAATATGGGAAGACATAGAATTCTAGCTATAGTACCATATGATGACAAAATAGAAACATTGAATAGTTAATCACATCAGATGATAGTTCATTAGATATATCTCTGTATTTGATAGTACTATGACTTGTACATTAATATTAACAGATGTATAGAAATTTAATATCAAGAAATATAAATTATTTGAATTATTTTCAGGAGAAATATATTAACATTTTGGGTTACCAAAAGAAGAATCTACATCCCATAATGAATCATGAAATTTATAAATTTTAAAATGAAAGCCAGAATTATAGTGGTACTGAAGTTCTTTGAATGTTTACCAATATCCAAACATCTTTTTCCATAAATTCTATGTTCAAGTCATTAATGTTAGTAGAGATAAATTTTTTGAACAATAAAATAAAGATGTGCATTCATGATAGAGGTTTTGTGTTCCGCATATAGAAGGGAATCAGTGTAGGAATACCATTTGAAATTCTGAAAATTTAAAGATTAATGGTCTAGGTGATTGAGTGTTTGAAGAGTTACTTAAGGGAACTCATAGAAACTAACACCTTATAGAACCTGTAAGATAAATAAATCTATATTGATGAAATACTATATGAAGAATTCAAATAGTATTTTTGTATCAAGGAATAATTTTCACAAGAATCTCAGGAACTATACCTGTGTGTGTTTCTCTACATGATGGTCATGAGAAGGTTGGGTGTTTCGAAAAATTTAGAAATATAAAAGATATACCATCTAGTGAATTGGATATTGTGATTAAAAAATAATCTATGATCATAATATAAATGATGAGTGTCTAATTCAAGGAAAACTAAAAGAATGTGTCTTTCCATGAAATGACATTTATTCTAAAAGAATTAATGCTGAGCGATACTTATAAATAATAATGAAATAAAAAATAAACAATTTAATGATGATTTAATGAAAGGTTAATGATGTTATATACATTAAAAATGTTTCTGATCTAAGACATAATTTCTTTGGTGATTTTAATGGATATTTAATGTTGTATATTTTAAAATTATGAACTTGACTAGTTGTTTTTTTATGATTATTTATTGTTATCAAATTAGAAATTTCAAGATCCTTGGATATTTGATATTTCAAATATACAAAAATATTATCGAATGATGAAACTATAATTGGAAGAGATTCCATTTAGATTTAGGTCTAAAAAATATTGCATGTACTAGTACTAATAATTTATGATAAAGATAAAATGTTCTCACTTTAAGTTATAAGATATTCAGTTGGGTTGATGGCTTGAAAAAACTGGAACTTGAAGATGTGAGCATGATGAGTAAAGTCTCTAGTTTCAAAATACCAACTTTTTTAGAAATACAATTTTCATGTCCAATATAAATATGATACCAATTTTGAAGTTATTTAAGATGTTATAGATTCAAACTTATGTTTACTAGAATAAATATAAGTCCAATGCACATGTATGTTCAACGGAAGAGATTTTGTTATTGAAGACATGTTTAAGGTTTGGGGATGTATAAACTATAATGGGGGGGATATTGTATTAAATATGTTTCAAGAGGAATTATTTGTGTGAAATTCATTGTAGGTTAATGATAATAACTTACCACACCACTTTTAATAATTAATAATATTATTAGGGAAAAAATTTCACTTGGGAAAAAACATAAAATAATGAGTATATTATCACATTGATTACAGAACTTATAAAACACAAATGTACTTTTTACTTAATATTGTCTTCATTGAATTAGGGTAAATATGGGGAGGGATTATACTTCATTTATATATATCCTAACTATTTATCGAGTTTTTATCAATATAACTGGAGAAAAAGTTTATGTTAAACTAAATTGGAAAATTTTAGACACCGTTGATTTTTCCTTAAAACGTTCTATATCTAGGTGATTACTTCATCCATGGGATACCTCAGATCAAAAATACAGAGTAAAATATCTAACATGACATTAAATATTATATTTCTGTAACACCCCTGAGATTTTTTATGTAGATTTTTTAAATTAATTTACATTTCTTGATATTTTTCATTTCATAGGACACTGGAAATATATATATATATACTAAAACACTAATTAAATCCTTCCATTCACGTGGTAAAAACCTATATTGCAATACACACAACACTAACTTGGATGCCTCTATAGGAAAAACCAGTTTGGTGTACGTTACCCACAATACTATGTTCTTACGAAACATCATTTTATTTTTATAATTTTTTAAATGATATAGTTATAAACATTCCATTAAACAATAACAATATAACTAGTTAAAACTAATTTATTAATATTTTTATAATGGTTTTATATAAATATAATATACTGATGATGAAAAATATTATTTGTGGTTTTCTTTATATGTTTACAAATACTATATTCCTGAATGAACTTCTTTCCATGTACTTATGTGAAAAAAATTTATTTTAATCTCATATAAAAATTTAATTGGTTAAATAAAATAAATTTTTGAATTTGTAATTCTTAAATTATCTTTGGGTAAATTTTTGAGATTTTCCTAAGAAACTTCATTTTGTGATTTATAGTGAAAATACTAAATTTTAGTCAATAACTGCCTTTTCGTTTTATTAATAATTTATGTTAAATTATACATTAATTTTTTTAATGTCATTTTAGAGAAATTATACATATACTAATAAAATTTAGGTCATTATAATGAATTTCAATTTGAAATTGAATTTAAAAACTTAATAACATTTTGAACATTCTTCTACATTAAAAACTCTTTGTTTCGCCTCGTCTGTGGGATTATCATTAGTATTAATTTTTATGCTTCTATGAATTAAATTTTTAAAAATATAAATAATCCATTTTAGAAATTATTATTTTTATAGTCTAATTATATTATTATAATTTTGAACAAAATTTTTTAGTAAAAGCAATTAAAATTTCTCATAGAGATTAAGGTCAGACTAACCCTAATTAAGGACTAATCCTTATTCCTTCCAGCTCAAATGACCTAGTAACATTTTAAACACCCATTTAATGTCCATATTTCATCCATAAACCTTATATTATTTATCTGTATTTGGTTTTTGTTACTTTTTTTACGCCATAACATGTGTACACCAAACTTGTTCTCAAAAATTCCAAGTGGGTCCTTTTCCCTCCCAATAAAATCCCACTAACTCTCCATCTTCTTCACTCCACTCAATCCTATTAGGATTCTAAATATCTTCCCTATACACTGCTAAAAATACATACCTTACTAATAGAATCCTCTCCTTGGGAAGAAATAAATTCAAGTAATCCTTTCAGAACAACCCAAAAGGAGTTACCTGATAAAGAGGTAAAGTCTTCTCTGAATATCATTTCATTTATTACCCTTCCCACTCCCTCCACTCTATTTATTGAATGGTAATTAAAAAAACCAGTATCTTGAAAATAATATTATGTTTTTCTGATGATTTTTCTACCTACACTTAGACACACTTCCATCTAATGGTTAAGAAACATATTGTTTATTAGTATGGAAAACTACCACCTCACTAAAGGATGATTGTTAATTTTTCCTTTACCACATCTCACGGTGGAAATTATTATGAAACATATGTTTATATATGTCATATATTATATTTATTATGTCTTTATGATTTTTTCCTTTTAAAACACATATCTATTTACTTTCCATTTGGTGTAAATATAATAATTTAATTTCAGAAAGTGTTGCCTACCGCACCCTCAAAGCGATGTGATTCGTTCAAACACTACATAGAATGTATTAAGGATGGTTTTAATGAACATATATTAAATATATGATATAGTAATTCTACTGGAATAATGATATATATATACATATATTTCATTTATAATGTTTCTTTCAATATGATAGAAAAACAGAAACGTTGTTCACATGTACGTATGGCTTACCGTCCCAAGGAATGGTGTATTCAATTTCATAAATCTATATTATATATATTATTATAATAAAAATATAATTAATATAAATTTTATTTATATCATCATTTAATTTATGTAATTCATTATATAAGTATAATGACAAAAGATATAACAAATTAAGATACAAGTGAAAAACAAAGCGAATATTACCAAAAGCATAACCTTAACATGAAATTGCTTACAAGAAGGTAATATAATGTAGAAATAAATCTATAGATGGTATTATTTATAATAATATGGTTCTTTTAAATATCTATAATAAATTTTTATTTAATATAAAGGACTTTTGAATGAGTACGATGTGAGCCAAGATACAATGTATTTAATTTCATCCCACTTCTTATTTGTGTGAGATGCATGATTTATTCACCTCCATTTCCTTTTGTGTGATGTCTATACTACCAATGGATCTATTATATGAATCATATAATAAAATTTAGGGGTATTTACAAATCCATTTTATTATCTTTGTTTCATGGATTTTATGTTTCAAAAGTTACTAAATCAATTAAGTAATCATGTCTCAATTTTCCTTCTTTGAGACACATGTCATCTTATAAACCTATAGTTTTCCACAAGTTATATATAATGCCTTTGAAATGTTATATCATAAATATAATTATTTTCAAGATACTTTATGCTTCATATAACCACATTTTCTTACATGGGTAGTATGGTTAAATATTACCGATTAAGTGGTAAAAGTTTATCGAAATAATATCGTCACATATCAAGATAATTTATGTCTATGATTCATTTGATGAAATCTTACGATACATATCTCAAGAAACTACATAAAATTTATTATCCTCTGGATATTAATTGTATATTAATTTATTGGTACTATTATTCTACTCTTTTGGACATGTGATACTTAAAAATGTGTTTTTTAACGCCAGACATTACCTACCATTCGATCAAAAATCGGTATCCCTTCAAAACCATATTTTCTAAAAAGAAATTCCAATAATATTATATAATTATAATATAATATTTAAAAGAAATGTTTACCCATTATTTATATTAAAACTGATTTCAAAGGAATCTTTTTCTCCCTTTCCTAACATGGAATTTATCTACCCTTTTTAACATAAAAAATAAATTTTATTTTTACCTGGTATGGAAGGTAAGGATTTACCCACTGTCATTTCTATGAATCATCCATTGAATGTTTAAATGGATAATTTTTAAGATTTTTTTTAAGAATATTTTCAAAGAAATTGTTTTCAATAAAAAATTAGGATTATTTTATGAGTTTTCCATGAAAAAGGGTTTTCAAAATCTTTTCACGTCTTCTTTATAAGTTTTAAATGAATTTTATTATAAAATTATTGCAAATAGTTTTATGTGTTAAAAATAATTTTTAAATAAATAATGCTTAATTTCCTAAATAATTTTTTTAAAAAGATATTTTATAATTATTTCCCATCTAGGATAACATCCATTTGTGTTAGTCATTCCTTTCTGGGGAAATTATTCAATGTTTCCTTTCAAATTAATTCTCTGAATTGATTATGTGTTGATGAAATGATGTTAATGAAACAAGTTTAACTTTAAAGGGTTATATACTTTTGAAACCCATTTATCATTCACAAGATATATTCTTCTGAAACCCACTTATTTTCACATGTTAGGTTTATGATGAAATGATTACAAAAACTATCTTTTTTCAAACAGGTTAGGATATGATTACATGTTTATAATACCAATTTCATATCATGGGTTTTGATATAATTATTTATGATCTTGTGGAACATGTATGAATGATTTAGTTATGATATGAGTGGGACCTATATCTCTCTCCAATGCAATGGGAATTTCTTTATATCTCATGAGATATACTAAGATGGTATTGGGAATGAACCTTGACTAATATGATGGTCATGTGAGTGAACCATGACTACCGAGATGTTAAGATGAGTGAACTCATGCTACTAAGATGGACATGAAAGTGAACTATGACTTCCAAGATGTTATGGTGAGTGAACCCATACTAATAATATGGTCTTGGAAAAAATTCCTTAGCTACTATTGAAATCATATTATATAATAATGTGTCTACAACAATTCCATGTTTTATTCCTCTGTTACTATTTCATGGAATATGTTATTTATTTGTTACAATTCATGTATTATGAACTATGAATATTAATTATATAATTCTTGGATATGTTCTTTGATATGTAGGGTGTGATCATATATTTCATGATCATGTTCCCGTACCCTTATTATTGTGATTATTCTTACATATCACCCTTTTTAACCCTTATTGATCATTTGAGCTCACCCATTTTTATGTTTCATTCCCTATTTTATGAAGATATGTATTATGATTAATTTTCCTAAGATTGGTTCTAGTAAATAAAATCTTATGGGGGTAATATTTCTCACTTATGTTTCAGTGTTTTTGTTTCCATGTTTCCAAAGGAACTAGACTAGTATGGACTTTGGGAATCTATTTGTATAATGTTTTAAGTATTTTGAAAAAGTGGTGAAATGTCTATGTACAATATGAATAGGTTGTTATAGTTGGTATTAGAGAAATGGAATAGTTATCCATTGGAAAATAGGATTAAAATTCTTTAGTGAGATCTCTAGCTATATATCTAAGGATATGTGTAAGGATGTCTCTATGGATAAGTACAAGGAGGTGTTAACATAGAGGAAAATGTTTTTGAATTTTGGTAAAGGATATAGTTGGTGGGGTCCTAGAAATAAATACATGACTGGATACAATAAGTTGATGGGGATCTGGAATAGATGTACATAGGGGTAATAATTCGACAAGATGTCTTAAGCCACACTCATCATTATCTGGTACATGACAATTGGACTTGTTGCACACATAGTTTGACACTCCCAGGGTATATGATTTGGAAATTCACAAACCCATCACGAAATATTATGAAGGATTTTAATAGAATATGACTATGAATGGCATAATATAAACCTAAGGTTTTGTCTATTAAAATAAATGTGTCTTGCTTTAGACATCCCCTGAGTAATTTTTCATGATCATGTGCCTTTCTTATATGATATGAGTTTTTTACCCCAAACTTTTCTCTTATTGCCAATAGAGAGAACTAGAAGAAACATGGTTAGTATTTAATAATTTAGATGATAAAATAATGGGAATTTTAAAAATTGGTATCCCATGTGGAAATCTTATAAAGAGAATTGGGAAGGTGGTTTGAGTATGGGTTATACTTATGAATATAAAGAGACCACAAATGACTGCTAAAGGTTCATGATGTTCTTCCATTATTTTTTAAATTTATCATAAGAATCATAATTATACTTATGTTTAGGAACCTTAATACATTATTAATATTTCATATTCTATTTAATATCTATTTAGTAATAAGTAGATTAATAAATAGTAATTGTTTACAAATAAATATGGATGAAAGAAGTAATTAAGTTTAGGAATTCAAAGATTATGTTATATGAGTCATGAAATATGTACGTATTTTCATTATAAGTTTTCATTATGGATTGAAAATAATATGTTTAGTGGTGATGAAGACATAGAGAATTGATATTCTGATTAAAGGAGGGTAACACTTAATGTGATCAAGATGTTGAAGAAATTATGTTTTTCTTGGATAAACAAATGATTAAATTGGATAATGTAAATTGGACAGAACTGAGGACCATGGATCTAATTCTTTATTGGTTGACAGAGTATTCTTTGTCATCATGGATGATTTTTTCAACTTCTTGGTTCTACGTAATATATCCAGTAACCTATTTAATAAAGAATTACGCATGTTTTCCTAAATTATCTATGGTAATTTGTGTTATTACCATATTTTAATAGAATATATGATGAGCGTATTAAAATTTTTGGAATTTGATAACCATGATATACTTTATGATATATGGTGGAAAAATGTTAGGCTGTTTTTTGGAATTATTTCTAATGTTTTGAATTTTCATCTTTTGGAAGGGTGATAAGGTTAACCATTCATGGAATGGTTTTGTTAAACATTAGATGAATTTTTTGAGAATAAAGTATTATATTACCATATGAGGATTAATGGATATTGGTTAACCTATTATAAAAATGTGGTGTTGATGATATCTGATGATAGATGGGATGGAATATCATGGATCTCATGATCTGTTAGTTCTTTAGTAATAAAAAAAATCACCTTCCTTTTTGGAGATAGAGGTGAAGTGGATCAAGGAACAACAAAGGGTGAATTGTTGCGAAATCATGAAATTATATCATTTCATTAAAATTCTTTAACTTCAGGAAAAAGTATCTTGAAATAAAAAATTTATCTTATTACCTCTTTCTTTGATGAATCAGATTGTCACTTAGTTTATAACATATTTTTGGCTTTCTGATTCTTAACTTTCTCCCAACCTTGTTCTCTATCACTTTCTATCAGAACATGATGGTAACATTTCCTTTTTTTTTACCCATGTTTTCACTTCCCACCTATGTTATCCTATGTAGGAATCTCATTATAAGTTACTTTAGGTAACTGTTATGGTTTTGACTTTCCCTTTTTAAGGGATGTATTATTATTTAATTGTATGATGTGGGTTTTTTTATGAATTAAATTTTCAATTGTTAAATCTTTGATATCCCAGATGAATTATTCTTGAAAAAATAATTTTATATCATGTATAATTTAACACCATATTATTTTCTAAAATATATTTTATAATTAATTTATATTTTTTGTTATTTTTCATTTCATGTGACACTGAATATATATATATATATATTAAGACACTACGTCAAACATTCCTTTTACATGGAACCAACTTGGATAATGATACAAAAACAAATGACATAGATTTCACTAAAAATCAACATTGAATTGGCATGTGCTACATGCTATACCGACTTGGGGTATGTTACATGCAATGATGAGTTTCTACGAAACAACATTTTATTGATATAATTATTTAAATGAGTTAGGTATATTCTAGTTATTAAAACTTATTAATATTAATAGTAATGACTAATTTCCAAATTTTTTTTATTTCTTTATATAAATATAAAATAATTATAAAGATAATTTTAATTTTTTTGTAAAGTCATTATATGTTTAAAAATAATATTTTTTCAAATGAAATGATTTTTGTGCCCTTTTGTGAATTTAAACAAAATAAATTTTGGACACATTTAAATTGAATTAGATAAAAAAGATTTATTGTTTAATTTATAAGTATTAATTTAACATAGGGTAACATTTTATAATTTTTATAATAAACATCATTTTTTGATGAATACTAAAAAATATAGCATTTTACGTAATAAATTCATTTTGGTTTAAATATTTTTTAAGTTAAATTATACATTAAATTTTATTTATGGATACATTAGATCAGTTATACATCTATTAGTATAATTATTTTCATTATAATCAATTTCACTTTGAAATTGAATATAAATACTTAACAATCTTTTGACCATTTTTTCTACATTAAAAAACCCGATATATTGTACCATTTACGAGATTAGCATTAATAATTTCATTCTTCTTCTATGAGTTGAATATATAAATTGGAAATAAACCATTTTAATCACTATTAAATTTTTATTCTAGTTATAACATGTTAATTTTTGACCAAAATGATTTGTAAAAGTGATAAAAATTGATCACAGCGATTAATGTCAAAATAATATTAATTAGTAACTAAACAATAATCAAATGGGGGGTAATGAACTATAAATTTTTTTATAAAAACATTTTATGTAAATATTAAGTCCATTAAACTTATATTATATATATTTTTTGTTAATACTTTGTTTTGTAATAACAAGTGTATGCCTAACTTGTTTTAAAAAACTACTAGTAAGACCTTTTCCTTCTCTATAAATGGCCACAAACATTCCCTCTTCTAAAAACCTCTCAAATCTCTTAAGATCCTCCAAGATCTTCACAATACACTTATAAAAATTCATAACTTTCTCTTATAATACTCTTCTTGGGAATAATTAAATGCAAAGAAACCTTTTCGCACAAACCAAAAAGACTTTCAAAATTAATAGGTAATGTCTTCTCTCAAGATACTATCTTTTATTTTCCTTCTCCACCCATCACCCACACTATTTATTCCATGATTGTATAGAAACAAAATTATAGTAAATATAATTGTTGTTTTTATGCTATGTTCTTAACCTACATGTACACGCACATCCTTCTAATGGGTAAAGAACATATTGTTTATGTGTAGGACGAAGTACAGCATCACTAAATGATGATTGTTCATTTTTCCTTTAACACCTCTCATGGGGAAAATTAAAATGTAAAATATATTTATATATGTCGTATATTATATTTATTAGGTATTTTAACTTATTTACAACTTTTTAAACACATATCATTTTATCTTCTATTTGGTGTAAATTTTTGAGGATGTATGGACTACCGCCCCCTCAAAGTGATGTGATTCATTCACACACTACATGGAATGTATTAATGATGGGTTTAGTGAACTTATATGACATATAATATAATATAAGGTTAATTTAATAAGTATATGTATACATAAATATACATATATTTCATGTACTTGTTTTCATTCAATATGACAATAAAATGGAAACAATGTTCATGTGTATATACAACTTACCATCTCCAGGAACGGTGTATTCCATTTCATACATATATATTATACAAATTATTATATTAGAAATATTTCAAATATAAATTATATTTATATCTTGTTTTAATTTATTTAATTAAAGATATATGTATAAGGACCAATGATATAACTAATTAAGACACAATTGAAAAACAATGTGAATATTACCAAAAGTGTAACCGTAACATGGAATTGCTAACAAGAAGGTAATATAAAGTCATAATAAATCCATATATGTTATTATATATAATAATATTTCCCTGAAATATATTTATAATAAATTTATATTTAAAAGAAAAAAGGTTTGAATGACTCGATGAGAGTCAAGACATGAGGTAAGCTAATTTCATCTCACTTCTTATTTCTGTGAGATACATTCATTATTCACCACCAATTCCATTTATGTTGTGTTTATAGTTCCCATGGATGTATTATATGAATATTATATTTATATTTATGTGTATTTACATACCCATATTAGGATCTTCATTTCATTGGGTTTATGTTACAAAATTTACCAAACCCATAATGTAATTTTGTCATAATTTACATTATTTAAGACACATGCAATGTTAGGAACCTATATTTTTTCATGAGGTGTATATATTGCCTTTGAAATTTTATATCATGAATATAATTATTTTCCTGATATTTTAAGCTTCATTTAACCTCATTTTCTTAAATTGGGAGGCTGGTTCAATGATTCCAAGTGGAAAAGTTTTACTGAAACCATCACATCGGTTATCGATATTTTTTATGTTTATGATTTCTTTGATAAAATATTATAAACAATATATCAAGAAAATTCCTGAAATTTATTATATCCTTTATATTCATGATTAATGAATCTATTTGTCCCATTATTCAACTCCTTTGGATATCAGATAGTTAAAAATGTGTTTTTTAAAAATCATGATGTTTCCCTATCTTCGGTTAAAAATATGTGTCACATAAAAACCATGTTTTATAAAAATGTCCTAAAATAGTATTATACTATTCTCCTATAATCCTTAATAATATTTTTTAACCATTTTACTATTACAAATGTTTTTAAATAAATAATCTTGTCTCATTTCACCCATGTCATTTTCATCCATTTTTTTGTGCAAAAGGAATGTTCTTTTTACCTCATACAACATGTAAATATTTACGCACTGTCATTTATATGAAGCTTCCTTTGCATGTTTAAAGGATAATTTTAAAGAATTTTTTTTAATTATTTTCAACTAAATTGTTTCTAAAATGTTTTTACATTATTTTATATGTTTTCACTAAATTTTGTTTCAAAATGATTTCTAGTTTTATTTATAAATTTTCTAGAAATTTTCTTTGAAAATTATTTTCAAATGGTTTTGTATATTAAGATTATTTTTTCAAAGAAGAAATTATATTTTCTTCATGAAAATATTTTTAAAAGATCTTTTGAAATTATTTCTCATCTAGTCTAACATCCATTTGTGTTACTCATGCCTTTTGGGGAAATTCTTTAATGTTCACATTCATATTATTTCTAGGAATGGATTATGTTTTGATTGTAACGCCCCGACCCCAGCTACCCAGAGTCGGTGCATTACTTCGTAACATTGGCATGATCACAAGAAAGATCAAATCTCGAAAGACCGATTGGTTTAGTAGCCTTGGAAACACTAGATATATTCATAAGTTTTACATTACATCATAAAATGAAAAACTACTACAACAACATAATGTTTCCACAGTCCACACTATAATCCCCTCATAATATCCCTGCAGGTCATTCATAACTTACATCTTCACTTCCTGGGAAAAATAAAACATAGAAAAGGGGTGAGCTCAAATGCCCAGTAAGGATAACAATATAGCGGAAACTTTCATCAATAAGAATAAACATTTAAGGCAATGTATAACTAAAACAAAAGCCTTTTAAACATGAACTTTCAACATGGTATGGCATAAATAAAATGAAATAATGCCATTTACTTATTCACATGGATATTCTACTAATCGAATAATCACATGCAAAAATCAATAACCACTTTCATAATGTTGGAATGCATAATGCTAAACGTTAATTTCTTTGTCTAGGCCTCATCCCAAGACCTAGGGGTTACTTCTAACCGGAACCCAACCCGGAGTGCCTCTAATAACCGGACACCAACCCGGAGTGCCTCTAATAACCGGACACCAACCCGGAGTGCCTCTAATAACCGGACACCAACCCGGAGGGCATACTTTTACCAGTCCCTAACCTGGAGGGCTTACTTTAACCAGTCCCCAACCTGGAGGGCTTACTTTTACCAGTCCCCAACCTGGAGGGCTTACTTTTACCGGTCCCCAACCCGGAACATACTTGTTTAGCACATTCATCTGAAGAAAAGTTTGAAATATAACATAAACATTCGGATTAAAACTAGCATACGAAATGTCAATAGTTTCACCATAAACTATGAATGGTATAAAATAGCACATCCACAGTCAAAAATATCACAAAACCTTCAATACAATATAGAAGTTTTGTATTATAATAAATCAACTTCAAATAAGAGTAAAATCCATTAAAGGATGTTGACATAGATGAAATCAAAACACTTTTTTAGAGAAATATCTCTTTCTATTTTTGAAATCATTTAAGAGCCATATAAAATAAAACATTTTCTTGAAAATATTCTCGTAAGCTTGTAAGGAAAGCTTTGACGATTTTATAACGGCGTAAAATAACCGCACCCGCCGTATAAGTTAAAAAAAACATTCTTACCTCAATTCTGTCGAAAAGGTTAAAAAGGACCTTGTTTTGAAAACGACGGAAAGATTCCTTTATAAACCTCTTATAAAAAGTCAAACAAGGTTATAAATGACTTTAACCCATATTCTTGTAAATAGTAAAAATGTTTTGAAATACATTTTTAAGAAACATGGATGTGGATGATAAAGATATCCCAGTAGATTATTACGTATAAACAACCTCGGATAATGAAGAGATTGTGAAATAACCCTTACCTTGTACTTTTCCTTGGTTGGGGTAGGTTAACCTCCTGTATAATGGTTAAATAGTTGTTATTAAATTATACAAGAATCATATATATTAATATGATATCATATATGATCTTTTAACATTGATTTGTTAATAATATCTTAGAATTATCGTCGTTTCGGGAGTTAACTTACTCATTTTATTTTATATGTTTTGTTACATAAGCCATGGTTGTTGTATCTTATTCATATCCAGAATGATATCCAGTCCTTAAAAATCATTTTTAAATCATCAAATGATAATTATACTTGAATGGATACGATGGAGAATGAATCTCATCGCGTTCGTGGAGACGGTAGTCCGTACGTACGCACGAGCGACAATATCATTCTTTTGATATTAAAATAATATATAAATGGATGGTATATCATATATACAGAATCATTAACATGTTATATTTATTATTTACATGAGTTACACATCATTATTATACCCATCCAAATAATATTATATTGAATAACAATTACACCACGACGTGGAGACGGTAAGTCGTACGTACGCACGTATGGTGACATGTTATTCAAAGGGTGGATAGAATACTGAATATGATTGTACCATATTTATAATAACATCACAGTATATGTGAGATACTGGAGTTATTATTTTATAATGGTAAGAACAATGGAAGAAGAAGTGGAAGAAGAAATGAACTTGGAGAAGGGTGGTGAAATCATTACCTCTTCTTCGGGTTCTTCCTTTTGATTTGATCAAAAGGTCTCCTTAGGTTGGCTTTCTGATCAAACTAAGGCCTCTAGGTTGTAGTGAGGGATGTTGGGAGAGTATTTGGTCAGAGTTTGGCCGAACCAAAAGGCTTTGAAGTTGTGAAGAAATGAGAAGGAGGAGTGCCCTTTTATAAGAGGGGTGAGGGGCACCTTTGGAAAAGCTAGAAATATTAATTTATAATAAATTCATATTCGGTTTATAATGGCTCCAAAGTTGATTATTCAAAGTTTAAGGTGGGGATAGGTCGAAAACCACTCAACCAATAGAATTTAGACAGGTTTGGGTACTTATATTAACCTTATCTTTAAGTATTAACTCTAAGTTAATTAGTTTCACTTTTACAATGTCTCTTTGTATTTTATATAATATGGTTAATAAACTTACTATATACATCCAAGAGACCCCCAAGTGGTACATTAATGATGAACCTATCATGATATAAGTCTCTTGGCCGAACCTTAGATTTTTAGGAATTTAATATCAATTAATAATATAATATTTGTTTTAAGAACTCTTTTATGTCAATTTTGACACTATTCAATAGTTGATTTTTGTGAAACTCATAACAGATTGATTACTTCGAACAAAGTAGATTAAATAAATCCTAATATATCATATTATCCTATAAAATTAGTTTAATTCATTAAAAGTTTCATATTATATTTATTTGGGTATTTATAATATCAATTATTTTAATTTTTCACTATTATAGTAATTACTGCATCATCATTGTGTCATAAATAAAATAAATTATTTAATGTCTAAAAATTATAAATAAAATATCATTATGTAGGAAATCGGTTTATCTTTCTAATGAATATTTATAATCTAAAATCCAACTTATATAACCCTATGTAACAATTGTTTTTCTAAAAGATATATGCTTGTGTCATTTTTGTATTCATTTTGACTTAATTAAAATAAAGTGTCATTATCACTTACAAGTGGATCCATGGGGTCCCAAAATTGACACAATGATGCCCATGGTCGACCATGTATCAACCAATAGGGTTAAGACATGTTTTAAGGTAATTTAGTATTATTATAATATTATTTTTTAACCCTTATTTACCGGATTTACCCTTAACCATGGTAAATAAAATATTTACCGCAGTAATTATTCAAAATGTCTAAAAATAAAAGTTACCTATTTACACAATTTGAACATCCTGATTCCAAATATGGAATCCATTTTCCTAAATTCAAAACACAGAAGTGGCAGAAATTAATTTAAAATTAATTCCCGCTGTCAAAACAAAAAGCGTGTTTTTAAGAGATAATAACTATCAAAAGATTGACACTTGTTTATGTTCGGTTTAATTGTAAAATTATGTCCAATGACCAACATTATATTAAATGATAAAAATATATTCTAAATATACTTTAAAACCACTCAAATGCATAATTTATCACTATTAATTGTTTTGATTAAAAAAGTTGTTTTTAATTAAAATTTAGTAATTTTCACTATTCATCAAAATATGAAAGTTATCCGAAAAGTACCAAAATTTCACCTTAGGCTAAATTCGATATTCCGAATCCAAAAATGAAGTCCATTTTCAAATATAAAATATATATAATTTCAAAAAGTAGTTATTACTATTCATAGCGGCTAGTTTGATTGGTTACGGTGTGTTAGAACTTGGTGTTGCGTACAACACACACTAGCATACCGTGGAAGCTTGGGATGTTTCATTTTAAATTTTTGATGTCCCCATTTAGTCAAAAAGTTTAAAATATAGTATCTAAAAAGGGTTCACTATTAAAATTTGGTAAAAGTGAAATACTAAAAATGAATTTGTTCTTACATTATGTCTAAGAAACTCATAATATGGATTCTAAAATTATAAGGATTATATAAAGTTTAAAATTTAGTTGACACTATTCATAACCTCTTTTGAACAGCTTGTTTGGTAAGTCATGGTGCGATTGAACTTGGTGTTGCGTGTAGTGAAAGTTATTGAATTATTTTGAAGAAATAACACACTATAAAATCTTGGGGTGTTACATTCTCCCCTCCTTCAATAAATTGTGTCCTCGCAATTTGAAATTGTTTTTCGAAAATAAAATGTTGAAAGTAGAAAATATATTTGTGGGAAAACCCACATCGGAAATTGGGTTACTAAAATTTAGTCTTAATATGAGGAAAAGAGAAATCAAAGGGTCACCACCAAATTATGATCTCGATTAGGAGAACATTGGTGGAAATTGGAGACATATAATCGGAGGAAAAACGTAAATATTTATAGGTAGTGATTGAGGTCATAAATCACAAACAAGTATAAAATTGAGGTCCTTAAATTCATCAATCTATGATGAATTGAAATACCATCGGTTCAACAAAACATAGGGTATTAGGATAAACCATTTTTGACGTTTCAAAATATCCTAGTTGAAATCCCACATCGAAAAATGAATTAATGAGGCCTCTATTTAAAATAAAGAGTCGAAAGTATGAAGATTACCTAAAATAACACATACTAGGGTTCCATGTAGGAAAATATGGATATGGAAGAGAAATCTAACCATCAATTATCTGATGGAGAGTGGTATATAACATGGCTATGAAAAGGCCAAAAATCCCAAAGCCATAAATTAGTGATGATTTAACATACCATCTAGGACAACATTTTTGTTCTAAGTTCCTTTTCTTAATGATGAGGAATTTATTTATGAGATTGGCTAAGATCATAAGGAGATATACTTACTTTATAATTAGAGTTTTATCCATTAATAAATTTCTACCAAAAACTCATCATTCACTCGTAAAAAAAATTCTATTTATATTATTCATGGAGGGTTCCAAAATAAACGAATTTATAATTCATCTACCTGATCTTTAAAAAAACTACTTTATTTATTCCAGGACATCTCGTGGGATAGTGGTAGGTGATACACCCTTGTCGCCCTTCGGTTGCGGGTTCAAGTCTTGCGGCCTTGCCGGACGCGACGAGTTGCCGCCTACCTCCGGTTTGTCCTTTTATGGCAATCCAAAATAATCCAAACTAGAACTATCCAAAATACTTCTGTCCAAACTCACAGTCCAACATTTATAAGGAAGTTAAACATAATATAGATCCTTTTTACCCCGTAATAGCATATGAATACCTTCATCATGTATTACCATATTCCTTATTGATTACATTCATGCTCCCTTATTCCATATAGAATGCTAGATATACTTCATCAATCCAAAAATGTTTTAAACCCCAACAATGATGGAATATACAAATCATTAATCAGCTTCAAGGTAGTCAATAATATCCAATATAATTTGTCCAAATCAATCTTGTATTATTCTAATATCACCACCTCGGTATCTGAACCATATTATGGTTTATCTTTCTCTCAACCATATATTTTCCAAACATTTAACCTGCTACTGAGTCACTTTTCTTTGTTCCACACCATCTCAAGTCCTTAATGAAATAGTACTGCAGTACAGTCCTTATATACTCCATAATTATTATAACAAGTACATTGTTGATACAACACTCAATTGATATAATCCACATAATAACTCTAATCATTCCTCTTAATCTGTGGTAGTATCATAACTTGATTATTATCCAATAGCATCATTTGCGGCATAGTCTGATGACTGGGACATAGGTTCGCGTAGTGTCCAAACTCCTTGCAAATGAAGCATTGTACATTTGAAACCATTTTCTTACCCTTGCAGTCATGTACTTTGTGCCCTTTTCCTCCACACTTATAACAAACTCCCATTCCTTTCAGGCAAGTTCCAGGGTGTTTCTTTCCACAGTTACCACATATGGGAAAATTCTTCTTTTCCCTCTTCCCTTTATCCATCTTTCTCTCTTCTATCCTTTTCTTCTCTTGCTTCCCTTCAAATCCATAGGACTCAGTAAACTCTTTACTTATCTTATCAACACATGAAATTATTTCTTCATATGATGATAATACATGGGAGAATATTTCTCTTATAAATTCTAGCTTAAGACCATGAAATATATGATCCTTCCTTCTCTTTGGATCATGTGCATTTCTGGAGTTCTCATTCCTTCTACTGGGCGCCATTTCTAAACAATGGCATACACTAGATCAGTTTATGAATCAAAATACATAATCCCATACTTATAAAACACTTAACATAAATTGAACTATTTATGGATATAATCCATAATCATAAGAATGTTTTCTTTGAGGAAGTATATACTCATAATCCCTTCAAAATGATTTGTAAAGAAAATGAGAGTTATCCTAAGCATATCCCCCGGGAGTGTCGTAACCAAGAGTGCAGCAAGGCCCGTTGTCGTGCACCAGTTCCCGTTCGAGTCTAGCTCAAAGCGGTGTTTTCGGGTTTTACCCCTAGGTACATCTGTGCCAGAGCCGCCTCTACCTGCTCGTATCCAGACAGGGATGTATTGCTCGGAAAACTCACAAAATCTCTACAATACCAAAATTCTAGGAAGTTCTTCTATACTAATCCTCAAAGTTAATCTTAGGTCTACGTGCTCTAATCAGAGTTTATCTAAATCTAGCTTCCAAGGTTTGTACTAAACTTCCTCTGATACCAACTGTAACGCCCCGACCCCAGCTACCCAGAGTCGGTGCATTACTTCGTAACATTGGCATGATCACAAGAAAGATCAAATCTCGAAAGACCGATTGGTTTAGTATCCTTGGAAACACTAGATATATTCATAAGTTTTACATTACATCATAAAATGAAAAACTACTACAACAACATAATGTTTCCACAGTCCACACTATAATCCCCTCATAATATCCCTGCAGGTCATTCATAACTTACATCTTCACTTCCTGGGAAAAATAAAACATAGAAAAGGGGTGAGCTCAAATGCCCAGTAAGGATAACAATATAGCGGAAACTTTCATCAATAAGAATAAACATTTAAGGCAATGTATAACTAAAACAAAAGCCTTTTAAACATGAACTTTCAACATGGTATGGCATAAATAAAATGAAATAATGCCATTTACTTATTCACATGGATATTCTACTAATCGAATAATCACATGCAAAAATCAATAACCACTTTCATAATGTTGGAATGCATAATGCTAAACGTTAATTTCTTTGTCTAGGCCTCATCCCAAGACCTAGGGGTTACTTCTAACCGGAACCCAACCCGGAGTGCCTCTAATAACCGGACACCAACCCGGAGTGCCTCTAATAACCGGACACCAACCCGGAGTGCCTCTAATAACCGGACACCAACCCGGAGGGCATACTTTTACCAGTCCCTAACCTGGAGGGCTTACTTTAACCAGTCCCCAACCTGGAGGGCTTACTTTTACCAGTCCCCAACCTGGAGGGCTTACTTTTACCGGTCCCCAACCCGGAACATACTTGTTTAGCACATTCATCTGAAGAAAAGTTTGAAATATAACATAAACATTCGGATTAAAACTAGCATACGAAATGTCAACAGTTTCACCATAAACTATGAATGGTATAAAATAGCACATCCACAGTCAAAAATATCACAAAACCTTCAATACAATATAGAAGTTTTGTATTATAATAAATCAACTTCAAATAAGCGTAAAATCCATTAACGGATGTTGACATAGATGAAATCAAAACACTTTTTGAGAGAAATATCTCTTTCTATTTTTGAAATCATTTAAGAGCCATATAAAATAAAACATTTTCTTGAAAATATTCTTGTAAGCTTGTAAGGAAAGCTTTGACGATTTTATAACGGCGTAAAATAACCGCACCCGCCGTATAAGTTAAAAAAAACATTCTTACCTCAATTCTGTCGAAAAGGTTAAAAAAGACCTTGTTTTGAAAACGACGGAAAGATTCCTTTATAAACCTCTTATAAAAAGTCAAACAAGGTTATAAATGACTTTAACCCATATTCTTGTAAATAGTAAAAATGTTTTGAAATACATTTTTAAGAAACATGGATGTGGATGATAAAGATATCCCAGTAGATTATTACGTATAAACAACCTCGGATAATGAAGAGATTGTGAAATAACCCTTACCTTGTACTTTTCCTTGGTTGGGGTAGGTTAACCTCCTGTATAATGGTTAAATAGTTGTTATTAAATTATACAAGAATCATATATATTAATATGATATCATATATGATCTTTTAACATTGATTTGTTAATAATATCTTAGAATTATCGTCGTTTCGGGAGTTAACTTACTCATTTTCTTTTATATGTTTTGTTACATAAGACATGGTTGTTGTATCTTATTCATATCCAGAATGATATCCAGTCCTTAAACATCATTTTTAAATCATCAAATGATAATTATACTTGAATGGATACGATGGAGAATGAATCTCATCGCGTTCGTGGAGACGGTAGTCCGTACATACGCACGAGCGACAATATCATTCTTTTGATATTAAAATAATATATAAATGGATGGTATATCATATATACAGATTCATTAACATGTTATATTTATTATTTACATGAGTTACACATCATTATTATACCCATCCAAATAATATTATATTGAATAACAATTACACCACGACGTGGAGACGGTAAGCCGTACGTACGCACGTATGGTGACATGTTATTCAAAGGGTGGATAGAATAATGAATATGATTGTACCATATTTATAATAACATCACAGTATATGTGAGATACTGGAGTTATTATTTTAGAATGGTAAGAACAAAGGAAGAAGAAGTGGAAGAAGAAATGAACTTGGAGAAGGGTGGTGAAATCATTACCTCTTCTTCGGGTTCTTCCTTTTGATTTGATCAAAAGGTCTCCTTAGGTTGGCTTTCTGATCAAACTAAGGCCTCTAGGTTGTAGTGAGGGATGTTGGGAGAGTATTTGGGCAGAGTTTGGCCGAACCAAAAGGCTTTGAAGGTGTGAAGAAATGAGAAGGAGGAGTGCCCTTTTATAAGAGGGGTGAGGGGCACCTTTGGAAAAGCTAGAAATATTAATTTATAATAAATTCATATTAGGTTTCTAATGGCTCCAAAGTTTATTATTCACAGGTTAATGTGGGGATAGGTCGAAAACCACTCAACCAATAGAATTTAGACAGGTTTGGGTACTTATATTAACCTTATCTTTAAGTATTAACTCTAAGTTAATTAGTTTCACTTTTACAATGTCTCTTTGTATTTTATATAATATGGTTAATAAACTTACTATATACATCCAAGATACCCCCAAGTGGTACATTAATGATGAACCTATCATGATATAAGTCTCTTGGCCGAACCTTAGATTTTTAGGAATTTAATATCAATTAATAATATAATATTTGTTTTAAGAACTCTTTTATGTCAATTTTGACACTATTCAATAGTTGATTTTTGTGAAACTCATAACAGATTGATTACTTCTAACAAAGTAGATTAAATCAATACTAATATATCATATTATCCTAGAAAATTAGTTTAATTCATTAAAAGTTTCATATTATATTTATTTGGGTATTTATAATATCAATTATTTTAATTGTTCACTATTATAGTAATTACTGCATCATCATTGTGTCATAAATAAAATAAATTATTTAATGTCTAAAAATTATAAATAAAATATCATTATGTATTAAATCTTGTTATCTTTCTAATGAATATTTATAATCTAAAATCCAACTTATATAACCCTATGTAACAGTTGGTTTTCTAAAAGATATATGCTTGTGTCATTTTTGTATTCATTTTGACTTAATTAAAATAAAGTGTCATTATCACTTACAAGTGGATCCATGGGGTCCCAAAATTGACACAAAGATGCCCATGGTCGACCATGTATCAACCAATAGGGTTAAGACATGTTTTAAGGTAATTTAGTATTATTATAATATTATTTTGTAACCCTTATTTACCGGATTTACCCTTAACCATGGTAAATAAAATATTTACCGCAGTAATTATTCAAAATGTCTAAAAATAAAAGTTACCTATTTACACAATTTGAACATCCTGATTCCAAATATGGAATCCATTTTCCTAAATTCAAAACACAGAAGTGGCAGAAATTAATTTAAAATTAATTCCCGCTGTCAAAACAAAAAGCGTGTTTTTAAGAGATAATAACTATCAAAAGATTGACACTTGTTTATGTTCGGTTTAATTGTAAAATTATGTCCAATGACCAACATTATATTAAATGATAAAAATATATTCTAAATATACTTTAAAACCACTCAAATGCATAATTTATCACTATTAATTATTTTGATTAAAAAAGTTGTTTTTAATTAAAATTTAGTAATTTTCACTATTCATCAAAATATGAAAGTTATCCGAAAAGTACCAAAATTTCACCTTAGGCTAAATTCGATATTCCGAATCCAAAAATGAAGTCCATTTTCAAATATAAAATATATATAATTTCAAAAAGTAGTTATTACTATTCATAGCGGCTAGTTTGATTGGTTACGGTGTGTTAGAACTTGGTGTTGCGTACAACACACGCTAGCGTACCGTGGAAGCTTGGGATGTTTCATTTTAAATTTTTGATGTCCCCATTTAGTCAAAAAGATTAAAATATAGTATCTAAAAAGGGTTCACTATTAATATTTGGTAAAAGTGAAATACTAAAAATGAATTTGTTCTTACATTATGTCTAAGAAACTCATAATATGGATTCTAAAATTATAAGGATTATATAAAGTTTAAAATTTAGTTGACACTATTCATAACCTCTTTTGAACAGCTTGTTTGGTAAGTCATGGTGAGATTGAACTTGGTGTTGCGTGTAGTGAAAGTTATTGAATTATTTTGAAGAAATAACACACTATAAAATCTTGGGGTGTTACATTGATAGCATGATAGTGATAAAACATTTTTCCCTTTCATGTGTTACATTATTTTGAAACTCGTTTCTATTTCAAGGTTATATTATATTGAATCCCACTAATTTTCACGAGTTATGTTGATGATGAAATAAATATTAATCCTATCTTTTTTCCATAGGTTATGATATTAATAAATGTTTGTAATACCCATTTCATTTCTTGGGTTATGATATGATTTTTTAAGATCTTGTGGTACATGTATGTCTGATTTCATTTTGAAACTAGTGGGACCTATATCACCCTCCAATGCATTGTGCAAAGATTTATATATCCTGAGATAGACTAAGATGGTATTGGTAATGAACCTTTAATACTAAGATATCCCTGGGAGCAAAGCATGACAACCAAGATTTTATGAGGAGTAAACACATGCTACTATGATATCCATGGGGGTGAACCATGAGTGACAAGATGTTCTGGGGTGTGAACCCATACTTCCACGATGGTCTTGGAATTTATGCCTTGGATACTATAGAATTCATATTATATGCTTATGTGTCTTCCACATTTACATATTGTATTCCTATGTTATTAGTTTCTATTTGATTCATGTCTTATAAACTATCAATATTTATGCCATGATTAATGTATATAATATTTTATATGCAGGGTACAATGTTCTATTTTCATGACCATATCCTCATACCCATATATTCATGATTATTATTACATGTCTCCCTTGTTTACACTTATTGAGCATTTGAAATGTCCCCTTTTTATGGTTCCTTCCTAAGGTTATAAAGATATGTATCATGTTTTATGTGTATAATAATGTTTCTAGTCAAGAAGAACCTAGTGGGAGATAATATAGCTCACTTATGTATCAGTGTTTATGTATCAATGTTTCTAGTGTCACTAGACTAGTACAGTCTTTGAGAGTTTGTTTCTATACATTTTTATGTATTCCAAAAAAGTTAAGTAATTACTATTTACATTAATACTGCTACATTATAATTCCAATCATAGGTCAATCATGGATCTAATAATAATTAAAAAGATATATTTGGAACATTCTCAACTATAAGAGGTAGTTGAATCAGTGTTAGGGGACATTATTCAATTTATCTTTGTGTCTATTTATTTTTTACTATATAATTTTAAGTTATGGAATCTCTAGTTCTCTCAATATTACCTAATTATACTAGAACATACAATCACATCAATAGAAGAGGCACAACCAATTTACAATGTTCACATTTCAAAATGAAAGGCAAATATTTGGTGTGATCTAGGTAGAACCATGATCACACAACCCACCAGTTTCACCTTGTGAGATAAATTGTGTGGTGGATATCTTGAGATATTGTTACACAAATCCCAATAGTGTATCATGCATCCTAAAATTTTAAAAATACAATTGTATCTTTATAGTACATCACAAAATGTATAATAATGTGTCAAATAACAACTTAAGAGTCTTCCTTCTAATTTAAACATATAATTTTTTTGACGTGTTTAATTTTATTATTAATCTTATAATACATTCACTGAATCATCCAAGAGAAAATAATTCTTTATTTTATACATTTATAAAGGTGGTTAATTTATCTTTTTTCATGAATAACATCAAACATAGCTTTTTTACACCATAAAAAACTAAACAGTTGCTACTTCATCTTATTCACAACAAAAATATAGAAGTAATTATATGATATCTATTTAATATTATTTTTGAGAAACAATGAAATAATTTTCTTCTAATGTGTACTATAATGCACAATACTCCTCTTCTTCCCCCTTTTTCTTCTTCTTCTTTTTTTTCTTATTCCTCTTCTTTAATTATTATAACAAACCATCACTGGATCTCATCATTATTTTCTTCTTATCTTATTCATTAATATAAAATAAAAACAATAGTATTTCCTTTTTCATATCATTAACACCACATCATATATATAGATGGATCATCTTATTTTACCTTTTGACCTCATAGGATTAGTTATAGATATTGAAGTCCGGTTCACTATTTTTCATCAATACTGGATTTTTTAATAAAATATTCAATATCAATTATTATATTTATATTTATATTTAACTAGAAGAATATATTTTATATTTAAAATATTATTCATCTAATATATACTGAGTCAAGAATATTATCTCAATTTTAATCTCTATAAATCATGGAATTTAATTCACTGTTCATTACTTTTTGGTGTCCTGTAGACATTTGATTTATTTGTCCTTTCTCATTATGTTGGGAAACATCATGGATTACACATTTATGGATTTTATAAAATAATTCTACAAAATAAACTTATAAAAATCATATCCATGTATCAAGGATTATATGAATATTTCAATCATAGTTTTCCCTTACAACATAATGAAGATATCTCCATGGATCTTATTTACCTTCCATATTTAACTTAGATCTTCGATTATCACCATCAGATTTGTGTTTCTTTATTCCAATGTTTTAATTTTTCATGATTCTCAAAAATTATCTAAAAATAATGTTTCTTAGGTATATTGGTACCTATGAAGAAACATTACCATGTGAACTCCTTATACCATATGATTACTCTACCATACAAATTTATTATACCCTATCATAGCGGATGATGTACCTTACAAAAATCATCAAGTATGCCTATGAAGTCTTTGATCTCTATTTCTTCAGAAATCCCTATACATTGGACATGAGTGAATCTAAATTGGATTAATTGAAGGATTTAGGTGAAGCAAGATTGGGTGAAGTCGTTGACTTGGGTGAATCTTACTAGGGAAAATCTAGGGACTTGGGAGAATTAAAAATTCATAAATTGTTCAATTCATTAATGTATAAAACAACTAAATTAATGATATAATTCCCAATAAAAAATTATGTAGATTTGGAGGAAAACTTGAAGTAATTAAACTGAATAAGATGTTTCCCTATATAATGAGAAAGGAGGAATTAATGGTAGTGATCTGAGGATGGAAATTCACTATGCAAAAATATCTAGTAAAGTTGGTGAGTTTAAAATATAGTGATCATGGGGGACCAATTATTGTCCATCAAATATATTAATGAATTGTTAAATTTTTAGGACCAACACATCATCATTATATTATCCTTAGACTATTCCTTACGGGTAATTAATGTAAAATAATTGATGGGTTATGCCTTTATTTAAATAATTATGTTATTGTTGAATGTGAAAACTAATAAACATGGTTTACCATGTTCCTACCAATAGGTGGAAAATATCAATTAAATTAAAAATAAATATTTAACACCGTGATTCACCAATCCCCTCATAGGGTGTCTCAAGGTACTATTATAAATATGATACCAGAAATTTCTAGATGAAAAGTATTAATATATCCTTTGAAAATACTCATATGAAAAATAACATGGAGCTTCTCTCCCAACTCCAATAGTGACACTCTGTATGAGGATTATTTGTGTGGTTTTTTACCTTCCACGTGTGGTGGTGTATGATGGTGAATATTAAAATATAACAAAGTATCACACAAATTTTTAATTTGTTAATAGTATTACAGGTCACAAATCTAATATAAGAGTTTATAAGTAATATAGAATTTGTTAATTATATATCACACTCCATATAGTACTAAAACAATACCTTATGTTATTATTATCAATCATATCTTATATTCCACCATATATGATAGACATGTTCTCCTCCACTATTCGACCCCATGTAGGCTCTATCCCTCCTACATGCAACTCGAGGATGACTCCCATATTTTTTCATTCTCAGTTATCCCTATGATGCTCTGGATGATTGGTTGGTTAAGCTATCTTTAGAGTTTTCCATTTTTTATTACATTTGATAAATTATAGGTATCTTGTCACATTATATGAGTAATATAATATTATTAATTTCAATGACAATTTCTAAATATAGGTTCATAAGTACTCTTTCAAACCATACTTCATTATAAAAACTCAAATCCATCATTTCAAATTTAATTTTTTTTTCTCTTCAACTTTATAAAAGTGTTTCAAAAAATAGTAATATTTAAACATGAATACATATGGAAAATTATTATTAAAACACCTTCATCATAGAGATACAGTATACATCATTAGAAATACTCCATGAAACAATAATACATCAATTATACATTTCCTTCAAATTCAACAAATAAATTAAAACTAAAATCATGGTCTCTTCCCTTTCCATATGAATAATGATAAGAAATTTCACCAATACAACATAAACATATTTATTAATTAATTATTCACTTAATATAAAGTAAAAATTTACTTGGGAGAACTTCTTATCAACATTCCTAGCTTCTTAGAAAAACATAAAATCTCTTCTTCTTCGTAGATTATTATTTTTCCCATATTGAAATTAAAATTCATTGATACATTACTATAATTGAAAAAAAATAACATATTGAAAGTGTACTCGAAAGGGATAAGTGGTTTAGAATGAGTATATAGTAATTTCCAAATGATTTTAATGGTAACATACTATATTCGTTTTGAATGTGTATCTAACAAACTCAAAGGGTGATATTATTAACAAACAAACCCATTGGGTAATTTTTTGGGTTGTGTTTATTAACATGGATACTAAAGGGTCCTCCAATGGATCACACATACTCATGAGAATGTATGAAGGATTTTTGGAAGAATATATTTAAATCTATACCTACATGTTATTTATAGAGCTCTAAATTGAGATCCACTTAACACATGATATGGTGAGGTGGTTCAATGGGCCTTTAGAGAACCTCCCTAAATTGGAAAGTTGGTCGAATAGTTGTGAGGGAATGATTAGTTGATGGTGGGGAGACTATACCCTCAAGTGATGATAATAATAATGGTCCATATATTTATATAAAACAACAGAAGAATAACCATAACAATGTAAGAAAAAAATCAATATCGTAGACACATATTCAAATAGAAGTAGCAATAACTATTCCAAAGGAATCATACCATTTGAAGATATGTACACATGTCATGAGAATCATACAAAACAAACATGTAAGGTATCACATGAACAACCATAATAATATGTATATATATATATATAAACCCAAAGGAATGTACAATATGATGTATTGGGACCACATGGTTCACTAAAACCCATCACATGAAAAGAAGTACATCACGGATCACTATATTCAAGAGTACAAACACATTCTCTGGCCTCATTTCAAAAACATATAGTCTACATGTGTCCTGAGGGAGCTATGTGGGGTGTGGGTATAAACTCATTCGACCAATAAAAATGTGTTCCTTATTAGATCTATAATTATATAGTTTACACATAAATAAATAAATATAATCAACTCAAACATAAAAATAAACAACTCACTCCACTTGTTCACAACAGAAACAATTATTCTTTTTACCAACTTTGTCCAATGTTGAGTAGAATGACATAACCAAGGATGGTCATACTAGAAGTACCATGGTATCTCAAAATCATACATTTCACTCATAACCCAATGCTATCTAGAACCTATTGTGAAACCAATCGAGTAAATGGAATCTCATCAGCATTCCGATCAATGCATTCTAGTTCCCTTATATTTCAATTCAAAACTCAAAATCGGCTCAACAACATGATGTCCTAAGGCACGAGGATATCCATCCTCCAATACTTAATAAATATTATTCAACTCACCAACATGACAACCTAAGGCCAAGTGATATTCATCCTCCACTAATCCTGGCCAATCATAATAAATATAACGGTAGGCCACATCTCCCAGTAAATGGTATCAATCACCATATCTATTAGATTTCTATAGTGAACACTTCCTCCATAACTGATGGTAAACAACATCTACTAAGCAGTGATAAATATGAAGGCCTCCCACAATAATGGGATTTCAAAACTACCTCAACTGATTCTTATATGTTTACATATGACTCCAGTGGAAACACTGGTTTGAAATAGTGAGGAAAAATGTCCAACATGTACTTATGATAGAGTATCCAAAAATATCATTTTCACCTACGGTCCTTGTCAACCAAATCCGATGGTTTGACCAATTATTTCGTGGCCCATGACCTCATTTCTGAAATTAAAATCACATGAATTTTGAGGGTCAAAACCATCTTAATTAATGCAGGCCACGGCCTCAACCAGACAACATCATTGCCTCAATCCTAATGAAGCTAGTCACCACAACATAGTGATCAACATCAACTCAATACCTCATCCCATGACCATCACATTCCTCGAAAATCATATGATCCACATACACTATTAATTAATTATTTGGTTAATAAGAAGCCATAACAATCAGAAATCAAATCAGAATTCTCATTCAGTCATGTTATGTCATACATGGATAAAAGAATTTATTTAAAATATGAAAATCCCCTTCAGCTTCATCCATTATAATTATAAATGAAATATGTACTTCATTAAGGTCACTCTAACCAATCATGAATGGGGATTTAATTATGAATTCCATAGACAACATAAAAATATAGACAAATCTAGGAACCACCTACCTTTGAATCATTGGTGCTCACTCATAAAAAAACCTCTAATTTAGGTTGAAGGAAAAATGGTGACTTCTAAAAAATACTTGAAAATAGAGGGAAATATATCTCTGGGATTTTTAATTCAGTGTGATGAAATAAGTGAGAAATATAAGATAAAAACTAAAATCCTAATCGAGTGGAATTTATAGCCACAAATGGAGCTTGAATAAGAGATCAAATATAGATGAGGGTTAAAAATCCTTAATTGGTGGTGAGGAGAGATCCACATATTATTGAAAGGATGTAAATACGTGGGAGGAGAGAATTTGATGAATCAATATTAAATAATGAGGGGGTAATGATCATTTTTTCTTCCATAAAAAGATCCATGGTTACCATATGGTTTGGAACATCTTGTTTCAACCATGGGGTTCTCACAATCCAAAGAGATATACACCTCACATGATCTAGATGCATGGTTTCACAAAACATGAACCAACCATCTGGGTGACTCTGAACACCTGCACTCCCGTAAATGGATGTCCAAAATTGGTGAATTGGTTAAAAATAATAAAGCCCATGAAAAGATGGTAGTATGGTTTATGCCACATGGTAAGACAAATCATGGGCCAACTTTGTGCCTCAATCTGTTTTTTCCCTAGAAATTGGGTTTCTGGAGCCCGATGCTTCCAAAAACCGTTCAAAATCTTGAAGAAATCAATGAGTTTTAAAACCCATTCGAGAATGACATAAAAATGTATTTTAACTCTAATGTGTAGGTCCTAAATCTTGAAAGGGATTTTGTCACATGTTCCAAACATCAAAATACATTGACCTTTTGGGAAAAAACCTATACTAAAAATTCAAGAAGTCAAAACCTCCCCAACATAAGATAGATATTCCCTAAGATATGTCAACTTACCATAATATATAACCAAACATTACCATATAATTCCACTTAATGCAGTCTACCCTAGTTACTAGTCTTATAAAATTTCCTTTATAGCATTCCCAACCTTATAAATCACCTTCTTGGTCACATCCCAACCCAAAATGATATTATGATGATTCCACCAACTATCAATGGCCACCCAAGTCCTTCCATGACATATTGTCATTCCTTAACGTTATCAAGTTTTCAATTACTCCAACTCCATACCTATTATCCATCAAATCATGCATCTAATCTGATTCTCATTAGTACCCATGTTATACATGAAATCCTAGAGTCTCACAACTCATCAAATACCAAAAGATCTTGTATCTTGTCGCATGCTCGAATGTAATCTGTCCTCATATAATATAATATATATATATATATATAGAATCATTTCTATTATAGCCCTAATTACTACACATCTTATACTATCCATGCATCACAATAAATTCCCACAATATACCCCATGCATGTACATCCCCTACATAAAACTCATCTTACATGATTCCCACATATAAACCATCTACTTTTTATTTTAGTTATCGCATGTGAACCTCATTCCTCAAAACTATCCTTGCCAGAAAAAAAAGTTCATTCCTTATTCAAAGAATAAATCTAACCATCATCAATTTCCTAACTTATTCAAATCCTTCTAGATCAAAAGAATGCATCTAGTTTGAAGCTCGACTACCTGAGGCCTTGCCTCCCAATAGAGATTCACCTACTACCATCCATTTACCCCACTATTTGGAATCTTTAAACCTTCCATGACCTATGTGTGTAGAAGAATTATCATTACATGATCCTAATACCACTCTCATTCCTACCTCATATCCCAGATTTGGATCTGTTCTATAGCTCCAAACTATCAAAGAAGGCTTCCTACAGAACCTCTCTAGATGCCACATATGACAGCATTATTAGAAATCCTTTGGATCTCACTCACACTAAGTCCAAACATGCCTTTACATCCCCCAAAGGAAGCATAATGTTGAAGAACTACTCCTCATTCACCTACCTATGTCTCCAGCTTGACTTGCTTTCTGTGACTCCACATAGCCACTCTTCCTACTACCCAATGAAACATTACTAAGTCACCTGATGTTATCACCCAGCTCAAAGATGATCTGTACGTAATGCTTCATTTGGATATTAGAGAATAATTCACCACCTATTGGAACAATTTATTCCTAAATATATTCACTTGAACCATGATGGAATGCAATAAACCATCTTCAAAGTGCCTCACCCTGGTAATGTCCTCACACACCATATAAGGGATAATTTTGGAAAAGTTTGTGAAATTTTCCACATAATCCATAAAATTTGTATCTCTATACTACATGATCATGAACTCGCATGATCTATGTTCCCTCAACAACTATAGGAAAAGGTTCTTGAAGAGCCTAGCCTCAAAATCCTTCTATTTCAGTCAGTCATATCTACAAGACTATACCTATACATCCACACAATTATTTTTTAGTACTCTAAGAATATAGTTAAACAACATCAAACTTAAAACTAGGGGTGTCTCAAGATTATTGAATATTGTCTACAAAGACTCGGCCCAGTTCTCATCTGCCAACATACAACCCTCACCATGAAATAATGATTGGTGTAGGGATTGCAACACACAAATCAAATAATACATAGACTTCTCAACTCACTGATCTGCCATATCAATAATTAGAATGACTCACACCAGGCTCACTATGAGTTACTCATCTATCCATGGTGAGAGTTATACCATATTTTGCAGCTTCCCTTCTTGTAACAGTGCCTATACCTTTGTACCATGATCATTGAAACCATCTAGTAACCCATCTAGTCCATTCTCTAGAATCACCAAATCTCCACCATCATAATGCTCCACCAAACCCCATATTGGAGGAATCACACTAAAAATTAAATACCAATTTCAAATATCCATAACAATCATATATATATCGCAACTAAAGAAATTTGTGACAAACAACACATATTATAAACCATAAATTCCCCTACTGTGGCCATGTATCATGTCATCTAGCCTTTTTTCCCCTACCTAACCATTACAGAGTCAGGAAACAAAAATAATTCAGCTTCATTGACCCTTACCTTACAATATCTGAGTCATATATCAAATATAATTTATATCAGATATCATAAATCTATGGTGTCTTTTTAGAATTCCACCAAAAGGTTTTAAATGAAAACATTTTTTATCTTTTTTTTAAATTTTAAATGAATAACCCCATTCATCTTCCCTGATTACCTATAAACAAGACATGCCCATATAGTATATACACATAAAATCACATACTAATCTTATCTAGAACCACATACATATGCTGGCTGTGTATAATTCCCCAAAATGTCTATGCTGGAAAACACTAATTAGCTATATGCTGATACTTTAAGGATCCCAATCCCTCTTAGTGCATTTTAGGTTCCCAATGACAATAAAAAATTTATACACAAATCATAAGATCATATGTGCCTATTATAAGGCATAAATACTACTCCCTTTCTATACTGATCCAAGGATCAAAATATCATAATTTAATAACATCACAACTAAGTGCACCACTTGAGGTGGAAATTAGTCAACTATAAAAAAATCATAACATTAATTACACTTCCTTTAAACATGGTTTATCCTTAGTTCATGGGACTTTAGAAACCCAAACATGATATATTTACCCAGTTATTAAAATAACATAGTCTTAGGTCTATCATATCCCTAATAGAAATACCACAAAAGGAAAAGAAAACTCCTTTGATACAATATAGAGATCCATGGCCTAGGAGAAACATAACACTTTCTGAGGATTTGTGGGCTAATGGGCCTTAATCACGAATCCCCATACAACAAAGCATACCAAATAGTGGCTAGGTCTTAATTAGGTGATTTTGGAGAGATGATATCCATAGGTGAAGATAATAATGTTGTCTTATATAGTTATATAACACAAAATAATAAGAACCATAACAATTGAAAAAACTAAATAATAATAGTATAAAATATACAAACAACAGTGGTAATAACCAATCCAAAAGCATCCTAAAATTTGTAAATAAACACACATGTCCTGATATTTATAAAAATTAAACACGAATGATTTCCCATGGCCAACTATTTGATTTAATATATATAAACTGAAAATAATACCATGTATAACGTAGGGTAACCACCGGGTTCACTTTCATCCATCCCATGAAATAGTGTACATCCATTTTCACATTGGTGTAAAGAGGAAAACATAACCAAAACATAATCTCAAAATTATCAATTCCATACGCATCTTGAAGGGATCATGTAGTGTGACATTATGTACATAGTATACCATAATAAACATCTTCCTAACATACATTCAAAATGAAATATTCTATGAATTCATAAGTAAATATCTTCAATTCTCACATAATAATAAACAACTCACTCCACAAGTGATCATTTCACCTACTTCAACTAATGCTAGTGTGGAATAACATATCAATGATTAGTCATATAAAAATTATCTTGATATCTCAAAATTATACATGTCACCCATCACCTCATTCTATCCACCACCACTTATTCCACCAATCGAGTATCTAGTATCTCATATTCTTACCCATCAATACATCATTGGTCACCCAGACCTCTATTCCAAAGTCATCATTGACTCAAAAACCCAACATCGAAAGGCACTATGATATCTCTCCTCTAATAAAAAATAAATATTCATCATATCAATATCCCACCATCCTAAGGAATGGTGATATATATCACAAAATAATCCCATCCCATTATCCCCAATATTAAAGTGAGCCTCAACCCCCAAATGATGGTCTCAAACACCTTATACCTTCACTTTCTATAGTGATAACCTCTTCTAGAACTTGTTTTCAACACCATCCCATAAACAATAAAATTACTAAGGCCTCCACCCACAATGAGTGGTCAAAACAACCTCATCTAAGAACTATCTCTTTACACATGACTCAAATGGAAATGTTGACCAAAAAAAGTGAGCCTAAATTACCAAAATGTATTTAAGTCACACAATCCGATGCTATTTTCCACATATGAACCATGTCGTAGTGATTCCTATTATTTCGTGTATTGTTATGGAATATTTTATTGATTATTAAGGGAGATATATACTGGGACGACGTGAGATTTAACAGTTGGGTGTGCCCAGGAATAATTTTAAATATATTAAATATATTAAATGACATGCATACATAGTTTACAATGTAAAAGTGTAATAACTCATAAATGGAGGGTCAATTTATAAATCTAATTCCTCCATAGATTCTAGATCATGAAATTTTCCCTATGTGTGACATAACATTTTAGCATTTCAGAAACTCGTGTTGAGTGTAGTTTCTGGATGATTAATAAATAAATAAAATGAATATTTATAAAAATTAAATAATTTCCTTGACCAAATTTTTGCCTATAAATATGATACAATGAAAAAAATACCATACTTATACATATAAACATAGAGATTCAGGAGAGGGCATTGGAGGAGATTTTTTTTGGTGAGCAATGACTAGATCATGGACCATCAATCAATGTGAAACAGAACTCAAGGATCTCTCTAAAAATAATGAAAAAAAATCATTCTTCGCCAATTATTGATCCAAATTAAGTAAGGATGTTGTTTTATATAGATTTTTTTCTATTGGTTTATTCCTATGATGAGCACAAATCAATCAACAAATGGAATGATTCAGGAAATGATTGTAATGTAGGTAAAAGTTTATTTATGTGCAATTTGGGAGGATTTTTTATATGAGTTGGATCTTTTTTCATTGTTCTAATGTACAGATATCGAGGAAAGCTAAACATGTTGAATGTTTTTTCTTTGTTGCATGTTTTAGGGATTTCTCTCATCGTTAGTGTTTTGATAATCTGCAAATTTGTTTCAGATAGTGGTTTGATAATTACTGGATAAAAAATTGTTGGATACCAATTTCTCAGTGAAATGGATAGTTATCACAAATATAGGTTCATATCTATGATGGAATCAAGGTGTGATTATGATGATGATGGATTTGGATTGGTCTAATTATTTTTCAATTAATCCGATTCGATTCTGTAGTCATGGAAGGCATATCCAGCAATTTCATGAGTGGATTTTAATGTCGTATTCTAGTTAATGTCATTGTAAATGATCATTCAGTGTATATCCATACTCTCATATTTGATTTTTGGATAGATAAATTTTTGTAGGAGATGGAAATAACATGTTCAGAATATCTCTGTGTTTCTGGAAATTATACACTACAATGTGTGTAACACATGAACACACATCATGTGTAGGGACTGGGTTATGGTGTTTGGGTTTTTTATAGTATTATGTTTGAAAAAGAGTTTTAATCATCTTGGTAACTTGGTGTGTACCCTATGAGGTTCTAGGACATTGAAATGGATAATTTTACATAGTCATTTCTAGCTAGAAACATACACGGTCAGGAGTACATGGGAATGGATATACCTTGTACATGGAAACGAATATGTGAATGGGTCATGATAAACGGGTAAGACCTGATGCTGAAGGGACACACTGTGTACTTATAGTATGAACCATGTACTCCTTCAACATTTTAATGGATCACTTTTTCTCTTCAACTTGGATGAGTTTCCTTAATGTGTGTTCCTTTGATTAATTCTTCAATGGTTAGTATGGAATTGGGTCTTATACATAGGATGGTGATACCTTTAGAGGTACATTACTCCTGGATAGAGTTGTTTGAATATTTCTATTTGGCTCAGAGTGAGATCCTCTATCATCAACATTTATATAGGTGGAATTCCTGAAATTTTTTGAGAAATACTATGTGATTGTCAATCCACTACTTACCTGGTTATTATTAATTTTGTAGTTGGTATACCCCAGGGCCTTGGGTGTGAACCCCTTATATGTATTATTCCCTTTATAGTTTTAGTGTATAAATATTATAGAGAGACTAAAAAATAAAGATATCTCAGCTGGACACAATCAGTGCTAATTGACTCATGGAGTATATTGTCCAAGATGAGTGTTATTTGGATCCTTCAAGTAGGAATCGTAATCCATAATTATGGTTGTGACATTACCTTGAGACTATTTTTCCATGAGAGTATATCTAGATATTCTAGTTATATGTATTTTTTATATATTCCTATGATTATATGACTAATATTCTTGATGTTATGTTCTAATTAATTTTACGGTGTCCTTATAGGTAATGTTATACTATCGAAAGCTTGGGGTTTTCCCATATATGTCATGTCATATGAAAAAGAACGACTATTTGATATATTCCTTATGGTTCTAGGACCAGGAATAGCTTATTGATCTAGATAGAGCAAGGTGTGTTCCTATGGTTACATTGAAAGATGTCCTAATCCACTTTTGAAGTTCACTTTTTTTTTCATGGTGGCAGAATTTTATTTGGATTTTTTTTCTCATGTACTTTTTGTCATACTCTGATGGTAAGATGTTAGATGCATGAATTCATGGTTATTAGTTTATTTTGATTTTATCAAATTATGTTATCAGATATATCTGTTTTTGTATAGGTACATTGGGAAATTTCCTCAAATGTTACTGATACACCTACTCAGCACTTGTCATTAGGGCCTGGCCTATTGGAAGTGACCTTGGGGTAGTCATAGTTCGGGGTCCATTGTGTTAGTTCATGAAAGAGTGTTATTAGAGAATTCATTTATACCTTAGGTATATTTTTTGTGTCATTTTGGTTTTTTTAAGGTTGGGGTATAAGCCACATTTATTATTAAAGAAAACCAAAGACCTATTTAACTGGGTAGAAGGAGACCCATTACATGGCCCGAAGGCGCAGTGGGCATTTATCCAATTACATGGCCCGTAAGCCCATTTTTTGGCCCAAGCCCCATTCTTTGAATATTACTGCTACAATACCCACTCTACTACAATCCCACACAGTACCCGCCACTACTACATTACCCTGCCGCAGCTACAGTACCATGTTGCCGCTACAGTGTCGCCGCCGCTATAGTATTCTACAGTACTACTATAGTACCATGTGCCCAATGGGTTTTGAACCCACATTTTTCATGTAGAATTAAGTGGTTCTTACAAATCATGGACTCTAGTGTTTGTGTGTCTTAAAAAATTTCCATATATTAAGAGTCTGATAAAATTCTTATTGACTCTATACATGTAGACACTGGTTCCAGGAAAAAACATTGGTACATGCATCATATAGTATCGGGTGGTGGTTTCCATTTTCGAATTTAGTAATCTCTCTAGATATAAACATTGATAGGGGTACATATTTTCTATTTTAGGATGCCTCCATAGTTTTTTCGATGTAGGATTCAACATTAGGATGATGATTATGATCCCCAAAGTGATGAGGCTTTGATAAAGGGACCAATTTAAGAGGTTTAACCTCTATATTGTGCACCATTCATACCAACATATGCTGAGTAGTAGATGGTATCGGTAGTACCAGCTGATGAGGTGTGCTGTAGAGACCCGAAGCTTGACGTACATGGACATTACATTACTTTTTCGGAATACTTAGTACATAACAAAAACACACACACAAGGATCGTAATAGTTTAGTGTCTTTGGAAACTCGGAATATAATCTTCTAATCGTGGTGAAAGATCTTCAACATCTCCCATAAAGATCTTCCATTTTTTACCTAAAACCTTTATTTATATCCTAGGGAAAAGATAACATAAAAGGGTGAGCTCAAATGCTCAGTAAGTGTAAACAAAAGAAATATCAATCACATCATTTTCATAAGAACATAACTTTTGGAAATCGTAACCTGTAAAAGAGAGAATAATTTAATAACATGGGATAAATCATAGTAGTGAAATGAAATCCCAATAATCATAACTTAAAACATGAAACTTTGTGGCATACACACATAATCATAGAGAATCATATCTTATTAGTCAAGACTCAGTGCCAAGACTATCTTAGTGGACAAAGTCCATTTCTGAACCGAGTCACCCTCGTTTCATTCCTGTTTCACGGAACCGGTATAACCTACCGTTCCAGCCATGTATATCTCATGAGATATAGAATCTTTACCCAATGCATTAGAGGGAGATATAGGTCCCACCCATCTCATAATGATACCATTCTTATGTGTGCCACAAAATCATAAACCATACATCATAGCATAACCCATATAATAAAAATGGGAATCTTAAACCTGGTGACATCATAAAACAATTCATATAAGATAAAGTAATTCATAAAAATATAATTCCTTCAGAAAATAATCAAATCAATCTAATAATAGGGATAGAAACAGAACCCTTTATTATCTTAGATGGAAAATAATTTTGATAAAATGCTTGAACTCCATTCTTGAGGAAAATATCCTTTCTACTTCAAAAACACTTTTCCTTTCTTAACATGTCATAAAATCTTAAATTAAAAGAAGTTGATTAAACATAGACTTGAAGACTTTTAAAGGAATCTTCTTGGAAATAATGTTTTAAAAATCCATTCATGCCGTATAAGTTAAAAAAACATTCTTCTCGTACTTTTTTCGGAAAAGTCAAAAAGTACTTCGTATGAAAAACGACAAAAGATTCCTTTCATATCTTTTACTAAAAAATCACCGAAGGGTAAAATTGGATTTTAAAAAAAATGTAGGTGGCTGGAAATAATATTACATATTGAGGAAACATGGATGTGGATGATAAAATACACCCCAGTAAATTTCAAAGTATAAACAATCTCGGATAAAAATGAGATTGTGATATTTCCCTTACCTTAGGTACGATTTGCTTCGTAAGTGTCTGAATCTCCTGTATAATGATTTAAATAATTTCATTGACTTATTAAAGAATCATATTAATTGTTATGATATCATATATGGTTCACTTATGACTTTATATTACCCGTTCTTTTGTAAATTCCATGTTAAAGAGCGTTTTGGGTAAAATTGTTTCATTTGTCGTCCGTGTTTTGACTTGTAATTATTCATATGATTACTTAGATCATGATTACTTAATTCCAGAATATAAAACATGATTTATATATAATATATATTCATAATATACATATATATAATAAATCAGTAAATGGAAAGAAATACACCGTTCATGGAGACGGTAGGCCGTACGTACGCATGAACACTGTTTTCGTTTCCTTATTGAGTTAAATGGAATTAAGTAGATGACATACATATATATACACATAAATCCAGTATCATTATTATGTCATATATTTCATGGTTAATTATTATATATACTTTATAATCATTCATGAATGGTTAAAGTGGAGAATGAATCTCATCGCGTCGTGGAGACGGTAGTCCGTACGTACGCACGAGCGATGATATCGTTATCATGATCGTGGGACTGTATTGGAGTGTATGTATACTATTTCAGAATCAATATAACTTTAAATTAATCATATATAGTTATTATTTACACCATTATACCCATCCAAGTAAGGTGGTGGTGGAAAAAAGATTACACCACGGCGTGGAGACGGTATTCCGTACGTACGCACGCGCGGTGATTTCCTTTTTCCGTAGGATGGATAGAAGGTTAATTAGAGTTTTTTAATATTTATAATAACATATCAGTATATAATAAATACTGATGTAATTACTTTATCATGAAACAACTAAAGAAGAAGATGTTGAAGAAGAATGAAATTGAAAAAGATCGGTAATGGATATTACCTCTTTTTGATGCGCCTTCACTTAACCTCTACTTAAAGAACTAAGGATGGTATTTGAAGAAGACCAGGACCTCTAGGATGATACTAGGGAAGTGGAGAAGAGATTTTGGCAGGGGTTGGCCGAGCTTGAATGCTCAATGTGGTGTGAGGAGGAGAGGGAGGAGGTGCCCTTTTATAAGGGAGGAGAGGGGCACCTTAGGAAAATCTCAAAATATTATTTTATATTAAGGTCAAATTAGGTTTATAAAGGTTCCAAAGGGTCTTATTTCGAAACTAAAGTGGGTATGGGTAGAAATTGTCTCATAAAATAGTATTTATACAGGTTTAGGTTATTATTTTAACCTTATCAATTAGATTTAACTCTAAGTTAAATAATTTAACTTTTACCGTGTCTTTTTGTTTTCTTACAGTATATGGTTAATAAACTCACCATAACAAGCCAAAATAACCCCAAGTTGTTTATTATTAATATATATATCCTTATCTACGTAATGTTTTTGAACCTTAGATTTTTAGGAATTAAATAACAATTAATAATATAATATTTGTTTTAAAAACTAATTTATGTCAATTTTGACACTATTTGGTACATGATTTTTATGAAATTCATAACAGAATGATAAGTTGAAACCAAGTTACTTTAATCAACAATAACTTGTCATATTAACATATAATATTAATTTAAGTCATAAAAAGTCTCAAATTACATTTATTTGGTCATTTATAACATCAATTATGTCAATATTTCTTTAATAGGACAATTACTGCATCATCTTTGTGTCATACTAAATGATATTTATTTAATCCCTAAAAATTCTAAATAAATTCCTATTATGTAGATAATTGTATTAGATTTCTGTATACTATTCATGTTCGAAGTTTCATGAAGTTTATCAATAATGTAAAATTATTATATTTGAATGATTTAAGAAAGTGACATGTTGTCACATTCTTTGGTTTTAATAATAATTAAATTCTTTTCATGAACAAAAGTCCATAAAATGAATCTAATCCGACCCTTAGGTTATATGGGTCTATTTTTAGCCATCCAATATGATTTTTCCAAGTGTTAGGGTAATTTTATAATCTTATATTTACCCTTAATTACCCGATTTACCTTTAACTATAGTTAATAAAATTTACCGTAGTTACTATTCACAATGCTCAAAAATAAAAAGTAGCTTATTAACATAATTTGGACCCAATGATTCCAAATATGGAATCCATTTCTCCAAATTAAATACACCAAATATGCACAAATTAAATTAAAATTAATCCCGTTGTCAAAATAAAACGGGTTTTTCTTTAAAACATTGCAAAAGATTGAATTGATTTAACCTACGAATTCAAGGTAAAATCAATGCTAAGGACATAAATTATATTAAATGGTAAAAATATATTTTATTTATACTTTAAAACCATTCAATATTATAATTTAACCACAAAATATATTACGATGAAAAAATTTGTTTTTAATTAAAATATAGCGTGTTTTTACTATTCATTAAAATATGAAAGTTATCGGAAAAATATCAAAACTTTATCTAATATAAATTTTTATATTTTGATTCAAAAGAAGAATTTTATTTTGTCATATTTAACTTATAAACATATCAAAAACTATATTTAATGTGGGTGCGCCATCAAAAGGCGGCAAAACTGCATTTTTTTAAAAATACTTATTTTACCCGAAAAATTTATTTTGTTCTTATACCATGTTCTAGGAATGTGTAAGATGAATAATAATGTTATAAAATTAAAAATTTAGTTAACACTATTCATAACGGCTAGTTCATAACAATATTATAATAATATATTATTGTTTAGTAAAACCCGGAATTACGTACAACACACGCTATCGAGGAAGGTCGCGATTACGTGTAATGCAAGCCAAGTCAGGGTTGCGTTCTGTGAAATAATCCTTAGTTGTTTCGTATATCACAATCCAACCATATTTCATTTATACATTGAATATATATATATATATATATACTCAATGTTGCGTAGAATAACTATTATCAAAATTGTGTGTAACACAATCCAAGAATAGTGTTGCGTATACTGCAAGCTAATACGGTGTTGCGTATAGCGCAAGGTAATATTAGTGTAGCATACATCACAAGACATTAATGAAATTAAAAGAATATTTTTCATAAAATCTCGGGGTGTTACATTCTACCCCCCTTAAAATGAATTTCACCCTCGAAATTCATCGGGGTTATAAATGGTTTACTATTCGAAAGTTTCTTTGATAGAAACCCACATCGTAAAAAGTAATACCAAAACCAATCTTTAAAAACAAAATTATGAAACATAAAAGTTACCCAAATAAACAAATCATTGGGTTTCCACATAGGTGAAAATATGGATATAGAAGAGAAATCTAATCATCATGTTCAGATGGAGAGTGGTAGAGAACATGGCTATGGAAAAGCCAGCAATCACAAAGCCATAAATTTGTGACGATATAAGGTACCATATGATTCATCAGATATAAGAGCACTAGGACAACATTTTTTGTTTTCAAGATCATTTCTCTAAAGTTAATGAAATTGGAATTAGAAGAAATACTTTCGTGATTTTGGTATAGTCTCACCGTTTGTTGTTCTTTGGACAATTTCCACTTCATATCTTAAAGAAATGAAGTTGAATTTGTCATTCGTGATGTGTTAGCAGATCATGTGATAGAATTATGGGTCATTCCATCTGTCTCAAACAAAAGGTTAGAAAAGTTATCAAAAAATTCATAAGTCTATCCATAGTGAGATTAATCATATATAGTTCCTAAAATGGACTTATACTTCATATATCATACTGCTTAATATAATAAAACCAGTTTCTACTAAACAGGGACTTCTTGTAGGCCAGTGGTAGGCGATAAAGTCCAGTCGCACTTCGGTTGTGGGTTCGATTCCCACAGCCTTGTCCGACACGATGGGCTGTCGCCCATCCTGCAGGTTGTCCTTTTTCTAAAACTACATTACTATAACATCACATAAATAATATCAAAAAAAGTTATGTCCTTAAACAATACTAACTTATGGTTAACATAATCCATTCCAATCTTTAGGCTTATCTAAAATACTTCGGTCCAACCTCATAGTATAAAGAAAACGATAACTTGAAATGCTGTCAACCAAGCATGTGAATACCATCATTTATCCCCCATATATCTTGTTGGTCACAGTCCAATCATGTGAATACCTTAATGATGTATTCTCTTGAAAAAATGAATACCCATTAAACCTTAGTGAAAACATGAATGCTGTCAAAAGTTAACTCTTTCCACATACCAAAATCCAAAAATTCTATATACTCAAACCATGATATAACCTTCTCCTTATATCAGTCATGAGCTCATGAATACTATAAAACATTTAATTTTCTCCTTATCCCTTCATTATGCGCATATCATCTATATTCCAAAAATATCTGAATAACCTTTCATGGATACTGGTAACATTAATCATACACTTTCAAAACTCAAGGAAAGACAACAGTGTAACAATCCTTAGATGTCTCTTTATTCCATAGTACCATGAGATTACTTATACAACATTACACATGATAAACATGTAATCATTCCACTACATTCTTAAACCATTGACCGAGCTTCAACAACTCTTTCATCTCAAATATCATTTGTAGTCTCTTCATCATCATCCACATAAATACTACCCATACGACCATACTGATTCTCTTCATGAGACTTTCCCTTAGGGTATTGGTTTGCATAATGCCCGTACATTCCACATTTAAAACATTTAACCATTGTTGATGTCGTAGCAATACCATTATCCTCATCCCTGGTGTTAACTGAACCTTTTCCTTTGCACTTACTGGCTTTGTGTCCTTATTTTCCACACCCAAAGCATCTTCCAGTTCCTTTGAAACATTCTCCTTGATTCCTCTTCCCACATGATTTACATAGGGGAAATTGAACTTTCTTTCCTCTATGATCATCATAAAACTCCATCTTTCTCTTATTAGCCGAGTCATGAAACTTACCAAATTTTACTTTATTGATCATATTATGAGATTTCTGATTCGGCATTATAATGATGTTTAGACTTCCAAATCCCATTTCATTTGTTTTCTCATGAAGAATATCATTCCATTGTCCATCATATCCTCCATTATCGTGAATCATATTGTTTCTAGCCATTTTCTAAAACCCAAAAAGAATAGTGTGAGACGCAAAAATCATAATAAAGGGGGAGTAACTTCAATATCAAACATCTTTGGTTTAATCAAATATTGTTACCATAGTTATAGGACTATATCCTATACGTATACTTATCCTTAGGGACATCCCTAGACATACCTTAGAAATATCTCTAGGGATCTCACTAACGTTTTCGCATCCTTGTTTCCAAAGGTTGACTAAACCTTTCCTATGATACCAACTGTAGAGACCCGAAGCTTGACGTACATGGAAATTGCATTACTTTTGCGGAACACTTAGTACATAACAAAAACACACACACAAGGATCGCAATAGTTTAGTGTCTATGGAAACTTGGAATATAATCTTCTAATCGTTGTGACAGATCTTCAACATCTCCCATAAAGATTTTCCTTTTTTTTACCTAAAACCTTTCTTTATATCCCGGGGAAAAGAAAACATAAAAGGGTGAGCTCAAATGCTCAGTAAGGGTAAACAAAAGAAATATCAATCACATCATTTTCATAAGAACATAACTTTTGGAAATCTTAACCTGCAAAAGATAGAATAATTTCATAACATGGGATAAATCATAGTAGTGAAATGAAATCCCAATAATCATAACATAAAACATGAAACTTTGTGGCATACACCCATAATCATAGAGAATCATATCTTATTATTCAAGACTCATTTCCAAGACTATCTTAGTGGACAAAGTCCATTTCTAAACCGAGTCACCCTCGTTTCAGTCATGTTTCACTGAACCAGTATAACCCACCGTTCCAGCCAAGTCTATCTCATGAGATATAAAATCTTTACCCAATGCATTGGAGGGAGATATAGGTCCCACCCATCTCATAATAATACCATTCTTATGTGTGCCACAAAATCATAAACCATACATCATAGCATAACCCATATAATAAAAATGGGAATCTTAAACATCGTGACATCATAAAACAATTCATATAAGATAAAAGAATTCATAAAAATATAATTCCATCACAACATAATCAAATCAATGTAATAATAGGGATATAAACAGAACCATTTATTATCTTAGATGGAAAATAATTTTGATAAAACACTTGAACTCCATTCTTGAGGAAAATATCCTTTATACTTCAGAAACACTTTTCCTTTCTTTACATGTCATACAATCTTAAACTAAAAGAAGTTGATTAAAAATAGACTTGAAAACTTTTAAATGATGATTCTTGGAAATAATGTTTTAAAAATCTATTCATGCCGTATAAGTTTAAAAAAAACATTCTTCTCATACTTCTGTCAGAAAAGTCAAAAAGTACTTCGTATGAAAAACGACAAAAGATTCCTTTCATATATTTTACTAAAAAATCACAAAAGGGTAAAATTGGATTTAAAAAAATGCAGGTGGCTGTAAATAATATTACATATTGAGGAAACATGGATGTGGATGATAAAATACACCCCAGTAAATTTCAAAGTATAAACAATCTCGGATAAAAATGAGATTGTGATATTTCCCTTACCTTAGGTCCGATTTGCTTCGTAAGTGTCCGAACCACTTGTATAATGATTTAAATAATGTCATTGACTTATTACAGAATCATATTAATTGTTATGATATCATATATGGTTCACTTATGACTTTATATTACCCGTTCTTTTGTAAATTCCATGTTAAAGAGCGTTTCGGGTAAAATTGTTTCATTTGTCGTCCGTGTTTTGACTTGTAATTATTCATATGATTACTTAGATCATGATTACTTAGTTCCAGAATATAAAACATGATTTATATATAATATATATTCAGAATATAAATATATATAATAAATCAGTAAATGGAAAGAAATACACCGTTCATGGAGACGGTAGGTCGTACGTACGCATGAACGCTGTTTTCGTTTCCTTATTGAGTTGAATGGAATTAAGTAGATGACATACATATATATACACATAAATCCAAAATCATTATTATTTAATATATTTCATTATTACTTATTATATATACTTTATAATCATTCATGAATGGTTATAGTGGAGAATGAATCTTATCGCGTCATGGAGACGGTAGTCCGTACGTACGCACGAGCGATGATATCGTTCTCATGATCATGGGACTGTATTGGATTGTATGTATACTATTTCAGAATCAATATAACTTTAAATTTATCATATATAGTTATTATTTACACCATTATACCCATCCAAGTAAGGTGGTGGTGGAAAATAGATTACACCACGGCGTGGAGACGGTATTCCGTACGTACGCACGCGCGGTGATTTCCTTTTTCCGTAAGATGGATAGAAGGTTAATTAGAGTTGTTTAATATTTATATTAACATATCAGTATATAATAAATACTGATGTTATTACTTTATCATGAAAAAACTAAATAAGAAGATGTTTAAGAAGAAATAAATTGAAAAAGATCGGTAATGGATATTACCTCTTTTTGATGTGCCTTCACTTAACCTCTAATTAAAGAACTAAGGATGGTCTTTGAAGAAGACCAGGACCTCTAGGATGATACTAGGGAATTGGAGAAGAGATTTTGGCAGGGGTTGTCCGAGCTTGAATGCTCAAATTGGTGTGAGGAGGAGAGGGAGGAGGTGCCCTTTTATAAGGGAGTAGAGGGGCACCTTAGGAAAATCTCAAAATATTATTTTATATTAAGGTCAAATTCTGTTTATAATGGTTCCAAAGGGTCTTATTTCGAAGCTAAAGTGGGGATGGGTCGCAAGACTCTCATCCAATAGGATTTAGACAAGTTTAGGTTATTATTTTAACCTTATCAATTAGATTTAACTCTAAGTTAAATAACTTAACTTTTACCGTGTCTTTTTGTTTTCTTACACTATATGGTTAATAAACATACCATAACAAGCCAAACTAAACCCAATTTGTTTATTATTAATATATCTGTCCTTATCTAAGTCATTTGGCCGAACCTTATATTTTTAGGAATTAAATAACAATTAATAATATAATATTTGTTTAAAAAACTAATTTATGTCAATTTTGACACTATTTGGTACATGATTTTTATAAAATTCATAACATAATGATAAGTTCTAACCAAGTTACTTATATTAATAATAAAATGTTATATTAACCTAGAAAATTAATGTAAGTCATAAAAAGTATCAAATTACATTTATTTGGGCATTTATAACATCAATTATGTCAATATTTCACTAATACGACAATTACTGCATCATCTTTGTGTCATAATAAATGATAATTATTTAATCCTTAAAAATTATAAATAAATTCATATGATGTATATAATTGTATTAGCTTTCTGGAGACTATTCATGTTCGAAGTTTCATGAAGTTTATCACTAATGTAAAATTATTAAACTTATAAGATTTAAGAAAGTGACATGTTGTCACATTCTTTGGTTTTAATAATAATTAAATTATTTTCATGGAAAAAAGTCCATAAAATGAATATAATCTGACCCTTAGGTTATATGGGTCTATTTTTAGCCATAAAATATGATTTTTCCAAGTGTTAGGGTAATTTTATAATCTTATATTTACCCTTAATTACCCGATTTACCATTAACTATAGTAAATAAAATTTACCGTAGTTACTATTCAAAATTCCCAAAAATAAAAAGTAGCTTATTAACATAATTTGGACCCACTGATTCCAAATATGGAATCAATTTTTCAAAATTCAATACACAAAGGATGAAGAAATTAAATTAAAATTAATCTTGTTGTCGAAAGAAAACGGGTTTTTCTTTAAAACATTGCAAAAGATTGAATTGATTTAACCTACGAATTCAAGGTAAAATCAATGCTAATGACATACATTATATTAAATGGTAGAAATATATTGTATTTATACTTTAAAACCCTTAAATATTATAATTTAACCACATAAGGTATTACAATGAAAAAAGTTGTTTTTAATTAAAATATAGTGTGTTTTTACTATTCATTAAAATATGAAAGTTATCGGAAAAATATCAAAACTTTATCTAATGTAAATTTTTTTATTTTGATTCAAAATAAGAACTTTATTTTTTCAAATTGAACTTATAAACATGTCAGAAACTATATTTAAAGTGGGTGCACCATCAAAAGGCGGCAAAACTGTATTTTTTGAAAAATACTTATTTTACCCGAAAAATTTATTTTGTTCTTATACCATGTTCTAGAAATGTGTAAGATGAATAATAATGTTATAAAATTCAAAATTTAGTTAACACTATTCATAACGGCTAGTTCATAACAATATTATAATAATATGTTGTTATTTAGTAAAACCCGATATTGCGTACAACACACGCTATCGAGGAAGGTCGTGATTGCGTGTAATGCAAGACAAGTCAGGGTTGCGTGCTGTGAAATAATCCTTCGTTGTTTCGTATATCATAATCCAACCATATTTCATTTATACATTCAATATATATATATATATACTCAATGTTGCGTAGAATAACTATTATCAAAATTGTGTGTAACACGATCCAAGAATAGTGTTGCGTATACTGCAAGCTAATACGGTGTTGCGTATAGTGCAAGGTAATATTGGTGTAGCATACATCACAAGACATTAATGAAATTAAAAGAATATTTTTCATAAAATCTCGGGGTGTTACATGTGCACTTAGAGAAAGCATCATTAGTTTTAGTAACAAAGACCCATTAGGTTCTGAGGTGATCCCATCCCATAAAAGGCTGAGGACTCACATGACGAATTGATGTATGTTTTCCATCTTTTTAGGAAACTAGAAGATCAAATGGTGGTCATGTCAGTAGGCCTTCTCTAGGCCTTTATAGAGTAATGGTGAGGATTAGTGACCTCACCATATGATTAGGTGACTCTTTCATGGTTGGTGTTCAAGCATCATTTCTTAGAGTAATTTTATCTAGAAACATTTAGAGTAGTACACATCTTTGAGATTCTACTACTTCAAAAGAGAAATATGACTCTAGTGGAGTATTCTTCTTCATTCACCAATCACTATCAATACTCGATAGATATGGTCCAAGATCAGTTCATTTGGGATTAGACCTTGAATAATGGAATATAATGAAACATATGAGAAAACATGATACCTCTTCGAATTCCAATATAAAATTGAGTTCAGAATAATTATTTTGTGGATGAGAGTTTCATAACTGGACATATTTAAACTGTTTTTTCTTGTAGTGGGTACATAAGATAAGAGAAATTGGTAGTTGGGAGTTGTTGTTTGATATAGTTTCATGGAATTATGATATGTTTCAAGAGGTTATCTAAAGATATCGGGTGTTTGGTTCACTGCTATAAAGATAGATCTAGTCTATCGGGGGAGAGGCGGTGTTGCTCTTGTGATGATAGGGGACATGTCACACAAGATTTTATAACATATCATATGAATAAATGAATGGTAGTGTGTAAGAACCCAGATCTTAATTTTAGGTATGGATCTTTATTTTGGGTTGTTTTTTATGAAAACAATGAAAGGGAAATTTTCTAAGTACATGTAGTTTACTCTTGATTACATTTTATGTACCTGGATACCGCGAGTATCCGTGTACTTTCCATGTAACAGTCGAGTACATGGCAATGTAGGTGACCTGGATGACCTTCTAATGTGGGGTTCGGTGGAGGCATGTACATGGGATGTACATTAAATGAACACGCCGTGTACTTTTATTTTTATTTGATAATTTAGAGTGGGGTTGCATCTCATATCCAGAAAATGATTCTTCTCCCTGTGTCTCATACATGAGAGAGAGGTACGACCAAAGATCATCACCCTCCTATCGTTCCTCCATATATGCTCTGATTGAGAAGTCGCCAGGTGCATTTAATTCCCACCAGTGAGCTCTCTCTTCCCCTGGATCCTCTCTTCCTGATTTATCCTCCCATTTAAGTTATCCAAGGTTGATCATTTTTACCCTTTTCATAGATCTACTTCATTCTATTCTGATTTAAGGGACAAAATTCAAGAGTGTTCATCATACGACATCATGGTAGGTGGTTTATTCCTTTCATTGATTTACTACTGTAATTCTTGGTAATTACAACAGTTTATTTGTGATGGGATCTTGTCGCAAATAGGCTTCAGCGGCGGGGCCCCATCGCAAATGACCCGTTGCAGAAAACGCTATCTCAAATACAATTATTTGTGACGGGCCCATCGCCCAAGTCATAAATTGTTGAATACATTAATGTATAAAACAATTAAATTAATGATATAATTCCTAATAAATAATTATCTATATTTGGTGGAAAACATGAAGTAATTAAACTAAATAATATGTTGCCTTGTATAATGAGAAAGGAGGAGTTAATGGTAGTGATCTGAGGGTGGAAATTCATTATCCAAAAATATATAGTAAAGATAGTGAGCTTAAAATATTGTGATCATAGGCGACCAATTATTTTCCATAAAATATATTATTTAATTGTTAAATTTTTAGGACCAACGCATCATCATTATATTATCCTTAGACTATTCCATAGGGGTAATTCAGGTAAAACAATTGTTGGGTTATGCCTTTATTTCAATAATTATGTTATTGTTGAATGTGAAAACTAATCAACTTGGTTTACTATGTTCCTACCAAAAGGGGGAAAATATCAATTAAATTAAAAAGAAATATTTAACACCGTGATTCACCAATCCCCTCATAAGGTGTCTCAAGGTACTATAATAAATATGATACCACTAATTTCTAGATGAAAAGTATTAATATATCCTTTTCAAATACTCATATGCAAAATAACAAGGAGCTTCTATCCCAACTCTAATAATGACACTCTGCATGAGGATTATTTGTGTGGTTTTTTACCTTCCACATGTGGTGGTGTATGATTATGAATATTAACATATAACAAAGTATCACACAAAATTCTAATTCGTTAATAGTGTTGCAGGTCACAAATCTAATATAAGAGTTTATATGTAATGTAGAATTTGTTAATTATATATCACACTCTATATAGTACTAAAACAATACCTTATGTTCTTCTTATCAATCATATCTTATATTCAACCATACATGATAGACATGTTATCCTCAACTATTCCACCCAATGTAGTCTCTATCCCTCCTCTACACAACTCAAGGATGACTCCCATATTTTTTCATTGTCAGTTATCCCTACGATGCTCTGGATGCTTGGTTGGTTAAGCTATCCTGAGAGTTTTCCATTTTTATTACATTTGATAAATTATAGGTATCTTTTCACATCATATGAGTAATATAATATTATTAATTTCCATGAAAATTTCTAAATATTAGTTTATAAGTACTCTTTCGAACCATACTTCATTAAAAAACTCAAATCTAGCATTTTAAATTTAATTTGTATTTCTCTTCAACTTTATAAAAGTGTTTCAAAAAATAATAATATTTAAACATGAATACATATGGAAAATTATTATTAAAATGCCTTCATCATAGAGATACAATATACATAATTATAAATACTCCATGAAACAAAAATACATCAATTATATATTTCCTTCAAATTCAACAAATAAATAAAAACTAAAACCAAGGTATCTTCCCTTTCCATATGAATAATGATAATAAATTTCACCAATACAACATAAACATGTGTATTAATTAATTATTCACTTAATATAAATTGAAAATTTTCTTGGGATAACTTCTTATCAACATTCCTGGGTTCTTATAATATCATAAAAGCTCTTCTGCTTCGTAGATTTTTATTTTTCCCATATTGAAATTAAAATTCATTGATACATTACTATAATTGGAAAAAACATAACATATTGAATGTGTACTCAAAAAGGATAAGTGGTTTAGAATGAGTATATAGTAATTTCCAATTTATTTGAATGGAAACATACAATATTCGTTTTGAATGTGTAGCTAACAAACTCAAAGGGTCATATTATTAACAAACAAACCCATTGGGCAATTTTTTGGTTTGTGTTTATTAACATGGATACTAAAGGGTCTTTCAATGGATCACACATACTATTGAGAATGTATGAAGGATTTTTGGAAAAATATTTTTAAATATATACCTACAAGTTAGATATAGAGCTCTAAATTGACATCCACATAACATATGCTACGGTGAAGTGGTTCAATGGGCCTTTAGAGAACCTCCCAAAATGAGAAAGGTTGTCGAATAGTTGTGAGGGCCTGATTTGTTGATGGTAGGGAGACTATACCCACATGTGACGATAATAATAATGGTCCATATTTTTATTTAAACCAAAAAAAGTATAACCATTACAATGTAAGAAAAAAAATAAATACAGTAGACATGTATTCAAATAGAAGTAGTAATAACCATTCCAAAGGAAGCATTCCATTTGAAGATAAGTACACATGTCATGATATTCATATAAAACAAACATGTAAGGTATCACATGTCCAACCATATTAATATGTATATATATATATATACAAACCCAATGGAATGTACAATATGATATATTGGAACCACATGGTTCACTAAAACCCATCCCATGAAAAGAAGTACATCCTCGATCACTATATTCAATAGTACGAACACATTATCTGACCTCATTTCAAAACCATATAGTCTACATGTGTCCTGAGGGAGCTGTGTGGGGTGTGGGTATAAACTCATTCAGCCACTAAACATGTGTTCCTTATTAGATCAATAATTATATAGTTTACACCTACATAAATAAATATAATCAACTCAAACATTAAAATAAACAACTCGCTCCACTTGTTCACAACAGAAACAATTCTTTTTTTACCTACTATGTCCAATGTTGAGTAGAATGACATAACCAAGGATGGTCATACTAGAAGTACCATGGTATCTCAACATCATACATTTCACTCATAACCCAATGCTATCTAGAACCTATTGTGACACCAATCAAGTAAATGGAATATCATCAGCATTCCCATCAATGCATCCTAGTTCCCTTATATGTCTATTCAAAACTCACAATCAGCTCAACAATAAGATCTCCAGAGGCACGGTGATATCCATCCTCCAATACATAATAAATATTATTTAACTCACCAACCTGACAACCTAAGGCCTAGTGATATTCATCCTCCACTAATCCTGGACAATAATAATAAATATAATGGTAGGCCACATCTCCCAATAAATGGCATCAATAACCATATCTATTGGATTTATATAGTGACCACTTCCTCCATAACTGTTGGTAAACAAAATCTGCTAAGCAGTGATAAATATTAAGGCCTCCAACAATAATGGGTTGTCAAAACCACCTCAAATGATTCCTATATGTTTACATATGACTCCAATGGAAACACTGGTTTGCAATAGTGAGAAAAATGGACAACATGCACTTATTATAGAGTATCCAAAAACCTTATTTCCACCTACGGTCCTTGTCAAACAAATCTTATGGTTGGACCAATTACTTCGTGGACCATGACCTCATTTATGAAAATAAAATCACATGAATTTTGACGGTCAAAACCATCTTAATTAATGCAACCCACGACCTCAACCTGACATCATCATTGCCTCAATCCTAATGAAGCTAGTCACCACAACATAGTGATCAACATCAAATCAATACCTCATCCCATGACCATCATATTCCTCAAAAAACATATGATCCTCATACACTATTAATTAATTATTTGGTTAATCAAAATCTATAACAATCAGAAATCAAATCAAAATCCCCATTCAGTCATGTTATTCCATACATAGATAAAAGAATTTATTTAAAATAAGAAAATCCTCTTCAGCATCATCCATTATAATTATAAATGAAATCATTACTTTATTAAGGTCAATCTAACCAATCGTGAATGGGTATTTAATTATGCATTGCATTGACTACCTAAAAATATAGATAAATCTAGGAACCACCTACCTTTGAGTCATTGGTGCTCACTCATAAAAAACATGCCTCTAATTTTGGTTGAAGGAAAATGTTGTTTTCTAAAAACTCCTTGAAAATAGAGGGAAAGATATCTCAGGGATTTTTAATTCAGTATGACGATATAAATGAGAAATATAATCTAAAAACTAAAATCCTAATCGAGTTGGATTTATATCCACAAATGGAGCTTGAATAAGAGATCAAATATAAAAGAGGGTTCAAAATCCATAATGGGTGGTGAGGAGAGATCCAAATATTATTAAAGGATGTAAATACATGAGAGGAGAGAATTAGATGAATCAATATTAAATAATGAGGGGGTAGTGGTCATTTTTTCTTCAATAAAAAGATGTATGGTTACCATATGTTTTGGAACATCTTGTTTCAACCGTGGGGTTCTCACTAGCCAAAGAGATAGACACCTCACATGATCTGGATGCACGGTTTCAAAAAATATGAACCAACCATGTGGGTGACTCTAAACACCTGTACTCCAGTAAATGGATGTCCAAAATAAGTGAATTGGTAAAAAATAATCATGCCCATGAAAAGATGGAAGCATGGTTTATGCCACATGGTAGGACAAATCATGGGCTAACTATGTGCCTCAATCTGTTTTTTCCCCGAAATTGGGTTTCTGGAGCCTGATGCTTCCAAAACCAATTCAAAATCATGAAGAAATCAATGAGTTTTAAAACTCATTAGATAATGACATAAAAAGGAAGTTTAAATCTAATGTGTAGGTCCTAAATCTTGAAATGGATGTTGTAACATGTTCCAAACATAAAAATACATTGACCTTTTGGGAAAAAACCTATACTAAAAATTCGAGAAGCTAAAACCTCCCCAACATAAGATAGATCATCCCTAAGATATGTAAACTTACTGTAATATAAAACCCAAAATTACCATATAATTCCATTTAATGCAGTTTACCCTGGTTACTAGTCATATAAAATTTACATTATAGCATTCCCAACCTTATAAATCACCTTCTTGGTCACATCTCGACCCAAAATGATATTATGATGATTCCACCAACTATCTATGACCACCCAAGTCCTTCCATGACATATTGTCATTCCATTGCCTCATCATGTTCTTAATTACTCCAAATCCATACCTACTGTCCATAAAATCAAGCATCTAATCAGATTCTCATTAGTACCCATGTTATACATGAAATCCTAGAGTCTCGCAACTCATCAAATACAAAAAGATCTTGTATCTTATCTGATGCTCAAAAGTAATATGACCTCATATAATATATATATATATATATATAATCATTTCCATTATAGTAATAATTACTACACATCTTATACTATCCATGCATCATAATCAATTCCCACAATATATCCCATGCATGTACATCCTCTACATAAAACTCATCTTACATGATTCCCACATATAAACCCTCTCCTTTTTATTTTAGTTATCGCATGTGAACCTCATTCCTCAAAACCTTCCTTGCCATAAAAAATGGTCATGACATATTTAAGGAATAAATCGAACCATCATCATTTTCCAAACATAATCAAATCCTTTTAGATCAAAATAATGCATCTAGTCTGAAGCGCAACTACCAGAGGCCTTGCCTCACAATAGAGATTCCCCTTCTACCTTCCATTAACCCCACTATTTGGAATCTCTAAACCTTCCACGACCTATGTGTGTAGACGAATCATCATTACATGAAACTAATACCACTCTCATTCCTACTTCATATCCCCAATTCTGATATGGTCTATGGCTCCATACTTTCAAATATGGCTTCCTACAAAACCTCTCCAGATGCCACATATGACAGCATTTTTAGAAATCCTTTGGATCTCACTCACACTAAGTCCAAACATGCCTTTACTTCCCCCACATGAAGCATAATGTTGAAGAACTACTCCTCATTCACCTACCTAAGTCTCCAGCTTGACTTCCTTTCTTGTGACTCCTCATAGCCACTCTTCCTACTACCCAATGAAACATTTCTAAGTCACCTGATGTTATCACCCAGCTCAAAGACGATCTGTACGTAATGATTCATTTGGATATTAGAGCATAATTCACCACCTCTTGGAACATGTTATTTCTAAATATAGTCACATGAACCATGATGGCATGAAATAAACCATCTTCAAAGTGCCTCACCCTGGTAATGTCCTCACCCACCATATAAGGGGAAAATTACGAAATGTTTGTGAAATTTTCCACATAATCCAAAAAATATGTATCTCTATACTACATGATAATGAAATCACATGATCTATGTTCCCTCAAAAACTACAGTAAAATGTTCTTGAAGATCCTGGCCTCAAAATACCTCTATGTTAGTCAGTCATATCTACAAGACTATAGCAATACATCCACCAAATTATTTTTTAGTACTCTAAGAATATAATTAACCAGCATCAACCTTCAAACTAGGGGTGTCTCAAGCTTACTTAATATTGTCTACAATGTCTCGGTCCAGATCTCATCGGCCAACAGACCACCCTCACCATGAAATAATGATTGGTGCAGAGATTGGAACTCACAAGTCAAATAATACATGGACTTATCAACTCATTGATCTCCCTTATCAATAATTTGAATGACTCACACCAGGCCCACCACGATTTACTCATCTATCCATGGTGAAAATTCTACCATATTTTATAGCTTCCCTTCTTGTAACGGAGCCTATACCTATAGACCATGATCATGAAAACCATCTAGTAACTCATCTAGTCCATTATCTAGAATCACCAAATATCCACCCTCATAATGCTCCACCAGACCCCATCATGGAGTAATCACACTAAAAATTAAATACCAATGTCAAATATCTATATTAATCATATATATATCATAGCTAAAAAAAGTTGTGAAAAAAAACACATATTATAAACCATAAATTACCCTATTGTGGCCATGTATCACGTCACCTAGCCTATTTTCCCTACCTACCCATTATAGAGTCAGGAAACACAATTAATTTAGCTTAATTGACCCTTACCATACAATATCTGATTCATATATCAAATATAATTTATATCAGATATCATAGATCTATGGTGGATTTTTATAATTCCACCAAAAGGTGTTAAATGGAATTTTTTTTATCTTTTTTGACATTTTAAATGAATATCCCCATTAATCTTCCCTGATTACCTATAACAGAGACTTTCCCATATAGTATATACTCATAAAATTACATACTTATCTTATCTAGAACCACATACATATGTTGGCTGGGTATAATTCCCCAGAATGACTATGCTGGAAAACACTACTTAGCTATATGCTGATACATTAAAGATCCCAACTCCTCTTAGTGCATTTTTGGTTCCCAATGACAATCATAAATTTATACACAAATCATAAGATCATATTTGCCTATAATGAGGCATAAATACTACTCCCTTTCTATACCGATCCAAGGATCGAAATATCATAATTTAATAACATCACAACTAAGTGCACCACTCGAGGTGGAAATTAGTCAACTATAAAAAAATCATAACATTAATTACTCATCCTTGAAACATGGTTTATCCTTTGTTCATGGGACTTTAGAAACCCAAACATGACATATTTACCCAGTTATGAATAGAACATAGTCTTTGGTCTATCATATCCCTAATAGAAATACCACAAAAGGAAAAGAAAACTCCTTTGATACAATATATAGATCCATGGCCTAGGGGAAACATGACATTTTCTCTGGATTTGTGGACTAATGGAACTTAATCACGCATCCCCATACAACAAAGAATACCAAATAGTGTCCAGGTATTAATTAAGTGATTTTGGAGAGATGATATCCATAGGTGATGATAATAATGTGGTCCTATATAGTTATATAACACAAAAGAATAAGAACCATAAAAATAGAAAATATTAAATAATAATAGTATAAAATATACAAACAACAGCGGTAATAACCAATCCAAAAGCATCCTACAATTTGTAGATAAACACACATGTCATGATATTTATAAAAAATAAACACGAATGATTTCCCATGGACAACTATTTGATTTAATATATACAAACTGAAAATAAGACCATGTATAATGTAGGGGAACCACCATGTCCACTTCCATCCATCCCATGAAATAGTATACATCCATGATCACATTAGTCCAGAGAGAGAAATTTAACCAAAACCTAATCTCAAAAGTATTAATTCCATACACATCCTGAAGGGATCATGTAGGGTGACATTATGAGCATAGTAGACCATCACAAAAATCGTCCTAACTTACATGAAAAATGAAATAGTCTATGAATTCATAAGTAAATATCTGCAATTCTCACATAAAAATAAACAACTCACTCAACAATTGATCATTTCACCTACTTCAACTAATGCTAACATGGAATAACATATCAATGGTCATTCATATAAAACTTATCTTGTCATCTCAAAATCATACATGTCACCAAGCACATCATTCTATCCATCACCTCCTATTCCACCAATTGAGTATCTAGTGTCTCATATCCTTACCCACTAATACATCCTTGGTCACTCAGACCTCTATTCCAAAGTCATCGTCGACTCAAAAACCCAACATCCAGAGGCACTGTGATATCTCTCCTCTAATAAAAAATAAATATTCATCATATCAACATACCACCATCCTAAGGAATGGTGATATATATCACAAAATAATCCCATCCAATCATCCTCAACATTACGATGAGCTTCAACCACCAACTGATGGTCTCAAACACCCTCTATCTTCACTTTCTATAGTGATAAAATACTCTAGAACTTGTGGTCAACACCATCCCAAAAACAATAAAATTACTAAGGCCTCCGCCCATATTGAGGGGTCAAAACCACCTCAACTAAGAACTATCTCTTTAAACATGACTCAAACAGAAATATTGACCAAAAAAAGTGAGCCTAAATTACCAAAAATGTACTTAATTTACACAATCAGATGATATTTTACACATATGAACCACGTGGTAGTGATTCCTATTATTTCATGTATTGTTATGGAATATTTTATTCTATATTATGAGAAATATAGACTGGGACGGCATGATATTTAACAGTTGGGTGTGCCTGGGAATAATTTTTTTAATATATTAAATGAAATGCATACATAGTATTCATGTAAAAGTGTAATAACTCGTAAATGGAGGGTCAATTTTTAAATCTAATTCCTCCATAGATTCTAGATCATGAACATTTCCCTATGTGTGACATAACCTTTTAGCATTTCAAACACCCTGGTTGGGTGTAGTTTTTTGATGATTAATAAATAAATTAAATGAATATTTATAAAAATTAAATAATTTCCATGACCAAATTTTTTCCTATAAATATGATACAATGAAAAAAATACCATACTTATCCATATAAACATAGAGATTTGTGAGAGAGAATTGGAGGAGATTTTTTTGCTTAGCAATGACTAGATCATGGACCATCAATTGATGTGAAACAAAACTCATGTATCTCTATAAAAATAATGAAAAAAAATCATTCTTCTCCAATTATTGATCCAAATTAAGTAAGGATGTTGTTTTATATAGATTTTTTATATTGGTTTATTCCTATGATGAACACAAATCAATAAACCAATGGAATGATTCAGGAAATGATTGTAATGTAGGTAAAAGATTATTTATGTGGAATTTAGGAGGAATTTTTATATAATTTGGATCTTTGTTCATTGTTCTAATGTACAGATATCAACAAAAACTAAACATGGAGAATGATTATTATTTTGTTGCATGTTTCATGTATTTCCCTCATCATTAGTTTTTTTATAATCTCCAAAATTTGTTTCGGATAGTGGTTTGACAATTACTAGATAAACAATTGTTGGATACCCATTTATCAGTGCAATGGATAGTTATCACAAATATAGGTTCATATCTATGATGGAATCAATGTGTGATTATGATGATGATGGATTTGGATCGGTCTAATTATTTTTCAATTTTTCCGATTCGATTCTACAGTCATGGAAGGCGTATCCAGCAATTTCATGAGTGGATTTGAATGTCTTATTCTAGTTAGTGTCATTGTAAATGATCATTCAGAGTATATCCGTACTCTCATATTTGATTTGAGGCTAGATAAATTTTTTTTGGAGATGGAAATAACATTTCAAAATATCTCTGTGTTTCTGGAAATTATACACAACAATGTGTGTAACACATGAACACACATCATGTGTAGGGACTGGGTTATGGTGTTAGGGTTTTTATAGTATTAAGTGTGAAAAAGAGTTTTAATCAACTTGGTAACTTGGCATGTACCCTATGAGGTACCAGGATATTGAAATGGATAATTTTACATAGTCATTTCTAGCTAGAAACATACACTGTCAGGAGTACATGGTCATGGATATGCCATGTACATGGACACGAATATGTGAATGGGTCATGATAAACGGGTAGGACCTGATGCTGAAGGGACAAATTGTGTACTTATAGTATTCACCATTTACCCTTTCAACATTTTAAGGGATAACTTTTTCTATTCAACTTAGATGAGTTTCCTTATGGTGTGTTCCCTTCATTAATTCCTTAATGGTTAGTGTGGAAATGGATCCTATACATAAGATGGTGATACCTTTAGAGGGACATTACTCCTGGATAGAGTTTTTTGAATCTTTCTATTAGGCTCAGAGTGAGATCCTATATCATCAACTTTTATATAGGTGGAGTTCTTGTAATTTTTTGTACAATACTATGTGACTGTCAATTCACTACTTAGCTTGTTATTCTTTATTGTGTTGTTGGTATACCCCAAGGCCTTGGGTGTGATCCGCTTATATGTATTATTCTTTTTATAATTTTAGTGTATACATCTTATAGAGAAACCCAAAAATAATGTTATCTCTGATGGACATAATCAGTGATAATTGACTCATGGAGTGTATTGCCCAAGATGAGTGTTATTTGGGTCCTTCGAGTAGGAATCGTAATCCATAATTATGCTTGTGACATTACCTTGAGACTATTTTTCCGTGAGATTATATCTAAATATTCTAGTTATATGTTATTTATACATATTCCTATGATTATATGACTAATATTATTGATGTTATGTTCTAATTAATTTTTGGGTGTCCTTATAGGTAATGTTATACTCTCCAAAGCTTGGGGTTTCCCATATATGTCATGTCATATGAAAAAGAATGTAAATTTGATGTATTTCTTATGATTATAGGACCAGTCGGAGCTTATTGATCTAGATAGAGAAAGGTGTGTTCCTATGGTTACATGGAAAGATGTCCTAATCCACCTTTCAAGTTCAAATTTTTTTTTCATGGTGGTAGAATTTTATTTGGATTTTTTTTCGTGTACTTTTTGTTGTACTCTGATGGTAAGATGTTAGATGCATGAATTCATGGTTATTAGTTTATTTTGATTTTATCAAATTATGGTATTGGATATATCTTTTTTTGTATAGGTACATTAGGAAATTTCCTCCAATGTTACTGATATACCTACTCAGCACTGGTTTCTAGGGCCTGGCCTATTGGAAGTGACCTTGGGGTAGTCATAGTTTAGGACCCATTGTGCTAGTTCATGAAAGAGTGTTATTAGAGAATTCATTTATACCTTAGGTCCGTGGTTTTTGTGATTTTTTTAAGGTTGGGGTCGAAGCCTCATTTATTATTAATGCAAAGAAAACACCTCCTTAACTTGGTAGAAGGAGACCCATTACATAGCCCAATGGCCCAGTGGGCATTTAGCCCATTACATGGCCTGTAAACCCATTTTTTTTTGCCCAAGCCCCATTCATTGAATAATACTGTTGTAGTACCCACACTACTACAGTCCCACAAAGTACCCGCCACTGCTATAGTATCCTGCCGCTGCTACAGTACCATGCCGCCGCTACTGTGTCGCCACTGCTATAGTACTCTACAATACTGCTACAGTACCCATGTGCCCAATGGGTTTTGAACCCCCATTTTTCATGTAGAATTAAGAGGTTCTTACAGACCATGGACTCTAGTATTTGTGTGGCTTCTAACATTTCCATATATTAGGAGTCTGATAAAATTCTTGTTGACTCTATACATGTAGACACTAGTTGCAGGGAAAAACATTGGTACATGCATCATATAGTATGGGGTTGTGGTTTCCATTTTAGAATTTAGTAATCTCTCTAGATATACACATTGATAGGGGTACATATTTTCTATTTTAGGATGCTTGCACAGTTTTTTCTATGTAAGATTCAACATCAGGATAATGAGTATGATCCCCTAAGTGATAAGGATTTGATAAAAGGGCCAATTTAAGAGGTGTTACCTCTATATTGTGCACCATTCATTCCAACATCTTCTAAGTAGTAGATGGTATCAGAAGTACCAGCAAATGAGGTCTTCACTCTGAGAAAGAATCATTTGTTTTAGCAACAAATACCCCTTAGGTTATGAGGTGATCCCATCCCATAATAGGATGAGGACTCACATGACGAATTGATGAATGTTTTCCATCATTTTAGGAAACTAGAAGATCAAATGGACGTCATGTCAATAGGCCTTCTCTAGGCCTCTACATAATAATGGGGAGGATTAGCGACATAGCCATACGATGAGGTGACTCTTTCATGGTTGGTGTTCGAGCATCATTTATTCGATTAATTTTATCTAGAAACATTTTGAGTAGTGAACATATTTGAGATTATACTACTTCAAAAAAGAAATATGACTCTAGTTGAGTATTATTCTTCATTCACCAACCACTATCAATACTCGATAGAGATGGTCCAAGATCAGTTCATTTGGGATTAGACCTTGAATAATGGAATATAATGAAACATCTGATAAAACATGATACCTCTTTGAATTCCAATATATAATTGGGTTCAGAATAATTATTTTGTGGATGAGAGTTTCCTAACTGAACATATACAGACCGTTTTTTCTAGTAGTGGGTACATAAGAGAAGAGACACTGGTAGTTTGGATTTGTTGTTTGATATAGTGTCATGGACTTATGATATGTTTCAAGAGGTGATCTAAAGATAGAGGGTCTTTGGTTCACTGCTAGTAAGATAGATCTAGTCTATTGAGGGAGAGGTGGTGTTGCTCTTGTAATGATAGGGGACATGTCACACAAGATTTTATAACATATCATATGACTAAATGAAAGGTAGTGTGTAAGAACCCAGATCTTAATTTTAGGTATGGATCTTTATTTTGGGTTGTTTTTTATGAAAAAAAAAAGAAAGGGAAATTTTCTAAGTACACGTCGATTACTCTTGAGTACATTTTATGTTCCTCGCTACCGTGAGTAACCGTGTAATTTCCATGTAACAGCCGAGTACATGGCTATGTAGGTGATCTGGATGACCTCCTAATGTGGGGTTTTGTTGAGGCATGTACATGGCATGTACATTAAATGAACATTCTGTGTACTTTTAGTTTTATTTGATAAGTCTGAGCGGGGTTGCGTCTCATATCCATAAAATGTTTCCTCTCCTTGTGTCTCATACAAGAGAGGGACGAACAACAAAATATCTTCACCCTTCTATCGTTCCCCCATTTAAGCTCTGATTGAGACGTTGCCAGCTGCATTGAATTCCCACCGGTGATCTCTCTCTTCCCCTAGATCCTCTATTCCAGATTTATCCTCCTTTTTAATTTATCTATGGTTGATCATTTTTACCCTTTTCATAGATCTACATCATTCTATTCCCATTTAAGGGCCGACATTCAAGATTTTTCATCATACAACATCATGGTATATGGTTTGTTCCTTTCATTGATTGTCTATGGATTATATATTCTTAATTTGATGAATACCCATGTTTGGGGTATTGATTATTTTTGAATTTGGACCAATTTAATTCCTTCTATGGTTTCTTTGTTTGAGAAATGGTAATTGCTTTTTCTTTAGGTTTCAATACCTTGTTATGGGATACCCCATGAGTTCCTTCCCCTGATTGACTATTTATGGACGTTTGGCCTTGGATTCCTTTGAGGGATACCTTGCTTCTATGCCTTGAATTATTAGGATGTAGTTGATTGATTATATGAGATTCATGTATTTTTCATTTTGAAAGTTTGACCAAGGTTAATTTACTATGAGAGCTTCCTGGAGTATGGTCTTTTTTGTATTAATTATCATTATGTTGACCCAAAGGTATTGACTGTGAGAGATGTCGGGATTTTATAGACCATAGGGGTTAGAACATGAGATATACCCAAAGGGTTGTGGTAAAATGAATGTTGGACCATAGGGTAGTGAATGTGAGAGCTTCTAGGAGGGTCATTATATTATATTGCCACTATGCAGACCAAGGGGGTATTGACCGTGAGAGTTACCGAGGAGGACTTTTGTAAATTATTAGTTCCATGTAGGACCAAAGGGGTTAGACTATGTGATATTTCCTAGAGAGTCATTATTTTTTGAATAGATGATATATTAAACCAGATGGGTTAGATTGTGATAACTTTCCCACAATATTTCCTTTGAATGTTTGAATTATTGTGATGAGTCTATGAAGCCAAAGCACCAGATTGGACTCAATCTTACTAGATTATTAGATGGTATTATGAGACATATTTTTTTCAATTACATAGAGGGATATAGGGCTTAGGATAGATCTCAGGGTTACATTATTCAATGTATTGAATAATTAATAAATGTAAATGAATGTTATTGGAAACTATAGGATGGTTTACTTTTGAGTACTTCCTAGTTTACAGCTTCATTTTTCATATTCCTTGTTATATATATATTTATTTATTTATTTATTTACTGACAGATAGGCACCGATCTTTTGGTGGTTGACTTTTGTAATTATTTTGACACCATATTTGGGTCCTGATTTTGGGCCCAAACAGATTATATGGTTTCAATTATAGAAAATGTAATGCACCCTTCTTCGTCTTCTACTTGAGTGATGTTGAAGCTAGAGGGTATGGGACCATGCTGAGGCTTGCGATGCTGTTGGAGATTCCAGTTTTCTCAAATTTGGTTTTAGAATTTTATTTCCATCATTGTTACATTTTTGGATTCTTTCCTAGAAACTTCTGACATGCATCACTATTTATATATATATATGATGTAGTTTTTTATACTATCAGTCTTTAATTTTTTCACTTTGTTGTATGGTATTACTACTTCTTCTACTGTTTACTATTTCTTCTTCTAGGTCACTCAACCAATGAAGTCATAGTTTCCCCAATATCACACCCAAGTACCTCACTACTAGTTTGAAGCCTCTCGCATTTGGGGAAATTAACTTGAGGCTATGTGACCAACTAAGTATGGGGCATCTTTTGGCGGTAGCCAAAACCAGGATATTACAAAGTGGTATCATAGGGATTTATTTTCTGTTTTTTTGTTCTATTTGGAGCCTATATACATGGATAGAAAGGAATAGGTAGTTGGTAATAAGCTATTCCCATGAGTATCTAACCAGTGTATAGGGAAATTCCATGATACCTAGAATATTGAATTTTTTTTTCTTTTTCTTTTTTGTAATGGTTACAGCTGATTTGATTTCACCATTGGATGATTCACTTATATTTTTATTTTATAATTGATATTATTTAGGTTCTATTTATGTTCCTACCTGATGACATTTGGGTATTCCATCTCATTCATCATATAGGCACTTGATTGAGACTATATTTCATGCATTCTTGTCATAAAATTTAGGATGCATTACTAATTTCATGTTGTCGTGATAGATGTTGTGCTAGATATGCATGCTATTGTGATAGATTCCCTGGTATAGTACTTAATCTTTTTATATGTTATTGGAAATAGTAAATATTCATTTGGATGTACGTGAAACTTTGGTCCAAGAGGTTTTATGGGCCCTCTTGGATCAGAATTTGGTGGATCATGAATGAACTTTAATTGAACTTTCCCAAGAAGTAAGATGAATGAGAATACTGAACATTGATTCGCAGAAGTATCGACTCTAATAGTTTATCATTTCTCATTCCTATGACATAATTTTATGTTTTAGAGGGTTCTAGAAAATATTTAGAGACTTATGGTCCAGAAACCCAGACAACCTGGTGTGTGGTGTTATGAAAACATGCCATGAGGTCATCTGTTTAGGAGTAAAAAACAATTAATAAGTGCACACCGTGTACTGGGAGTACACTCCATGAAGTACTTGAGCATGTGGCTGACTCTCTAAGAAGATACATGGGGTTTGGAAATCTTTTGGTAGAACAAGTTGTGTCTATATTGTACATGTCATGTTGTAAAGGACCGTGTATCCAGCCGTGTGACCAATAACATGGGTGGATGAAACTTAGTGGTACACGTAGTGTCCAATTTATACATGCTTCCTAGATTCAACCATGTATCCGACCATGTTACCAAAGACAAGGGTCTCCAGGACATAATCGGTACACACCATGTCTAGGGTGAACATGCCGTGTAGCGTTACACCAGAAGACCCCATGTGGTTTAGTTGTGTAAAAGTATATGGCCCAGAGGGAGGACATGAGTACAAAATGTGTTCCTAGATTTCACGCCATGTACCTATGATGTTTACACACCTAGGAAGGTGAGGGTACATGCCTATGTAATAATGTGAGTGTACATGTCAGGTGTTATTTCTACTCACCATGTATCCATCCATTGTACCCTTTGAGGGTATGTTCCAATTTTTTCTTTTGATGTCATTTTTGGACCTTAAAGTAGTCATTTAAGGGTAGTTTTCCACATATATCAAGATTGTTGAACCTTTGGAGAATTATGAGGACTCATAATATGTGTTTTGGGTTATTCATTTTTAAATATTGAGGTTTTTCCTCTAGTTACCAGTGACAGTTGTCTCATAGGAGTGAGACCAATAAATAAATGATTGATTTGGTGTTTGGAACAACCTAGTTGAGATCGTTGATTTGAGATGAGATATGATATATCTCTCATGATGTTTTGGTTTGGAGGATCTTTTCAATGTGAGATGTACCTTCTAGCCTATGAGGTCGTGAGATCTACGGCTTCTAGGGAGTCTGTAGTAGGATCCATCATCTGTATACCATTTTGAGGATCCCTATCATGGGATTCCCTTGATATTTACCATTTGAATATATCTTTTGGTATTCCTCTACCAACTCTCTTTAAAAGGTTGTTTTAATAGAATGTTCTACTTATGGGTTCATTCTTTGTGTGGTTAAAAAACTTCTATTGGGTTCCCTTTTTGAGGACCCAGGTTGGATTAACAAGATCTTTGTTGGGTAACCTAGATGTTAAAAAGGATCTTACATGCTAACTTTCCATTTGTGATTGAATGTTAGAATTATTAAATGATTTAAAGTAAAGTTAGTGAGACTTTCTTGTTTAATTGGAGTTGTTGAGATAAAGTTGTTTCCGTGGAGATTTTGAACCTAGTGAATCTGTTTTGCATAACCTAGTAGTCGGAGTTGACGGTTATGCTTCGTAAGATGCTAGCTCGTAGTAGGTAGACCTCTTTAAACTTGTCATCTTGTTTTTTCACTGAGTGCTTTTGATATTGGTGAGATCCAGGTTTTGTTTTCCCTAGTAGGACTCTTGGTTTTAAATGACATCCTTGTTTGGAGGGGTGGTCATTGTTCCTTGACTTTTTATGTGAGAAAAATCTTGAGGAGCCCCTGTTTCTCAAATTTAGACATGACTTATGCATGGTTGAATGTTAGGAGGTCATGTAAACCTTACTTTTTTAGTGATGGATGACTTGGTACATCATCACCCGAGTTAATGGTTGTGTAAATGATGTTCTCTTGATCCAGTTATGGTGTGATACATCTTGTACAAGGATTCTTAGGGTGGACATCCTAAGCATAGTCCCCCATAATGGGTCATTGATCTTGTAATATCAAGGAAGTGTATGTCGACAGACATGATACCCATTGAGTGTTAAAGGATTATATGAGCCATTGACTTTGGTTATATCGCTGAGCTTTGAGCTTGAGTGTATGTTCTTGGGTTATCTCTAGTGTAGAGTGACCTAAGAGTTATGATACATTTTCTCTCCCATTTCTCAGGAGTACTTTTTGGGACATGGGTGTTTTGACATTCAAATCATTTTTTATTTTCAAATTCATGCCACATGATGTGATGTGGTGATCGTGTCTCATGGAATGTCACATGTGCATTTACATTGCTTCTAAACAAGCTCATTTGAGAGTTTCCAATCCTTCTCTACATATAAGACACTCCAAGGTAGATAGAGTCACATCGATTCTTATTTAAATATGTTCCTTCTAAGTATAAGCATCACAATAATAGACCTTTCATAAATGGTCATTTTTACATGAACGTTTTCTTATTCTTGTGAGCTTTTTTTCATGTTGGTGCATTCTAGGAAGCACAATGTTGTTGTGATCAGTTAAATGGTCATGTATTAGCAAGAAAAGACGAGTTTCATTCTGGAGGTTGACCAGCAGTAGTTTGGTTATACTTTTCTAGTAATATTTAATGTCCTCTTAGTGTGATCTACCTTAAGAGGTGAGCATGTCCCCTATCATGACGATGTCCTGGGAGCACTAATAGAGAACTGGTTATATGATGTACTACAATCAAAATTCATTGGACTGGTTCGTGATCTCTTTCCATGTCGGGCGCTGGATGCAGGGTTTTAGTGGATGTTTTGATTGATATTGATTGGTACATGATTTTTCTGGTAAGATCACCTTAGAAAGACTCTTTATGCCCACCACTTCCTTGATGTGACCGCCAGGTGGATGTTTTTCTTGGTTTAATCAGTTTTCTAAGGTGGAATTTTGTGCATCCCACGAATTTCTCACTTTTACTGGGAGTATGGACCACCTTGGTGAGTTCCTTAGACTCCAGATTGATTTATATGAGGTTATCTAATACTTTTAGTGGTGCTAAGATGTAATACATAAAGAGGTAATAATTCTAGTGGGATGGATCTAGAATTATGTTTTTTATTCATTTTGTTGAATGACCTTTTTAGTGATCAATGGATGGTGTGACATAAGAGCATCATCAAGAGGAAATGTAGGATTCGGTGAATGAGTTCATTGTTTTCAGATGGTGCCTTAGGAAAAGCCATTATTTTTCTATTGTAATACATCATCCTTCAAGGGTAGGAGTTTACTAGATTATTCTTCTAGTGATGGTTTGACTCGTTACAATTCCTGTTCCATGAGTATGGTTTGAGTGAGCCAGTTTGAAAACCCCACTAGTTAAGGGTGGGAGTTCTATGAAAAACTGAAAAGTTTTTTATGAAAAGATTGTGTGACCAGTTTTTCTGATGTCTTTTTTGCTTTGAACATTCATTATTGTGAGGTCATGGTTATTACCTCAGTTGTTTTTGGGTTCTCCCAGTTAAAGAAGCAATTTCGGTAGCATCGCTGGAAGGATTAGAGGCACAATTTGTAGAGTTTTTCAAATGTTGGTGGTATCATGGAAATGATAGAATCTGAGTTGATATCAATATGATCATGAAGGTTCCACATTTTCTATATATTAAGGAAACCTTTAGTGTTGATGATATTGGAAGGATGTACATCCAATATATTGTATGTTTTTATGGGGTTCCACACTCTATCGTTTCAGATAAAGAATTCTAGGTTTACTTCTCATGTCTGGCAGGGACTACAGAGGGATTTGGGTACACATGTACTTCTGAGTACAACATACCATCCCCAAATAGATGGACAGTACAAGTGCACAATTCAGGTTTTTGAGGACATTTTTTGAGCATGTGTCCTGGATTTCCGGGGCTCTGGGGAGAGACACATACCCCTGGTAGATTTTTCCAACAATAATAGTTTCAGTTAATGATTCAGATGGAACCTTATGATGATTTGTACGATAGGCCATGCTGATCACTTCTATGTAGGATGGAGGCATGAGAGACAACTATACTGGTACCTCATCATGTCCAGGACACCACTGAGTAGGTGGAGATGATTCACAAGAGGATGCATACTTCAAAATCTTGCCAAAACTTTTATACAGATCGATGGAGATGACCTCTAGAGTTTGAGGTCGGAGATTAGGTTTTCATACATTTCACACCAAGGTTGGGGCATAAGAGTATTAAGAGAATAGGGAAGCATTCACCAAGATATGTCATGCCATTTGAGGTTTTAGAGAGATTTGGGTTCGTTTTAGTAAACTCGAGGTACTGGGCAATGCATGATGTCATCCATGTTTATCATATACGTCGTTACTTTTCGTAACCGTCTCACGTTTTTCAACCTAAGGAGGTTGAGTTGAAGGTGCATTCATCCTTTGAGGAGAACCCTATTCAGATTGTGAATCACATCAAGAAGTTTCTTTATGGACAGTATGTTCTTCTGGTATGGGTGTTATGGTAGCATGGGAGAGTACATGATGAGACTTGGGAGAGGGAGGATGATGTACAATCACAGTGGGCCGAGTTGTTCAAAGTTTCTTATTCGCCACCCTTGGAAGGGAAATTCAAAGATGAATTTCTTTAAGGGGTAAGTTTTTAAGAAACCAGATCTTCATTTTAGGTATGTAAATTAATTATGGTTAGTTTTTTATGATAAATTATGAAAGGGGAATTTTCTATGTACATGCCATGTACTCGGTTTCTACGGGTATCCATGTACTGCCCATTTAACAGATGAGTACATGGCCATGTTAGTGACTTGGATGACCTCCTAAATCAGGGGCTTTTTGAGCCATGTACATGGTGTGTACATTAAATGAACATTTCATGTACTTTTTTTTATTTGATGAGTCAGAGTGGGGTCACATCTCATCTCCAGAAAAGGTTTCTTCTCCTAGTGTCTCCTAAGGGTGAGCGACTTACGGTCTAAGATCATCAACTTCCAATAATTCCTCCATCTGAGCTCTGATTGATATGCTTCTAGGTGCCTTGATTCCCACTGTTGATATCTCTCTTCCCCTAGATCCTCTCTTATTGATTTTTCATATCTTTTGAGTTTAGAGGGTTGAATTTTTTTGACCCTTTTTGTAGATCTACGTCGTTGTAGGCCAATTCAAGGGCTGACATTCAAGATTGTTCATCGTATGACATCGAGGTAGGTGTTTTGTTCCTTTCTTTGATTTTATTTGGATTATATATGCTTAAATTGGTGAATAACAACATTTTCAGTATTTTGTATTTTTTAATTTGTATCTGTTTAATACCTTCTATGGTTTTTTTGATAAATGGTAATTTCTCATTCTTAAGGATTTAATACTTTGTTTAGGACACCCCATGGGTGTGTTCCTCTTATTGACTATTTATGGGCTTTTATCATAGGTTTCCTTTGAGTAATACCTTGTTTCCATGCCTTGAATTGGTATGATGGGGTTGGTTAATTATTTGAGATTCATGTGTTTTACATTTTTAAATTTTGACCAAATAGAATTGAAGGGGACAGCTTCCCAAATTATGGTCATTTATGTATTAACTGTGGTTTTGTTGACGCATATGTATTGATTGTGAGAGATATCAGGTGGTCATAGAACATAGGGGTTAGACCATGAGATATACCCAGAGGGTCATTGTTAAATGAATTTTGGGCCATAGGGAATTGACTGCGAGAGCTTCTAGGGGGTCATTATATTATATTGTTTTTTTGCAGACCAAGGGCGTATTGACTGTAAGAGCTACCCAGGGGGTAATTTGTAAATGATTAGTTCCATGTAATAGGAAAGGGTTTTTCCCTTGTAAGTGTTCACATACGGTAACTATTTATTGAATTTATAACATGTTAAACCATAGGGGTTACACAGTGAGAATTTTCCTAGAGGGTTTCTTTTGAATGTTTGAATGATTGCTACATGTCTACCAAGCCAAATCACAAGCTTGGACTCAGACTTACAAGATTGTTAGATAGTCTTCTGAGAAATCTGTTTTTCAATTACAGCGAGGGATACAGTGCTTATGATATATCCCATGGTTACATTATTCAATGTATTGAATAATTAATAATTTTAAATGAATTTAATTGAAAGCTATAGGATTGTTTAATTTTTAGTACTTTCTAGTTTATTGCTTCTTTTTTCATATTGCCTATTATATATATATTAACTGACAGTTAGGCACAAATCTTTGGGTGGTTGCCTATTGGTATTCGTCTCACACCCTGTTTGGGTCATGCTTTTTGGCCCAAATAGATTATATGGTTTCTGGTATAGAAAAGAGAAAGTGCCCTTCTTCATCATCTACAAGAGTGTTGTTGGAGAATGATAGAATTGGACAAAGTTGAGGCTTGAAATGGTGTTAGAGATTACCTTTTTCTATACTTTGGATTCAGTATTTTATTTCTTGAATTGTAACTTGTTTGGATGTTATCCCATATACTAGTGAAATTCATCATTACATATATATATATATATATATATATATTATAGTTGTTTATACTATCAGTTTTATGTTGTTTACATTATTGTATGGTATTTCAGCTTCTTCTAGTGTTTACTATTTGTTTCTACAGTATTACTCTACCAAGGAGGGAAGAGTTTCCCCACTATCACATACAAGTCCCTCTCTACAAGTGGAAGCCTCTAGAGTTTGGGGAAATTCACTTGAGTCCATGTGACCAACCGGGTGTGGGAAACCTTTGGGAGGCACCCGGAACCGAGACATTATATAGTGAATAAGATGCATAGAAAGGGGTAGTAGAAAAAACATGAAAGTTAGAAAGGTAACATTAATGGAAGAGAATTTGGTTGAGTACCTGGTGGTCATAGATGTTTTGACTTGTTAACAACACCACTACTATGTGGTCGAAGCCAAGCTCAGGGAGCTAGGGGACAAGGGAAAGTGTTGGTCTAGATGATTGAGGCTTATAAACAAGAGGCTCCATGGGTGATACAAGGTATAATTTGTGCCTTTTCAACATTAATAGAAGTATTAATATATATGTGTGTGATTTATTCCATTGTTTCAACTTATCTGGTTCAAGAATAATAGGTTATGGTTGATCCCCTTACTCAACCGTTATTCTTGGAGACTCTTACTATATCTAACTTAGTAATCACACACATCTACTGATGGTGTGATCAGGATCTTAGATGATAATGTTTGGCTGTGGATCACATTGTATAAATGACAAGGACTTCTGATTTCAACTTTGTTATGGACTGGTTATCAATAGTTCATGTATAGATATGCTATTTCAGGTAGAGGATGCAGTGTGTCTGTTGTGTTGGGATGAGGTTTTACATTTTGTGTTAAAAAAAATTAAATGATATGTAGGATAGACTCATTGATATGAGGGTGAATCTGGTTACTCATTGGTTGTCAAGAATGACACTTGGTGTTATGGATGTTGTGAGTTTTTATTTACCTACAATGTTGGAAAAGTATGAGAATATATTTCTAGCGGATTTTCTAGGATTACCTCCCTATTGGGAGATAGGTTTCATTATTGATCTACTCCTAGGGGTGATCCCCTAATATCTATGCTAGCATGTTGGATGGCCCCTATAACGATTCATGAGATAATGGTGCAGTTAAAGGAATTATAGAGCAAGGGTGTTGTTATGCCCATTTTTTCACCCTACGCAACCCTAATGTTGTTCACCAAGAAGGAAGAGAGAAGATTGATATTTTCTATAGATTATTTTCTCCTAAAGTATTTTAATATAAAGAAAATGTATCCACTAATGAAGATTAAAGACCTATTTGATCAGTATAGAGGGGCATGATGGTTCTCGAAGATTGACCTCAGATCTGGCTACAACTAGTTTCATGTATAAGATGATGATATATTGAAGATGAAATTATAATTTCTCTACTGTAACTATGAGAACATAGGGATTCCATTATCAATGAAGACCTCCCCAGCAGTGTTCAACAGACTCATAACCCATATCATTCAGCCATTCATAGTCCATTTTGTGGTAGTCTTCATCGACAATATCCTAGTGTACTCAGCAAGGAAGGAGAATCATGTGATAAACAATATTATTATTCTAGGATTACTACAAGAGGACCATATTTACGAGAACCTATCAAGCTATCAGTTCTAGATTTAGGATGTTCATTTTTTGGGCTTGTTTTCCAAATACATTATGTAGCAGTGGACCCAACCAATATTGAGGAAGTGTCATCTTGGTATCCACCTAATATCATGAAGAGTGTGTGAATATTCCATCGATTTTTAGGATAATATCAGAGATTTATTAATTATTTATCTATGATATCATCTCCCTTGATATTTTTCCTCAAAGGGGAATATTTTCATTTTGAATGAGTTGTGACCAAATGAATTCTGGGTGTTGGGGTAGATAATGATGAGCTCTGCAATCATCAGATTTACATAGGAGGGTGTTGAGTATATGGTGTTTGATGTTGCAACATAGACCAGACAAGGTTCTATTATGATTCTAATGTAGGTGGTGATTTCCATTAATTTGAGTGACTTGATACTACATTAGAAGAACTAATCAGCCCATAATAAGGAGTTATTAGTGGTATTAATTACCCTAAACATGTGGAGAAACTAACGTATAGGTTAGTAGTTTATCACATATTTTGACTAGAAGAATGTCAAGTATAAAGTTTTGAAGAAGGATATTAATTTGCGATAGAGGTAATTGATAAAAAAAATTTGGTGAATAATTTATTCCTAGTAAATGAAAAAAGTTCCTCACATTGTTTTAAATATGTTTATTTATAAAATATTTGGGATTAGATCATTCATTTGGAAATTTGATGAAAATTCTAGTTTTACCCTTGAAAATTATTTGTATAATTTTAGACATAAATATTTTTATATATATTATTTTAATATAAACTTTTGTAAATATATTCTCAACTTACTGTTATAAAACTTTCATCCATAACATTAGAGCTAAATCAAGCATTTGGTTGGTGAAAATGGTCCATGAAAGCAAATCTGTTCAGGACTAATGAGATTGGACATTGCTTTTATATTTGGGCCATAACTTTTACATACATGATTTTATTGTGCTAAAATTTGGAGATGAGATCGATAGATAAGTTTCTCACAAATCAGCCTTCTAAATGGAGAGGCTCAGTTCACGCGTTTTGAAGGTCAAACAGGTAGTGCAACTTGGAATAACATATTTGTCTGAATTTCCCCATTCACACATAAATCCACATGAAACCTAGCTTCCCATCCACTCTATAAATTGGAATTTTAATTATTTCGAGGGTTTGAGACATGAATTAGGATATTGGGAGTCATGTAGTAGTGGTTATATAACATTTAAATTCACAATTGGAAGAGGGAAGCTACCAATCTAGGATCTGCTCCAAAATGATCTTCTTTTCCTCTTCTTTGTTGTTATGTTGTTGTACATTCAATGAACTATTAGTTTATATCCCATTTATTATATTGTTTTCAATTTTATTACTCTCTTAATATTACTATTTTCTCTATAATTCGAGATTTGAAATGAGATAGGTTTATACCCTTTCTAAATATTTGGAAATGAAACCTATTTCTATAATGACTATGCTTCCCATGGAAGAGTTGTTTTCATAGTAATTGATCTAACTATTACCTTATTTATTTATTTTAAATAAATGAGATAATTTAATTCAATTAATATGAAATACTAATTTAGTTATCAATTTAAATTAAACTAATAAACAAATTGAACAATTGACACCAAAACACGTGAGGTCAGATTTGTGTAAATTATGAGAGTGCGGTCTAAATCGGTAATACAAGACCACAAAGGATAAATTTTTAGAGACAAAATATATTCAATAAACTCAATTAACCCTTATTTCTAGAGTATATATCTGATCTAATTAACCACTTAAGATAAGATAACCTAATAATATCAATCAAAGTAGGGGTGATGTGATTGCATGATCCGAAGCTAGCCTAGTGTTTAAGTAATTTTATCATTGTGGTTAAGTTAACTACCGTAGGGTTAAAACGTTAACAAAATTTAGTGATTATAATTAATTGGATGTTAATTTAAATTATAATTTTAAATATTTTAGTGAATAGGTAGAGTTAGATTGAATACTCCTTTTAAAATGTTTTTCTAAAAAAACATATTCTTCTTGTGTTCTGTTAATCAAATTTTCATTTAAAAAAAACAAAAAAAATTCAATCTTCTTCCACCATGTTTATTATAATAATTTTATAAACATTTAACAACACCCATACTTATATTTTTTTTATTTTATTTTATTTTAATTTCAAATTAACTTTGATATCTTGTTTTATATTACTTCCTCCTTTGAGAGAGGACCTCGGTCAGCCACTATGTTGCACCTAAATAACCTAAAACTGAACATCATTTGAGAGCACCCATGAAAGTTACTTTCAAATTGGCACCATTTCTAGGAATAAAAGTAATTATCTCAGCAATTTATATTTATTCCTTTTATTTTTCATTTTATTCTCTTCTTCTCTTATTTCATCCGTCTTTACCCAATCTGAATTTTTCTTCTTATTTTGTTTTCTTCTTCTTCTTCTTTTTGGACGATCAAGTCAAACTTATCATTTTTATTTTATTATGTTCAACTATTATTCTTTATATTTTTATTTAATTTAAGAAAAAAAATAATCACTATGATCTCTTAGATCTTGACCCTGAGATTGAACACAGCCTTAGGTCACAAAACAGACATTCTCAGTCTATAAGAAATTTCAACATTCAACGAGTTGGAGAATTACTCCACTCTAGTATCATTGAAATTAGAAGAAATTAAAATTAAAACATAAAACATGAACTAATTTCTGAAAGCAATAACAATTAACATAATATAACCATTCGAGAATTGGCTACACTAGACATTAATTATCACCCAAATTCCATTGCATTCCAAAATCTTGAATCAAATTTTGAACTAAAATATGGGTTAATTCACATAATTCAAAAATTTCATGGCCACTCTGGTGAGGATCCCAATAAACACCTTTAAGAATTTAATTTGATTTCCTCAACCCTAAAACCATGAAATTTATCATAATATCGAATAAAACTTAGATCATTCACTTTCTCACTTGCTGGACCTTCAAAAGATTGGATATATTATTTAAAAACTAAAGCTATAACTTATTGAAATAATTTAAAAAATATTTACATGTGGATATTTTTTACAGTATAGAGGACCACTTCCAATCTCAAAGGGATATTAAGAATCATGGAAACCCAAGGAGAGTCATTATATGTGTACTGGGAGCGATTCAAGAAGTTTTGTGCAAGCTGCCTGCATCACCAAATCAATGAGCAACTCCTCGTCCAGTACATCTATGAAGGAATCAATCATATGAAGGGAAGAATGGTGGATGCCACAATAGGAGGATAATTGGTGGAAAAAAACACTAGTAGACACACATGAATTAACTAACAAGATGGAACAAAACTCTGAACAAATTAACGATCAAGGTACCCCACATGCTAGAGGATTACATAAGGTAAGTCCATCTTCTCTTGAAAGTCATTTGATTGATACAAGTTGGAAGAATTGAAAAAAAATGAGATATATTTCTTTGGCCCAAAATACATCACAACCCCCTACATCAAGGTCTTGTGGAATTTCCACTGATACAAGCCACCCAACTGACTATTTCCCCCAACTACAATAGTCAAAGGATTGTGCAGCTGTATTCCCTAGGAGACCATTATATTAGAAACAACAGACACATCCCCAAAAGAAGTATGGTTCCATTGCACCATTATAAAACCACGGGTGGAAGGATCAATCGAACATGTGGTATTCCTCTGGACAACAACAAATTCCCCCATTCAACAAAACTTCCAGTAGCCTCCACCTTACCAACAGTTGTTTCCAACAACTCAAAAGGATATTTGAAGCTCAGGAATCGAAAAGTCAACAACAAGGGACTTCTCAACAAAAGGTAGATTCTTAAAATGTTGATCTTTTGAAACAAATTGTTCTTAGTAAACAGAATGAGCTGAAGAGTCATGGTTCGGAGCTGAGGGTGTTGAAGACTCAAATGAGCTAGATTGCCACTACCTACCATGAATTGGTATGTAATAATTCTGGAAATCCACCTTCCCAACATACTCCAAATCCCAAGGGGAATGTCAGTGCCACCACATTGAGAAGTGGGAAGAAAACAACTTATATATCTTCACCTATCCTTCCATCGGGAATCACCTCAACTCTGAAGAAGGCCCATTCCATAATAACTAAAGAGAAACCAAAGTACAAAGATAAAGGTAAGAAAAATATTAATGATATTCTTCCTAAAATCCATACCCTTCCAAATAGGTTTGTAGAAACCATGAAGATTGCATGAGGAGGTGATTCTAAAAGTTGTTTTGGACACATTCAAGTGTGTGGAGATCAAAATCCCTTTACATGAATCCATTTAACAAATACCACGGTATGCCAAATTCTTAAAATAAATTTTTACCAATCAAAGATGGTTCAAGGGAAATGAGAGGATCGATCTTGGAAGTAATTTGTCAACACACACTACAACAACTCTAGAAATTCCAACCAAGTGCAAGGATCCATGAACATTAATCATCCCATAAACCAAAGGAGAGTTTCACTTTTCTGATGCTCTTTGTGATTTGGGAGCATCAATAAATGTGATGCCTCACTCTGTATTCTATTCTTCATAGGTTCGTGAGTTGAAACCAACAGTAGTAGTGGTGTAGTTGGCTAATAGAGCTTGGACATATCCAGTGGGAGTCCGTGAAGATGTACTTGTTTGGGTAAGAGATATGATCTTTTTAAAATATTTCTATGTGCATGACATGGAGTATGATCAGGTAAGTTCTCCTTATCCCATTATCTTAGTTATAACCTTCCTCAAAACTACAAAAAACTATCATAAATGTCAATGAGGGTACACTTTTCATGGATTTTAGAGATAAAGTTGCGATATTTAATGTTATTGACTCCATGAAGCACCCCTCAGAGGACCATTATGCTTTTTGTATCTCCCATTTTGAACCACCAAATAAAAACCCAATGGAATTTTATTTCCCTATTCTTATTTATATTATGAGTATTGGTTCTAGTTTGATGTCTAAGAATACATACAAACCTGCTTCTAATGCACAAGACTCTCTAAGATTTTATTTTGAAAAGGATTCATATTCTGATTTTGATCATGTTCAATCTGATTATGACATGGATGTTGAGTATTCTGATGGATTTGATGAATTATTCGTTGATTTTGATGATGTTTATTATTGTACTGGTGTTATTTTTGAACATATTTCAGTTCCTTAAATGTTTCCATCCATAAATCACAAACATTATTGGAGTTCAAACCATTTACACCAAATCCCAAATACTCATACATGTTAAGTGGTGAGAGATTACCTGTTATAATTTCTAATAATCATTATTTTTAATATGAATAAAAACATTTGAATCCTTTGAGGGGGAACATCAGGGTAATCAGGTAGAACTTGGATGATATATCAGGTATTATCACCCCCCCCCCCATTTTCAGGCGTAGGATTATTTTGAAGGATGGGATTAAACTAATTAGGTAGCCACAATGGAGACTCAATCCAACCCTTATAGAATTTGTTAAAAAAGAGGTTGAAATTTTACTTGAGGTAGGTATAGTCAATGCCATTTCACATTCCTAGTGGGTAATTCCAATTCATGTAGGGCCTAATAAAGTGGTGTTACTATTTTTAAAAATGATAAATATGAGTTAGTTACGATAAGGGTGGAAAACAACTGGCATGTGTGTATTGATTATAGGAAACCAAATCAGTCCACTCAAAAAGACCATTTCCCCCTCCCATTAATTGATCAAATTATTGAGAGACTAGTTGGGAAATCACAGTATTGAATCTTGGATGGATTTTATGGATATTTTTTGGTTCATATTGCTCCAGAGGATTAGGATAAAAAACATTCACTTTTCCATTCGGTAAGTTTACCTACCAGAGGATCCCATTTGGACTTTTAAATGCTCAATGTACCTTCCAGAGATATATTGTGATTATTTTTTAGATTTCATCAAGACCTACATGGTGGTATTTATGGATGAATCTATAGTGTATAGATCCTCATTGGATGATTTTATATCTAGTTTGGGAAAGGTTTTGAATCATTGTATGGGGAAGAATCTGGTATTAAACACTGAAAGTGTCATTTCATGGTAGAGCATGGGATTGTCTTAGGGAATGTAGTGTCAAAACATGGGATTGAGGTTGATATATCTAAGGTAGATATCACTTTATCCTTATCTTATCCTTCATGTGTTCCTGATGTTAGATCTATCCTAGGAAATGCAGGATTTTATCGGTTCTTCATCAATAATTTTAGTATGATTTCTCTTCATATGTCATGATTACTTCAAACGGATTTTGACTTTGTGTTCAATGATTCTTGTAGGAACACATTTGATGAGCTAAAATAGCATCTGAACACTCCACCTATCTTATAGCCTCCACAGTGGGAGATTTCTTTTGAGCTTTTGTGTGACACATCCAACTTTGTGGTTGGAGATGTATTATCACAGAGGGTGGAGGGACATTAACATGTGATTTCCTATACATTGAGGACACTAGATTATGCCCATTAAAACTACACAACCACAGAAAATGAGTTTATTGATATTATATTTGATTTAGATAAATTCTGTTCATATTTATTGGGCTCTAAAGTAGTTTTTTTTCTTATAGTGCAACTTTGAAGTACCTCTTGAAGAAGCTGGATGCAAAGCCCGGGTTTATCCTATGGATCATCCTTCTTCAAGAATTTGATATTGAGATAAAAAAATGTTTCTGAAAACCTGGTGGTGGAACACATGAGTAGGCTTACTCACACACTATAGGATTAGACCATAGGCAGGGTACCACTTCGGGACACTTTCCCTGATGATCATCTTTATTCCATCTCAGGTACACATCCTAGGTATACTGATTTAGTGAACTACCTTGTTGAATCTAAAATCCCTACAAATTTAAATAATCATCAAGTCCAAAAGTTAAATATTTAGTCAAGATTTTTTTTGGGATGATCCATACCTCTAGCGTATGTGTACTGGTCAAGTTTTTAGGAGGTGTGTTCCTAATCAGGAGTTTCATTCTATTTTAAATTTTTGGGATACACTTTCTTATAGTGGATTCTTTAGACACCAACAAACAGTTAGGAAATTATTAGACTCTGAATTATATTGGCCTAGCGTATTCCATGATTCCCATTTGTTTTTTAAGTCATGCTCTCATTGCCAACACACAGGGAACATTTCTAGGATAAATGAGGTGCCCCAAAAACACATACTATTCTGTGAGATTTTTGATGTATGGGGAATCGATTTTACATTTCCTTTTCCTAGTACATTTTTTTTGAATATTTTGGATTTTGTTTATTATGTGAGTAAATGGGTGGAGGCTAAGGCCACTAGGACTTATGATTCTCATGTTGTAGTGGAATTTTTTAAGACAGAGATTTTTTGTAGGTTTAGAGTATGAAAGGCCATCATCAGTGACCAAGGGACACACTTCTACAATTAGAATTTGGATTCCCTCCTTCAGATGTATGGGGTGAAACAAAAAACATCAACACCATACCAACCTAAAAAATGGCCACCATGAGGTTTCAAATCGTGAGTTGAAACAAATTTTTGAGAAATTTGTGTTGATGAATTGGAAGTACTAAAGTATGTTCTTGGAGGATGTGTTATGGGATTATAGGATAACATATAAAAACTTATTGGTATTTCCAAATTTTGGATTGTTTTTGGGAAATCATTTCATCTCCCCATGGAAGTTTAACATTGGGAATATTGGGTAATAAAGAAATACAACCTGGATTTGGCCCGAGCTAGAATATCAATGAAGGTGAAAATTAAATATCTTGAGGATAGTCGATTTTCTCCAAATGAGAACTCAAGGATCTATAAGTAAAGATCAAAATAATTACTTGATAGAATGAACTAACAAAGGGAGTTTCATGTTAGAGACAAACTGCTACTATACAGTTCATGACAGAAGCTGATGTCTAGTAAGTTGAGTTCGAGATGGTTAGGTCCTTATATTGTTTCTAATGTTTTTTATTATGGTGCAGTGGAATCACACAATAGTACACTGGAAGTATTTTTATAGTCAATGGTAAATGTTTAAATAAATACATTTAGGTACTTCCTACCAATGTAGTGGATTTTATAACACTACATGACCCTATCATCACTTGAGCAAGTCAAGATATTCCTAAACCTTTATATTTTATATTATTTGTCATAATTAAAATTATATATTTCATATGAACATATCATATCATTTTTTGATATTGAGGACAATTAAATATTTTAATTGTGGTGTAGGTAACCTTTTAGTTTAGTAATTTCTATTTTTTTCTATTTTTTTATAAAAATGTTCTTTTCAAATTTTGTGTGTTTTTTTCAACTTTGGTGTGTTTTTTGAAACCATTGATTAGAAATTAATTTCTTTGACATTTTTAAAACCCATGTCCATGATTGAAATGATTTATTCCATGAAACAAAGCTTAATTGAATGCTAAAAATAACTTTGTTTCATGGTCAAATCTTAAGTAATTTCATGAAAAGTATTCTGAATTTTGAATCCCATGCCACATATAAATGTCCTTATATTTGATATCACTTTCAGGTAGGGCTTCTAAACCATTATTTTCATATTATTTACATTTACCTCACTTCTTGGGATAACCAAACCATGCCTGATTTGACCAGAGATTCATTTATTCCTGTCAAAACATGGGGGTTTGTGGTACTTATTTTTTAGATGATTGAGGAATTTATTAGGTATTAAATCCCTTAATTAAAATAATTATCTTTATAATGTACTGACATGAAAAATTTAATCCTTGTATCCCTTAGAATCTATAAACATCGTGTTAGGTAAGCCACATTACAAGCCAATTTTCCTTATCCAACCAACTCTGGAAGTGAAATTTCATAATCTAGTTGACCTTCAGTGTGGGGGAAGCTGTCGTGTGTTGTGCTACCACATTTTATGATCCTTTGTGTGGAAAATTATATTCTGAAGAGATGTGTTTTCTACTAAAAATCATTCTTTTGAAATAAATGCATTTTTGAGCTTTCATGATAAATGAAGTTGTGCCTTTCTGGAGCATCCAATGAAGAATGAATTTTATGTCTATCTGGAGCTTTCGAAAAACAAATATGTTTGAGAAGATTGATTTTTTTTTTGAAATGTTGAATGATGTAAACATTCAATGACTTTTCATGGAAATGGATCTGATATTATACTAAGAGGAGTGAGGAGGAGACCATAATTGATTGATAATTAGAATAATGAAATTTTTCTTCAAAAATAGCCTAGCCCTCCTCATTCATACTTAGAATTTTTTACATTTAAATCCTATTAACTGAAAGCCACAAAACTACACTGAAAAGTACTCATGATAAATGTATGTTCTTAACTCACATCAGGTAGTTATGTAGGATTTTATCAAACCTATGGTGACCTTTTTATGAGCTTGGATGAGAAATTCATTGATGAAAAATTAATATTTGAGTGGCAAGAGAAAATCCAAGTGAGGTACGTTTTTTTACAAAATATTATTAAAAATTAAAGGGGAGATTACATGAGTCTGAAATAGGAAATTTTATTACATTATTTCTTATAAAAAGGTTATATCTCAATCAAAAGTTCATCACTCCATTTAATGTCCTGGTCGATTCCCTTGTTGTCAAGACCATCCGCTACAATGTTTGCTTTTCGATAGACAATAGTGGCAATGTATTTGAACTAATGGGTTTTTATGAGGCATGATATATTTTTTTCTTGGTGTGTAATTGTTGGCTCTCAAGGGAATGTGTTTTAAAATTTGTTTTGATTTAATATTGATTTTACTTGTCACAATTTTTTTAGAATACAGGATACGAGGTTTTTCCCAGGAGTCCAAAAGGGTAGGTGTGGGGAGCTAATAAAACAGAATCTTGTTGAATATTTTATTGATAACAAATGAAAAAATTTCCCCACATTATGTTAAATATGTTTATTTATAAAATATTTGGGATTAGATCACTCATTTGAAAATTTGATGAAAATTCCAATTTTACCCTTTCAAATTCATTGTGTCATTTCAGAAAAAAATATTTTGATATGAATTTTTTTAACATAAATATTTTAAATATATTCCTGACTTTATTGGATACAACTTTCATTCAGGACATTGGAGCTAAATCATGCATTTTATTGGTGAGAATGGGCCATGAAGCTAAAGTCAGGATGGACTCTCCAGATTGGACATTGGTTCAATATTTGGGACATACCATCTATATGCATGCTTCGACTGGGAGAAAATTTGAAGAGGATATTTATCACAACATTTATCAGAAATAATCCTCCTATATGGACAGCTGGTTCACGCATTTTGAAGGTCAAACAGGTGGTGCAACATGGAATAAAATATTTGGCCGAATTTCCCCATTCACATTATAAACCACTTGAATCCTAGCCTCACCTCTACTCTATAAATTGTTTTTTTTTCTAATTTTGATGGTTTGGGACGTGAATTAAGAGATTGGAAGTAGATTATTGGTGGTTCAAAACCATTTGAATTCATAATTTAAGGAGGGGATCTACTAAGATAGGATCTCCTCACAATTCCTCTTCTTTTCCTTTTTTGTAGTAATATTGTTGTACTTTCAATAAAATCTGAGTTTATCTTCCATTTATTATTTTATTTTAAATTTAATTCTAATTTTAATATTACTATTTGATATTTAATTCAATATTAGAAATGATATTGGGTTATACCCTTTCAAAATCATTTTAAATGCAATCCGTTTCTACGATGATTACAACACCCTTGGAAGAGTAGTTTTCTTAGTAATCAAACTACCTATTTTCATATTTATTAATTTATTTTAAATAAATGAGATAATTAAATTCACATAATATTATCTTGTAATTTAGTTTTCAATTTAAATGAAACTAATCAAGCAATTGAAAAATGTACAAAGAAACACGTGGGGTCAAGATTTCTATAAATTCTGAGAGTGCGATCTTAATTGGTAATTAAAGACCACAGGGGATGAATTTTCAGATTTCAAATATAATCCATAAACTAAATTAATACACATTTCTAGAGTCTATATTTTACCTAATTAACCACTAAAAATAGGCTAACCTACTAACATCAATCCAAGAAGATTGATGTGATTGCATGTTCTAAAGTTAGCCTAGGGTTTAAGTAATTTCATCTTTGTGGTTAAGTTAACTCTTGTAGGGTTCAAGGGATAAAAATTCGGGGATTATAATTAAGTGTCTATTAATTTAAATGATAATGATATATAATTGTGTGAATAGGTAGAGTTAGATTTGTTACATCTTTTAAAATATTATTTTAAAAACCTTTTTCTCATTATGTTTTATTAATCAAATTTTTATTTCAAAAACAAAAACAAAAAGTAATAAAATATTATTCCCATAATGATTATTCTTCTTATTTTATAAACATTGAATTACCCCCATACTTCTAAGTTGTTTATTTTATTTTATTTTACTATCAAACTACATTTGATGTGTTGTTTTAAATTACTTCCTCTTTTTAGAAAGGACCTTAGTCAGCCACTCTACTGCTCCTAAATGACACAAAACCAAAAATCATTTGAGAGAACCCATGATAGATCCATTTAGTAATGTCTATAGTTACTCCATGTTTATGAGTTTTATATTTTCAACACTCATAGGAAGGAGAACATAGAATCATATTCTCTTATAAGGATATCGTTTTCATAGATTCAAAGTGAGGTGTCATCATAATTTTCCATGTTGTAGTTGTCCTTATTAGATGAGAATGGAGAATATTAAATACATTAAAGAGATGTTACCCCTTCTCATTTATAGTGATTTGTGGAGGGATTGGTTTGAGATAAAAACTACGAGACCCTATTTTCACAGGTATATAATGGCCATGAAAATGAAGGAATTTTAGAAGGCAGGGAAAAATAATTCTTGTTTGAGGATGGATTATTATTCTAGTTGGTCTAACAGAGTATGTTTTGATGGAATATCAATATCACCCTTATTTTTATATCCATGTGTGGTGAAGAGGTACTCAGACCTTCTCTGACAGTTCTCATGGCTAGGGATGAAAGATGGAGTTGCAATGTTTTTCCCTCGATGTCTTACCTTTCAGCATGTTAAGACTAAGAACTATGTTCCTATTGGTTTAGTTAGACCATTTGAGGTTCCATAGTGTAATTTAATTGGGATGTCAATGGGATTCATAAAAGGGTCACCACATACATCTTGGGAACACGATGTCAATTGGGTGATCATATACCAACTCACTATGTCGGCCCACTTCCAAGATATCTGATAGGGGAGTTAAATAGAGAACATGGGATTCCTCTATAGATAGAAAATAGTCCAAAACCCAATAGTTATCTTAACGATCATTTTTTACTGTGATTCTTGATTCACTTCTCATTTGTAAATTGTATTTTATGAGTCTTTAGGAACTCAGTTACATTTTATCATAGTATTTCACCCCTTGATTAATGTCCAGACTGAGAAGACAATCTATGTCTTTGAGGTCATTCTTTGGGAATTAATGTTAGGATTTGTCCATACTTGGGAGGATCATATAACATTGGTTGAGTTTTAATAAAAAAAAATATAACATTAGTCTATTGGTATTGATCTATTCTAGGCATTTTGTGGGAGGCCATGTTGGTCACCATATGTTGGAACAACCAATAAGAGGAAATACTAAAGGGCCCAAAGATGGTGTGAGTCATTTTAGAGATGTTTTTAATAATCCAGTTATGGATGAGAACTGCAGAGAGAAATCATATTTCCCATGCGGATAGGAAATGGAGGACCTAAGAGTTAGATGAGGGGAGCCATGTGTTCTTGAGGATGTCACCTCTATGTGGATTATAAATATTTAGCTAGGTTGGAAATATATCTCTAAGATGCATTGAACCATTACAGATACAATATAGAGTTAGTGATGTGGAATAACACTTAGCTCTAACACAATAGTTAGAATGGGTACAATAAATCTTTCACGTGTCATGGGTGAGGAGGTACATACATGACCCGACATAAATTATTTACTAGGATAAGATGGACATAGGGGATGGAATATGTTTTTTTTTGTATTCTTAGTAGATATCGATGATTGGTAGGAAAAGATCCTTTATGGGTGGTCAATCCCCTCTATTCTTTCCTAAAGTAAGCCTAAGAATCCTTAGGAAAGTACCTAGAAGAGAGTTACCCAAATGTGTGGTTAATACCCACATATATTTGGGTATCCATATTTTTGGATTTCGAGGATGTAAATCCTCAAGTTATATAGAATGTAACAACACTGATTTTTTATTTTATTTAATTTAAAATATTATATGGATTACTTTCAAAGCTTGGCCCTAAGACATTGTGATATTACGATGTCTGATGCGCCCCATATTTGTTTTTGAAATAGAGTAAATATATTAAATGATACGCACAAAAATATTTCTTGAAAAGGTGTAATAACTCGTAAATCGAAGCTTACACTAGAAATATGAGGAATTCATTGAGTTTAGATCATGATTTTTACCCTAGGTGCAATATAACTTTAGAGTGCTTAAAATGATTGGGTTAAGTGAAATCACATGAAGTTTAATAAATAAATAAAATGATTATTAATTTTCTAAGGTAATTTCAAATATATTATTTTTATCAAAAAATATTTTTCAATAAATAAATCCCAAGGTTCATTACATAACACTATAGATTAGTGAGAGAGTGTTCGATGATCATCCATTTAAGGGCAATGAATAGATCATAGACCATCAATCATTGTGTGATGGAACTCAAGGATCTCACCAATGATATGTAGTTAGAATTATTCTATGATAGAAATTGATCCAAATCTAGTTTGGAAAATTTTTTATATGGATTTATTCCCATTAGTTTATTCCGACCCCAAACATGAATCTATCGACCAGTAGATTGATTCACAGATCGATCATATTGTTGGTACATATTTATCTACTGGAAATTTTGGTGAATTTTTTATTTAATTTGGATCTTCATTCAACATTACAATAGCAACAGACTGATTCCAACTAAACATAGTTAATGTCCATTCCACTTTTTGTGTTTTTCTTGGACTTATCCCACCATTTATCATAAGATCATATTCACCATAAATTTTGGACAATGGTTTCATAATTACAAGACAAAAAATCATTGCACACCAGTTTCATGGAGAAAGGGGTTTTCAACATAGATTTGGATATGTATTGATGAATGTATAAAGCTATGAAAATAGTGATGATGGACTAGAATTAGTTCAATGATTTTTCATTCAATTTGGTTCAAATTATATGTCTACACACGGTGTATTCGGGAATTTTCTGAGAGGTTTCAAAGACTGAGTACTCGTTATCTATGATGTTGAGGCTAGGATAGACTAGATCCATAATCTCTTTCCTAATTGGAGGATAGATCAAAGGCAAGAGGAGGGGGAAACCGTGCACATCAATGATCCTTGTGTTTCTTTAGATTCATCACTACATGGAATGTAAAGCATGAAAAAATTGCATGTGATAGTCCCTAGCTTTAGTTTAAGGGTTCCATTGAAACTTAAGTATCATATAGAATTTAAACTCTATCACATGTCATATAAAACCTAACATAAAGAATTTGAATCGACATGGTGATTTTCAATATACTAAGGGAGGTACATGAATAGATACATGACTAGCCATACATGTACATGTCTTTACAGATATAGACAGTGTTAAGTACATGGGATCCAAGACTCCATGTACTCATACATGGATAAGGAAGTAGGATGTTATACACATGTATGACCTAGTTTGGAAGGGAAAAGTCTTGTACTTATGGTACATGTCATGAACTCCTTCAGAGATGGATTGGATCCCTTGTCCTCTACATCCTAGACGTGTTTCCAAAGGACATATTCCCTTGATCAATTCCCTAAGGATTAGTATGGAATGTAGTCCTATACATAGGATTTTTAACCCTTCATATAGACATGAGTGTGGGATAGAGTTATTTTAATCCTTTTGTAAGGCCTAGAGTTAGATCCCATGTCATTATCTTTTCCCTTAGTGCAGTTATTGGTATCATAATGACCATCACTACCTGATAATTTATTCTTTACTTATCATTTTATTATATATTGGGTTATTGGTATAACCCAGGTCCTTGAGATTTATTCCCATCTATGTATTGTTCTCTTAAGACATCTGGTGTGTTATTCTTTTGGTGAGACCCAGTGAGCATAAAATCTTAGATGGACTCCATCAGTGAAATAAGACTCATGGAGTTTTTTCCTTGATATGTTCTATATGGGACCTTTGATTATAAATCCTATAATGGGATTGTAGTTGTGAATTTATCTGGATACTTTGTGTTTATGTGAATATATCTATATATTCTTCTTATATGTTTTGTTGATGTAATTCTATGATGAGATAATTTTTATTCTTAATGAAACACACTTAGTTATTTTGGGGTTTCCTACTAGTTATGGTAATAATCACCCCTACATGTGCTTTTCCTGAACATGTTATCTATTCTGTTGATGATAAACAACTCGATGGAGTTTTATAGGGACCAGTAAAAGACATATCATAGTGATCCAAATAGACTGAGGTGTGTTCATTTGGTTGCATTGACAATAGTCCTCACCCACATTAAAAGTTCGACGGGTTTTAATTTTCATTATGGTTGGTTTGTAATTTTCCTTTTTTCATTATAGTACTTGTTTTCTTACTCTGATGGTGGTATTTTAGATATATGATTGCATGGTTATCAGTAAATTTACATTTTAACATTGTATTGGCTTGGATGTTTCTAAATATGTATAGGAATATTAGGAAAATTAATTCAATGTGTGTGGTAAGCCTACTAGATGTTGTTATCCAACCCATGGCCTATGGGAATCAGTCTAGGGATAGTCATGGTTCAGGCCCTCTTAGGCTTATTTATGACACATGTTGTCCAAATCTGATGGTCAACACTATCCCAATTATTCTTTGAGCCATTCCATCTATCCTGAAGAACATATAACCACAATTCTAATGGTCATAGCCACATAAATTAAATCATCCCATGACCTCAACCTAAATACCTATTCACCTCAATCCCGTTTAACCACGGCCCCTAAACATGGTGAACATCCTTACCTCAATATCTTACGCCAGGTGTCTCACATTCCCAAGGAACTCATATGATCACCATACACTATTATTTAATTATTTATTTAATCAGTTATTTTAAACTTCCCAAATCACATCAAAATACCCATCTGATCATTCATTTCCCTACATATATCAAATCATTTATTTAAAATAAGAAAAATCCAATGAGCATGTTCTGTTATAAATATAAATGAATTAATTAATTAATTAATGTCCTCTGGACCACCTGTGAATGAGGATTTAAATATTGACTCCATATATCACATAAAAATGTAGATAAATCTTGGAACCAGATACCATATACTTTTAGGTGTTAAATATTCGAATATCAACCTCTAATTCAAGTCATAAAAGAATAAAATGATGTTTTAGAATCACTCCATAAAAATAGAGGGAAAATATTACATAGATTTAGTATTCCATATAATGAGATAAATGTTAAATAGAAGATATCATATTAAAGTCCATACCATTAGGAATAAATAATAAAAAATGGATCTTAAATATGATCTTGAATGGAAAGGGGGGGTCAAAATCCTCAAATGGAGAAGAGTAGAGTTCCACAGTAATCTTGGGGGAGGCCCACACATTAGTGGAGAGAAAGAGGATAATCCCAATTAAAAAAGGATTTGGAAAATGGTTAATATTTTTTTATATAAGATTCTACATAGTTACCACACAATTTTTCACAAAAAACGAGGTTCTCAAATTCCAATAGGGAAAAAACCTCACATGGTTTGGCCGCACCAATTGACAAATCATGTTCCAACCATGAAGGTTACTCCACACACCTGAAATCTTCAAAAAATTTACTTGGAATATACCACACCATAAAAAAACCATGACCCTTGAAAAACATGATGTAATATTTAGGCTTCATTATTATAAAAATTGTCTACCAACCATGTTCCTCTATCTGTTTTTTCCTGAAACTAGGTTTCTTGGAGCACGAATCTTCTGAAACCTATTAAAATATTTAGGAACTCAAATATCCTTAATACTAATACACTAATGATATAAAAATTCATTCAAACTCTTTGGTTTTGGTCTTGAAGCCCAAAAGGAATGTTGGTCCGTCAACCAATCCTCAAAATTCAAAAACATTAACAAATAACCCTTTCTAAAAAACCGAGATATTACAGTAGAAGAAACATTGTGAAGATTTAGGTCCTAGCATGATAATTGTTATTAGGAACGTTATATATTCATTGTTTTCTTATATATAATATTATCATGGAATTTAATGTAATTTTTTGTACATTGCTAGAGGGAAAAGAACATAAGACATGTCTTGACAAACATGGTCATACAATGAATATATTAAATAATAACATCATGTTTTAATGGTTAGTATCATTGAGATATACTCATGTACTATTTTGGACCCATGAATGTAATTATTTTGGATATATTAGATCTAATTTAAAAATCAATTCATGAGAATACAGTCCATGTTGTGATGAGATTTAGAAGGATTTTTGTGGTTCTTCCATCATAAGGATGTCCTTACCACTGATGTGGATAATGAAAGGGAGACTAATTATAAAAGAGATAATATTTTTTAAGGATAGGTGGCCACACCATGACAAGGGATGTTTCACTATGGAGGATAAAGAAAAGTCCTTTAGGATTTCATCATGACATATATTATAGGTGTGGTTAATGACAATGGGTGGATAATAATTACAAATTATGATGGAATATGTCATTATATGGAGGTACCCATGGAGGTAGGAATAACACCATGATAGGGAAAGTAACTTTTTCATGAATCTATGTAAATAGACTAACATATTTTAATTTCATGTATTTTATGATGGATTAAGGGATTTAAACTAGTGATATTGGATCAGTTTGAAGGATGGTAATCCAATGATTTTCCCAAGATACCAAATTATTATTAATGAACTATTTATAGGAAATTATAGAGATTCTATAAATATAGTGAAGAGATATCACTTACTTAGTTTGAATGATAAGTATTGTGGATGATCATATAAAAAGTGACAATATGTAAAGAAATCTATAAGCTTGTACTTGAATGTTTGAAAGGAAGGACCAGGATATGATCTCACTGGTGGTTCATTGTTTTCATCATAGTGGATGTAGTTGGAGATAAATTATACCATATTACTGGTGTAAACTCACTCTTTATTCTCAAATATTAAATAAAAAACACTTGGAGGAGAATTTAGTTGTCCATGTGTTTGAGATAAATGTGTTCTTATATTATAAGGGAGGTAAACCTAGAGGGTCGGTGAATCTACTCTAAAACAAAAGAACATAAATTTCTCCTAGTGTTTTATCTACATAACATATAATCATTTCAAACTTCTTGGACTATCCCAATTTTGGTAAACCAAGTAAAATTACATTTTTTCATTTTTATTCAACAAATAATTTCAAATCAGATGTGAGGGTGAGGTAATTTATAAATAATTGATGGGAAAGATACTAATCAAGGGTCATTTTCAAAAGATCAAAATACTGTGATTTACTACTATATGTGTGTACCATTCTCAGTACCAACATGTAAGATAACACAGAAATATATTGGAATTGTGAAATATTAAATGAAAAATGTTAAATGTAACACCTTGAGTTTATATAAAATATATATATTAATCAAAATAATTTTATTCAACGGTTTGGGTTACAAACAACACTATGTTTTAACAAACTGTGAAAGAATGATATTATTGTTATTATAGATTGTTATAATCTAGCTGTTAAATTTTACATTACAAATAGAAACTATTTTTTTTTAATTGTGTATAATGGTTTAAGATAATGAAAATATATTTAGATATAAGAATTTAATTTCTAGTAAACTATTAATATTCTTTAAAAATATTATTTCCTCAAAAAAAGTTTGTAATTTTTTTTGCGAACAAAAAAAAATATTTTCTTCCAATTTTATATTTTTTTTAAAACATAAACATCAATTTATAAATATTCATGTAAAAATTATCTTTGAGTGAATTTTTTGGATTTTTTTAAAATTATTTTTTGGATAAATGGTAAAAATAATTATTTTTACTAAAAATATATTTTTTTCATTTAAAGAATATAAAATCTCTATTATATTTTAACATATTTATAAAAAGAATTATTTAAATTTATAATTATTAACACCATCCTATTCATTAGGATCAAATTAATATTGAATTTTGATATTAATAATTTCTATACTTCTAAAAATATTCTCCTTGTAAGGCTGGTTTTTTATCACGTCTATTGCTTTAATTTTAAATTAAAATTTTACATTTCTTTGAATTGAATTCGTAAAAATATATTCTATATTTGGAATCAGAATAATTATTTTTTTTATAATAATCTCAACTTAATATTTTGTCAAAATAAATACTAAAAATTGTAAAAATTGAATTACTATAATTAATGTTAAAACATGTTTACCCATGGTTAAACTAAAAGGATAAGTTGAAACATTACCTAAAATATTCCAAAAAATACAATTATATTAACATATTTTTGAAATAATCATGGCTAAATTTCCATAATAATCCTTTTTAATCCAATTGTCTTGTGAAAAAGATGTGTACACTTAATTATTGTAAAAAAAATCCACGTGTGTCCTCTACGCACTTATAAAAGGGAACCCCCTCTCCTATTATATTAAAACTTCTAAAACATATTTTTTCCCAATAACAAACCTAATATATATTTTGAATATTTAATAACATCCTAGATGCCTTATTTTTATTTGGAAACTCTCCTATTGAGGCTTTATGTGTAAACCTAATGAAGTTCTCTGAATGAGTGGTATAGTCCTCAACTGTTATAATTCATTTTATTTCTTCTCTAATGTATTCAAATATTATTAAAACTTGTTGATATATTAACATTAGTATAAAATAAATCCTGATATTTTATTTTTTTAATGTACTGAACTATATATATATATATATATAATTCTATCAAGTGGAAAACAAAACCACTAATGATATGTACCATGAGCTACTTCCTCGTGAACTAATGTAAATCATTTTCCACCACCACCCCTAACAACAAGATATAATGATAGATTTAATATTTATATATATTATATTGATGAAAAATTAATAATTCATTATTTATTATGGAAAATATATAACATTAATTTTTATTCCATTGAAATACTATAATATCACTCGTTGGTACGGTGGACAATCAACTCGCAAAGTGATGTGACTCATTATTCACTTCAACATTACATAGATGATAATAAAACAAATATGGAATTTATGTAATTTATATGACATAATAATGAATCATTAATGGTGATATGTTATTTATCCTTATTTTCTTCCATCACTCAATAAAATGGAACAACGTTCATGCTTACGCATGGCCTACAATCTCTATGAACTGTGTAATTCACTTTCTATCATAAAAATTTATATGTTAATAGAAATTAATATAAAATTAATATATATGATATTTATAACATTTTTAAAATTACAAATAATTTGAAACCATGATAAAAATTAAAGGATCTAAAATATCAAAGAAAAACTTACACTAGAAATGAAGTATTTTTTACACCACATGGGATTTTAACAAGGAATTGTAAATAAACATGTAACAGAAGGTGACATGAAATAAAATATGATATGATATATATTATTATGGTTATCTAATATATTTATAATATAACATTATTTATTATAAAGGATTTTATAATTATCATGAAGGAAGTTGAGAACTATGGTAAAAGATTTTCATCTCACTTTATTTCTATGGACACATGCCTTATACACAACTAGTTTCTCTAGTGTGGTGTTAATACTGAAAAAAAATCCTTTAATGACTATTATGATTAAATTATGGTATATAAATATCCTTATTATTTCTATCTTTTATGGATCATAGGATTCAAAAGATACAAAAGTGGAAAAAAAATTATGTTACAATATCATTATTTAATGAGATTGTTTATGATTATGTTTTTGATGATGGAATATTATGATACATATCTCACGAAACACATGAATTTTATTCTATAATAATTATTTAATGAAATAATTTTTTTTTAATTTTCACCTCTTTATTTAGTCAATATTACAAAATAATATTTTAAAGGAAAAATGAAATTTACTTCTCTCTTCGGTTGAAAAAACATTTTATTCCTTTAACATATTTTCTAAAACTATATTAAAAAATGTTTAACCAATATCCACTGAATTTGTAATGACATTGACACACATGTTTTAATTTTCACAAAAAAATTAATGGAATATTATTTTCTATTTATGAACAAATTTCCTTTTAATTTTTACCCAAAATTTGAAAGGAATCTTCATTTTATCATGTATGACATGAATGAAATTTTTCAAGGTCATGTCATATCAAACATTTAAATATTATATTATATATTGTTTATATTATTCTTAAATTAAAATTTTTATTTAAATTTTTGGAATTTTTTTTATTTTATTTTTTTTTCAAAGTTAAAATGTTATTTTCAATAAGTAATGGTCTATGTGATCTATCAGAATAATTTCTGATATAACATTACTTCTTTTGATGTCCCTTAAGATTAACTTTTCATTTAATCCAATGCTACCATACTTATTATTTCATTTTATGGTTTATGTTTATGATTATTATGGAAATATGATTATGAAACCAATTCCTTTTACCTAGGAACGGATGTGATGATTTGATGAAATGTTAATAAAACCTATATCTTTTCTTCAAGTTATGATATGATGAAATGTTTATGAAACCCATTTCAGTTTTCATGGTCTATGATATGATGAAAGTTTTATTCTTATGTGGTAAAAAAATTTATAGATTATGTGATGGGTAGGATCTATATCTCCGTCCAATGCATTGGGTAGATATTAATATCTCATGAGATAAACCTGGCCAAAATGGGGAGTGAACCCAGTTCAATAGAGGATTTTTTCTACTATGATAGTTTAGGGGGTGAACCATTAAAACTTTGATTGTTTTTGGAATGAACCAATTCCACCATGATAGTCTTGGTAATGATCCTTGACAACTATAAAAATGAGTTTCTATTCTTATATATATTCCACATTTCCATGTTTTCTAAAACTATTATGCTTATATGGATTATGTTATTTGATTCCTTTTCTATTTTAATATCGTTAAATTCCAATATTTATTCCATGAAACTTGTTTATGACATATTACGTGTAATTTATAGTTTCCAAATGTTACTATATTGTTCTCATACCCTAATTCCCATGTTATGTTTATATCTTCCTTGTTTACCCTTACTGAGAATATGATATCTACCTTTAATTTGATCCATTACCTATGTTATGAAAAAAGTTATTATATTAAATATTTATAAGAAATGTTCTAGGTATTAAGAAATTAGAGGTAGATGGTTTAGTTTACTGATGAACCATTTTTTTGGTTTCTATTTTTTTAAAGGTATTAGACCAAAATGATTTTTGACATGGATCATTATGTTATATAATGAATATTAAGTTATATAGATATGATATCTATTTATTAGTTTTTTCATTCTTTATAGTTGGTATCATACAATTTATTAGTTAACCTTAGAAAACTAACTTGATAAAACTTTTTTCAGAAAAATTGGTGTAATTTTATGTATTGGAAAATATACTAGGATTCTATTGAAGGATATGGAAAGTGGTTTATGATAAATTACATCCCTGACTAGACAATACATCTATATGTGGCTCTTTTATAGTTTTAACTAGGAGTAATAACACTATAAAATGAAAATTCAGCCAGACTCGATCATCACCTAGTACATGATAATTGGATTTGTTGCACACCTAGTTTGAAACTCTCGACGGATATGATTTTCAAATTCATATACTCTTTATGAACTATCATGAAGGATATAAATAATGACCGTGAATAACCTTGGTTAAGGATATTATTTCATAGATTTAAAATAATGTTTCATTATTCAGTATTAATTTATATTATTTTTCCTGATTATGTTGTCTTACATATTGATGATTGTTTCTCACAAAATGTTTTTGGGTTTTAGTCAATGGAAATAACCTGATAGAATCATGTTAATATAGATTATGATGGAAATATCAATGATTTTACTCCAAGGAAACCAATATTTTTTGTAGTTTGAATGAAAAATACCATTTCTATGATCACACAACTTTCATAATCATTGAATCATACTAAACTATTAAATGGCCAATAGAGGGAATAATGTTCTATTTAGTCCTTTATAAAGAAACACCCACCTTATTTTAGTGGTTCTAATGATCCACTATTTTATGAGAAATATATCAATACCATATAAACTCTATTTTCCATTATACAATGTTTTGGGAATTATAAATTCATCTTGTTTTATTATTTTGAAGGAAAACAGGATCAATTGTAAAAAATTATCAATAATACAAGTTAATAAGAAGAAATTAACTCAATGGACTTTTATGAGTTTAAGAACTTAATTTTCAAAATATCCATTCCTCATATTCTTCACATGAAAATGGATTTGGAATTACTCTATTTAAAAAACAAGGATGATGAAAATTTTATAGGACATACCAGGTATTCATAGGGTATTATCATATAACCTAAAATTAAGGTTGATCGATTATTCATTGGATTAAAAACAAGTATCCAAAGGGTTTTACCCATAGGGACATTTATAGATATGATAAAAACTTTTTATGTGTTATGATCGTAGAAATTGATATTTTATTTACACATTGATCATATGGTTTTTATAGTAAAATTAAATTAGAATTCAAAAGAAACATTATAATCATGGAGAAAAAAAGATGATATTTCCTTCATTCAAAAAGTGTGGAAGAAAACATGTCGTACATTGTGTTAGGGGGCTAGTAAATATATTATGTTTAGAAAGGATGGTCATGAGGAAATCTAAATTTGAATTGATGGGATGGAGTAAGAAAGTATGGGAATTATGTTATTTAGTTCCCATATCTGAAAGTCAATGGTGATTATCATCATCAAAAAACTCTTATGCCAAGTGAAAAATTGAAATCCCATGTTATCACTATTTCTGATAAGGGGTGTAATAACTATGTAGGGATAGGTACAATTACCATCTACAATATTACTAATAATTTTTTTTTACTATAGATCCACCCACTTTTTTATATCTAAATTTTTTTAGGTACCAATATTCCACAAAAATAATTATATGTTCAATTAATAGTGAAACCCCTTAATGGTACGATTATAACATCTCATGTTTATGATTCTTTTTCAGCTGAAGTTTGTGGGAAAATGCTTCCTACAAACCCCATTATTCACCCTCTAGTGGAATTTTATGTTATCATAGTCATATATAAGATTTATATACATAAATACAACATAAATTATCATATAAGGGATGTGAAATTTTATATTCCTAATAATACTGGGAACTTATATCATTGTGATGATAAGTATGAACATCTGTTGGGAATGGAATAAATTTTATGGGATTTGATTCATATTCAAATGAGGTGTTCATCCCAGATATTTAGGTAGAAAATGCACATTAGTGATATACATATTTTTTGTGAGTTTGTTTATGTCTTTTTGGAAGAGTAACCTAGTTTAATTTTGAATCATGAAGTTGATTTCAAAATATAACTCTGACCTGGTGAAATGCCTATTTCCAGGACTCCCTATAGAATTTCGATGATTGATTTGTAAAAATTGAAGAAGAAACATTAATATAATCTTGAAAAGGGATTTATTTTTCCAATAATTACACCTTGGGGTGAACTTTTCATTTCTTGTTAAAAAGAAGGATGGATCAGTAAGAATATTTATTGGTTTTTGTGAATTGAATAACACCACAATCAATAAAATGTATCATATAGCCTATAATGATTATTTTTTGTACTAGATGCATAAATATCAATAATTTTAAATTTTGAGGCTCATTATAGAGATCATCAATATATGGTCATGAAGGAGTATATACCCATGAAAGTAATATATACACGGTATGGTTATTGTGAAAATATATTGATTCCATGTGGTGTTACTAATTCATATTATAGGTTTACAAAATTAATTATCAGAGTCTTTAGATATTACCTTGAAAAATTTGATGTAGTTTTTATAGATGATATTATTATCTAATCAATGGAAAGAGTAAGTTTGTGAAGATCACCTAAGTATAATACTGATGACCACGACGATAGAGAAGATGTATGAAAACATTTCCATTTATGAATTTTGGCTACAAAATTTTTCATTTTTTATCGTATAATGTCATGTGAGGGTATATGAATGGGTATATCAAAGATGGAAGAAATTGAATATTAGGCCATACTGATATTTGGATTTCTCTTGGTTTATCTGGTTTTTATCGATGCATTCTTGAATTTTTCAAACAAATATCCAATCCACTCACCATGTTAATTTGAAAGGGATCAAAGTTTATATTAGATAGATGAATGTGTCGAAATGTTTTAGGAAATGATGAGAATATTAGGCATCAAACCTATTATTACATTATCTTATAGTAGACAAGGGTTTATAATATATATTGATGTATCAAAGAGGGGGTTGGGATATGTTCTTATGAAAAAATTTATGGTTATATTATTTTCCTCATTTCAATTGAAGGTTCATGAGAAAAAACAATCAAACTCATGATTTAGAGACTTCTATAATAAGTTTTTCATTAAATATATAGAAGAATTATCCTTATAAATAATAGTTTGAAATATATATTTATCACCATATTTTAATGTATATATTTACTTTAAAATTGTTGAACATGCACTATAGAACATGGTCAGAGTAGACTAAAGATTATGATTTCCCAATATAATACTATCTTTATAAAGAATATATTATGTGTGATTTTTGATATCAAAGTATCATGCTAGATTATATATGGTTAGGATAAAAAATATCCAATATTTATGGACTTTACTAGGAAGGATAGTAAATAAATCATAGAATAGGAAAAATCTTGTTTTTCAGAAATGATTTTTTAACTACCACTTCATGTGAATATTAATAAGGAAAATAACAAAGAAGTATAGCTATAGAATATAGTGTGAAGTGTTTATAGGTGTTAACATGAATGGATGAAATGATATTCTTTAGTAACTGTGTTTGAGTCCCATAAACAAATATTTTATGGATTTTTTAGAGTAATTTCATAGTTATTTATTCTCAATTTATTTGGGAAGTATACAGATGTATGGAGATATAAAAGAGTATTATTAGTGGGATGGTAAGAAGAAATATATTGATTAATTTGTATCTCAATTTCATGAATGTTATCATGGTATGGATATGATACAAAATAATGTAGGGATGTTACAACCAATCCCCATATCATAATGTAAATGAGAAACCGTCACCATTGATTTTGTCACTAGACACCTAAAAACATATAAATGGAACTATACTATATGGTTTTTAATCAATATGCTTACAACTTCTGCAAACTTCATCACTATTAGAGAATATTTTTCACCAGATCATATTTCTAGGATATATATTGAGGAAGTGGAAAGGTTTCATGGTGCACCACATTCAATTTCATCTGATCAAGATTCAATGTCTACCTTGATATTATAGAAAAGTCATCAGTAACCCCTTGATATAGAATTACTTTTCAACCCTATTTTTCATACTCCAAATGATGGTCAGTCTAGCTATAAGATTAAAAACCAAGAGGATTTGATGAGATATTTTACTATGTATTTCAAAGGTGGTCTGAAAAAACACCTTCCTCTAGTCATGTTTTCAAAAAACAATATATTTCATTCAAGAATTCAGATGTCTTCATTTGAAGCTCAATGTGGAGATAAGTTCAAAAATATATGTTATGTGTTGGAAATGGGAAAAACTGAAGTTATTGGGACCTATTATATTAGATGAAATTGTAGAAAGATTCATATCAATTCAATATCACATCTCAAAAGCTCAGCAACAATAGAAAACGTATACAGACAATCATTTGTGTGATTTGGTGTTTGAAGTTGGTGAGAAGTTTTTTCTATGAATTTATCTATGAAATGATATTATGAGATTCAGGATGAAAGTGATTCTTATGCCTAGGTATATTTTCCCCTTCGTTATTCTTAACTGTGTAGGTATGATTTCTTATCTCTTTGCACTTCCCCTAAACCTCTCTCATGTCCAAGATGTGTTCCATATATCTTTCTTGAGAAACTAAAAACCCGATCCTTCACATGTTTTGATCATAGAAGACATCCACCTAGAGAAAAATACCATACTTGAGGAATATCCATTAGATATTGTAGATCATTGAGATAAAGTGACTTGAAAAAAGACCACTCACTTTGTCAAGGTTTCATGGAAAAAACACCAATTTGAATAAGCTAAATGGGAACATGAGGATATTATGAGGAAGAAGTATCAAATTGTTTTTATATCATATTCTATATTTTTTAGGTTTAAAATAATTTTAAGGCTATTTAATGTAACACCCCATTTTAATGAAATCTAATTTTTCAAATAAATTTAATTTCGTTGATCTCTTACGTTACACACAACATTGAGTTTAAAGAAATATTATTATAATTTATCATTATTATATAGACATTAAATTTCATTTTATGAATATTAATAAACACATTTGTAAAATTAAGGATAAATATTTTAGATAAGGAAAACATATTTATAAATAATTAAATAATTTTTAGTAAATTTTTTTAAGGTTTTGAAAATATTGTTTTCACAAAAAAAATATTTTAATGACTTTTTAAAACATATAATAAAATATATTTTTTATAATTCAAGAAAAAAATTAATAATATAAATTTCTTTTTTAAATATAAATATAATAAATATCTTTGTGTTCAATTTTGAAAATTTTCTACAATGATTTATTTTTTGATGAATAATAAAAAATTCTAATATTTATTAAATATAGCCTACTAGTGAAAATAATTTAAATGATCCAATTTATGTTAATAAGGTTTGAAATGTAGTTTTAGATAAACTATATATTTATTTATATAATTTATTTCATTTCAATTAGTTTTATTTTTATTATTTATATTAAAGCATTCTATATTTTATAAAATTTCCTCTTTTGAAAAAAGATTTTTCATTGCATCTATGGGTATAATTTTAAAAAATATGTTCCAACTTATTCGAATGGATTTTGAAAAAATTGTATCCATTTTTGAAATCCTGATAGCTAAAATTAAATAATAATTTCAAGTTATTTTTTTGAAAAAATTAATAGTAAAAAACTATAAAAATCAATTATTGGAGTTAATGTTAATAAAGATTTACCAGAGGGTTAATATACTAATATACATTGTAAGGTGACCAAAAACATATCCAAATCCTATTTTGTGGTTTTATCTTGACCATATATCATCTTGAATTAAGAATGATCCATTTTGGATCCTTATGAAATGTGAAATACACGGGTGAACTTTATTCTCTTCAAAACATTCACCTGTATCCCACCCCTACTTTTAAAAGTTCACCCTCTCTCCTATCCAATTAAAACTTATAAAACCTATTGGTTCAGTCGTGATATGAAAAAATAATATCCTTAACTACCTTATCTCATCCTAGAGCCCTTATTTTGTGGATTAAACCCTCCCATTAAGTCTTTATGAGTAAACTAAAAGGAGTTCTCCAAAGAAGAGTTATAGTCCTTAACTATGCGTTTTCATTTTATTTATTCCTATAAATATATCAAATATTATTCAGAAATAAGGATATAATAACATAATTATCTAACATATTCTTATATTCTGATATTTTAATATCATTTACTTCATCCATATCCTATTCTATTAAGTGGGAAATGAAACCATTGATCGTGTGTATAGTAGACTACCACCTCATAAACTAATGTAATTTGTTTTCCATAATCACCACACAGGGACAGAGATAATTATGGATTTAATGTTTATATATGAAATTTATTAAATATTTATATTTTTTTAATTATAATATCAAATATACCATCTTATATTCTATTCCATGGGAATATGATAACGTCGCTCATGTGTACTGCATACTATAGACTCACGAAGTGATGTGATTCATTTTTTTATAAACCCTACATGTAAGGTAATAAGTATAAATATAATTAATATATGTGACATATATGAAACAATAATTACTATTTTATGTTCATAAATTATTTGTCTTCTTTATATTATATCTTTTATAAAAAATTTAAGACTGTTCTTGCATACATATAGACTACCATCACCTTGAATGATATAATTCATTTTCTACCTATTGCTTTTATAAAACAACATTAAAATATAAATAACTAATATATATATTATTTTTATCATGTTTAATATTATAGATATAATGGAAACATGTTCAAAATTAAATGACTGAAAATACCAAACCAAAACATACCCAAAAAATGAAGTAGTTAATACCCAAACCGTGATTTTAATACAGATTTTTTAATAAATGGTTAATAAAATGTCATAAGTAAATAATATATGTTATAATTTATATGAATATGGTTCTATATTATATTTATAATAAAGTTATATATATTATATAGGAGGTTTTAATGATCATGATGGATGTCAAGACATAATGTAATGGATTTTCATCTCACTTTTATTTCTATAGGACACATGCCTTTATACACCACTTATTTCTTTTGGGACGTGTATATATTACCCATGAATTCATATTTTGATTATTATAATGAAATTATGGGATATTAATATATATATATAATGTTCTTTCACTCATGGTTCTTATGATTGAAACCCACCAAAGTGTAAATGTGTTTTATGATACAATATCATTATTTATCGAGATTGTTTTTTATTATGTTTATAATGATTAAATGTTGGGATCCATCTCTCAAGAAACTAAAGAATTTTATTCTATTATGGTATTAAATAAAATTAAATTTTAAATTGAATTTTCCTCCCATTATGTAATAAATATTGAATAATTATTATTTTAAGGAAAAACATAACACCTTTCTCTCTTCGGTCAGTACCCCTTTTTCAGCAATTTCAATGTTTTCTAAAAATGTTTTCAATAATCTTTTACTATAATCCAATGATTTTTTAAATAAATGTACTTACATGTACAAATTTTCAAAATAAAAAATAAAGAGAATATTATTTTCATTTTCTAAATAAATCCCTTTGGTAACACCATAAGCTTCCACAGTACACTTCTCTTTGAATAATACAATTGCTTGCGATGTACGCAACTTTGAAATCTAACACACCAATACCAATCAAACTAGCCATTATGAATAGTAATACCCAATTTTCGAAATTTTATAAATTTTATTTTTCAAAATGGAATTCATTTTTGGATTCAGAATATCAAAATTAGCTTATGGTGATTTTTTGGTGTTTTTCTTAAAACATTCAATTTTTTATGAATATTGAAAAACATTGCGTTATTGTTTAAAAAAGAATTTTTCTTTAAATAATTAGATATTTTATTTAAATTTAATTTAGTTTAAAATAGATATATAAAAATTATATATGTTCAATTTAATTCATTGGAGTCATTTTATAATAATATTAGATATATAAAATTTTATTGATCTTTTTACCTTCTTTTACCCACCTTCTAGGTGCATTTGCAAATTTTCTTAAAATTTAATTTTACAACTTATGTGAATGGAATTTTAAAAATATGAGAGACACTATTGATATCAGTAAGTAAAAATTGGTTCAATAAGATGAAAATAATTTTTTGGTGAATTGTATCTTTTGACTTTCATTTACCATGTTTAAAAGTAAATGTGGTAATTAATGGTAAAAAATGATATTATAATTACCCTAACACATGTACTAATTCAATTGGATATGTTTATTTGGACCAAAATCAACCTTAGGAATAAAATACGATCCTTTTGGTCCACTTGTATTAGTTTAGAATATTTATTATTATTTTATTATAAGAAGAGTTGAAAGTTTAAATTCGATGTTTAATAACTAAGCCATTTTTAATATAGGGTTATAAATAAGATAAATTTGACTATAAATATTCATTATAAATATAAAAAAATTCTTAGATAGATTTATTTTATTTATAAATTTTAGAAAATAAAAAATAAATTTATTTATGACACAATGATGATGTAGTAATTACGTTATTAATGAAAGATTAAAGTAATTGATATTATAAATATCCAAATAAAGGTAAATTAAGAATTTTGATGAATTACACTAATTTTTTAGGTTAATATGACATGTTAGGGTTGATTAAATAAATTTTTTTCAATGTTATAAAGTTTTTATGACATTCACAAAAACAAGATACCAAATAGTGTCAAAATTGACAAAAATGAGTTTTTAAAACAAATACAATATTATTAATTGATATAATATTCCTAAAAATATAAGGTTCAGCAAAAGGACATAGATAAGGTCATATATATAAATAATTAACCACTTTTGGTTTTATTTGATTTTTATAGTAATTTTATTAACCATTTATTATAATCATACAAGAATACATGGTTAAAGTAAAACTATTTAACTAAGAGTTAAATCTAAAAGATAAGGTTAATTTGGAGAACTAATCCTGTCTAAAAGCTATTGGTTGAGATTTTTTTAACCCATCCCCACCTTATCCTATATATAAATCTTTTTTTATCCATTATAAAACGAATATGATTGTATAATAAAATAATATTTCAATATTTTCTTAAAGTGACCCTCACCTCTCTTATAAAAAGGGTACTTCCCCTTCTCTCAAAATCACACCTCCAAAGACATTTGGCTAAGCCAAAAAAAGATCCAATATCCTCCCAAATACCCTCAGTTCAAACTAGAGTCCATACTTTGATCAGAATCTAACCTAAGGATCCCTTTTTGTCAAATAAAAATAAAATCACTCGAAGAAGAGGTCATAATTTCATCACCTCTTTCAGAGTTATTTTCATCATCAACTTCCTCTTTCAATATTGTTTCCATACTGAAATAATAAATCGAATACCTTATAGATACTATTATGTTATTATAAATATGGTACAACCATATTCATTATTTTATCCATCCTATGAATGACAATGTCACCGTACGTGTGTACGTACGACTTACCGTCTCCACGTCATGGTGTAGTTTGTTTTTTCAAACACATCATTATTTGGATAGCTATAATAGTGAGTATATCTAATGTAAATAATAAATATAACATGTTAATTATTATGTATATATGATATACCATCCAATTACATACTATTTCACCATCAGTAGAATGATATTGATGCTCGTGCATATGTACAGATTACCGTCTCCACGAATTCCATGAAATTCATTCCCCATCATAACCATTGAAGAATAATTTTCATTTTATGATTAAAAATAATGTTTAAGAACTTAATATAAATTTTTATATGAATCAAATACATACTATCAATAACAAACCTGACTTATGCAACAAAACATATAAAGCAAAATGAATTAGTTAACACCTGAAACAATGATACTACTAAAATATTACTGACAAAGCAATATTATAAGATCATATATGATATCATATTTATGTATTTGGTTCTGTTATAATTTAATAGAAGTGATTTAACTATTATATTGGAGGTTAATGTACCCTCTATCAACGAAAATTTCACGGTAAGGGTTAATTGTACAATCTCTTCATTACCTGAGGTGGTTTATATGTGAGTATCTAATGGGACCTCTTAATCAACCACATCTGTGTTTTCATATAAATTTATTTAAAACATTTTTACTATTTTCTAAAATATATAATAGTCATTTATTCCATTTTTTGAATTTTTATAAAATGTTTATAAAGTTATATTTCAGTCATTTTCCAAACAAGTTCCTTTACGACCTTTTTGACAAAATTAAGGAACAGATGTTTTTTTAACTTATACAGCGAGTACGACTATTTTCCACCATTATAACACCTTCAAAGAATTCCCATACAATATTATAAGAATATTTTCAGAATAAATTTTTTTATCTTATAATTTTGTGACTTTAAAATGATTTCAAAATAGAAAGAGATACTTCTCTCAAATATTTTTGATTTCATCTAGGTCAACATCCTTGGATGGATTTTACACTTTTTTGAAGTTGATTTATTATGATATAGTCTTTCATTTCGTATTGAAGTTTTTTTTATATTTTTGACAATGGATGTGTTATTTTTATAGAAGTTATATTTTATGGTTAATGTATTAACATTTCATATGCTATTTTTTATACAAATGTTATTGTTATGTTTCATGCTTTTTATATGAGAAATAAATTGGACTTAGTAAGCGATGGGTGGATCCCACTGTATCTCCTCGATGCATCGTTATGTCTCATGATACAAACTTGTGTCTTGGAACAGGGCCTTGACAAAATATTATTTTTAGTCTTGTCATAAGGCCTTGACTATGTGGATATGATGTTCGAAAATATGAATTCCATCATTATGAAAGCGGCTATTGATTTTACATGAGATTATTAAACTTTTAGAATATCCATGTGAGTATGGAAATGGAATTATTTGATATATCTTTGCCATATTATTCTGAATTTCATGTTTAAAAGGATTATGTTTTAGTCTTATACATTTCCCTAAATATTTATGTTAATTTATGATAGTTTTTTCTATATTGTTATCCTTACTGAGCATCTGAGATCACCCCTTTATTATGTTTTATTTTTTCAAAAATTCGATGAAGTATATTACGATTAACCTGCATGAATAGGCTAATGGATATTAGATTTTTCAAAGGGGAAAATGTTGTTTTTTTATTTCATGGTGTAATGTAAAAATTACGTATGTATCTAGTACTTCCAAGGATACTAAATTGATCAGTCTTTCAGGATATGATTCCTTGAATCATACCAATGTTATGTAATAATTCACTGACTCTGGCTAACTGGGGTTGGGGAGTTACAGTTGGTATCAGAGGAAGTTTAGTACAAACATTGGAAACTATATTTATAAAAACACTAATTAGAAAATATTACACTAAAATAGACTTTGAGGGTTAGTATAAAAGAGCTTCCTAGAATTTTGTTAATGTTGAGATTTTGTGTATTTTCCAAAAAATACATCCTTTCCTGGATACGATAAGGTAGAGGCCGCTCTGGCATAGATGTACCTAGGATTGAATAATCTTACAAGGAGTTTCAGACTTGACCTGGGGTATCTTGGTACACGACAATGGGCATTGATGCACTCTTGGTTACGAAAATCTTGGGGTATATGATTAGTAAGATTCACATTTTCTTTAGAAACCATTATGAATGATTTATGAGTAAATAATTACTCAAAGAAATCATTTTTTCATTATTTATTATATCCATAAACTTTTCAATTTATGTTAAGTGTTTTACAAGTTTGGAATTATGTATTGTGATTCATAAAATAATCTAGTGTATGCCATTGTATAGAAATAGAGCCTAGTGGAAGGAATGTAAACCGTATAAACGGAAGTAATTAATGTAGTGATTTACCTCCTACTCAAGATAATTATTATGGAGAAAGTGATTCAACTGGTGCTGATCAGCTTATAACCATACTGGGACAACTCACTCAGGTTATTCATAATAACTTACCTGTATGGAGCACCTTGATCCACAATGCGGAGGATCAATGTTAGACCGCTTCATTAGGAAACAACCACCAACATTCTATGGGAATAAAAATCCATTTTTACCTGAATAGTGGATAAGTTCCTTAGAGAAAATATTTCATTCTTTGGAGAGTAGCTAAAGAGAAAGTATTTTCATGGCAGTTTATTGCTTATTGAGAGATACAGATCAACGGTTGTCATTAATTAAAAACACAAAGTAAGATTAAGATGTATCAAATATGGAATGGAGGGAGTTTAAATATATTTTCTTAGAAAAATACTTTCCTCAAGACCATCGAGCGGATATGGAAAGACAATTTCTGATTCTGAGGAAAAAGGAGGATGAGAATGCAACAATGTATGAGGAAAACTTCATAAGGTTAACAAGGCATATAACCGAAGGAATAAGATTTATTGATTATTTTATGGGTTAAAACCATTTCTCCATTGAGCATGTGTCTCAAAATCCTTCTCATCGTACGATGATATTGTCTCATGAGTAATCAAGATAGAAAAGGAATTCTCTAAGTCTTACAAATTTAAAGTAAAGAAAAAGAAGAATAGATCTACTGAACACTCTAGAAATGGAAATAAAGGGAAGAAGGAAAAGTTGAATTTTCATCCTATGTTAAATGTGGGAAGAAACACCACTGTACTTTCCTGGAGGGACTGTGAGTCAATTACAAGTGTGGTGAAAAAATCCTCTAGGTTCGTGATTGTAAGGGAATGAAAGAGGTTTTAAATGTTGAATGCTACAATTGTAGAGAAACAGGGCATTATGCAAATGACTTTCCTTAGTTCCAAGGAAACTTACCTTAGAAAAGGGAAAGGGAGAAAGGATAAGCTTATGCGATCACTATTGCTGAGATTGAAGCTCCGAATGATGTGGTGGCAGGTAATTTAATGGTTTCCTCATGTTTAACAAATACTTTTTGTAACACCCGAGATTTTTATGAGTAATATTTTGTTTTTATATATCATCAAAGGAATATTTCACTACACACTTGCTTGGCTTACTTTACACGCAATCGCGACCTTCCTCGATAGCTTGCGTCGTACGCAATACCGAGTTTCAATAAACAACAATATGCTATTAAAACTAGCCGTTATGAATATTAATAACCACTTTTTGAAATTTTATAAATTTTATTTTTCAAAATGGACTTCATTTTTGGACTAAGAATATCGAAATTAGCCTAGGGTGAAATTTTGGTATTTTTCTGAAAACTTTCAATTTTTGATGAATAGTGAAACCACTAAGTGGTAGGTTAAAAACTGATTTTTGCATAAAACTTAATTTTACCGCTTCTGTGAATGGAATTTCAAAAATCCGACAGACATGGTTGATATTAGTAAGTAAAATTTGGTTCAATGAGATAAAAATAATTTTTTGGTGAATAGTAACTTTTTACTTTTTTTACTGCGGTTAATAGTAAATAGGGTAACTAAGGGTAAATATGATTTTAATATTACCCTAACACATGTCCTAATTCTATTGGACAAGTTTAATTCGACCAAAAACAAACTTAGGAATAAAAATATGACCATTTAGGCCCACTTGGATTAGATTAGGACATTTATTATTAATTTATTTAAAGAAGGGTTAAAATACTTAAAATCAAAGTTTAATAAGTAAATCATTTTTAATATAGGGTTATACATAAGATAAATTCGACTATAAATATTAATTAGAAATCTAACAAGATTTCCTACATAATGGTATTTTATTTGTAATTTTTAGACATTAAATAATTTAATTTATTAATGACACAATGATGATGCAGTAATTATCTTATTAATGAAATATTGACATAATTGATGTTATAAACACCAAAATAAATGTAATTTGAGACTTTTTATTAATTCCACTTATTTTCTAGGTTACTATGATATATTAATGTTGATTTAATCAACTTGGTTCGAACATATAATTCTGTTATGACTTTCACAAAAATCATATATCAAATAGTGTCAAAATTGACACAAAACTGTTTTTAAATCAAATATTATATTATTAATTGTTATTTTATTCCTAAAAATCTAAGGTTCGTCCAAATGACTTAGATAAGGATATATATATTAATAATAAACAATTTGGGGTTCTTTTGGCATGTTATAGTAAGTGTATTAACCATATAGTGAAAGAAAACAAAAAGACACGGTAAAAGATAAATTATTTAACTTAGAGTTAAATCTAATTTATAAGGTTAAAATAATACCATAAACTTGTCTAAATCCTATTGGTTGATAGGATTGCGACTCATCCCCACTTTATCTTCGAAATAAGACCCTTTGGAACCATTATAAACTGATTTTTTCTTTAATATAAAATAATATTTTTAGATATTCCTAAGGTGCCCCTCTCCTCCCTTATAAAAGGGCACCTCCTCCCCCTCCTCCTCACACTAATTTGAGCACTCAAGATCGTCCAAACCCTGCCATTTTCTCCTCTCCACTTCCCTAGAATAATCCTAGAGGTCCTGGTCTTCTTAAAATACCAATCTTAGTTCCCTAAGTGGAGGATTCAAAGAGGCGTTCCAAAGAAGAGGTAATATCCATTACCGATCTTTTCAATTTCTTTTTTCTTCAACTTCTTCTTCTTTAGTTGTTTCATGATAAAGTAATAACATCAGTATTACTTACATACTGATATGTTATTATAAATATGAAACAACCCTAATTCACCTTCTATCCATCCCACGGAAAAATGAAATCACCGCGCGTGCGTACGTACGGAATACCGTCTCCACGCCGTGGTGTAATCTATTTTTCCACCATCACTTTTCAAGGATGGGTATAATGGTGTAATGAGTAACTATTTATGATTATTATAAAGTAATATTGATACTGAAATAATATATATATACTCCAATACAGTTCCACGATCATAGGAACGATATCATCACTCGTGCGTACGTACGGAATACCGTCTCCACGATGTGATGCGACTCGTTCTACATGATCATCATTACATAGTAATTATATAAATGAATTGAATTAATAAATATGATATATGTTACACTAATACCATTCTGGATATAAGGTATCTAAAACCTTAAAAGAAGAATAAAAATGTATTCGGCAAAACACGCATAAGAACAAAAGGCAATAAAGACCCGAGTAACAAGTAACAATGAAATATTACTAAAAAGAAGCTAAGAATATGACCATATATGATATCATATCAATATGTATGATTCTGGAATAAGTCAATAACATTATTTAAACCATTATACAGGAGCTTCGGACATGTACAAAACAAATCGGACCTAAGGTAAGGGAAATATCACAATCTCATTTTTATCCGAGATTGTTTATTCGTAAGTATTTACTGGGGTGTATTTTATCATCCACATCCATGTTTCATAAATATTTAATATTATTTCCATCCACCTACAATTTTTTAAATCCATTTTTACCCTTCGGTGAGTTTTTAGTAAAAGAAATGAAAGGAATCTTTTGTCGTTTTTCGTACGAGGTACTTTTTGACTTTTCCGACAAAAGTATGAAGAATGTTTTTTTTAACTTATACGGCATGAATGGATTTTTAAAACATTATTTCCAAGAATCTTCCTTTACAAGTTTTCATGTTTATTTTTAATAAACTTCTTTTATTTTAAAGTCGTATGACATTTTATGAAAGGAAAAATGTTTTTGAAGTAAAAAGGATATTTTCCTCAAGAATGGAGTTCAAGTATTTTATCAAAATTATTTTCCATCTAAGACAATAAAAGGGTTCTATTTTTATCCCTATTATTACATGGATATGATTATGTTGTGATGGAAACATTTTTATGAATTCCTTTATCTTATATGAATTGTTTTATGATGTCATGTTGTTTAAGAATCCCATTTTTATTACGTGGATTACGCTATGATGTATGGTTTATGATTATGTGGAACACATAAGAAAGGATTCATTATAAGATGGGTGGGACCTATATCTCCCTCCAATGCATTGGGTAAAGGTTTTATATCTCATGAGATAGACATGGCTGGAATGGTAGGTTATACCGGTTCAGTGAAACAGGACTGGAACGAGGGTGACTCTGTTCAGAAAGGGACTTTGTCCACTAAGATAGTCTTGGCAATGAGTCATGACTAACAAGAAATGATTTTCCATGATTATTTGTGCATGCCACAAAGTTTCAAGTTTCTTGTTATGATTATGGGGATCTCATTTTCACTTCTATGATTTATTCCATGTTAAGATTTTATGATATCTTTTGCAGGTTATGATTTTCAAAAAGATATGATATGATTTTTATTTCATTTATTTGCCCTTGTTGAGCATTTGAGCTCACCCTTTTATGTTTTCTTTTCCCCAGGTCAGGAAGATGGATATTAAGTAGAATATTCTAAAAGGGACCCTAGATATGATGAAATAAATGGGAGACACTGTAGAAGATTTATAAACCAGTTGTTTATGTTTCCCAGATTTTAAAGACACTATACCTATACGGTCCTTTGTGGTTTTGTCATATGTTGTAATAAGTGTGCTTCAATTTTGAAGTATTAACAATGTATGTAAAGTATGGGTCGTTATAGTTGGTATCAGAGGAAAGGTATAGTCAACCTTTGGAAACTAGGATATGAAAGCCTTAGTAAGAACCCTAAGGATAAGTCTAAGCATAGAACACAATCTTAGTGTTTTAGAAATGGCCTTGAATAACCTAGGATAAGACCTTAAGCATGAAAATTTTATTCTTGAATTATGTGGTTTTCCTATTATAATTAGTGTTGCTCACACTATTCTTCTTGGTTTTAGTCAATGGCTGGAACCCGAAGGAACCGTGTTAATGCGGAATGCGATGTGCAATGCATTGATTGTCCCCCTGAGCAACCAAACGATATGGGAGCTGGAATGCAAAATCTTGTAGCCATGCTAACACAACTTTCTCAAGCTATGAATTATGCAGGACTTCCAAATGAGAAAAGGAAGGAGCAACATTCTGTTGAATCCTTCATAAGGCAGCGTCCACCTTCTTTCAGCGGGTCTACTGATCCATTAGTTGCTGAACAATGGGTTAGTACTACTGAAAAGATATTTTCAGTTCTTCAATGTTCTGAGCATGATAAAGTCATCCTCGTAGTGTATCGTTTGGAAGGAGAAGCTGATCAATGGTGGAATCTTATTAAGAATACGAGGCAAAGGGATGAAATTGAGTCTATGGAATGGGACGAGTTCAAGAACATATTTTTCAATAAGTACTTCCCTCGTATTCTCCGATCAAAGATGGAGAAAGAGTTCCTTGAACTGAAGCAAATGGATGATGAATCTGTTGGTACCTATGAAGAAAATTTTACAAGACTTGCAAGGTACGCTTCTAGTATTATTATCCAACCTGAGAGTAAGATCGATCGATTCTTTAGTGGCTTAAAACCAAGTCTTCGAAGGGTGTTAGCCATAAGGGACTTCAATAGCTACGAGGAAATTGTTCGATGTGCTCTCAAAGTCGAGATGGAGATTGGAGTAACTCATCAGTCACATGGGTTTGATAAGAAGAGGAAGATAGAATTCAAAGGAAAATCTAAAGAGCACACTGAAAAGAAGATGAACTCTCCCTTATTCTCAAAGTGTGGAAATAAACATGGAGGTAGTTGTCTTAAAGGGAAAAGTAAATGATTTAAATGTGGAAAGGAAGGTCATCGGGCATTTGAATGCCACGATAATGGGAAGAAGATGTGTAATGATGCAAACAAAGGAAGGGATACACAGAATGAACCTACTACACTTCAATGTTTCAAGTGCAAGGAGATGGGGAATTATGCCAATCAATGCCCAAATCCAAGGGTTGATGATGATGGTCGACGTCAAAAAAATCTTAAGGCTAAATACAAAGGAAAGTCACATGCAATTTCTATCAGCAATGTGGAGTACGATAACGAAGTGGTGAAAGGTACACTTACCATCCACTCTAAAGTAGCAAATGTTTTATTTGATTCTGGATCCACCCACTCTTTTATTTCTAAAGAATTTTCTAAGGGTATCACCGTATTACCTCAACAATTAGATGTTGAGTTAGCTGTGACAACACCTAATGGCACAACAGTCTCATCAAAAGTTTATAATTCTTCTCCGATCGAAGTTTGTGGGAAAGTGCTTCCTGCAAATCTTGTGATCCTTCCTTTAGTGGAATTTGATGTGATTCTTGGCATGGATTGGATTTATCTACATGGAGCTCATATCAATTGCCAAAGAAGGGAAGTCACATTTCATATTCCAGATCAATCTACGATCGCCTATCAATGCAAGGATGAACATAACCTTCCAGTGGAAATTCCTTCCATCTTATGGGTCTTGATTCCACTAAATGAAGGTTATTTATCTCAAATGCTTGGTGAGAAACTCACGATTAAGAATATGCCCATTGTACGGGAGTTTGATGATGTCTTTCCGGAGGAATTACCGGGTCTTCCACCAAATCGTGAAGTTGAGTTTTCAATAGAACCCATACCGGGTGCATTGCCTATTTCAAAGACACCTTATAGAATGGCCCCAATTGAGTTGCAGGAATTGAAGAAGCAACTCCAAGAGAATCTTGATAAGGGATTCATACGCCCTAGTGCGTCACCTTGGGGAGCACCTGTTCTATTTGTTAAGAAGAAATATGGATCAATGAGACTCTGTATTGATTATCGAGAACTTAACAAGATCACTATCAAGAACAAATATCCTCTCCCACGCATTGATGACTTATTTGACCAACTACGCAGAGCTCAATACTTTTCCAAGATTGATCTTCGTTCAGGGTATCATTAATTTAAGGGTCAAAAGGGAGGATATACCAAAGTTGGCTTTCCGTACAAGGTATGGACACTATGAATTTATAGTGATGCCATTTGGTCTTACTAATGCCCCTGTTATCTTCATGGATCTAATGAATAGAGTCTTTAGAGACTATCTTGATCAATTTGTGGTAGTCTTTATAGACGATATTCTTGTCTATTAAAAGAGCAAGGAAGAGCATGAAGATCACTTGAGAATTATATTGAAGACCCTGTGAAAGGAGAAGCTTTATGCCAAATTTACCAAGTGTGAATTTTGGCTTTAAAAAGATGCATTTTTGGGTAACATAATCTCAGAAGAGGGGATATCTGTGGATCCAGCAAAAACAGAGGTTATTGAAAGATGGTCGAGACCAACAACAGTAACTAAGATTCGAAGTTTTCTTGGTTTGGCTGGATATTATCGACGTTTTGTAAATGATTTTTCACGATTATCTAATCCACTCACCAAGTTTACTCGGAAAGGATTTAAGTTTGTCTGGACAGAGGAATGTGAAGAGAATTTAAGGAGTTGAAAAGAAGGTTATCCAGTGCACCTGTGCTCACACTGCCTTGTAGTGGAGAAAGGTTTGTGATCTACAGTGATGCATCCAAGAAGGGATTGGGGTGTGTTCTTATGCAAAATGATATGGTGATAGCTTATGCCTCACGACAGTTGAAAATCCATGAGCAAAATTACCCAACACATGATTTGGAGTTGGCTGCGGTAATCTTTGCATTAAATATTTGGAGGCATTACCTTTATGGTGAAAGGTGTGATATTTATACTGATCATAAAAGTTTAAAGTATATTTTCACACAAAAGGAGCTGAATATGCGCCAAAGAAGATGGTTGGAGCTGATTAAGGATTATGACTGCTCAATCCATTACCACCCTGGGAAAGCAAACAAGGTCACAGATGCATTAAGTCGACAAGACCATGCTAGTTTATCCATGATGAGGATCACAAAAGATCCAATATTTATGGATTTACAAAGGATGGATCTTGGAATTATAATGGAAGGGGAAAAATCATATCTTTCTCAAATGAATGTTCAACCATCTATACATGTCAAGATTAAAGAGGCACAGAAAGAAGATGACGAGTTACAAAAGAAGGTGAGAAATGTTCCTGAATTCAACGTTGATTGTGATGGGATAATAAAGTTCAGAAATCGGGTTTGTGTTCCTCCCATCCCCGAATTAAAAAAGGAGATGTTGGATGAGGCTCATAGTTCATCATTCTTTATTCATCCTGGAAGCACGAAGATGTATAGAGACCAGAAAGAGTACTTCTGGTGGGATGGCATGAAAAGAGATGTTGCTGAATATGTCTCTCGATGCTTGGTTTGTCAACAAGTTAAAGCTGAGAGACAAAAGTCTAAGGGGATGTTACAACCATTACCCATACCCGAATGGAAATGGGAAAACATCACTATGGACTTTGTCACAGGACTTCCTAAAACATCCAAAGGCAATAATGCTATCTGGGTCATAGTAGATCGTCTTACAAAGTCTGCACACTTCATTGCTATTAGAGAGGATTTCTCTCTGGATCAGCTTGCCATGATATATGTAAAGGAAGTGGTAAGATTACATGGAGTACCACTTTCTATTATATCTGATCGGGATCCGAGATTTACCTCAAAGTTCTGGCGAAGTCTTCAGCATACTCTGGATACAGAGTTGAGTTTCAACACTGCTTATCATCCCCATACAGACGATCAGTCTGAAAGAACAATTCAAACCCTAGAAGATATGTTGAGATCTTTCTCTATGGATTCCAAAGGAGGTTGGGATCAACACCTACCTTTGGTGGAATTTTCTTATAATAATAGCCTTCACTCTAGTATTCAGATGGCTCATTATGAAACTCTCTATGGAAAGAAATGCAGGACTCCAACTTACTGGGATGAAGTTGGGGAAAGAAAGCTATTAGAACCTGATCTCATTGATGAAATGGAAGAAAAGGTCAGATCTATTCAACAACACATAAGAGCAGATCAGAGTCGACAGAAAAGTTATTCCGACAACCGAAGAAAAGACCTAGAGTTTGAAGTGGGTGATAAAGTGTTCTTACGAATATCTCCCTAGAAGAGGGTTATGAGATTTGGAAAGAAGGGGAAGTTGAGCCCTAGATATATCGGTCCTTTCGAAATACTGGATCGTGTTGGAACGGTAGCTTACCGATTGGCGCTTCCACCGAATCTCTCTCAAGTTCACGATGTGTTCCATGTATCTCTCATGAGAAAGTACATACCAGATCCTTCACATGTACTCAGCTCAGAAGTTGTACCGCTGGAGCAAGATCTTTCTTATGAAGAATAGCCGATAGAGATTCTGAATCGTAGCGAAAAAGTCCTATGAAACAAGACCATTCGCTTGGTGAAAGTTTTATGGAGGAACCACCAATTAGAAGAAGCTACATGGGTGCTTGAGGATATGATGAGGGAGAAGTATCCTCATCTGTTTGTTACAAAGTGACGAATTTCGAGGGCGAAATTCTTTTTAAGGGTGGTAGAATGTAACACCCAAGATTTTTATGAGTAATATTTTGTTTTTATATATCATCAAAGGAATCATTCACTACACACTTTCTTGGCTTACTTTACACGCAATCGCGACCTTCCTCGATAGCTTGCGTCGTACGCAATACCGAGTTTCACTAAACAACAATATGCTATTAAAACTAGCCGTTATGAATAGTAATAACCACTTTTTGAAATTTTATAAATTTTATTTTTCAAAATGGAGTTCATTTTTGGACTCAGAATATCGAAATTAGCCTAGGGTGAAATTTTGGTATTTTTCTGAAAACTTTCAATTTTTGATGAATAGTGAAACCACTAAGTGGTAGGTTAAAAACTGAATTTTGCATAAAACATAATTTTACCGCTTCTGTGAATGGAATTTCAAAAATCTGACAGACATGGTTGATATCAGTAAGTAAACTGTGGTTCATTGAGATAAAAATAATTTTTTGGTGAATAGTAACTTTTTACTTTTTTTACCGCGGTTAATAGTAAATATGGTAACTAAGGGTAAATATGATATTAATATTACCCTAACACATGTCCTAATTCTATTGGACAAGTGTAATTCGACCAAAAACAAACCTAGGAATAAAAATATGACCATTTAGGCCCACTTGGATTAGATTAGGACATTTATTATTAATTTATTTAAAGAAGGGTTAAAATAGTTAAAATCAAAGTTTGATAAGTAAATCATTTTTAATATGGGGTTATACATAAGATAAATTCTAATATAAATATTCATTAGAAATATAAAAAGATTTCCTACATAATGGTATTTTATTTGCAATTTTTAGACATTAAATAATTTAATTTATTAATGACACAATGATGATGCAGTAATTATCTTATTAATGAAATATTGACATAATTGATGTTATAAACACCAAAATAAATGTAATATGAGACTTTTTATGAATTACACTAATTTTCTAGGTTACTATAATATGTTAATGTTGATTTAATCAACTTGGTTCGAACATATAATTTTGTTATGACTTTCACAAAAATCATATATCAAATAGTGTCAAAATTGACACAAAATAGTTTTTAAATCAAATATTATATTATTAATTGTTATGTTATTCTTAAAAATATAAGGTTCGTCCAAATGACTTATATAAGGATATATATATTAATAATAAACAATTTGGGGTTCGTTTGGCATGTTATAGTACGTGTATTAACCATATAGTGAAAGAAAACAAAAAGACACGGTAAAAGTTAAATTATTTAACTTAGAGTTAAATCTAATTGATAAGGTTAAAATAATACCCTAAACTTGTCTAACTCCTATTGGTTGATAGGATTTAGACCCATCCCCACTTTAGCTTCGAAATAAGACCCTTTAGAACCATTATAAACCGATTTTTACTTTAATATAAAATAATATATTTAGATATTCCTAAGGTGCCCCTCTCCTCCCTTATAAAAGGGCACCTCCTCCCCCTACTCCTCACACCAATTTGAGCACTCAAGCTCGGACAACCCCTGCCATTTTCTCCTCTCCACTTCCCTAGAATAATCCTAGAGGTCCTGGTCTTCTTCAAAGACCAATCTCAGTTCCCTGAGTGGAGGATTCAAAGAGGCGTTCCAAAGAAGAGGTAATATCCATTACCGATCTTTTCAATTTATTTTTTCTTCAACTTCTTCTTCTTTAGTTGTTTCATGATAAATTAATAACATAAGTATTACTTACATACTGATATGTTATTATAAATATGAAACAACCCTAATTCAACTTCTATCCATCCCACGGAAAAATGAAATCACCGCGCGTGCGTACGTACGGAATACCGTCTCCACGCCGTGGTGTAATCTATTTTTCCACCATCACTTTACAAGGATGGGTATAATGGTGTAATGAGTAACAATTTATGATTATTATAAAGTAATATTGATACTAAAATAATATATATATACTCCAATACAGTTCAACGATCATAGGAACGATATCATCACTCGTGCGTACGTACGGAATACCGTCTCCACGATGTGATGCGACTCGTTCTACATGATCATCATTACATAGTAATTATATAAATGAATTGAATGAATAAATATGATATATGTTACACTAATACCATTATGGATATAAGGTATCTATAACATTGAAGGAAGAATAAGAATGTATTCGGCAAAACACGCATAAGAACAAAAGGCAATAAAGACCTGAGTAACAAGTAACAATGAAATATTACTAACAAGAAGCTAAGAATATGACCATATATGATATCATATCAATATGTATGATTCTATAATAAGTCAATAACATTATTTAAACCATTATACAGGAGCTTCGGACACGTACAAAGAAAATCGGACCTAAGGTAAGGGAAATATCACAATCTCATTTTTATCCGAGATTGTTTATTCGTAATTATTTACTGGGGTGTATTTTATCATCCACATCCATGTTTCATAAATATGTAATATTATTTCCATCCACCTACAATTTTTTAAATCCATTTTTACCCTTCGGTGAGTTTTTAGTAAAAGAAATGAAAGGAATCTTTTGTCATTTTTCGTACGAGGTACTTTTTGACTTTTCCGACAAAAGTACGAAGAATGTTTTTTTTAACTTATACGGCATGAATGGATTTTTAAAACATTATTTCCAAGAATCTAACTTTAAAAGTTTTCAAGTTTATTTTTAATCAAGTTATTTTATTTTAAAGTCTTATGACATGTTATGAAAGTAAAAATGTTTTTGAAGTAGAAAGGATATTTTCCTCAAGAATGGAGTTCAAGTATTTTATCAAAATTATTTTCCATCTAAGAAAATAAAAGGGTTCTGTTTTTATCCTTATTATTACATGGATTTTATTATGTTGTGATGGAAACATTTTTATGTATTACTTTATCTTATATGAATTGTTTTATGATGTCATGTTGTTTAATAATCCCATTTTTATTACGTGGATTACGCTATGATGTATGGTTTATGATTATGTGGCACACATAAGAAAGGATTCATTATAAGATGGGTGGGACCTATATCTCCCTCCAATGCATTGGGTAAAGGTTTTATATCTCATGAGATAGACATGGCTGGAACGGTAGGTTATACCGGTTCAGTGAAACAGGACTGGAACGAGGGTGACTCGGTTCAGAAAGGGACCTTGTCCACTAAGATAGTCTTGGCAATGAGTCATGACTAACAAGAAATGATTTTCCATGATTATGTGTCCATTCCACAAAGTTTCAAGTTTCATGTTATGATTATTGGGATCTCATTTTCACTTCTATGATTTATTCCATGTTAAGATTTTATGATCTCTTTTGCAGGTTATGATTTTCAAAAAGATATGATATGATTTTTATTTCCTTTATTTTCCCTTGCTGAGCTTTTGAGCTCACCCTTTTATGTTTTCTTTTCCCCAGGTCAGGAAGATGGATATTAAGTAGAATATGCTAAAAGGGACCCTAGATATGATGAAATAAATGGGAGACACTGTAGAAGATTTATGAACCAGTTGTTTATGTTTCCCAGTTTCTAAAGACACTATACCTATACGGTCCTTTGTGGTTTTGTCATATGTTGTAATAAGTGTGCATCAATTTTGAAGTATTAACAATGTATGTAAAGTATGGGTCATTATACTTTTTTTGATTTTGGATCATCACATTATTTCATATCTTCCCAGTTTTCTATGAATATTAGATATTTCCAATTTGATTTATCAAGGGAGTAATTAGTCAAAACACCTAAGGGATGTATCATTGCAATAATGTTTTGTAAATCAGTTCCCATTAGGGCATATAAACGTGCTTTATCTGTTGATCTCATCCTCATACCCATGATTAAATTTGATATAATCCTAAGTATGGATTGGATTTCTGACCATGATGCAAAAATTTATTGTCAGAAGGAAGAGTTTATAATTTTCGATGATGATAAAGAGTACCTTATCATTAGAGCAGAAACATCACCATCTTATTCTTATCAAGATCCACCCATGTAGCTCTACAAACTTAAATTATTGGGGAGGAAGGGAGTGAAATAACTATGGGTGAGGAAAGAATTTCAAATAGAGGATATAGCTATTGTGCAAGAATATTTTTATGTGTTTCTATAAGATTTACCTCGACATCCTCCAGAACGATAAATTGAGTTTTCCATCGATTTAATTCCTGGTTCGAGGTCCATATCGAAGACCTCATATAAAATGGACACTATGGAATTAGTGGATCAAAAGAAACAACTAGAGGGATTGTGTAATAAAGGATTTATTTTCCCTATTTTTTCTCTATGGGTAGCCCATGTTCTTTTTGTAAAGAAGTAAGATGGATCTATGAGGTTGTGCATTAAATACATGGAGATGAATCCCATAACAATAAATAACCAGTATCCCCTACCTTAGATTGATGATTTATTTGATTAACATCATGGAACTCAATATTTTTCAAAGATTTACCTTCGATCTAGACATCATCAGTTGTGTGTGAAGAAGGAAGACATTCTGAAGATAGTATTTCATACCAGGCATGGGCAATATAAGTTTACAGTAATGCCTTTTGGATTGACTAATTGACCCTCTATCTTCTTGGATCTAATGAATATAACTTTCCAAGACTATCTTGATGACTTTGTAGTTGAATTTAGTGATTATAACTTGGTATACTCAAAAAGCTACGAAGAGCATGAAAATCACTTGCACACTATTCTGAAAACCCTCTGAAGAAATGAATTATATGGGAAGTGTGAATTCTAGCATAAGTAAATTTATTTTCATGGTCATATTTTCTATAGGGATAAAAGCTTTTTATATCCATCTAATACAAGAGAAATACAATAATTTCCAGCACCGTCGAGTATAACTGAGGTACATCGTTTTATTGGTTTAACATGTTCTTATTGGAATTTCGTCCAAAAGTTTCCCCAACTGGATGACCCATTAACCAATATCACATATAAATGGGTTAAATTTTCTTGGAAAGAATAGTGTGAAGAGTGTTTTGAATAACTGAAGAGAAGATTAATCAATGATTTTATCTTGACTCTACTATCGGGGAATGGTGGGTTTGTTTTTTATAGTGATGCTTCCCAGAAAGGACTTGGTTGTGTCCTTATGAACAATGATAGGATTATTTCCTATTCATCATGATAGCTAAAAATTCAAGAAAAAAACTATCCAACTAATGATCTTGAGTTAGCAGCTGTGATATTTTCTTTGAAGATTTGGAGATGCTATCTCTATGGTGACAAATGTGAGAAATATACCGATCAAAAGAATTTGAAGTATATTTTCTCACAGAGAGAACTCAACATGAGGCAAAGACGATGGATTGAATTTCACAAATATTATTATTGAACTATACACTACCACTCGGGGAAGGAAAATAAGGTGGAAGATGCATTGAGGAGAAAGAATTATGGATTTTTGAACAATATGAGAGTAAAAAAGGATCCTATGTTCATAGATCTAGTAAGGATGGATATTGGAATAATCATGGAAGGTGAAACATCAATACTTTTTTAAATGGCTTCCAAACCATCATTACTATAAAGGATAAAAATTTCTCAAAATTATGATAATGAGTTTAAAAATAAAATTAGAGGTGTGAATGATGGGAGATTGATTGAATTCGTATATGAAAATAGAATTTTGAAATTGGGGATGAGACTTTGTGCTCCTAGTATACTTGATATAAAAAGGGAATTTTTAGATGATGCTTATAGCTCCAATTTCTCTATACACCCTAGTTGCACTAAGATGTATAGATATTTTAAATAACATTTTTGTGGGAAAAAATTAAGAGGGATATTTCTAATTATGTGTCAAGATGTATGGTTTGTCAAAAGGTTAAGGCTGGAAGACAACATCCTTGAGGAGTCATGAAACCTCTTCCCATACGTGAGTGAAAATGGGATGATATTACGATGGAATGTTTCATGGGGATACCAAAGACTCTTAGAAGGAATGATGCAATTTCTGTCATTATTGATCATCTTACCATGTCATCACATTTTCTTGATATAAGGGAAGATTTACCAAATGAACGTTTAGCAAGACTATATATTAATGAAGTTGTAAGACTTTATGGACTACCTCTATCGATTGTTTCTGATCATGATCCTCATTGTACATCAAGATTCTGGAAAAGTCTTCCTAAGGCCTATGATATTGAACATCATTTGAGCATTGCCTACAGCCCTCAAATTAATGGACAATTAGAACAGACTATTCAAACCTCAGAAGACATTTTGAGATATTTCTCACTTGACTTTCAAGGTATATGTGATCAATATTTAATTCTTGTAGAATTTTCATATAACAAAAGCTTCCATTCAAGTATTTAGATGGAACCATATGAAGCGTTATATGGAAAGAGATTCCGCACACCATCTTTTTGGACTGATGTTAGTGAAATAAAACTCATAGTCTCGTAACTTGTTAAGGAATCAATGGAAAAGGAGAAGGTTATCCAAACCCACGTCAAGGAAGCTCAAAGTAGGGAAAAGAGCTATGAAGATAACTGAAGGAATGATTTATAATTTCAAGTAAGATATCATGTTTTCTAGAAGTTATATGCACGAAAGGTGTTATACAATTTGGTAATAAAGGAAACTTATGTCCTAGGTACAACAGACCTTTCAAAATTCTAGAACAAATTGGAGTTGTAGCTAACCTTATGGAAATGCCTCCATGTCTCTCCAAATTTCATGATGTGTTCCACATATCACTGTTGAGAAAATACATGCCTGACACAATGCATATACTAAACTATGAAGAATTAAAATTGGAACCCAATATGTCTTTTTCTGAAGAGCATGTCAAGATTCTTGATACTAGAGAGCATATTTTGAGAAAACAAATGACTCGTCTGGTAAAAGTCTATGGATAAACCATAAGATGGAAGAGGTGGCATGGGAACACAAGGAACGTATGATGAAGAACCATATGAATCTTTTTATGCAGCAATATTCTAAAAATTTAGAGATTGAAATTTTTTGAAGGAGGGAAGAGTGTAATACTCCAAGCTTCCATGATACAATTTTCTTTGAATAATACAATAGTTTGTGTTGTATGCAATATTGAGTTCTAACACACCATGACCAATCAAGCTAGCTGTTATGAATAGATATACCCACTTTTTGAAATTTTATAAATTTTATTTTTCAAAATGGATTTCATTCTTGGATTCAGAATATAAAAATTATATTGGGATGAATTTTTTGTATTATTCTAAAAACTTTCAATTCTTGATGAATAGTGAAGAACACTATGTTATTGTTTAAAACGAAATATTTATTTATATAATTACTTATTTTATATAAATTTATTTTAGGTAGTAATAGAAACATAATACCTATATATATTCAATGTAATTCATTGGATTCATTTTTTTATAATATTAGATATATAAAATTTTATTGAACTGTTTACCGTCTTTTACCCACCTTATATGTGCTTTTTCAAATTTTCATAAAACATAATTTTACCGGTTTAGTGAATTGAATTTCAAAAATACAAGGGACATGGTTGGCCTAATTAATTAAAATGTGGTTCAACAAGATGAAAATAATTTTTTCTGAATAGTAACTTTTGACTTTTATTTAGAATGATTGAAAGTAAATATGGTAATTAATTGTAAAAATGATATTATAATTACCCTAACACATGTCCTAATTCTATTGGATAAGTTTATTTCGACCAAAATGAACCTTATTAAAAAAAATAATATCCTTTTGGTCCATTTAGATTAGATTAAGATGTTTATTATTATTTTATTTAAATAAGAGTTAAAAGTGTTAAATTCAAAGTTTAATAACTAAACCATTTTTAATATAGAGTTATACATAAGATAAATGAGACTATAAATATTAATTAGAAAGATAATAGGATTTCCTGCATAATGGTATTTTATTTATGATTTTTAGACATTAAGTAATTAAATTTATTTATGACACAATGATGCTGTAGTAATTACCTTATTAATGAAAGATTATAATAATTGATATTATTAATATCCAAATAATTTTAAATTGAGAGTTTTGATTAATTTAATTGATTTTATAGATTAATATTACATTTTAGGGTTGATTAAATAAATTTTTTTCAAGTGATAAAGTTGTTATTGCTTTCACAAAAACAAAATACCAAATAGTGTCAAAATTGTCATAAATTAGTTTTAAAACAAATACTATATTGTTAATTGATATAATATTCCTAAAACTATAAGGTTAATATAAAAGACTTATATAAGGATAGATATATCCATTATAAACCACTTGTGGTTATCTTGTATTTTTATAGTAATTTTATTAACCATTTATTGTAATAATACAAGAGTACATTCTAAAAGTAAAACTATTTAACTAAGAGTTAAATCTAAAAGATAAGGTTAATATGGTGACATAAAGATGTCTAAAACCTATTGGTTGATAGGGTTTCTAACCATACCCACATTTTACTCAAAATAATTTTTTTAGAGACATTATAAGCCGAATATTATTGTATAATAAAATAATATTTCATGTTTTTCTAAAATTGACCCTCACCCCTATTATAAAAGGGTACTTCCCCTTCACTCAAAATTACACCTCCAAAGACATTTGGATTCACCAAACCCAGCTCCAATATCCTCCATACTACCCTCACTTCACCCTAGTGGCCTTACTTTGATCAGAAGACTACCTATGGAGACCTTTCGATCAAATCAAAAAGAAGCACCCGAAGAAGAGGTAATAATTTCATCTCATCTATCAAAATTGTTTCCTTATTCCACTTCTGTTTTCCTTGTTGTTTCCATACCAAAATAATAACTCCAATACCTTATATATACTGTGATGTTATTATAAATATGGTGCAACCATATTCCTTATTCTATCCATCCTATGAATGACAAAGTCACCATACGTGCGCACGTACCACTTACCGTCTCCACATCGTGGTGTAGTTGGTTATTCAAACACTACAATATTATGATGGGTATAATAATTAGTATAACTGATGTCAATAATAAATATAACATGTTAATTATACTTTATATATGATATAACATCCAATTACATAGTATTTCACCAACAATATAATGATATTGTTGATCATGCATACGTAGGGATTACCGTCTCCACGGACGTGATGAAATTCATTCCCCAAAAAACCATTCAAGAATAATTATCATTATAGTATTAAAAAAATGTTTAATAACTTAATATCATTTTGGATATGAATCAAATACAACCTAACCATAACAAATAGGACTTACGTAACAAAACATATAATGGAAAACAGATTAGTTAACTCTCGAAATAATGATACTACTAAAATATTATTAACAATGAAATATTAGAAGATCATATATGATATCATATTTATGCATGTGGTTCTTGTATAATTTAATAAAAATTATTTAACTATTATATAATAGTTTTACATACCCTCGATCAAGAAAAATTACAATGTAAGGGTTAATTCTACAATCTCTTCATTATCTGAGGTTGTTTATACATGATTATCTAGAGGGACCTCTTTATCATTCACATTTGTGATTCGTAAATATTCATTTTAAAAATATTAATATTTCTCAGACTATGGATTAAAGTCATTTATACCCTTTATGAATTTTTATAAAAAATTTATGAAGGACTCTTTCTGTCGTTTTCCAAACAAGGTCCTTTATGACCTTTTCGAAAAAATTAAGGAAAGAATGTTTTTTAACTTATATGGAGAGTGCGGCTATTTTCAACTATTATAACACCATCTAATCATACCTTAGAAGAATATAAGAATATTTTTAGAATACATGTTTTATTTTTTAATTATGTTACTTTTAAAATATTACAAAATAGAAAGAGATATTTCTCTCAAATATTTCTAATTTCATCTATATGAACATCCTTTGATGAATTTTACACTTGTATGAATTTGATTTATTATGATATAATCTTCCATATTTTATTGAAAGTTTTATGATATGTTTGACTCTGGATGTGTTATTTGTATACCATTCATGGTTTATGGTTAAAGTTTTAACATTTTGTATGCTAGTTTTTAATATAAATATTTATGTTATGTTTCAACCTTTTCATATGAGGAATGAATTGGACTTAGTAAGGGTTGGGTGGATCCCACATAGCTCCTTGATGCATCTGTTGTTCTCATGAGACATATAAGTGTCTTCACGTAAGGCCTTGACAATATCTAATTTGTATTCTTAGCACGAGGCCTTGACTATGTGGTTATGATATCTTCCATTAGGAATTCCATCCTTATGAAAATGCTTATTGATATTACATGTGATTATTCAACTAGTATAATATACATGTGAATAATTAAATGGCATTATTTGATTTTTCTTTTCCACATTATGTTTAAGATTGTGTTAAAAATGCTTGTGTTTTAGTCTTATACATTTCCTTAAATGTTTATACTTATTTATGATAGTTTTTTTTATATTGTTATCCTTACTGATCATCTAATATCACCCCTTTCTTATGTTTTATTTTTTTATCATGGAAATAGGTATATTACTATTAACTTATAGGAATTGGATAGTGGATATAAGAGTGTTCAAATGTGTCACAATGTTGATTTTTTTAATTTCATGATGTAATGTAAAACAAAATGTGTATATCTACTACTTACATGGATACTAAACTAATTGGTCTTTCAATACATGATTCCTTGTATCATTCCAATATTATTTAATAATGCATCTACTTAGGGTAACTGGGGTTGGGGCACTACACCTTTTTTCTTTTTAACAAAAATTTGAATGGAATTTTCATTTTAATTTGTATGAAAGGAGTTGTATTTTCTGAAGTCACAAAAACTCAATGATTTGTAGCTTAAATTATAAATTAACAAGTTTATATTTAATGAAAATGTTTTACTTAATTTTTAGGAAATTTTTCTATTTTAAATAAGTGTTCTAAATGTCGAATGGTTTTTTTCCTCACGAAATTTAACAAGATATTTTTCAAAATCATTTTCCATTATAGATGAAATATTATAGTGTTACTAAATATTTACTAGGAGTGTGGTCAAATAGTACCATCCTTATTCTTTATTTGTATGGATTATGAATATTATTTTTAAGGAGTTTGGTTAATGAAACCAATTCTTTTTCCAGGGGTTATGATATGATAAATTGATGATTTTTTTAACACCAGTTTATCTTCCTCGGGATTTTCTCTAACTATATTTTTATAGAACATATTTTATTTTTAATGGTTTGTGATATGAAAAAAAATCATGATATTTTTTACACACTTGTATGGATTATGTGTCTCATGGGACATATATCTCCCTTCAAGGAATTAGGTAAAGATTAATATCTAGTGAGATAATGTGGTCTCAAATGGAGAGCGAACGTAGTTTAGTAAATCTTTTCCCACTATACTAGTATTGGGAGTGAACCTTTAATACTAGTATGTTTAGGTGATTAAACCCACTCCACTATGATATAATTGTAAGTGATCACTGACTATTGTGAAAATTATTTTCTATTCTTATGTTTATTCCATAATTCCATGACTTATGTAATTATTATGATTCTATTGATAATTTTTTTTGATTACATTATGATTTATGTCTTATGAACTTCCAAAAATTATAAAATAAATCAGGATTCAGATATATGATATACAAGGTATGGTTTCCAAATGTTATTCTCATGTTATCTTACACTTATGGTCATTTTATGTTCATATATACCCGGTTTACCCATACTAAGTGTTTGATCTCTCTCGTTATAATGTTTCCTTTCCCCTTGCTCTAAATAAAGGTATTATGTGTGATTTTTATAATAAAGGTGATAATTATAAATAAATTATTTATAGATGATGTAGTTCACCTTTGAATCTGTTTGTTATGATTCCATGTTTCCAAAGGGAATATACATAAATGATTTATGTAATGGGTTGTTATGTAATATAATTAATATTCATCCATTATGATGTGATATCTATGTATGAGTACATTGGATCTTTACAATAATGAATCATAGAATAATAAAATTTCATGGGATAAGGATAATATTTGAGGGATCATAATATATCATCAGAACTTCATGAAATGTTCATTTTCCAGCATAGTCTCAAATATTTTCCATATATGGCATCAAAGATATATTGTAGCATTGAGAAAACACATGAGTGTCCATTTAGTTTAACATAGTGCAATGAAGAAATGTTTGTAATTTTTTATGGGAGAAAACATCTATATTTTAGGCTTGATAGAATTTTGGCACTGTTATATATGACTATGAACATCACAACTATAGTACACCAACTCTTACATAGTGTGATGCAAATGTCTAAGGTGTCATATAATCCCAATCATAGATGATGATATACAATAGTTTCGAAATATGATTATCTAATTCAATGATAAATTATGTAAAAATTAATATAATACCTAGGAAGAAATATTATTTATGTTTCTTTTCCAAAATATTTAATTTACTTATTTAATGACTTAAATCATGAATATAATAGTTTTTTTGGATTTTTGATTACTTATGAATCCATGCATTGATTTTTTGAATTGTGGAATTAAATTTGTTAAACGAATTTATCTCTGATTTTAATTGTTTTAATTAAATTTTTAATGAAATTGGTTAATCATATAATGGATTTTGTTTTGTATTTTTCATGGGTTAATGTAATAAATATGGGAAAATATAAAGGAGTTAGTCATGTATGACTTTTTATCATTCTTGTAATACTTTTTCTCTATGTGAGACTCTGCATTGTATGTCTTCTAGACCCAATCCTACATTGGAATAGTAAATAATTAATTTTCAGTTATTTCATATGAATTTGATTTAGTCTCATAAGACATGTCAAGCCTATGTATAACTTTTTTCGTAGTGCATATAATTTTCTTCTCAATGCATGCCTTTGGAGTTGTTCAAAAAATGGAAAATGAATGATCTTCCCAAAGCTTGTATGACATCTAGTGGCCACATCAGAATCAATGTATTTGAACATACCCTATTATAGTACTTTATTGGATATCTCATATTTCATTTTCATATATAGTAAGATAGGGTTGGATATATATGAATTCAACCCCACCAAACATTTTATTGAACATATAACTATGAGGATCCCATAATAATTTAAGGTCTTGAATATTGAACACCCTTCTACGTGTCATAATTTCTCCACATTGTTTGATATTTCTCCCATAGCATATAATTTCAATATTTTTCCAATATTTGAATTTTGGGTTTAAAATTAATAATTAAAAACTTAAATAGTATTTCATCAAAAAAATCACTGGTCTACCTAAATCAGACAACAAATCTCTTCAGGATCCATATGGAGACCATCTAACCAAATAAGAATGAGAAAATCATTGGATAGTTTCTAATAAATAATAAGATATAAGATGATATATTCTTAATATAATCTTGATCATTAAAATATAAATGTGGAAGATATTGAATATATTGGAGTTAGGAATTGAAATCGAGGAGGATCTCAAAGGAAATATTGTAACATAAGGGACAAGATGATGCATTTTCATCTCACATGGGAAATAGATATATTGAATCCTAGGATAAACCCACAATACCTATAATAATTCTATAAAAGATATGAATATTCACAAAAGTAGTGGACTACCATTGATCAGTTGATTGAGATCCAACTACTACATTATTTAATCTTTTGTTTGTTATAATTTCTCCAATGATAGAACACTAAACACATAGTGGTAAAGAAGAAGGTAATCCCCTCAACACTCAATTAATGAATTATTCTCTTAAATGTTAAATATATTATTCTCATAATATATAAAATATCATTTTTGGAATAAAAAATCAGGGGTTTTCATTATTATTTTAATTTTAATTCTTATTATATTTTTCTTGGTTTTGTATAGTTAGGCCACATGAGTCTTCTTTAATACCCGTATAATGGATGATAGTGAGTTGATTCAATAGTGATCGGAGGTACCAAATCACATGTATATGAATGATTGGAAAATGAAATGATAGTTTTACTTTTCTTTTCATTCTAAAATCACTATGTGAGGGTGATCAATTGAGGTTTCATCTGATTAGAGAGAGTAGTAGAGTTAACCTCTTTTATGATTCAACTTGTAATGGAGGATTTTATCTGGGGTGAGTCCATTAGATTTAAAAATAAAATTCTAAAAAATTATATTATATTCTAAAAAAAATTTAAGCATTATATCCAACACACACTAAACCGACACCACAAAAGGAAAATAAAACAACAACACAACCCATTATATTGACAAACTATGCACCACAGATTATGATATTCACATGGATTCAAAAATTGTTTCCATAAGACCATCGTGAGAGGTGCTTCATTAACCTATCATTGCATCAGGGTAGGTTGGATAGTATCATGTTCTTTATATTGATTACTAATTTTTTTAGTTGAGAGGTTTCTATTCTATAATCATATCAATTTCAAATTCGCCCTAACGGTTTTGATCTATGGGAATAAAGAGAATTACTATTAGAGGACAGAAAAAAATCTCTACGAAATTGGATAGATATTTTTTCATAATCACATTAAAAAATTCTCTATCCTCAATCACTTATTACATCAGAGCCTCCATAAAAAGTGAAAATATGGAGGAAAATCTTGATTAACTTAAACTATCACCAAGATAATTGAATTCCACTAGCATTAATATTATTAATTATATGTTACAATTTAATATTAATGATGATTTGGAGCTCATAATTAGAATGGTTCAATTACTGCCATAGTATTATAGATATACACGAGAAGATACCAATAAATATTTGAATAAAAATGGGGATTTATGTAATCTTTTCAAACATAGATAAGACCCTGAGGCTCATATCTTATATATGGACTTTCCCTTTTCAATTGAAAAATCAACCAAGGAATGGGTTTATAACCTTTATCTTGAATAAGTATCTAGATAGTATGAACTCCAAAGGGCCTTCTTCTAGAAATTAATTCTAGAATCAAGGATCACCCATAGAAATATAACCATTTCTTAGTGTTCCATTACCACGATATACTAGAAAATTATAGAAATTTGTTGGATTCTACTTAAAGAGAAAGCCTAATTGAAAATTTACCTAATGAAGTATGGGAGTTGATATAAAGGATATCATAAAACGATAAAAAATATGGTACAATATCCACATATAGAGGATTTAATTTGGTATAAATTTTTAACTCTCTACTTAAATATAAATTTAAGGAACTAACCTCTCTTGTGATAATGGTATCAATGAATAAAGTTTTAGAAGAATCGCCAACCGTACCCCTTTGATTGTGTCATCTTTTGTGCACCCTGAATCATTTTCTAGTGTATTCCTCCAAGTATAATAAAATTATACCATTGACAACGTGTACTAGAATTATTACCAACAACAATAATGATTGTAAGTGTTTAAAGAGTATTCTGTAAGTTTATATTAAGTATAAACTATCATCCAGAAATAAAACCTTTCCAATAGTGGTCTCAACAATCTATCCATCCACCACAATTTTTGGGATCCAACTATTGACCATAAATATGCTTCCAAATGGACTATAAAAAGTACCGTCAATGAAGTACTTGATGATATATCTATTTCAGTCCAAAAAACCACCTTTATAACTTATTGATCAAAACTATAAGAGATGAAATATTAGTTCATGAAGATTATTTTCACATTAAAAAGAATGGTAAATAAATTCCTTGGTATTAACACTACACAATAAATTCATAATAATATAGTAAATATAAGTAGTATTTCATTAATTAGTGGTAGGGAAATCAAAATAATTATGAATCAGTACTATAGGGAATATTTTAAATTGAACAACATAGAGAAAAAGAAGATCCAACCCCTATTTATAAGTATGTAGATATTCATCTGAAGATATAATAAGTGAATAATAATAATGGAAAATATAATATGGTGGAACTATATTAACCCAATCCTCTATTAATTACAAGAGATAACCTGAACAAAAATAATGGAAAAGAAACCTTATAAAAATTTGTACTTCAAACATTAATGTATATGGAATTCACTATCCCTTTACTGGATTCCATACCCCAAATTCCAAGATATGTAATTTTTCTTATGAATATGTGAATGAGGGATAAATTTTATTATGATATGAAAAGGTATTCCTCAAAAGAAATGTTCCTTCTCTAATAACCCTATAACTATATTAGAAATTTCAAGACCCATGTACAATCACCATATACAACACCATTATAAATATTAATTCTATAATATTTTATGAGGTTAGGGGAATAATTTATTAAAAAACCTTATATATTTTACAATTACCTTTAGATAGGATAACTCAATCAAAATATTGTGTTTGAACAACAGACCAATTGAGATATTTCCTACCAAGAAGCAATCTTGGAAGATGTTTTGGTGAGAGTGAAAGGATTATTATTCCTTAAAAAAATTATATCTTTATCATAGTAGAAAAACATTGTACAAATACTTATGATTTTAATTTTATGAGTAATTTTTTAAAACTACTAAAACCATGATAAATATATATTAATGAGTGGTGTTAATTTCATTCACCGATGAAAATGGAAATTTCAATATTCTAGAGTTAATGAAATATCTTCAATATTGGAAATCTATTTTTAAATATGATAACCCAAAAATTAATTTTTTATAAGGAATATATTGAAATGTTATAAGAAATAATCCCCATAAGATAAGCATTAGAGTCATATAAACATTATAACAGTACTATTTTTGAGAATGAATGAAATATAGAAATATATTTCTATAATGGCTAGTTTGTGGAGTTTGACGGAAAATATATTATTAAACAATTTTAATCTAATATGGAAAATATTTATTTTTATATAAGTGTTTCATGTATTGAAAATATTATGTCAACCCCATTTATAGAACGCAACCTGAACATGAAAAAAGTTCACCCTCTCATTTGAAACATGTTTTTTTAATTAAGATTAGAAGTTTGCTAATATAATTGAAATGAGTTTCAACCATTTCCTGAAATCCAATTTCTTTATATCCTAAAATAGCAACCTAGGTCCATAAGCTATTCATTAGAACACATCCTATAGAATAACCCCATAACCCATGCGCACTATATTCTTCTATAAAGTGATCCATAGCCTCTATTTCAACATGAAATAAGTCTTCATCTAACCTTTATAGAGGTTATAAAGAAACATACCCTATTTTTTTATTCTCAATGGGTGTGCCCCGTGTAAATGATACATAAAAATATTGGATTCAACAATATTAAAAATGATCCTAATGATCAAATTCCCACTATGATTCAAAATAGCTAGGTGGTCCTTATTTAGTATAGGGGATTGAACCCTATGACCAAAAGACCACTTACCAATCCCTTTTGTATATAAAATTATAATGAGACTACCTGGTAAAGGAAATTGTTACTCAATGGATTTTTGAGTTATTTTCAGGTTCCCATAGCTATAGAAGTCCATGAAAAAAGAAAACTCACCTATTCATTTATTATGTTATCTTACTGAATGATGCATTTAGTTTATGTATTACTCTAAGTAATTTTAATTATACATTTAAGTATATTTTCATATTATACTGTGAGATTCTTGGAGATATTTTTATTATATTTATCATTTGAGGAACGTGAATTTAATTTTTACATGGAATTATGTATTCTTTTTTATAAAATTCATTGAAAAGATTTTGTTTTAAATTATTGAAAAATGAAACATTTTGGTGTAAAAAGGAAATTTTTTAGGAAACACAATTTTTATATAAGGAATTAAAGTATGTAATAACAGGTTTGATATCATTTATAAACATTCCTACCACACTATTGTGAAGCTTATTATATAATTTTAATGTCATGCTAGATTTTATAAATGGTTTATTAGAGATTTTTTTAAAAAAATATACCACTTAACCACATGAACATGAGGAAATTGTTTTTGTATTTTATATTTCATACATTATGTATTTTTATAATATTAATGATATCTACACCAAAACCCCTATAATCTGTTAACAAGCCTAGAAAATTCCATTTGAATTATTGTGTGATGCCTCCATCAAGTTAATGGTAAGAATATTTTTTTGAAAAAATAAATGGACATTATATTTTCATATATTACACTTAAAAAATTCTAGGAAAATCCCAATTCAATTATAAAACAAAAATGATGTTTTTTTCTACATTATGTTACTTTATATAAATGATATTAATATTTGATAGGATGAAAGGTGACCATTTATTATGATCGTTAAACCCATAGATATCAGATAATTAAAGATGATGGAAGTTAGAGATTAGTGAGAGGAATATCACTACTACATGTATTAAACATAGAGGTGAAATATAATAATGTCTATGAGAATTTATTTAAATAAAAAACAAGAATATTCCCCAATAATGTTGAATATGAAACCCCAATATAAACAGATTTAAATTAATACCTTCAAATTGATGAGTTGTATGAAGTCACAAAGGTACCATGGTATTAAAACATAGTGAACACCATGGGAATATCAAATAAACCATCCATAATTACCATTGAAAAATCTCTTAATCCAAAGTCTGAATTAAAATAGTATGTTTGTGGAATTTTAATTTTATAAAAAAAGTTTGTAATCATGTTTCTCATAGGTCTATACATTTGGAAATAATAAAAATTTTCTTTCATTTTTCAAACACTTGCATGTAAAGGCCATTTTAGACCTTGGTGAATATATGTAATGTTTTTATAATCAAAATTACTTTTAAATAACACTTTTAAAGAAACAAATTATTTCATTAATTCATATTGAAACTATGAATATACTATAATAATTTTAAAAAGATATGAAACTCCTTAACAAACATTTATTTTATATGATATATTTTATGTATGGGAATTATATTTCATTGTACTATTTCATTCAAATTTTGTTTCCTCCTATATATTTCTATTATAATACTACGTATCTATGAATATTTATGAATAATCAATAGTAATTAATTATTTAAGTGTTATTTAGTTTCTATGAGTAGAATCATAGGCCATATGGACCACAGGGGATGAATTAGTGGCCTCTCTTTATGAATTTTCTTACATTGCAATCCAACCTATTGAAAATATTATTATTCACTATACACTCAAAAATATATCACATCCTCACGTTTATATATGATAATAATGACGATTTACTCAAATTATTTACATGGTTTGGCATAAAATCATACTAATTATAGTGTTAGTTTGACACCCACACAATTTCTACACTATCAAAAATGTGATAACATCCATAGAAAAAACCAATCTTATCAACATAGAGCCCCACTATGTTCCTACATATCTATTACCAACTAGAAGATACAATCCTCTTCTTAAACAAATATCCAACATAATAAGATCTTATTCTTCTACTTTGTTTCAATAAAACCACATGGTAAAAATATTACTCCATGAGTAGATGGATTAACATGTCTTCCCATGTACCTCTTCAAGATCTTCAGAATGTTCTTCTAGCTCTAATAGTCTTGAAACAACTTATAGATCTGTTGTGATCTTGATTCTCCTTAGTTTCATATAATATTTTCTATCACCTTAATGGAGTCCTATATTTTTCTCTTCTCATATTTGGAAGATCAAAATTATCAAACTCTCATAGATCTCAGTATGTTCCCAAGTATCGAACACGTAACTTATTTTCCACCTATAGGAATATATATGCCCCATATATATATATATATTATCATTTTAAACTATAATAAAATAGTTATAAAATTTTTCATTAATATCCTACTGATTTGGATCATGACACCCATGATTTTATAATTATAACTAATATTTTTAATGACTTCATATAGTCTTCAATTATTTTTACATTATAACTATGTATAATTAGATATAGTTTTTTATATTTATAAATTGAGTAAATGTAACCCAATTATTTACTCATTAATTCATTAAATTAATTGTTTTTCACTGTCACAAAAATATTCCTTCTAAATGCAACATGAATTATGAATCACATATCATGACATACATTAATTTAACTCAATATTAATTGCATCGTCATATTTTAATTTATCACCACTTCATTTCATCATGTGATATATAAATATCATTCCTTATATTTAATAACCAAAATCTACTGCTTGAATCATTGTCCAAGAAATATCTCATTTTGATCTCATCTAATATCTTTGTATTCATCAAAGCATGTCCATAGACAAGATCCTCTATAAAATACATGATGAACTAAAAATTATCTAATAAAACTCATGAACCTATGGATTAACCATTGACATCAGGAAAAACCATTTAGTTTATTAAGTATCAAACATCATTCCTTTCTCAATTAAAAATGTGAATTATTATTGTATTCTACTAAAATATTATAAATGAATAAAACACCATATTTAAGGAGAAAATATCAAATCTTGGTGACATTATCTACCATAAGCCTCATTTTTCAATTCATAAGTTATGATTCATGAAATAGAATTTATATACATTCCTTGATAATTCTTACTCACTATCATAGATTCTTAGTTCCTAATATTTTGATCGCATATCATGGTAACTTACCAATAGTAGAAAACCCAATGGTAGCATCTCTTAGTGGAATCTAAATGGTAGTGCACCAACTGTAGAACCTGTAGATAACACTCGACTATATCGGTTGGCGATATCACTTGATGATATCACCTTTTAATAGAAATTTATTGTAACACATGGAAATCATACCTAAAAGTGGAATATGATGCTAGAACCTAATTTTAGAACATGGATTTAGTACCAAAATGGTATAACCCTGGTCGTATAACCCTAACAATATCACCTCAATTGTAGAACCATTTTTTTAGACACATTGTCTTGAACTTCTCCACTAGATTTATTCATGTTGTAGCCTCACATTGTTCCATTTACATATACCCTGGTGGTAACTCAATCATGGTATGGACTTATATGGATGTATTAAAATGTGTGACATCCAATGCAATCTATCAGTCCATTACAAAAATCAAAGAATCACCACAGCATCTTAACTCACCAACATTTATTGTCTCATTGGCAGCAAATGCAACACTTGGGATAAAAAATATTCCCTTTTGTATTTGGTTGACAATATTAATCCTTAATATAAATATATGTTCTTTGAAATATTCTATATTTATCGCACTTATTGAAAATCAAATTAAAACATCATTGTGAGGGTCTACTAATATATTTTCATTCTTATTCTTTAAATCACATGATTTTTCTACCATTTTTAAGAGATAATGATGATACATCATAATTTTCATTGTTAGGAGACCATAGTGGGTATACTCAAAGTCAACATAGGAAATATTGATGTATGAAATATGGGAGATACAAGGAAGGTTATCAATGCTATCCAAGCTCTTACATACATGTGATATCATATTTAGAATATATAATTTTTCTAAAAGATTATGTTTAAAAAAACTTTTAATATAAAAAAGTAACTTGAACATATACCAAAACACCATCATAATAGTTCCTATATAACTCATGAACCCCCTCCCTTTTATCATGGTAATATAACCAACACCCCCCCTTAATAAATAAATTTAATATAGTCAAACTAAAGGATGTGATTTTTTATTAGAATACATCAATCCTATAGCTCTGAAATCTAACTAAATCTCCCAAATTCTCTAGAATTGTGTAATGATATATTCTATAGAATTTTTCTACCATTAAGATATAAAATTATCAATATCAAGGTACTTAGTAGTCTCCATGATGGAAAATCTCTTCATGATTTCTAGAAGTGACAACCTCATAAGTTTATCTATTTTCTATTGTGTGTACCCCACACATTCTTTTCCTTTTTTCACATGTATGTTAGCATAAATAAATTCCATGAATAAGCGAATAAGTTAGTAACACTTGTTTCTTTTTGAAAAACCATTCATCCTAATACCTTCCTCTCAAAATAGGGCATTATTTTCATTCAATATCAAAATAGGTTGCTTTATTTGGACTTTTTTCTCTATTTTGAGTATGCTATATTTGATTAAATTCATTCTTCTATATAAATTATTCTATGATTGGAAATTTTTTTAATCTGATCATCTTAAAATTAATGTTTCTTTTATTAGATGAATTATCAAAAACATTAACTTCACCTTCTAAAACCACTTTTTCAATTTGACTTTAGGTAGTGGTTTAGCTTCCTCTATTTTGTATCCTATTTTAGTTGATATAGAAAAACAATTATGCACTATTTCATGACATCAGTCTTTTAATAACCATACAAAGAATTTCCACTAGTTTTATTTCGAAATTTATTTTCATATATATCATATGTAACCACTCCTTTAAATATCATCATTAATACCTCATCCTTATGACCTTAATATATTAATCTCCCACAAACCACTTTAAGAATTTGAAATCTATTTTGTGTATGTAGATATGCTATAGATCTGATCAGATGTTGTTTAATATAATCATTTTTCCTCATATGATCACTCAAAATCTACATTATTTATTTCTTCTTTTCTAGTTATGAAAAGATAAACCAACTAAAATAGTAATTATCTCAATGCTTACAACTGTACAAATATAACCCTGGATACTTTGTTCCTCTACAATGGTTATAGATCGATATATATTGGGGTTATTGGTTTCTTATTGAAAACTAATCCTTAATTTTCATGGGAGATATGGATTTAATTTAATATTCTTACCTTACTTTGGTTTATAAAATCACATCTAATTTTATAGGAAAAAATACCATTATATTTTATTTATATAACAACACTATTAGAAAAAAAAGGTCTATTTTGAAACTGATTTATTGAAGATTTACCCTATTCATGTTAACTTCTCTTCTCATTTCAATATAAAGATTTCCCATTTTTCTCATCATCCTAAGTGAATTTTTCTATGGACTTTTTCTTCTCATTTTTAATTGTGACACAAATTTCTTCAACGTAGAATAATTATTTTAAAATTTCAACCATGTTTTATTCCATATTAGTAATAATATTTTTCAATATTAGCACACTTCAACTTATGCTGCTTGATCTCATCAATATAGGATACTAGCATATTTCTTAGTTATTTCTTCTTTCCAGCCAAAATTTTATTTTCATTACTGGTCTTATTCTTCATTCTTTAGGATAGTTTATATGGCCCACGTAGAACTATAATTTTTCTTTCATCTCCATTTCAAACTATATCCTTTAATTTAAATAATAACTACTATATGATGAATGAAATCATTTATTTATATGACAAAATAACCCAACATCATTATCCAAATAATCACATGATAATGAATATTTCTTATCATTTATCATTAAATTTTTCTTTTTTCTACTAATGGGTTTCTTTTTCTTCTTATACCATTTTTATTTGTGAGGTAACTGATAATTTGATTTTGATTCTAATCATAATTATTCAACCTTTTTTATTTTGGAAATTTTCAGAAAAATAAACAGAGACACCATAGTTAAAACACTTATGTTCTTTATAACAAATTCCTTTAATATTTTCACTTTTAAATTCACTTGATATAAGAGACACAGATTAGATTGAAGTGTTCATTATTGTAGCGTCCGGGTTCTGGAAGTCACCGAGAGACACCTCGTTCCTGATTGGTCACATAGCCTCAAGCGCATTTCCCCGAATGCCAGAGGCTGCCGACTAGCAACGAGGGCCTTGGGTGTGATAATGGGGAAACTATACCCTCATTGGCAGAGTAACACATTATAAGTAAACAGATATAAATTTAAAAAGTAATAATTATACAATACAATAGTAAACAGTGAAAGACTAAAGTAAGAACAACTAGAGAACATATATAAATGATGCATGATACATATGTCTTGGAAAATAGCCAAACAAGTCACAATGATGGAATACATTACAAAACCAAGTACAAAATAAAAACAAGAATAAACTCCTCAGCATCGCAATCCATAGCTTGGTCCATTTCTCTCCATCTCCAAAGCAATCAAGTACCCAAAGTATAAGGTTTCTTTCCCTTATCTACACCTGCAGCAATATAATCTATTTGGGCCTAAAAGCATGGCCCAAATTGGGTGTGAGACTAAATCCTAGTAGAAAAACACCAAGATATATATGCCATATAGTTAGGGAATATATTTGGTATGCAATAAACAAAAGAAGAAATAAACAAGGAAGTACTCAACAGTAAACAATTCTATAGTTTCAAATCATTCAGTTCCACATAGAAAGTAAATTGATAATCATAGACACGTATCCCTCTCAGATTTTCTCATAGCCTAATCCCATCTAGTCCTACCTAGAAAAAACAATACATAATCTGGGAATTACACACAGTCTTACCCCTCTGGTTCAGCTTTAGTATAGACTCTCTGAGGAAGCACTCACCACCAATTCCTCCAATAGTCTTGTATCAGTAACTAAAGGAGCTCTAGGGAAGTACTTACATCACATTCCCTTGTTTCCCATGTTTACGAACTACATACACTCTGAGGAAGCACTTACATCAATTTCTTTTATGGTCTCACATCATAATAGTAAAGCAGACACTCTGGATAAGCCCTTACATCCATTCTCCCTATGGTCTACTACACCAGGTTCTCACGGCCCTGTGTAAGTCAAGCAAGAATTGAAATGCGTATCAGCCAAAGTAAACCTCAAGAACTACTTGGATAGAAGTCTATATCATATCATAATGCCAGATAAAAAAAATCATTCCATCTTACATGACTAGGCATGTGAAAAACAACAAGGCATCCTAACAGGATAAGATGGACCAAATGGTCAAAACAAGGCATGCATGGGAAAACACTTCTAAAACATAGAAATTAATCCAATTCACATTAAATAAACCTATAATCAAGCCTACGATCATATCAGGAAATAAACTGGGCTAAAATAGTAAACACACAATACCTCGTTCAAGGGTATTGGGCAATTTTTCACATATAACTCAAAGACTTTCTATCGAAGGCACAAACCACCTACCTCTGTGTTGCAGGATCGTTATATGTCAACCTCAAGCCTTGAATCACCCAAGAACACTGTATATATACTAAAACGTCTAAAACGATCAACCAAGGATAACTTTTAGAAGAGAAGGAATCAGAAAATGAAGCACTATCAAAAGGAAGAGCTTACTAAGGTGATCCCAATGAAATCAACGTTGGTGGATTCAGAGAATAGATGGTCGATCGGGGGATTGGAGAAGGATCATGGTCATGTGGATGCTCTCGAATGAATCAGACATAGAAGGAGGGATTTCTTCCAATTAGATGCAACCCTGGTCTATTTAATGAAAAAAAGAAAGTACACGGCATGTACTATTTAAGTACATGGCGTGTACTTGCCCTTATAGAGCCCTGCATTCGGTGGCCTCTGAGTCACCACACACGGCTGTGTACACAACCGCTACACGAAAAACACATGACTACCAGCGGTGACCGAGTACACGACATGTACTCATAAAGTACACAGCATGTATTTCAAGAATTTCCAAAAACTCCTCTTTTCCTAAAAAACACCAGAAAAAGTAAAACATATCCGAAAAGAAGATATGGGTTCTTAAAAACTTCCCACATTAATGAAATTCATCCTCGAATTTCCCGATCAAGGAAGCATAGAAGAAGAATCCCTGAAGAGCTCTAGCCAGTGAGATCATACATCGGCCTCCCTCTACCAAGTCTTTTCATGTACTCGCCCGTGATTCCATAGCTCCCATACTAGAGGAAGATACCGGCCACAGAGAGATTTCGTACTTTGATCAACAATCCGGATATGATGCTCCTCGAACAATGCATCCACCTCCAACTCGAGTTCCTATGGTTAGAAATCATGAGACTAGTCTAAGAAGTATCATCGAAGCTGAGAAACATGTAAAACATCCTGCATAGCCCGGTACCTCTCTGGTAACAGCTACTGATAGGCAACTGGACCAACTCTCTCCAAAAACTCAAATGGCCTGATGTACCTCGATGAAATCATACCCCATCTCATAATCCTCTGGTGTCCCAACCTCGGTGTGACACATAAAAAACCTCATCCCCAACCTCAAACTCTATAGGTTGTCTTTGCTGATCAACATATAACTTCTATCGAGACTGTGCAGTATCCATCCTCTTTCGAATCAACTCTATCTACTCTATGGTCTCATGGACAAGACGAGGTCCCAGTATAGCTGCATCTCCTACCTCCAACCAACATAAGGGTGATCGGCACAACCTACCATACAAATCTTCATAAGGTTCCATCTAAATAGTTTCTTGAAAACTATTATTGTAGGAAAACTCCACAAGAGGTATGTGCTTCTCCAAAGAACCTCCAAAATCAAGAATTCATACTAGCAACATGTCCTCAAGCACCAGAATCGTATGTTCAGAGTGGTCATATGTCTGGGGATGGTAGGCTATACTCAAAAGCACATGTGTACCAAAATTCTTCTAAATCCCCTGCCGGATCCAAGAAGTAAAACAGGCATTCTTGTCTAAAAAAATGGAGTGTGGAACTCCAGGTAGATATATAACCTATCGAAAGTACAATTGCCTCAGCTCATCAACACTAAAGGTCTCCTTAATCAGAAACAAGTGAGTAACCTTCGTGAGTCTGTCAATGACAACCCATACTATATCATTCCCCCAAGGCGACCTCGGAAAACCTGTCATGAAATCCATCGTGACGTCATTCCACTTCAACTCGGGAATGGGTAACTGTAGAAAAATCCATGCTGGTCGCTGAGGCTCCACCTTCACCTGCTGACAGGTGGAACACCTCATGACAAAACAAGAAACATCTCTCTTCATACCTATACCCTAATATTGATGGTGTAGATCATGATACATCTTGGTGACACCATGAGGAACTTCCCAAACTGAGGAATAAATGTCTTGCATCAGCTCCTCACGTATGTCTGTTGACACCCATACGTACCCCTAATAATGCAACAGATCATCCTTGATACTGTCCATCTAGAAATAGGGTCATCTCCTAACACACTCTCCCATATGACTAGGCCTTCAGAATATGATAGTAACCACATTCGTACTCAATCAAGAAGAGTAGAGATAACATCTACAGAAGAATTAAATGTACTCCACTGTCTGTTGTGCACCTCCAAATGCATCTCAGAGAACATAGCAATAAGCTGCCACTCATTTCTGGCCTCCTGAACTTCCTGAATCTAAGTAATCCTGCTCAGCGCATCAACCACTTCATTTCCTTTCCCAGTTGTAGAGGTAAGCTCGAAGTCAAAATACTAAAGGTACTCAACCCACCTTTGCTGCCTCAAATTCTGGTCATGCTGATTGAAGATATCCTTGGGACATTTGTGGTCTGTGAAAACCACAAAATTCTCTCATAGAAGATAATTTCTCTAACAACACAAGGAATTAAAAATTACTTCCAACTCAAGATCGTGTGTTGGGTAATTTCTCTCATGTGGCTTCAACTACCGAGACCCGTACTCCATGATGTATTCTCCTCGCATAAGCCCTATTCCTAGTTGGATACCTGAAGCATCCCAATAAAAAGTGTAGCTCTTGTCTGCCTCTGAAAATAATAGTATTGGTGCTAAAGTCATTCTCCCTTTCCACTTCTAAAAGGCTAACTCGCAAGAAAATGACCACATGAATCTAGAACCCTTCTTAGTTAGGCCCATAAGTGGCACTGCTAAGCGTGAAAAGTAATGTATGAAACATCTGTAGTATCAAGCCAGCCCTAGAAAACTTTGTACCTCAAAGACATTCTTCGGATGCCCCTTGGAAACTACTACTCTCACTTTCTCTGGATCTACTGACACTCTTGTCTCTGAGATAACATGATCCAAGAAGTGAATATGGTCTATCCAAAAGTGGAACTTTGAGAGTTTAGCATATAATTGATGCTCTCTCAGTGTACTCAAAATGATCTCAGGATGGGTAGTATGGTCATATTTTTTGTGAGAGTACACTATGATATCGTCCATGAAGACTACCATAAAGGAATCAAATTATAGATGGAACACTCAGTTCATCGGTTCCGTGAAAATGGCAGGCGTGTTTGTGAGACCGAATGACATAACCACATACTCATATAATCCACACCTGCTCCGAAAGGATGTAATAGGTATATCAGATGGTCTAACACGCAATAGATGGTAACCGGATCTCAAGTAAATCATCGAGAACACCTTGTCTCCTCGAAGCTGATCAAAGAGATAATCCATCCTTGCTAAGGGATATCGGTTCTTGGTCTTCAATTAGTTCAACTTCAATTAATCTGCACAAAGTCTGAGGGTACCATCGGCCTTTTCGCAAAAAGGACATGCGAACCCCAAGGAGAAGTATTGGATTGGATGAAACCATTTTCCTGAAACTCCTCCAAGTGCTTCTTGAGCTCTTGAAACTCAGGTGTAGCAATTCTATAAGGAGAAATGGACACCGACGATGCTCCTAGAACAAGATCAATAGAAAAAACAACCTCACGCTCTAGAGCCAAACCTAAAAAGTCCTCTGGAAGGACATCCTTGAAATGATCCACTACTAATGGAAAGTCCATCTATGAAGTCCCATGATCATATAGATATAGAATATCAAGCTAGGATATAACTCCTACCAACCCATGATGATCGGGTCCCACTCTACTCTCCTGGACATCCTATTAACCCTTATAAAGAAACTATTCACCTTTTGGGGATGTGAAACTCACCCTAAAACGATAACAAACGACAAAATCCTGGAAGGGAACTAACAAGTCCCATACAAGAATGACGTCATAGCCTGTCATCTCTAAGACATAGAGGTCCCATGAGAAGTGACACCCACCAACCTCTAGAGGGAACTCCTTACACTGTCGTACTCTAGCAATTCTTCTCCCCAATGGTGTGTCCAGCATAAAGATTTCAGAAGAAGAAAATACAAAGTTCCCAAGGATCTCCAAAAAAAAAACAAATATAAATCTATTGGAATCCCCAGTATCGAAATGGGAAAATGATAAAACTAAGGCAACTAGAATCGTACCTCAAACTGTAGAATTGTTGGGACCCTGCTCATGATGGGTCTGCTCCACAGCAAAAGTTTGGCCTATACCACGGCCTTGTGACCCTGCCTGACCACTCTGAGCCAGTCCACCTTGTTGTCACTGAATTCCTGGCGACTGGATACTATATCAATGAACTCCACCACAACCTAAATGAGCAGAAGAACTCCAGTTCCCTAACTGAAGAGTAACTGGTGGCAATACTCCTAAATGCGGAGTCAGGGAAGAACCCTGAACACCAGCTGCTGGTGAGAAGATCTGATAGAACCGCTAAACCTGATCCATCTTGCTGCATGATCGACACTCTACTAGGTCTCTCATGCAATGTGGCCTCTTATGCCCACTCGTTCCGTGCTAGTATCACACCACTTGGATACCAAAATATATATCCTGCCTCCTCAGATCTCCACGTGTAGACTCCCTACGGTGCTTTCTGTTGTCAACAGGAGAGATACTAACTCTAGACGTTGAGCCGCCCTAGCTCACAACTCTAGAATCCCTCGACTTTCACTCCATGATTAGTGCATGGTTGACGATAGAAGTGATGGAAGTCAACCTAAATATGTTCCCTTGAGATGGATGTTGTTCCTGAGACCATCCTCAAACATTTATTCCTGGAATAACTCATCACCTCTTGGAATAGGCGTAAATCACTACATCTTTGTGAATCAAGAGGAATACTCCATAACTGAAAGAGTACCCTGCTCCAGACTCTTGAACTTCTGGGCTCGATTGTCCCTCAAAGCCTCTTGATAGAAGTAGTCGTATAAGGCATGCTGGAACTCATCCCACATCATATCCTGCTGGTGTGCTTCTTGTGAGATCACATCCCATCATCTCTTGGCAGAATCCTGAAGCATGTACGTAGCGAGATTCACCCACCTCTCTGGAGGCTTCTCCAGATGCTCTAAGATAGAAAGCATGGCTTCTAACCATCACTATACAGCCTAAGGTCCTCCTTCCCCTATGAAGGTGGGAGGATATTGATGCTGGAAAACCCACGTCAACTCTACCATAGAAGGGGCAGGATGTGTTACTCCTTAGAAGGTCTGCATGAACCATATAAAGCCCTCTCGAAATAGTGCATCAGCACCTGTGTCCAGAATGACTCCTAGTGCCAAGACTGGAACTACTGGAGGATCTTCTAGTAGTCCCGGGCCAACCATGTCCGGTGTCTGGTCACTACCTTATTACTGGTGGACAACCGGAGGATATCTCGGTAGCATGACTCTGCAAGGTCAAGTGAACGCCATAGATCAAGATTTATAGGGACTAAAACATAAAAGTATAATAAGGGAATGTGAGAAGAAAGAATTCATTTTTTCTAAAACATGGATATACGACGTGTATAATTCTTACACATTGTGTTCCCTTAAACCTTTCACATGGGCATGTACTCCTACCACAACTAGTCGTGTAACCCCCCAAACACACAACGTGTTGTCCAAACACATGGTGTGTACTTGAATACATTTCCCCTACCCGAGTTCTTCTACATGGCTAAGCCACAAAGTCCTCCTAGAACAAGACTACATGATGTGTTCGTTCATGACACGGTGTGTACTAGATGAGCTTCACTGACCCATGTTGTTAGTGACATGGCTGGATACACGTCTCACACTATACGATGTGTTCTAGATGGACACAACATGTATTAGAAAAGACTCAACTAACCCTTGTTGTTAGTGAAATTCCCTGTTACACGGTTCTACAACACGATGTGGAAATCTAGTACACAGTGTGTCCTACGAAAGATTCCAAACCCCATGTCCCTACCCACACAGTCTGAGACACGGTTAGAGACTACACGACATTTACAATTGGTACATGGAATGTACTAAAGAAAAATAGTTTCTTCCCAAACAGAAGAACACATGGAGTGTATTCATCATTACACGCCGTGTATTATGGGTTTTTCTAGACAGTAAGCCTTAGAAACTACTCTGGAACCCAAGAAAACACTGAAACGAACATTAAAGTGCTAAATTGTGATCTATGAGGGCCCATACTCCCCACGAATCAATGCTTTGCATGTTATACATGTCATAAAAAAGGATATCAATGCAATGATCCACCAAATTCTGGTCTGTGAGGACCTATAACACCTCAAGAACAAAAGTTTTGTGTTCATTCATCCAAAACATTGATTATTTAATTCTCTTACAAAATCAGGCATTCCATCAAGGCATCTATCACAATAGCATGCATATCTAGCACAACATCTATCACAATAACATGTGATTTCTAATGCACCCTAAATGGCTTGGTAAGAATGCATGACATGTGATTTATATCAAGTTCCTATATGATGCATGAGTTGGCATACCCTCATCTCATCAGGTTTCAACAGAAATAGAACCTCAATAACATCAACAATAACAGCACAAAACAATTGAATCACCCAAATATGAAATCAAAACAACTAAAAAATTGTAAAACCATAAAAATTGTTATAACGATATAGATTAGCTTTTCCCTGTACATGGGTTAGCTACATCTGGGAACAAATTATTACCTAGTACCAATACCATCCTATACTTTACTATAGGCTCCAAACATTATGTCAAGAAGAAAACAATTCCTCTGATACCACATTGTAACATCCTGGTTCTAGAAGCTTCCCAGAGACACCCCCTACCCATTTGGTCACATGGCCTCAAGCACATTTACCTGAATGCCAGAGACTGCCGACTACTAGGGACAACCTTGGGTGTGATAGTGGGTAAACTATGACCTTATTGGCAGAGTAACACAACAAAAGTAAACAGATAGTAATAACAGAATCATTAATAATACCATACAACAGTAAACAGTGGAAGACTAATGTAAGAACAACTAAAGCACATATATAAATGATGCATGATATATATGTCTAGTAAAACATCCAAACAAGTCACAATGCTAGAATACAATATTAAACCAAGTACAAAAGAAAAAAAAGAATCAACTCCTCAGCATCGAAATCTATATCTTGGTACCTTATTCTCCAGCACCACAACAATCATGTGCCCGAAGTAGAAGGGCGCCTTCCATTATCTATATTTGCATCAATATAATCTGTTTGGTCCCAAAAGCATGGCCCAAACAGGGTGTGAGACTAAATCCCAGTAGGTATCCACCAAGATATATGTGCCTAATAGTTAGTGAATATATATGGAAATTAATAAAAAAAGAACCAGTAAACAATGAAGTACTCAATAGTAAACAATTCCGAAGTTTAAAAGCATTCAGTTCCACATAGCAAGTAAATAGATAATCACAAATAGGTAACCCTATAGGATTTTCTCATAGACTAATCCCATATGGTGGTACCTATAAAATAAAAGAAACCCTATAGGAAGTACACACAGTCAAACCCCTCTGGTTCAGCTTTAGAAAAAACTCTCTAAGAAAGCACCCACCGTCAATTCCCCCTATAGTCTCGTATCTGTAACTAAAAGGCGCTCTGGGGAATCACTTGCATATCATTCCCCCTGTGGCACATGTCAAGGAACTAAAAACACTCTGAGTAATCACTTACATAAATTCCACCTATGGTATCGCATCTTAACAGTAAAACAAACACTCTGGAGAATCCCTTACGTCCATTCTCTCTATGGTCTACTACACCAAGTTATCATGACCCCGTGTAAGTCTAGCAAGCCTAGAAACGCCTATCGGCCAATGTAAACCTCAAGAACTACTTGGCTAGAATTCTACAACATAACAGTATGTCAGATAGAAAAAACACTCCATCCTACAGTACTAGGCATGGGAAAAACAACAAGGCATCTTAACAGGCTAAGTAGGACAAAATGGTCAAAACAAGGCAATCATGGGAAAACACTTCTAAAAAATAGCAATTAACCCTATTCACAGTCAATCAACCTCTAATCAAAAATACAAGCATAGCAGGAAATTAACAGGGATAAAATAGTAAACATTAAATACCTTGTTCAAGGGTATTGGGAAATTTTTCACATATAACTCAAATAATTTCAATAGAAGGCACAAACCACCTACCTCGGTGTTGCAGGATTATTATACATGAACGTTGATCCTTAAATCTCCCAAAAACACCTTACATATACAAAAACCTCTAAAACGTTCAACCGAGGATAACTCTTGAAATATAAGGAATCAAGAAGTGAATATCTTATAGAAGGAAGAGCGTAGCAAGGAGATCCCAATACAATCGACAGTGGTCAATTAAGAGAACATATTCTTGATCGGGGGCTCAGAGAAGGATCACGGCTGTGCAAACACTCTCTAACAAACTAGACCTAAAAGGAGGGCTTTCATCCAATTAACCTTAAACCTAGTCCGTTTAATTAAAAAAATTAAGTACACGGTGTGTACTTTTTAAGTACAAGACGTGTACTTTCCCTTACCGAGCCCTGCTTTAGGTGGCCTCTAAGTCACCACACACGGTCGTGTGTATGGGCATTATGTGACCAGCACACGGCTACCCGTGGAAACCAAGTACCTGGCATGTACTCATAAAGTAGACATCTTGTACTTAAAAAATTTCCTTAAACTTCTCTTTTCCTCAGAAACACCAGAAAAATAAAAACATACCTAAAACGAATATACAATTTCTTACAATTATCCTCATCATCCATATAATCAGTTTCTTCTGCCTCTCCTTTTTGGATATTTTCTTTTTCTCATGCATCAAAATGCATTTCATCTTTTCTGTTCTATTTGAACATGAATTCCTTTTTCATCTCATATCATATGATTATGTTGTATAGTTCATACATTTTCAAGACACATCTTTATTCTAGATCATATACATTTGAATCACATTAATCGAGAAAACTACTCATATTTTTTGATAATGATGGTATCCACTAGGTTTTCATCAAAACCCAATATGTTTCCCTCAATATATTTTCACCATGAAAAGTATTAATTGAAAATATCATCATCATATATATTTATATTTTCATATTTTATACTTCAAACATGAATTTTATAATCCTTTACTTTTATATTTCCTTTATATGTTCCTTTAATTTTCTTCTGTATTTCATTTGTAGTTTGAAGACCAATGACCTTAGTACATACTGTAAAGACCCAAAATATTATCAATAGAGATTCCCTTATTATAATTATTCCATGAATTATAAAGAACATACATATAAAATTTAATCCAATAAAAAAATATTTCCTTAATTTAATAATTATAATTTAGTTAGAAAACAGACTAATAAGAATACAAAATATTACAGCAATACAAAAAATATCAAATAAGAAAATTTGGATCTTTTAGAATGACCACACTCAAGATAAAATATGTCTAAATAAATCATAATGTTTTTAATTAAATATTTATTTTAAATATGAAAGTACAAATACATGTTTTGGTATATTATAAATTAAAATATGATATATTTATATCCTAGAATATGTAAATAAATTTTTTAAAATTGATAAATTAAGTATTAGTATTTAGTGAAATATGTTTTTTTAAACTTTTATTGTCAATATAATGATTTTGAATAAAATTTATTTTAATAAAATTAATTTATAAATAAATATTTTATTGGATTATGATTGTAAGAAAATTTTATGGGGCCCTATTTAAATTTTCAAAGTGTCATAAAATCAATTATAATATTAGAATATTTATTTTCCTAATAAATAATTTTTTAAATAAAAATTAATTTCACATATTTTAAAAAATATTTTCAAAAAATGGATTCCATTTTTTAAATGTAATTGTAGAAAAATGGTTGGGGTGAGTTTTTTGGATTTTTCTAAAATAGCTTCATTTTTTGGTGAATAGGTAAATATGATTATTTAAAATATTTAACATTATAAGACATATACGTGTATTTTCAGGTCATGGATGACATATGCACACATTATTTAGAACATAAATGGTCTTTTTACTTTACATAGTCACATTATTTAACAATATTTATAATCTGGAGTCAAAATAATAAACTAATTAATAAAATAATCAAAACACCCCTCTCCTCCCTGTTAAATACCACCCCTCGCCAAACCTTCTCCTCAAACATTATAAGACACTAATATTTATAAATTCTTCCCAATTCATCTCCCAAACTCTTCCCTATGTTCATGTCTTTCTCGTCTCACAAAAATACCATTTCAATGTTCCTTAAAGATGTTCTCAATGAGGAGATATTCTAGAGGTAAAATCATTCTTCTTTCTCATTCAATTTCATCTCTTTTCTTGTCCTCACCTCACAGACTCTATTAAAAGTTACAAAATAACTTAATTATAATATATATATAATAATATTGTTATGTTAATGGAATATCCATTAATAAAATCTCTTCTCTTCACCTTTTATTCTAAAAATGAAAACATCATCTGTGTTTTGTTGATTCACCACCTTCTTGGATAATGAAGTTTTCATTTTCCATTACCTCATTAATGATGGGACATAAGACCATTAAACTAGTAAAAAATATTTTAAAATGTTTATTATAACTTCTTCCATGTTCTGTAAAAAATATATTTTCATAATAATAAAGAAAAATCAATTGAGTTCATGGTTATCACAGAACCACCAAAATAAACTAAATGTTAATCTCTAATATTTTACCTACTGTATCATTATCATATCTGAAACAATTAATATAAGTGACCATTTAAAATTTAAAAAGTATATAAATACCATTTAATTCCATTTCTGGAGATTTTTTCCATTTTAAAAGAACTCACACCATTAAACTCAAGGGAACTGACCATAAAACCATGAAACAACTGCTCCCATAATGACAAAATTAAACTCTATAACTCATCAAAATGGCCATTAATGAACATAATAAAAATATACTAAAATAATCATATGTTTAATATGTAATAAATTAATTAATTAATGGATCTAATTTGAATATTATTCATATTAAGTGCAACTGAATAACACTTTTTGACATAATGTAAGGGGTCTCTCCGAATCTCCAAATTGCCTTTGGGTTACGATTACTCTTTATTTACACCAATGTATTTCTTCAATATTATTATTTTATTATTATAAATTATGTTTACATTTTACAAAACTATGTATTTATATAAATTATTCCTTATTTTATTGGGAAATATGTGTTTTAAAATGTTTCCATCTAAATTACTCTTGATAAGAAACCTCAATTAAAGAGAACATTCCAATTTTTTAAACATTTTCATGTACATAAAATAATATTTTTTAACAAAAATATATATATTTATAAAATTAGTCATTTAATAATTAATAACTATATTATTTATTTTTTGTTTTTATATAAAAACCATTCAATTTCCCCTTTTTAGTTTATTTAATATTTTCCCTTAAAACGCACTAACATGGCTCCTTCATAAAGATTATTACACATTCATTTTACATGTATTAACTTCAATTGGACATCATATATCATGAATTATACCTATTTTACCATTAGTAATATATATGTATGTTTTAAATCTATTAATTGGTGGAAATAATCATGATACACCTTGTGTTTATGCCTTGTGACAAGATTATTATTGACAATTCTTTCCATGGATGACCTTTGTGTTTATTCCTTATGTTTGATTTTTCAGGTGGAACACATATGATTGAACATGATATGAGGGGTTTTCCAAGCTATAAATCTAATTCATTGGGTAATGTTTAGACTCATTAGACTTCAGGTATGGAATTAGTCAGTAAACAGATATTATTATGGGGCCTTTTCAACTATGTGATGTGGTCTTGGTTGTTAGCCTCGACTCAGGTTTATATCATGTTGTATGTTATTGAAACATTCATATGTTTCCATGATCATAGGATTAAATGTTTTATGTTATATTCTCCCATATTACCACTCATTTTCTTTTCCTTTTTATAACATAATATTATGCCTTTTAATTGACATGTTATGATTTATTACCATGTTTATTCCCTTATTATGATTTTTAGCTCATCCCTTTTTTCATTTATTCCCCATGTTATCCTATGTTGGTGTAAGTTATCAAATATAGTTAGTATATCATTATAAAGATTAAATAAATGTTTATTTCACTTTATCTTCATGCATTCTTATTATGTACCTAGTCTTCTAAACACACTAGAATTTACGATCCTTGGTCCTTATTTGACGTATAATTATGTTTGAAATCATGAAATAATTTTTTTAAAACTCTAGGGTCACTATAGTTGGTATCATATGATTATTTAGTTATATATGGATATTAGGACTAGAAAAATTATTGAGAACTATATGGATGCTTATATCACCATGTATAACCTATATTGAAAAATAAGGAATCACTAGTTAGGATATACATTTCATTTTCTAGTTTATCCTTCTATGTTCAATGTTTAATTTTTATATTCTTATTAGATAATTATTCAAGCCCCCTTAATTGTAGATTCTTTCTTTGTTAATGTCTAGAAATATGAGAACCTATGATAATAATAAATTTAACAGTCAATGTGAAAATTTCTCAAATGAAATTAAAAATATGATAGGAAATGAGAACTCAAACCATCATAATAGTACTAGCACAATTGGATATTGTTATGAATAATAACTTTAATCATGTGGTACTCCCACTTGTCCAATGAAATAGAAACTTGTGGTTGAATCCTTTATGAAAAAACTATTTCATATATTCAGTGGATCTTTTAATCCCCTCATCATGAAATAATTGATATACTCTATTTATAATATATTCTCTATCATAATGTGCTCATAAGAAGATATAGTTGCGCTTGAAGTATATCATTTTGATGGGGAAGCTGATGAGTGTTGGATACGAATCAAGAACCTGATTTCTAAGGAGGAAGTTGATTCCATGGACTGCGAAACATTCAAGAAATTATTTTTCAATAAATATTTTACCTGAAATATTTATCTCAATATGGATAGAGTGTTCCTCAGACAGGAGAAAAATGAATATGAGTCTATCACATCATATAAAGAACACTTTAAAATACATTCACTATATGCCTCCACCATTTTCATGAATACCGATAGAAAAATGGATCTTTTCTATATTGGAATAATTCCATGTATATGAAAGTCCTTTGTGATTTATGAATTTGATGACTATGAAATGATTATCTATTATTCCCTTAAGGGTGAAATAGAGATCATGTACACTCAGAGTTCTCATGGGATCAGATAAAAAAATAAGAAAATGGTGTTTAATTTTGGATGATCAACAGATAAATCCCATGATGGAAAGGAAGAAAAACATCCCACATGTCAAAATTGTAGGAAGAATCATACATTGAACTATCTAAATGGAATCCAAAAATTCTTTAAATGTGAAAGAGAGGGAAATTAATCTAAATTTTATTGAATGGATTTGAAGAATCCCAAAAAAATGGAAGAATAAGGGAACATTCATATCAGCACTCAGCATGTAGTGAAGTGTTTCAACTGTATGAAACCATTGAATTATGTGATTCAGTTCTCTATGCCAAGGGTTTTCAAATAAAATTTACAAAAACAAACTCCCAGGAACCACAAAAAGGAAATATTCTATCACTACATCTGAGGTGGACCCTGATAATGAAGTGGTCCTAGGTACGATGGTTATTAATTAAATAATAGAAAACAAACTATTAGATTATGTTTCATTGAATTCTTTCATATCTTTAAAGCTTAGTATAACTATTCTAACATGACCTCAAAATATGACGATTGAGTTATCTATGTGAATAGAAAATTGGGAAATTATTGCAACTAAAGTACATAACTCCTCCTAAATTAAGGTTTGTGTACTAATCCTCCCAGAAAATCATGTCTAAATTTATTTAGTATATTTTTATGCAATAATGAGAACAAGTTGGCTTTCATTATAAAAATCCATAATAAAATATAAATAAAAGATGATCACTCTTCACATGCTAAGGCATCCCACAATTCTGTACATGTGTTAGGAGTTGGTTGAATCTCCATCCGAATTATTATCTCCATTGTGGGTATTATTCCCTTATGAAAAAAAATTCTAGCTAAAATAATTGATACAAAGGAGAGGATAATTATTAAAGACAATACCATTGTGAGGGACAACACTGATGTATTCCCTAAAGAATTTCCTGGTCGTCCTCAAAACTGATAGGTTGAGTTCTCAATTGAACTAAATCATTGATTAATGAAAATATCAATGAATCCGTATAGAATGACCACTATTATATTGAAAAAACAAAAGAAGTGTTTATAAGAGTATATAGACAAGGTTTTTATATTCCTAGAGTTCTTAACCATGGGTTATTCTGATCATATTTGTCAAGAAGAAGGATGGATTAATGAGCCTCTACATTGATTATCATGATCTTGACAAAATCAGTATTAAAAAATTATCCCCTTCTGAGGATCGATGAATTTTTCTATCAACTACATGATGACAAGTATTTCTTTAAGGTTGAACTTTTGTCAAGATATCACCAGTTAAAGAGGAAAAAGGAAGATATTACCAAGGATAAATTTTTAATGAGGAATGGACATTATGAGTACATAGTGATTCCCTTTGGACTAACAAATCCTCCTTCAATTTTAATGTACATAATGAATAGAGTCATTAAGGAATACATAGAAATATTTGTGGGGTTTTTATCGATGATATTCTGGTATACTCTAAAAGTAAGGAGGGGCATGAGAAGCATTATAATACTCTTCAAATGACTTTACAAAGGGTGAAAATATAAGTAAATGTGAGTTCAATATAGATCAGGTGTCATTCTTGGGGATTTTTATCACTAGTAAAGGAATATTTTTGGACACTTTTAAAATAGAGGATATTAAGGAGTCACACACACCAACATATGTAACAGAGATTTGTAGTTTCATTGATCTAGATAGGTATTGCCGATGTTTTTTAATAACATATCACAATTATCCAACCCACTAACCAAGAAGAATTTAATGGGAGTAATGTTTTTCTGGACTAGTGAATTTGAAGAATACATCAAAGAGTTAAAAAAAGTCTTATCACTGTTCTAGTAATCACACATCTGATATGTGGGGATCTATTTACGTTATACAATGATTTTGAAGATAAGGTATTAGGCTTCAAACAAATGAAAAATTATAAACTGATATCCTACTGCATAAGGTAGCTTAAATTTCATGGGAAAATTTTTCCCATGCATGATCTTGTGTTTGTGACTACAAACTTTACATTGAAAATCTGGTAGAATTTCTATATAGGGAGAAGTGTGAGATATATAATGATCATAAGAGCCTGAAATATTTATTCATGTAGAAGGAACATATGTGTCAGTGAGTATTGTTATATATCATCAAGGATTATGATTATTCAATCCACAATAACCCTGGTACTATAAATAAAGTAGCAGATGATCTAAGTAGAAAATATCGTGCAACATTATCAATGCTCAGAATTTATAGGGATCGAATATTTATATACCTTCAAAGGATGTACGTGGGAATCAGAAAAGGAATGTACATGATCATTAATTTCAAAAATGATTACTCAAACATCCCTTATGGAGAAAATAAAGGATTCTCAAAGAAATTATGATGAAATTCTGAAAAAGATGGAAGATATCCGAAACAAGAAATTCTCCAAGTTCAAAATTGATGAGGAAGGAGTCATAATATTTGGGTCGTGATTATTTCTGTCATCAAACTCATAGAATTAATGTGGTTCTAAATGACACACATAGCTCAACTCCCTCTATTCACCTAAGGATCAAAAATATGTATCAAGAACACTTGGAGCTCTATTAGTGAAATAATATGAAGAAGGATATTGGTGAATATACATCAAAGTTGCTGGTATGTCATCAAGTGAAGGATCAAATGAAAATGTCTAAATATATAATGCAACCATTACCCATACAGATATGGAAATGGAAAAACGTTACCATAGACATTATCACTGGACAAAAAATGACATCTAGAGGAAATAATGCTATATGGGTCATTCTGGACCGTCTTAAAAAACATGTCACTTTATCTAAATATGATAGGACTTCTCACTCAATCATCCTGCATGAATATACATCAATGAATTGGTGAGGCTACATGGATCACCACTATTGATAATATTTGATTGAGATCTGTGATTTACCTACATGTTTTCGAAAAGTGTCCAATATCTCTAAACACTGAGTTGAACATTAGTAAAACTTTTCATCCTCAAATTAATGGTCAATACGAGTATACTACTTATAATTTGGAAGATGTATTGATAGAATATTCTATGGACTTCAATGGAGGATGGTACTAATATATTCCTCTAGTCGATTTATCATGAAAAAATAGTTTCCACTCGAGCATCCAAATAGATAAATATGAATAATTTATAGGAAAATATGTATAACACTTTCATGATATGATACAATCAGTGAACATAAGTTTATAGGAGCTATAATATTCAAAAAATGGTCAAAAAGCTAAAAACCATTCAATATCACATCAAGGTAGCACAAAGTTGACAGAAGTGATTGGTAGAAAATCATTGATAAGACATAGATTTTTTGGTTAGAAACTTGGTATTCCTCAATATATCTCTATAAAATAAGACCAAGAAATTTGTGACAAAAGGAAATCTATGTCCTATATACATGATCCCCTTCGTGATTCTTAATCTTGTCGGAACTATGGCCTATCGACTAGAACTTCCACTAACCATGTATTGAGTAGAAGATTTATTCCATGTATCCATATAGAGGAAGTACATACCAGATCCCACACATTTACTTAATTTAGAAGTGGTATGTCTTGAAAATGATATCTCTTTCGAGGAGGAGCTGATGAAGATCTTGGACCATATAGATGATGTTCTACATAACATTACGACTCACCCTGTGAAAGTGATACCAAGGAACCATAAATATGAAGAGGCTATATGGGAACTATTGGAAGTGATTAATGAAACATATGTTCCCCTATTTTTACCTTAGTATATAAAATAAAATGTCGAGGGTTAAATATCATAAGGGTTGAATAATTTGAAGACCCATAATATTATCAATGGAAATTCTATTCTATTAATTTTTCCACCAAGTATAAAGTACATACATCACATTGAGAATCCAATATAAACATCATCCCCAAAAATGACGAATGATGTTTTAGCCCTCAAACAAACTAATAATAATATCCAATAATACATCTTGATTACTAATAAGAAATAAGAAAAATTGGATCTTCTAGAAAGACCACACTCATGAAAAAAGTTATAGAAGTAAATAATTGTGTTAATAATAAAATATTAATTTATAATTTTAAAGTTTATGATAAAACATAGGTATCTTATAAATGAAAATATTATATATTTAAATAATGTAATATGTAAATAATTCTTTTAATATTAATAAATTAAGTGTTTCTATTTTGTGAAATGATTTTTTTTACAATTTTATAATTTATATAATGATTCAAAATAATTTTTATTTTAATAAAATTGATTCATAAACTTATATTTTGTAGTCTTGTGAATATGAAATAATTTTACGAGACCGTAATTAATTTTATAATGTTTCATAAAACCAGTTATAATATTAAAATCTTAATTTTTAAAATGAATAATTTTTTTAATTAAAAATTGAATTTATCATATTTTGAAAATTATTTTCCTCAAATTATGTCAATTTTTTAAATGTACACATCAAAAAATGGTTGGGGTGAATTTTTGGGATTTTTCTAAAACAGTCTCATTTTTATATGAATAGTGAAATAAGGTAAATTGCAGTTTTTAACATTATAAGATAAATACATATATTTATAAGTCACATATTATGTATTAATACATTATTTCAAACAAAAATTATATAGTTACTTTAATTAGTCAGAATAATCGACACTATTGATAGTATTGATCCAAAATATCAAACTAATGATTAAAAGAATAAAATAAACCCCTCCCATGCCCTTATAAATACCACCCCTTCTCTTCACACATTGTAAGAAAGGAATATTGACTAAATCATCCCCCACTATTCTTCCAAACCTATTCCCCACGTTTTCATAATGATTATCTCAAAAAAATACCATTTTTTATGCCTTATCATGGTTCTCAATGGTATTATTTTCATGAGGTAAAATCCAACTTCTTTAACTTTCAGTTTCTTTTCTTTTCCTATCCTCTCATCACCTCATCTATAAAGACTGAAATGATAACTCTAGTATAATATATAAATTAAAATTTTATTTAATTAATTTAATATTCATCAATCATAACTCATTTCTTATCATTTTATTCTAAAAATGAAAACATCATCTGTGATTTATTAATTCACTACCATTATGGATGATGATTTTTTCTTTTCAATTACTAAATTAATGGTTGCTAATAAAAAGCATTATAATTGTAAAAATATATTTTAAAATTTAAATTATAAATATTTCCACGTTCAGGAATCTATATATATATGTGCATAATTTTAAATAATAAAACAGACTAGTTCATGATGATCAAGAAACAACCAAAATAAACTAAACGTTTATCAATGAAATTTTATCTAAAAAATCATTATCATATCTAAAAAATCATTATCATATCTAAAAAATAATGATATATGGGACCTTTTAAACATAATGATTTATATTAATACCATTTAATTCCACTTATATAATTTATCTACCATTTGAGAAGAAATCCCATAATTAAACCAATCTGAACAGCCATAAAACAGCAAAACAATCGCTCCCAAACTAAAAAAATTTAACTCTATTTCTCATTGAACTGGCCGTAAATGAACTTAAAAAATTTCTAATAAACCAAATATAAGTTTCATAGTTCATAAATTAATAAATTAATTAATTAATATAATTTTTTTGGACATTTTGTGCAGGTGAATAACACTTTCAGAGATAAGGTAAGTGATCTCTCCGAAAATCCAAATTACCTTTGGGTTATGCTTACTCATTCATTACACTAATTTAACTCTCCATTATTCTTATTTTATTTCTATAATTTTTTTTATATTTTACAAAACTAAGTATCCATGTCAATTCATCCTTATTTTATTGGGAAATACATGTTTTAAAATATTCCATTCCCAATTCTTTCTTATAAGCAAGTCCAATTAAAGGGAACTTCCTAATTGTTTACCCATTTTTACATACATCCCATGATCTGTTTTAATATAAAACTATTATTATAATATCAATCGTTTAATCATGAAAAAATATATTACTTCATTTCTAGTTTTATACAAAATATATTCCCTTTTTCTTTTTAATGTGACTTTTATATTTTCCCTTAAACCACACTAATGCGGCTCATTTTTAAAGCTCATTAGAAACTATTTTTACATGTTTTCAAATAAATTAAACATAATTAATCATAAAATATACATATTTGTATTTTATTAATGTCTATATATTTTTTAAATCCATTATTTCATGGAAAACATCATGATATAGGCTTTGGTTATGCCTTATGATATGATATTGATGACCTTTTCTTTCTATGGGTGACCCGTATGTTCATTATTTATGTTTGATTATTCATGTGGCACACATATGCATGAATATGTTTTGATGGGTTTTACCAGATATCACTCCAATTAATTGGGTAATATTTAGTCTCTAGAGACATCAAGTATGGGATTAGTGTATAAACCAAATCAATTATGGTACATTTTCCACCATGTTATATAGTGTTGGGAGTTAGACTAGACTCATTTTTATGTCATGTTATATGTTTCTACAACATAACTCCATTTATAGAATCATATGATTCCATGTTTTATTTTTTATTCTTACATATTATTATTTGTGTTCTATGCCTTTTTATTTCATCATTTTTTTCCTTCTAATCCAAGTTTTATTATTTATCCCCATTTTTATTCTCTCACTAGGATTTTTAGATCATCCCTTTTTTATATATTCTCCAGGTTATCCAATGTAGACATAAGAGCTTATATGAAGTTTGGTGGTCATTATAAATATTAAATAAAATATTATTTTTCTTTGATTCAGGATTTCTAGTTATATACCTAGCCATCCAAATACACTTGAATTTATGATCCTTGTTTTTATTTAATGCATAATTATGTTTAAAAACATGTAATAATATGTGTAATATTCTAGGGTCATTATATATACATTTATTTATAAGGAAATTTGGATGTCATTTTTTCCTTTTCCAACCACCTCTAATTTGTTTTTCAGTATGAGCCAATGTATCCCCTTCATTAATGGTTGAAAAAAATAGTATAAGAATATTTAACTTCTAGGATGATTGATAAGAAACATTTTAGCATCTTATTCATCATAATATGACAATTCATCCCATATAATGTAGGGACACCTCAGTTATTGATAGATTTACGATTCTTTATCTCCTAGAATGTCTATTGGATATTTAGAGGGTATACCCCTATGATATCACTAATAGATTCTTAAGCCATATAGACAATTGATTGAGTTAGTGGGTCAATGGGGTTGAATCAATGGTTTCTTTTTATGAATTATCTTTATTTGTTATTCAACCACTAAAACCTATTAATATTCATGAACCAATTAAACAATTCCCAAAGCCTCACTTTTACATGTAGTAATATTGTAGAGTAGAAGGAATTAATTACATGGTTTTGGAAAAAATACAACTCCATGTTATAAATCTTTTATATCCTATAATAGCTTCTTCATTACCAAAAAATTGATTAAACCCACATGGAACCCGAATCTGGTCAATAAAGAGTCATATTGTTTTCCTTTACTATCAACATGAACTGGAAGACAAAATTTTATTCATCAATGAAGATCCATCGTAGAATTATCTCCATAAACTCTATGGTTTCTTTATAACCAATAAGAAATTGAATCATCCTATATGTTCAAATAGTTGAGTAGGTATGCGTGTTTACTACTTTAGTATCTTATCAATAATCATTCGTCTCTCCTTGCCTTGAAACTTCTTCTATATCAAGTGTGATTGGATTATCTTTATTTTATTTGAATGATATGGTTTTCACTTTTAAGTACTCCTGTATTATCCTCTTGTCATATGTAGATAATAGAAGTTTTCAAACTCTCAGAAAAATCATTATATTCTAATGTACAGAACACATAACTTCTTCTCTATATGTAGGGATATATAGCTCTCATATATATTGGTATACTATTATTTGAAGTACTATAAAAAAATAGTTATAAATGTTTTCATTAAAACCAAAATATTTGGATCTAGGCTCCTAAGATATCATGATCACAACTATAGTATACATTGTTTTCTTAAATTTATTTCATTCGGTATTCATCATAACTGCTTATAACCACAAGTAGATATTTCTCTTTTAAATATAGTCAATTTAAACCAATAATTTCCTTAGTAATTTTGGATATTAATAGATGGTTAATATCCATAATTTTTTTTCTAAATGCAGTATAAATCATTATTCATGTATCATGAAATTACTTAATTAAATAACAATATAATTGTGTCTTTATATTTTAATTAAGAATCTCTTAATTTCATAATGTGGTAGATAAATATTGCTCTTCATCTTTAAAAACTAAAATATTAGGATTGAATCATCATCCATAGAATACCACTACTCGATCTCATAAGATATCCATTCACACGTCAAAACAAATGCATGAACTAAAGCCTCTATATAATACCAAACAAAAATCATAATAAGAATCTAAAATACATGAATATCGAGATAAAAATTGGATGGAATGACATACAATTTAGTTCATGAAATATAAAATTTCCTTCAACTGTTATTTACAAATACTAAAAAATTAGGTATTCTTTTAAAATGGTACGATGACTCATGGCACCATATTTAATGAGAACACAATTCATCTCGGTGGAATAATCTATTGAAAGCCTTGTATTGTTAAAAAAAATCTCATTCATAAAAGATTATTTGTATAATGTCCCCAATAATTTCAACTCACAGTCACTAATTCTCTATTATTGATCCTAGGATAGAATACCATGGTAAAAGAGCATTGATTTGAAACCTAATGGTATCATCTCCCAGTAACACCCAAACGATATCAGACAAATGATAGAACACCCAATGTTAACAGTGATCGATTACTCCTAATGTTAACACCTGAAAGTATAGCCAAGTTATAGAACCTAAAGGTAGCACTTCGTTGACGTATAAATTGGTTTCTCATTATGGTAGAACCTAACGGTAGAACCTGGAAGTATAAAATAGTTTTAAATCATAAACAATATCACCTTGGAAGTAACACATAAATGGTTGTTGTGTTTCCCTAGACATACTAGGTTGAACATCACCACTGGTGTTCCCTATCCATATTAGGTAGAAATGATATAGAATTTTCAGATTACCATGTTACTTTTCCAAATATATTTCTGTGTTCAGAATGGTTTTCCTTAGAGGAAATGGGGCAGCTATGATGCAATGAAATCAAGAAGAAAAAAATGTCCAAATCAAAAACCTAATATGGTCAGAATCGAAACTGAACCATTTGTTGCAGTGATGTAACAGTTGACTCAATCTATAAAAGTTGGTGGTATATATGCACAAGATCAACCAGATCAACACCAGAGGAACATATCTATAGTGGATCATTCAATGAGGCAATATCCCCCATAATTTAGAGGTTTGTCTGACCTTGTAATTTCAAAAGGGTGTATTAAAGCACCAGAAAATATTTTTGATGTCATTGGGTGTTCAGAACATCAAAAGGTTAGTCTTGATGTTTTCTGTTTTGAAGGCGAAGTTGATCAGTGGTGGTCGATGGTTAAAAATATTAGGGATAGTGAGGATATTTATGGTCTTTATTGGGATGAATTAAAATGTATGTTACTTGTGAAATATTTTTCTATGGTGGTTCCACTTAGGATAGAAAACAATTCCTAAAACTGAGGCAAGAGGATTACTCATTGGCTGATTATGAAGAAATATTCACTCAACTGGAAAGGTATGCTCCAAATTTCATATTTAATCTTTATAGTAAAATCAATCATTTTAACTTTGGATTAAATCCAAATTATCGAAGGTATTTAGCGTCTCGTGAGTTCAAAAGTTATGACAAACGTTTTTGATGTGCAAGGAAGGTGAAAATGGAGTTTTCTGATGATCAGGTGTTCTTTGAAAAAAAAAATATGAGGTCGAGGTGGCAGATGAAAGGGAAGAAATATTCTAAAAAGTCTGATGGTAAGAAAATTAAGTTTACAGTTTGTTAAAATTTTGGTGAAAAGAACACTGGGGAATGCCTCTTGAATTCTTGTAAAGTGATTTTGATGTGGTAAAATGGGACATAAGGCTCGTTATTACACTGAAAAAGTTCAGGGTAATTGTATGAAAAAAATCCAATTTATAGTTAGTAAAATGTTTTAAGTGAAATTAAAGGGTTCATTATACAAATGAGTGTCCAATGAAGAACTAAACTGAAGGAATACATCCAGACTACAAGAAGAAAGTGGTGGTGAAATCCTTCATAACTACTTTAGCAGATGTTCGGCCATCGAATGAAGTAGTATCAGGTACACTATTTGTTTATTTAGATTATACTAATGTGTTTCTTGATTCAATGTCTACACATTCATTTATTTATGATAAAATTTCTAGTAAATTGGGAAATCAATCTCAAGATATAAATCCTGAACATATGGTAAAAGCATTGGGAGAAAATGTTGAGAAAAAAAATATATCATAAGAACCTTCCTGTCCTTGTGTGCAGAAAGAATTTACCTGCAAACCTTACTGTTTTTTCTCTAGTAGAGTTTGATGTTATTTTGAGAATGGATTATATTTTAGTTTACCCTACTATGATTGACAGTAGTTCTACAGTGGGTCTTTTTAAAACGTATTTCAGTATGTATACAAGAATAAACCCTTATCTCTGAAAACATATCAAGAAGAAAATAAACAAGTGAAATATGGAAATAAATGTTACCTTTCACATATTACTAAAAACAAAGGAACTATTCAGATTAATGATTCTCTATTGGTAAATGAATATCTTGATGTTTTTTCTGATGAGTTGCATATTATTATACCTGATAAAGAAGTTGAATGTACTATTTACTTAGTTCTGGATGCGAATCCAATTTCAAAACACCTTTATCAAATACATCAAATTTAACTTTTAAATTTAAAAAAAATTGCATGAGTTGTTAGATAAAGGTTTTATTTGACCTAGCACATTATTGTGGGGTGCTCCAGCTTTCTTTGTTAAAAATATAGATGGTTCAATAAGACTTTTCATTGATTAAAGTACCTTGGATAATTTCACTGTTAATAACATGTATCATTTTCCTCATATTGATGATTTGTTTGATCAGCTCCAGGGAGCTCAGTAATTTTCAAAGATTGACTTGGGGTCTAGGTACCATCAATTGAAATTAAAGGAAGCAGACATTTTGAATATTCTGTTTCATACTAGATATGACCATTATGAATTTGTAGCTATGCCTTTTGGGTTTACCAATGCACTTGCTATATTCATAATTCGTATAAATAGAATATTCCATGAGTTATTGGATGAGTGTGTGGTTGTGTTTATTGATAAAATTTTGGTATATTCAAAAATAAATGAGGAACATGAAAGTCTTTTAAGGGTTGTCTTTCAAACCTTAAAGTAAAATAAATTTGATGGGAAAATTAGAAAGTGTGAGTTTTGGTTCTAGAAAATATCATTTCGTTGTTATATTGTTTCTAAAGATGGCATAACTGTTGAGCCTTCGGAGAAATTTGTTTTTTCAAGAATGGCCAAGACCCCCAAATATTACAGAGATCCATAGTTTTCTTTGTTTGGAAAGCTATTACTAAATGATTGTTGAAAATTTTGCTCAGTTATCTAGATGACTGACTATGTTAACATGAAAATGTTTTAATTTTATCTGGACAAAAGAATGTGATGATTGTTTTAGAAATTGATAATAAGATTTGTGAATTCTCTAGTTTTGGCCTTCCCTTCTAGAAATGGTGAATTTTTTTATCTATAGTGACGCTTTGTTGAAAGGACTTGGTTGTGTCCCAATGTAGAACGATCAGGTAATTAATTATGCTTCACATCAGTTGAAACCTCATGAGTTAAATTAACCTACACATGATTTGGAATTAGTTGCTATTTTTTTCATTAAAAATTTGGAGGCATCATCTGTATGGAGTATAATGTGAAATATATACTAACCACAAAATTTTTAAGTATATATTCACGCTGAAAGAATTAAACATGAGACAGAGGAGATAGATGGAATTAATCAAGGATTATGACTGCACAATTCATTACTATGCAGGAAAAGAAAATAAATTAGTTGATGATTTGAGTCGAAAAAGTAATTCTACATTAACCATGTTATGTTTATAATGAGAACTTTTGATTAAATATTTGATGAAATTTGGCATATAATTTATTAGTGTAAGAAATTCCTATATTTTGTTTTAGGTGTTAGTGAAATCATATATATCATATAGAATTAAGTAAGCACAGAAATATGATAGAGAGTTGTAGAGAAAGTTAGAGTTGGTTTAGAATGGTATGTTTATATAATTTAACATTGATAATTATTTTATTTTGATATTTTGGAAGAGATTATATGTGAATTGTGATTCAATGTTTAAGAAAGAGTTGTTATGTGAATCTCATTGTTCTCCATTTTCAGTTCATCCCTACAGTACTATGATGTATAGCGATCTTCGAGAGTATTACTGGTGTGATGGAATAAAAAGATATATTGTTTACTTTACTGTGAATTATTTTACATGTTAATAGGTTAAATCATATCAAGAGTTAACCAAATGGATGATTCATCCTTTTCAAGTGCTAGAGTGGATATTGGAAAATGTGTCTATGGATTTCGTCATGGGATTACCAAAGAATTACCTATGTAACAATGAAATCTGGGTTTTTGTTGATTTGTTGACTAAACCTTCTCATTTAATCTATCTCTAAATCAAATTTCTCAATTTTATATTAATTATATAATCGGGTTACATTTAGTTCCCATCTCCATTATATTTGATCATGATCTTATGACCACTTATAACTTTTGGATGGGCCTTCATATGTCATTGGGTACTAAATTACATTTTAGTACAGCTTTTCATCCACAATCAGATGGGTAGCTAGAATGAACAATTCAAACATTGGAAGATATGCTACGTGCTTATTCAATGGATTACCAAGGAAGTTGGGACTAATATCTTTCTTTTGTTGAGTTTTATTATAATAACAGTTTTCATTCCAGTATATGGATGGCACTATTTGAGGCATTATATGGAGAGCAGTTTCAAACTCCAACGTTTTGGGATGAAGTAGGTGAAAGGAACTTGATGGGATCAGAATTGGTAGAAGAGATGATAGAAAACGTTCAGTTGATTCGGAATCACGTGAGAACAACTCAGAGTAGGCAGAAACGTTATACAGATAACCGGAGAAAGGATCTATCTTCATAGGTAGGTGATCATGTCTTTTTCAAATTTTCTCTTTGGAAAAGTGTGATGTGTTTTGGTTAGAGGATAATGTTGAGTCCAAGGTTCATTAGACCCTATGAAATCCTAGAGAAAGTAGGATCAGTTTTCAATAATGTGGATTTACCTTCACATTTATCATAGGTACACAATGTTTTTCATGTTTTAATGTTATGAATGCATATTCCATATCCATCTAATGTTTTGAGTCCAGAGGTAGTTCATTTGGAAGATAATCTTTCTTATAAGAAACAACCAGTCGAGATTCTTGACAGTAGAGAGAAAGTGTTGCAGAATAAGGTAATTCATTAGGTAATTCTTTTGGGGAAAATCATATGGTTGAAGAGGAAACATGAGAATATGAAAATTATATGAGGGATGAATACCCTCATTTATTTTATATGTTAATAAAATTATGATGATGCAATTTCAAAAGGGGAGGAAGGATGTAACATCCCAAGTAAATAAAGAATATTGAATTTTCATATTTATTAATATTTGTGACTTAAATATTAATTTTACTTTAAAGTTGATGCTATGTTCGATAGCTTACCCAACATGCATCAATGGGTTTCCCTAAAATTTTATGTTGCACACAATGCTGAGTCATACTGAAAAAATAATAATATAATATTATTATTTTAAATGGTAGTTTACACCTAGTGGTTGTACTAGTGGGAATGAACAGAACTAACTATATTATGATTAAACATGTTTTTTAAATGTCTTACATTTATCCAATAAAATTTATTATCTTGAAATGATAATGAATACAATTTTTAGCATAAATACTTTAATATTTTTAAAAGTAAGTTTTACCACCTTTTGATGAAGAACCCTTTTTAAATATATTTTTTCACATTTATATGTTCCATTTTACAAAATAAAAATCTTATTTAGAATAGGAACATAATAATTTACTTCGGGTAAATTTGTGGTATTTTTCTAATGAAGTTTATTTTTTAAGGAATAGTGAAAATACCACATTTTAATTCAAACCTAATTTTTGATCTACATTACTTATATAGATAGATTTTAATTTTAATTGGTTTTAAATTTTAATTAAATTATATTTTTATCATTTAATCCAATTTTGGTCATTTCATGTAATTTTACCTTGAAATTAGACATAAACACATGTCAATATTTTGGTAGTTTTTAGTTCTTAAAAACAAGCTTTTAGTTCTCACAACGAGAATTAATTTTAAATTAATTACTACAAATTTTGTGTTTTGAATTTGGAAAAATGGATTCCATATTTAGAATTAGGAGTTCCATATTTTGTAAATGGGTAACTTTTATTTTTTGGCCATTATGAATACTAACTTCTGTACATATTTTATTTACCTTGGTTAAAGGGTAAATATGGTAAATAAGGGTATCAAATAATATTATAATAATTTTAAATAACCCATAAACATGTACTAACCATATTGGATGATATATTTCTGACCTTTTTCATCCTTGTGTCTATTTTAGGACCTCATGGAGCCACTAGTGTTTGAAAATGACGTATAGTAACTTTTAATTTAAAGTTAAGGAAAATATTACATAAACTTATATATTTTACTAAAAAACATTTAATATGGGGTTATAAAAGTGATATCTCCATCTATAAATATTAATTTTAAAGATAAATTTTTTCAAATTTCATAGTATTTTATTTATAATTTTTATACATCAAATAAATAAAGTTATTTATGACACAATGGTGATGTAGTGATTAGCTTATTAATGAATATTTAAATAAATGAGAATATAAATACTTAAATATTTTCATAACATTTTATTCAATTCACTAATTTTATGGATGATAGTAACATGTTATATTGGTATAAATGATGTTTTTTAGAATTAATAATGTTGTTGTGGGTTTTTAAAAAAGTCATGATATGAATACTATCAAAATTGACATAATTCATATTTTAAAATATAAAATATTTTATTAGATATTATAAAATTAAAAAATGAGATTTTTTTCCAAATAGTTATCATAACTCTCAAATTGTATTATTTACTCTATTATTGTATATTTTTAATGTTTTGGTAACTATTTTTATTCTCAAAGTGTTAAATGCTTGATAAAACTGAAAGAGTAGAAAATGGTTAAATAAAAACAATAAGGATTAAAAAATATCAAAAACCTATCCAATTAATATTGGATGAATTTATTTAGACTTATATACATTATATATTATAATTTAATTATTTTTTGAGCATTTGAAACCGAAAATATTTTTATAATAAAATAATACATTCAAACATTCTTAAAGAGCCCCTCCCCCCTCTTATAAAAGGCCACAACCTCTAACCCATTACACACACCTCGAAAGACACTTGGCCTATCCAATATCTTCTCCAAGAAGCTCCCACCATCCCCACATTCCTCCTAGAATCCTTTCCCTAGGAATAAGCCTATTTAATAAAGCCTTTTGGATAAAATTAAAGAGAGTTACTTGTTTTAAGAGGTAGTGTATTCTCTAAAATTCTATTCCATTATTCTACTTCTTCACTCCCTGTTATATTATTTTTATTTGATTACATAACAATATAAGTATCCTAAATATACTAGAATTTTTTTATGATATGTATTAAAACTACACTTACACACACCTCCATCTAATGGATACGAACATACAGGTTTTCTATATGGCGAACTACTGCCTCACAAGACGATGATTGTTCGATTGTTTCCTACCACCTCTCATAGTGGACATGTTGATTGCACTGTATTTATATGGGATATATATAATATTTATATTGTCTCTATTATTCAATATTTTTCATTTATATCATAACTTTATGGTTTCCATAATAGGTAAATATGATAATTTCATTTGAGGTAGTGTGGACTACCGCCCCCTCAAACTGATATGACTAGTTCATTCTATACATGAAACATATAAAGGATGTAATTAGTGAACATATTTTACATATGTATGTTATATATTATACTTTAATTTTAATATACCTATGTATAATTTAGTTTTCATTCCATTAAAAATGGAAAATAAATGAAAGTAGCGTTCATATGTATGTACGGCGTACTGTCTCCATGAACGGTTCTTTTCATTTCTTATATACAAATTTTAAGGACTATTATAAATAAATATATACTGGATATATATTATATTTAAATAATTAATACAATTATGAAGATAATTTACTTTTTACCACATGGACAATTTGTAATTATAACAAGTACATTTTTTACTCAAGTTCCAAATATCGGAAAAATGAACGATATAAACTTCAGTAATTATGTAATGTTTATAATGTGGTAATGAGTGATATAAAATGAATAATAAAAATGAAAAATGTTCTAAGTCACATATTAATTAACTTATTTTTATTATTCAAGAAGAACAAGGAACATACGTGATGAGTCAGACTCAAGGTAAGGGAACCTTTCACCCTCCTCATCTAGTTAAAGAATTCTTTTATGTTATGTCTTTAAATTTCAATTTTCAAATGTTGTGATATGTTCTTATATATCATTATTTTTGTAAATTTTATTTCCATGTGATGAGAGACCCTTTTTCCCCCATCAACTCATTTTTTGAAATTTTAATTCGCGTTGTTAGGCTGCCAAATTTTCATAAGGGAACTTCTTAACCCAATTTCCATTCTTTGGGTTAATCGTATACTTTTAATTATGTCATCCTATTATTATTTAAGAAATAACTTTTGATGTCCAATATTGTTTTTTTACATTACATATGTGTACCAATAGTGAATACACATAATCGATCTATTTTAATTACAAAATGATCTTTGTAAAGGAATTCATCTCAATCTCCTTTCATTGATGCATACATTGATATATAAACAACATTCTTTTATACAGTGTATAAACCCCTTTCACTTTTAATTTAATTCAATGGTAATATTTTCACTATGAATCATTTTACATAACGAAAAAATGTTTCTTTTTAACGTATGCGGTGACAATGACCTTTCCGCCACCGCGAGCATTATTTGATATTTTTATTCCCCAACAATACGTAATGTTTTTAAAAGAAAAATAAATTACATATACACTTTTATGTAATTTAGTATTGAAAATGGTTTTGAGAAAGATTTGATTATGTCAATATGTTGAAATGATATATTTTGATTACAATGTGGAAATTTTATCTTTCCTTGATGCTTCTTTTATGTGTTATGATTATGTTTTGGTTCTTGGGCCTTATTTATGTATACGGGTGGTTCCATCATAAACCTGGGGCGAGTGAGCCTGGGATAGCTCTCTAATGCATTGGGTGACATGACGGAGTTAAACATTAATGTTTATACTAATAGATTTAGTGAATATACTATAATGGGTATTTCAAATGTAACTTCCTATGTAGCTGTGAAATCTACAATGTTTTTATGATATGGATTCCACAAGTTACCTTAATGATTTATGATTTCTATGTGTTATTAATAAATATTATGATTTAATGAGGTATGTTAAAGAGTTATGTTTTGTATGTATTTATGGACTAATGTTTTCTTTCTTTATTTTATAACCCTTAATGGTCTTTTTATTCCCATCCCATGTTTTTGAAATGTTTATCATAGGTTATAAGGATGGGTAAGAGAAAGGAATTATTCAATAAGATTTATATGAAGAAAAGAAGTACTGTTTTATTTAAGGATTTTTATTATTGTGAAAGAAATTAGATAGAGTAGAGGTGTCTACTTTGTAATTTTTGAGATATAATATAATAGTTATGGCCTAATTCTATAAAACAATAAACCTGAAAACATTATCAATGTGAATTCATGAGTTAACTATATATTATGTTATGTTAAAGGTTGGGGACTTATAAATTTAGAAACGTTGGGGAGTATAGGATGCTCTATATGATGGATCTATAAGAGTTGAGAAAAGTGGAATATGTAAAATACTTTTTTAAAAAAACATTATATCTTTACATGATATATTAAAAATGAAAAAATACCTTCAAGTTGAAGAGAAAGTGATTTTATTCTCTACTAGAATGGAGTTCTTCCATGCTAAGTATTATTCTAGAAGGAATAAACTATTTTAAAGTACTAATATATTTCTATTTAGTATAGTTTATATCAAGGGAGATGAATTGATATAACCTTATAGAGTGAATCCAAGATAGCTGATGTATTTTAATATAAAATTTTAGAAGGATAAAATGGAGGAGTACAAACTCCTCCCGGATTCGTATAAATAAAAACCCATAGGCAATGTCATTACTTCATATAATTATAGATACCCAAATTTTGAGTATATTAATCTTGAAAATTAATGTTGTAATTAATTATAAATATGTTTTAATAAAAGTGTGTTGGAATAGACAAGTATATTAGTCTTTTAAATATATTTCTTGAAATAGTTTTTGAATTTCTATATGTTCTATTTTTTTATCTTACTTTTTTTAATGTTGTTTTGTTATGAAATTCACTTTCAAGTTTTTATGCCTATTGAAAAATATCATGATAGTATGGAAGAATTTATATAATTTAATTTTTTAATTTAACTGACTGATGAATGATTTTGTCTACTAATTTCATAGATTTGATCTTATGTTAGTAAAATTGAAATGAATTCCCAAGACATGAAATAATAGTTCAAATTGTTTAATTCCCTTATTATAGAGAAATTATAATACATTTAATTCATATTCATTATTATTATCACTTTCTTTAGAGTATTCATTCATATAGATAAACTAGATCTTTCCTTGATTTTATTTGAATCCTTAAGATTCTAATGTGTCATGTTTATGTTATAGGATATAATTCATTGAGAAATCATTTGTAGAATTAACTACTATTTTGTTCTACCGTATCATTTGACCTTTTTTGGCTTTAGAAAATATTTAATACCTATTAAAAAAGACATATTATAAGATATATATATCCTTACATACCAGTATCTTGTGTATATTCTTTCTTATAATTATTCTCTTTTATGTTTTCTAGGAAGATGTCTACTATTTTGGGTTGATTGAAAGTGTGTCTACATTTGTTTTAAGTAGGGGATACCAAGCCATAATTCATAATTTTTTACATAAGAAAACCTATTTTTCTAAAAATAATAAATGTATACAAAAATGTTCTATAAATATGAAAATATAATATAAAATGAAATAAAAATAAACTATAAGAAAATAGAGAAAATTAGAAGTATATTAATTGATTATTAATAGCTTGGTTGTAACCCACACAAGGAAAATATAGAGGAGAGTGATTTGGATGTGATATATAATATGAAAATATTATTATGTTACATTCATTATTTTATATATAGTAAATTTTAACATGAGTTTTTCTTAAAAGATTAAAAACTCCGCTTTGACCTTAGAACATTTAACGTCTAATTATACTTACTATTGAACATCAAATCAATATGATGTAATTAATCTTATTTTTCATTAAATATTCTATTAATTGAGAACATGAGACCATGTCATGTATATTGTGGATAACATGAACTTTGGGAATAAGGATAACAATATTTTCAAATGATCTAAGAGTTATTATAGATAATTCCTAATCTAGGAATGTCATGTACTGACTTGGGAAGGAAATAAAAGATGAAATTTTTTGTTAAATCAATTTGGTAGTCAATTAAATTTATAGAGGAGGAATTATAATGAAAATGATTAATGAATCTCTATTTCTATTTCGTAAAATGTTTTTGTGTTTATAATTAAGAAATCTTATAGTTTTTGTTAGATGAATTAGTCGCATTTCTTAGGACTGAAATAACGTAAATGTGGGGTAGTAATGAGAAACAATATTTTCAAAATATTAATATATTTTCCAATGATAATTTACCTCAAAATTTATAGAATATTTGGGCATTAATCATGGTTTTTGTACATTTTTTTAATCTAGAATTTAATTATTTAGTCAATTGAATATTGAGTTTAAATGGTTTATTCAATTATTGGATTTTTTATGAAGACATATACTAATTTTTTAAAATTTTGTAATAAAATTTATTAATGGTTTTTTGTTTTTATCATCATTGTTTTAAATAAATAATTAATATAATGAGATAAGCCTACACAAAATTATGTTTTTTATTTTCATGGGTTATATGTCTGAAAAAAGAAAAAGGAAAAATATTGATCCTAATAAGATATTAAATTATTCTTATAAGAATTATTGTCCATGTAAGACTCTTCTCCATAATACATCATGGATGCAATGGAATATGGATAGGTAAGGAATTTTTTGAGCCTAATGTTTTATAAATATTATTTTTTCCTATATGAATTTCAAGCATATGTATGCCTTTTATAATGGATTGTTTGAAATAAATCATAGTGTGCCTATTTTTATTTGGATGGAAAATTCAAAATTACCGAGCTTCCCATATCATGCACGACATTCAATGTCTGCATCAGACATTGGATTTATGAATTTGAGAGAACATAGGAATTTGTTGAATATCTTGTACGGATTTTTTTATACACCATTTGAATTTATTTTTACAATTTTTATTCACCCTATGTCAAACTATGGAAACAATATTTTAATTTGAAGATCCAATAAGACATAAAAGTCTTTTGAAATTAAACACATGATGCACATCAAACTTCATCCACTTTGTATTATTTTTTATTTAGATAGAAAAACATTAAGAATTTGATAATTTGAATCATGAGGATTGAAATCAATATTTTCCAATATAAATGAGTTTCAACCTAAAATAAAAAATCATTTACTGGGTCTACCCAAATGGCATGAATTCTCCTTAGCTTCCACATAGTTTAGATCCATGAGATTAATAACATGAAGATAATGGGATAATATAAAAAATTAAGAATATTCAAGAAGTGATGTATTTTAGAGAATCCAAACCCTCAACCTAGAGATAATGTATCCATTGAGGATATATAAGTTAGTAACTAAAACAAAGGATTACTATTAAGGCACTAGAATCACCAAAGGGATAAGATTATTTCCTTGACACTCATGTGGGAGATAAAGAGGTTGATGGAAGAAAGGATTCCGTGAATAATCAACTAATTTTATAAATGAGAAACATGTTTACTATGAGGTAGGGTTTTAATTTGATGGATTATTGAGCTATTATTTATACTATTATTTTTTTCTCATTTAATTTTTTTAAAATCTCTAGTGATATCACACTATACCCATAGCAATCGAGCCATGGAAAATATTCTCATTCTCCTATTAATGAATTGTAATATTAATTATTAAATCATTTCTTCTCATTTTCTATAGAACTCAATTATTTCATTAGATAGTATGAGGTTTTAATTATTCTTTTAATTTAAATTAATATTCTTTATATCTCTATTTTTAACACACAAGTCACCTTATTCTTCTTGATTACTCATATGATGGATGGTGGTAAGTTGACTCTGCAATGATCGAAAGTATATAATCACATGTCTAAGAGAAGAACAAAGAATGGAGGGAAAGTTTCACTTCATCAATAAATCATAAATCACCAGGTGAGGGTGATAAGTTTAGGATTCATATAATTAGAGATGGGGAAGGAGAGTTAAATTGAATTATTAAATAATAGATAAGGGAGGGGATTATTCATGGTGAGACCAATGGATTTTAAAACTAATTTGATACCACTTTTAAAATACAATATAAAGAACAATTAATAACTATTTTGAACACACATGGAACCCTAATATACAAAAAAAATCACCAAGAACATACTCCTCTAATGAGACAACATGAGTCCCACTAATTAATAGATTAACATGGGTCAATTTTTTTTAAAAGGTCACCCAGATAGGATCTTCTATAATGAACCAACCTTGAGCTGCTCATTAATGGTGGAGTTAGAGTCACCACCCTACCTCATGTTTACCTCTCCATATTCTATATTTTATGAACTAGTGTTGATGTAATAACACATAAAATTGTGATTCTATGACATTGAATCATAGTAATACAATCAATGAAAAATAACAAAATAAACCATCATATAATTAGAGTATACATAAATGAAATAAACTAAATTAGATATCAAATGTATCTTGGAGAATCATATGAGCATACATACATTGATATCCCATTCCATTGATCCTAATTAAAAAAAATAAATTAATAACACAATACAAAAAATGAATATTCTTCCATCCTTGGACCTCAAACACTTTGTATCCACAAATGATGGAGATTCTCTTGCCTAACATACAACATGTCATATGATAAACATGAAAGTATACATAAGGTTTACAGGCACACCATGGTTACAGTGTAGGGTGTGGAAACCAAATATTAGTAGGGTTTCACCAAAATCCCCTAGTATACACCATTATATACGTGTATGAATAGGTAATATTAATCATGAAACACATGTGTGTGGAAAATGTGTTTTCACTTGGCCACCATGAATCCATGTCTATCAAGTCACCATGTGCTAATAAATCCACCACAACACCTAATCATACCCGCTACAACACCATTCCTAAACCCACCTTGTCGTGCTTGTAACAACCCGAGATTTTATGAAAAATATTCTTTTAATTAATGTCTTGTGTTGTACTCTACACCAAAAGGAGCTTTCACAACACACAACAATTTCTTGTCTTGCATTACACGAAATCGCGAGCTTCCTCGATAGCTTGTGTCGTACGCAATACCGAGTTTCACTAAACAACGATATACTATTAAAACTAGCCATTATGAATAGTAATAACCACCTTTTAAAATTTTAGAAATTTGCGCTCTCAAAATGGACTTCATTTTTGGATTCGGAGTATCGAATTTAGCCTAAGGTGAAATTTTGGTACTTTTCGGATAACTTTCATATTCTGATGAATAGTGAAAATTACTAAATTATAATTAGAACAACTTTTTAAATCGAAATAATTAATAGTGATAAATTATTAATTTGAGTGGTTTTAAAGTATATTTAGAATATATTTTTACAATTTAATACAATTTTGGTCATTGAATGTAATTTCACATTTAGACCAGTCATAAACAAGTGTCAATCTTTTGATAGTTATTATCTCTTAAGAACACGCTATTTGTTTTGACGACGAGAATTTATTTTTAAATTAATTAATGCCACCGATATGTTTTGAATTTGATAAAATAGACATCATTTTTGAATTCATAATATCAAATATAGCTTAGATCTAATTTTTGGTATTTTTCTGGAAACTTTCATTTTTTGATGAATAGTGAAACCACTAAGTGGTAGTTAAAAAACTGATTTTTTCATAAAACATAATTTTACCGCTACTGTGAGTGGAATTTTGAAAATCCGAGAGACAAAATTGATGATAGTAAGTAAAATTTGGTTCAATGAGATGAAAATAATTTTTTGGTTAATAGTAACTTTTTACTTTTTTTACCACGGTTAAAAGTAAATAGGGTAATTAAGGGTAAAAATGATATTATTATTTTCCTAACGCATGTCCTAATTCTATTGGACAAGTGTAATTAGACCAAAAACAACCTTAGGAATAAAATATGACCATTTATGCCCACTTGGATTAGATTAGGACATTTATTATTAATTTATTTAAAGAAGGGTTAAAATAGTTTAAATCAATGTTTAATAAGTAAATCATTTTAAATATGGGGTTATACATAAGATAAATTATACTATAAATATTCATTAGAAAGAAAAAAACATTTCCTACATAATGGTATTTTATTTGTAATTTTTAGACATTAAATAATTTAATTTATTTATGACACAACGATGATGTAGTAATTATCTTATTAATGAAATATTGACATAATTGATGCTACAAATACCCAAATAAATATAATTTGAGACTTTTTATGAACTAAACTAATTTTCTAGGTTAATATGACATGTTCGGATTGATTTAATTAACTTTTTTCGAACTTATGATTCTGTTATAAATTTCATAAAAATCATGTACCAAATAGTGTCAAAATTGACATAAATTAGTTTTTAAAACAAATATTATATTATTAATTGTTATTTAATTCCTAAAAATCTAAGGATAGGGAAAATGACTTAGATAATGATATATATATATTAATAATAAACAACTTGGGGTTCTTTTGGCTTGTTATGGTAAGTTTATTGACCATATAGTGTAAGAAAACAAAAAGACACGGTAAAAGATAAATTATTTAACTTAGAGTTAAATCTAATTGATAAGGTTAAAATAATTACCTAAACATATCTAAATCTTATTGGATGAGAGGATTTCGACCCATCCCCACTTTATCTTCGAAATAAGTCCCTTTTGAACCATTATAAACCGAATTTGACCTTAATATAAAATAATATTTTGAGATTTTCCTAAGGTACCCCTCTCCTCCCTTATAAAAGGGCACCTCCTCCCTCTCCTCCTCACACCAATTTGAGCATTCAAGCTCGGCCAACCCCTTCTAAAATATCTTCTCCACTTCCCTAGTATCATCCTAGAGGTCCTTTCTTTCTTAAAAGACCATCCTTAGTTCTTTAAGTGGAGGTTAAGTGAAGGCGCGTCAAAAAGAGGTAATATCCATTACCGATCTTTTTCAATTTCTTTCTTCTTCAACTTCTTCTTCTTTAGTTGTTTCATGATAAAGTAATAACATCAGTATTTATTATATACTGATATGTTATTATAAATATTAAACAACTCTAATTAACCTTCCATCCATCCTACGGAAAAAGGAAATCACCGCGCGTGCGTACGTACGGAATACCGTCTCCACGCCGTGGTGTAATATATTTTCCGCCACCACCTTAATTGGATGTGTATAATGGCGTAATGAGTAACTATATATGATTATTATAATGTGATTTTGATACTGAAATAGTATACATACACTTAAACACAATTCCACGACCATGGGAACGATATCATCGCTCATGCGTACGTAAGGACTACCGTCTCCATGACATGATGAGATTCATTCTCCGCATTAACCATTCATGAATGATTATAAAGTATATATAATGAATAATAATGATATATATGACATGTTAAATCTACTGGATTTGTGTATATATATATATGTATGTCATCTACCTACTTCCATTCAAGACAATAAGGAAAGGAAAACAGCGTTCATGCGTACGTACGGACTACCGTCTCCATGAACGGTGTGTTTAATTTAATTTATCTATCTATTATATATATATATATATATACTGAATATATATGATATATAAATCATGTTTTATATTCTGGAAGTAAGTAAATCATGATATAAGTAATAATAATTTCAAGAACAACAAGTCCAAACAACTACGATAAATGAAACGATTTTACCCAAAACGCTTCTTTAACATGGAATTTACAAAAGAACGGGTAATATAAAGTCATAAGTGAACCATATATGATATCATAACAATGAATATGATAAGTTAATGACATTATTTAAATCATTATATAGGAGGTTCGGATACGTAAAAAGCATATCGGACATAAGGTAAGGGATAATTTTTCAATCTCATTTTTATCCGAGATTGCTTATACGTAAGTATTTACAGGGGATACGTTTATCATCCACAACCATGTTTTCTAAAAATGTTTTTATAAAATTTTTACCATTCTTCCATGAATATTTAAAGTCATTTTTACCCTTTATTGACTTTTTACCATATTGTATGAATGGAGTCTTTCCTTTGGTTACCATATAAGGTACTTTTTGACTTTTCCGACAAAAGTATGAGGAGAATGTTATTTTTAACTGATACGGCGTGAACGGATTTTTACGGTTTCATAACACCTCATTTTCAAGAATATTCCTCTACAAGATTTCATGATTATTTTAAACAAAACCCTTATCTTTTAAAATTGCATGGAATTTTGTGAAAAGAAAATGATTTTAAAGAAGAAAGGATATTTTCCTCAAGAATTCATTTCAAGTTTTTTTTCTCAAAACTATTTTCTATCTAAGATGACATTATTTGATATGTATGTTTCAAGTAAAATGTCTCTATGATTTAAATGGTTTCAATTTTATTATGATGAAATGATATCAATTGTTTATGGATTATGATGGCATGATGTTTAAGAATCCCATTTTATTACATGGGTTATGCAATGATGTATGATTTATGATTTTGTGGCACACATAAGAATGGTATCATTATGAGATGGGTGGGACCTATATCTCCCTCCAATGCATTGGGTAAAGATTTTATATCTCATGAGATAGAAATGGATGGAACGGTAGGTTATACCGGTTCAGTGAAACAGGACTGAAACGAGGGTGAATCGGTTCAGAAATGGACTTTGTCCACTAAGATAGTCTTGGAAATGAGTATTGACTAATAATATATGATTCTCTATGATTATGTGTGTATGCCACAAAGTTTCATGTTTTATGTTATGATTATTGGGATTTCATTTCACTACTATGATTTATCCCATGTTATGATATTATGCTCTCTTTTGCAGGTTAAGATTTTCAAAATGTTATGTTCTTATGAAAATGATGTGATTGATATTTCTTTTGTTTACCCTTACTGAGTATTTGTGCTCACCCTTTTATGTTTTATTTTCCCCAGGATATAAAGAAAGGTTTTAGGTAAAAAAAATGAAGATCTTTATTGGAGATGTTCAAGATCTTTCACCACGATTAGAAGATTATATTCCGAGTTTCCAAAGACACTAAACTATTACGATCCTTGTGTGTGTGTTTTTGTTATGTACTAAGTATTCCACAAAAGTAATGTAATGTCCATGTATGTTAAGCTTCGGGTCTCTATAGTTGGTATCAGAGGAAAGATTTAGTCAACCTTTGGAAACTAGGATGCGAAAACGTTAGTGAGATCCCTAGAGATATTACTAAGGTATGTCTAGGGTTGTCCCTAAAGATAAGTATACGTATAGGATATAGTCCTAGAACTGTGGTAACGATATTAGATTAAACCAAAGATGTTAGATATTGATGTTACACATCCTTTATTTTGATTTTTGCCTATCACACTGTTCTTTTTTGGTTTTAGAAAATGGCTGGAAACAAGATGATTAATGATAATGAAGGATATGATGGACAATAGAATGATATTCTTCATGAGCAACCAAATGAAATGGGATTTGGAAGTCCAAAAATCATTATTATGCTGAGTCATCAATCTCATAATATGATCAATAAAGTAAAATTTGGTAAGTTTCCTGACTCGGCTAATAAGAGAAAGATGGAGTTTCATGATGATCATAGAGGAAAGAAAGTTCAATTTCCCCTATGTAAATCATGTGGGAAGAGGCATCAAGGAGAATGTTTCAAAGGAACTAGAAGATGCTTTGGGTGTGGAAAATAAGGACACAAAGACAGTAAGTGAAAAGGAAAAGGTTCAGTTAACACGAGGGATGAGGATAATGGTATTGCTACGACATCAACAATGGTTAAATGTTTTAAATGTGGAATGTACGGGCATTGTGCAAACCAATGCCCTAAGGGAAAGTCTCATGAAGAGAATCAGTATGGTCGTATGGGTAGTATTTATGTGGATGATGATGAAGAGACTACAAATGATATTTGAGATGAAAGAGTTGTTGAAGCTCGGTCAATGGTTTAGGAATTTAGTGGAATGATTACATGTTTATCATGTGTAATTTTGTATAATTAATCTCATGGTACTATAGAATAATGAGACATCTAAGGATTGTTACACTTTTGCCTTTCCTTAAGTTTTGAAAGTGTATGATTAATGGTACCAGTAACCATGGAAGATTATTCAGATATTTTTTTAAAGCAGATGATATGCGCATATTGAAGGGATAAGGAGAAAATGAAATGTTTGACAGTATTCATGAGCTCATGATTGATATAAGGACTAAGTGATATCATGGTTTGAGGATATAGAATTTTGAGGATTTTTGTATGTGTAAAGTGTTAACTTTTAACTTCATTCATGTTTTCACTATGGTTCAATAGATATTCATTCTTTAAGATAATACATGATTAAGGTATTCACATGTTTGTAATTTGACCAGCAAGATATATCTTATGATATATGGGGGATAAATGATGGCTTTCACGTGATCATTTTCTTTATACTATGAGCTTGGACCGAATTATTTTTGATAAGCCTAAATATTGGAATGGATTATGTTAACCATAAGCTTGTATTGTTTAAGGATAGAACTTTTTTTGATATTATTTATGTGATGTTATAGTAAGGTAGTTTTAGAAAAAGGACAACCTGCAGGACGGGAGACAGCCCATCATTTCGGACAAGGCTGTGGGAATCGAACCCACAACCGAAGTGCGACTGGCCTTTTTCGCCTACCACTGGCCTACAGGAAGTCCCTGGTTAGTAGAAACTTGTTTTATTGTATTAAGCGGTATGATATATGAAGTATAAGTTTATTTTAGGAGCCATATATGATTAATCTCACTATAGATGGACTTACATATTTCTTGATAACTTTTCTAACCTTTTGTTTGAGACAGATGGAATGACCCATCATTCTATCACATGATCTGCTAACACATTACGAATGAAAAATTCAACATCATTTATTTAAGAGATGAAGTGGAAATTGTCCAAAGAACGACAAACGGAGAGACTATACCAAAATCACGAAAGTATTTCTTCTAATTCCAATTTCATCAACTTTAGGGAAATGATCTTGAAAACCAAAAATGTTGTCCTTATGCTCCTAAATCTGATGAATCATATGGTACCTTAGATCGTCACAAATTTATGGCTTTGTGATTGCTGGCTTTTCCATAGCCATGTTCTCTACCACTCTCCATCAGAACATGATGGATAACTTTCTCTTCCATATCCATATTTTCACCTATGTGGAAACCCAGTGATTAGTTTATTTGGGTAATCGTTACATTTCATACTTTAGTTTTTAAAGCCAAGTGTTGTTATTCCTTTTTATGATGTGGGTTTCTATTAAAAAACTTTTGAGTAGTAAACCATTTATAACCCCGACGAATTTCGAGGGCGAAATTCATTTTAAGGGGGGTAGAATGTAACAGCCCGAGATTTTATGAAAAATATTCTTTTCATTAATTTATTGTGTTGTACGCTACACCAAAAGGAGCTTTCACAACACACAACAATTGCTTGTCTTTCTTTTCATGAAATCGTGAGCTTCCTCGATAGCTTGCGTCGTACGCAATACCGAGTTTCACTAAACAACGATATACTATTAAAACTAGCCGTTATGAATAGTAATAACCACTTTTTAAAATTTTATATATTTTAGCTCTCAAAATGGACTTCATTTTTGGATTCGGAGTATCGAATTTATTCTAAGGTGAAATTTTTGTACTTTTCGGATAACTTTCATATTCTGAGGAATAGTGAAAATTACTAAATTATAATTAAAAACAACTTTTTTAATCGAAATAATTAATAGTGATAAATTATTAATTTGAGTTGTTTTAAAGTATATTTAGAATATATTTTTACAATTTAATACATTGTTGGTCATTGGATGTAATTTCACATTTAGACCAGTCATAAACAAGTGTCAATCTTTTGATAGTTATTATCTCTTAAGAACACGCTATTTGTTTTGACGACAGGAATTAATTTTTAAATTAATTAATGCAACCGATATGTTTTGAATTTGATAAAATAGACATCATTTTTTAATTCATAATATCAAATATATCTTAGATCTAATTTTTGGTATTTTTCTGTAAACTTTCATTTTTTGATGAATAGTGAAACCACTAAGTGGTAGTTAAAAAACTGATTTTTTATAAAATATAATTTTACCGCTTCTATGAGTGGAATTTTGAAAATCCGAGAGACAAAATTGATGATAGTAAGTAAAATGTGGTTCAATGAGATGAAAATAATTTTTTGGTTAATAGTAACTTTTTACTTTTTTTACCACGGTTAAAAGTAAATAGGGTAATTAAGGGTAAAAATGATATTATTATTTTCCTAACGCATGTCCTAATTCTATTGGACAAGTGTAATTCGACCTAAAACAACCTTAGGAATACAATATGACCATTTAGGCCCACTTGGATTAGATTAGGACATTTATTATTAATTTATTTAAAGATGGGTTAAAATAGTTAAAATCAATGTTTAATAAGTAAATCATTTTTAATATGTGGTTATAAATAAGATAAATTCGACTATAAATATTCATTAGAAAGCTAAAACGATTTCCTACATAATGGTATTTTATTTGTAATTTTTAGAATTTAAATAATTTAATTTATTTGTGACACAACGATGATGCAGTAATTATCTTATTAATAAAATATTGACATAATTGATGCTACAAATACCCAAATAAATATAATTTGAGACTTTTTATGAACTAAACTAATTTTATAGGTTAATAAGACATGTTAGGATTGATATAATTTACTTTTTTAGAACTTATCATTCTGTTATGAATTTCATAAAAATCATGTACCAAATAGTGTAAAAATTGACATAAATTAGTTTTTAAAACAAATATTATATTATTAATTGTTATTTAATTCCTAAAAATCTAAGTATCGACCAAATGACTTAGATAATGATATATATATATTAATAATAAACAACTTGGGGTTTGTTTGGCTTTTATGGTAAGTTTATTGACCATATAGTGTAAGAAAACAAAAAGACACGATAAAAGATAAATTATTTAACATAGAGTTAAATCTAATTGATAAGGTCAAAATAATAACCTAAACTTGACTAAATCCTATTGTATGAGAGGATTTAGACCCATAACCACTCTATCTTAGAAATAAGACCCTTTTTAACCATTATAAACCGAATTTGACCTTAATATAAAATAATATTTTGAGATTTTCCTAAGGTGCCCCTCTCCTCCCTTATAACTGGGCACCTCCTCCCTCTCCTCCTCACACCAATTTGAGCTTTCAAGCTCAGCCAACCCCTGACAAAATATCTTCTCCACTTCCCTAGTATCATCCTATAGGTCCTGGTCTTCTTCAAATACCATCCTTAGTTCTTTAAGTGGAGGTTAAGTGAAGGCGCGTCAAAAAGAGGTAATATCCATTACCGATCTTTTTCAATTTCTTTCTTCTTCAACTTCTACTTCTTTAGTTGTTTCATGATAAAGTAATAACATCAGTATTTATTATATACTGATATGTTATTATAAATATTAAACAACTCTAATTAACCTTCCATCCATCCTACGAAAAAAGGAAATCACCGCGTGTGCGTACGTACGGAATACCGTCTCCACGCCGTGGTGTAATCTATTTTCCGCCACCACCTTAATTGGATGTGTATAATGGCGTAATGAGTAAATATATATGATTATTATAATGTGATATTGATACTGAAATAGTATACATACACTTAAACACAATTCCACGACCATGGGAACGATATCATCGCTCATGCGTACGTAAGGACTACCGTCTCCACGACGCGATGAGATTTATTCTCCACATTAACCATTCATGAATGATTATAATGTATATATAATGAATAATAATGAAATATATGACATGTTAGATCTACTGGATTTATGTGTATATATATATATATGTATGTCATCTACTTACTTCCATTCAAGACAATAAGGAAAGGAAAACAGCTTTCATGCGTACGTACGGACTACCGTGTCCATGAACGGTGTGTTTCATTTCATTTATCTATATATTATATATATATATATACTGAATATATATGATATATAAATCAGGTTTTATATTCTGGAAGTAAGTAAATCATGATATAATAAATAATAATGTCAAGAACAACAAGTCCAAACAACTACGATAAATGAAACGATTTTACCCAAAACGCTTCTTTAACATGGAATTTACAAAAGAACGGGTAATATAAAGTCATAAGTGAACCATATATGATATCATAACACTTAATATGATAAGTTAATTAAATTATTTAAATCATTATACAGGAGGTTCGGATACGTACAAAGCATATCGGACATAAGGTAAGGGATAAATTTTCAATCTCATTTTTATCCGAGATTGCTTATACGTAAGTATTTACTGGTGTTACATTTATCATCCATGACCATGTTTTCTAAAAATGTTTTTATAAAAATTTTACCATTATTCCATGAATATTTAAAGTCATTTTTACCCTTTATTTACTTTTTACCACATTGTATGAATGGAAACTTTCATTTGGTTACCATATAAGGTACTTTTTGTCTTTTCCGACAAAAGTACGAGGAGAATGTTATTTTTAACTTATACGGCGTGAACGGATTTTTACGGTTTCATAACAACTCATTTTAAAAAAGCTTCCTCTACAAGATTGCATGATTATTTTCGACAAAACCCTTATCTTTTAAAATTGCATGGAATTTTGTGAAAAGAAAATGATTTTAAAGAAGAAAGGATATTTTCCTCAAGAATTCATTTCAACTGTTTTTTCTCAAAACTATTTTCCATCTAAGATGACATTATTTGATATGTATGTTTCAAGTAAAATGTCTCTATGATTTAAATGGTTTCAATTTTCTTATGATGAAATGATATCAATTGTTTATGGATTATGATGGCACGATGTTTAAGAATCCCATTTTATTACATGGGTTATACAATGATGTATGATTTATGATTTTGTGGCACAAATAAGAATGGTATCACTATGAGATGGGTGGGACCTATATATCACTCCAATGCATTGGGTAAAGATTTTATATCTCATGAGATAGACATGGCTGTAACGGTAGGTTATACCGGTTCAGTGAAACAGGACTGAAACGAGGGTGACTCGGTTCAGAAATGGACTTTGTCCACTAAGATAGTCTTGGAAATGAGTCTTGACTAATAAGATATGATTCTATATGATTATGTGTGTATTCCACAAAGTTTCATGTTTTAAGTTATGATTATTGGGATTTCATTTCACTACTATGATTTATCCCATGTTATGAAATTATGCTCTCTTTTTCAGGTTAAGATTTCCAAAATGTTATGTTCTTATGAAAATGATGTGATTGATATTTCTTTTGTTTACCCTTACTGAGCATTTGATCTCACCATTTTATGTTTTCTTTTCCCCAGGATATAAAGAATTGTTTTAGGTAAAAAAAGGAAGATCTTTATGGGAGATGTTGAAGATCTTTCACCACGATTAGAAGATTATATTCCGAGTTTCCAAAGACACTAAACTATTACGATCCTTGTGTGTGTGTTTTTTTTATGTACTAAGTATTCCACAAAAGTAATGTAATTTCAATGTACGTTAATATTCGGGTCTCTACAGTGCTACCTTGTTCTATTATACCAATTCCATGCCCATACACAATGATTTGGGGTGGGGATATATCCAAATCCTCGACAAAATACCCATGGACACTAGGCATAGTCATACATCCATAATCAGAAAACCATAACATCTTACATGAAGGAGGTTTATCAATTTTTCATGCATCATACTACAACACATCGCCTAGGTTATTCAAAGACCCTAGCCCATTAAAGGATATTTATAATTCATACACAGTAACCCATTCCAAATATATTAATTGTATGAACCCAATACACTCATCACAAAATGATTATCACAATTTCCTATACCTATATACTTTTCGGATTTCTAAGAACCTCAATGAAACCTTTATGACTCTATGAAGGTCCATCAAGCACACCAAACCATACCCAAAGTCTTTGGAGAGATTAAAAGCACACGTAATCATCCCTGTAGACTCTAGGGAGGTCATTAGCATACTGGACCTACCCAAAAAATTATGGGGAGGTCACATTCACATGAAATCACATAGGGTATAGAACCTATTAAATAACTCTCCATGTGATATAAGGGTTCAAGTCAATTGAGACCTATCCCCTCATTACAACACTATCAACATCACCATCATAGTTCTCTCTTGTTCCTTTATACCCATCACTGCCTCTACTAATCAATACTTTCACACAACCCACAACCCTGGGGGAAAACCCTACACAATGTCTCCATTGACCAAGACCTAATATCCCAATTCATGTTCCTGTCAAGATTTCTTAAAACCACTCATCCCACTATCCAAGGGCCTCCCTTTTCAATTCACTCTGCCACCCTTGACATCTCGAGGATATGTTTTGAACAAGCCCACGACCCACATCGGGGTCTTATATCACATATTATAATGTAGAACTCTCCACCCATCACCTATTGGAAAACCCTCTACATCACTCCTCATCTGGTACTGAAGTGTTTGTCCCACTCGTAATTCAAATCAATCCTCATACCATACTTAATATGGTTTCACACTTCAAGGATGAGATGTACGAATGTACCACCTATCGTCACTAGGCTTAAGACTCTAAAACCCTTCCAAAAATACCTAGGATAAAAACATAAGGATACCCACGTTCTATATCAATCCCCAATACCTATAAAAGATCTCAAATTAACTAACCTATTATTCTCTAACCATATCAACATAATCACTTGGTGATTCCAACATCAGTGTGTTAATGAGCATTTATCTCAATCATAGTGGGATGAATTATATCCTATATCCTCTCATTTTCCACTAATGATCCCTAACTTCTCTACCCAAAACCATGAAACATTTAATTAGTAGGAAATCAATCAAAAATATGTATATGAATTTTATACTAATGGGACCACCCACCACCATCCAGGAGTTACCATCCTCTACAAGCTCTACCAAGACTATTTGTGCCTTAAAATATCACATACTACCAATAGAGATCTTAACACTGATCATACCACATAAATAATTCTTTATATAAATTTTAAAAAGAATATTTAATTTAAAAAACATTTATAATTGAAAAAAATTATTGGGAACCACCATCACATTGAAACCATGAAAAACCACTAATATAAAGTTAATGTCACGTCACTAACACTATCTTAACCAAAATACCTATAATAAGACTCCCAAATAACCATTTATTTAAAATATTTCAAATAAAAACCATAAATTAATGTGGTTAGTGAGTTAACTCAACTAAAATAAAAAACGATTTTTGGTCCACCTGTGTGGTCCTCTTATATCAAACTTGCACATAATCCTCATAATAGTTGGTCAAATTCTCCATGGTCTAGTTTAATATTCTTTAAAACCCTATAAAAATTAGATTGAAATATATGGAAAATTAATAGAAACCAAAAAAGGAAACTAGGGGAAGAGATTAACCAAAATTACATCCAGAATACCTAGAAAACCATCCCCATTAATGGGGATCAAAGGAGGTGGATGGTCATCTATTTATCCCCTCTCATGAGTTTTTTGTTAGAAAAAAGTAAAAAATTTCGGATAATACCCCTTTTTAATTAAAAAACATTAAATATCATTTCACATCATGAACCAATGATTTATTCCATGAACCACCTTGGAAGGGGACCAACTAGCCCTCTATCCCAAAAAGTCACATCATGATGTCCGAATTCATGGCATGAATGGCCTAAAATAGCTCCTTTGTTGTAGTCCGACCACCCATCCTTCTTCTGATTTTATCTCGAACCCCCATGGCTGACCCAAACCTGAAAAACCCATCCATCAAAAATCATTTTATGAAGTTCAAACCCTCATATTATTAGTTCAAGTCATTGATCTCAAATGAAACTACATACCATATAAAAATTTTAATATACTTTGGGAATTTACAACTCATAAAAATGTTGGTTGTTATAAACTCTCCACCATAATGATTCTTCTCATCTAGAAGTAGTGGGACTCTTATAAACCCATATCCAAACCAAACTATTTTTTCATTCATTAATAACTCTCCATATTCTATTTATGATCACCAAATCCACTTATACTGCAACACTTCAAACACTAATAATACTTGTCAATAGAAATCAAGCCGACCACTTTCCACAAACACCAACGCTGAGAGAGTGCTAATTGTGCCCATCTATCCTAAAACTCCATGATGTCTCACCTAGTTAATCTTGTGTTTTATTATGATCCCAACTATATGGATACATTAAAAATATCTTATTATAATCCATGGTACTCACCAACATAAGAATATACAACCAAAAATTCTCTTCTATTTGTCCAAAAACTTACCAACCACGTTCCAAACAACACTCTTGATATTGTGCCCTCCTAACCAAATCCAAATCCATTTAAAATCACTATTTCGACCCCCTTCAGCTCAATTTTCCTAAAATTTATTTGTCTCACCTATCAATGTTTCCTTAAAAAGAACTCATGCATTTAACATAACATTTTTTTCTAATAATCCACACACATAGGGTCCTGCTCAAACATCAATCCATGTTACAAGATTCTCTATTTTTCATAATAATTTTCATCCAAGTGGACACTATCGTGACATTTCATATCATGAATCACCCCCTAAATCATGAAAACAATTAGGTTCATCGCATAAAACATGTCATGAAATGTGTTCACCCCTTGAAATAGGATTCAAAACATTATTAACCCCAAAAACCATGCACAAAATCATGATTCACCACATGAATCACCCTCAAATCACTCTAAATTTCATTGAGCCTAATGAAAATCAACTACTCTAAAAAACAATAAATCCAAATTATAATTGAGTATTTCCATAATAAATGTATATAAATGTATTTTATGACATAATGGTACCCCAGTTCCACATAAACCATTTATTGACTAGTCTTGTCAAACTCATAACCCTTCAATGAAGATAGTCATTCACCTAAAATAGGGATGAAACTATTTTCTATTTGAGGATCATTTTCATCACATGAGGAACCCAAAAACCAAAATATGAAGCTTGTACTTTTCCCATCACTTAATATAAATACTAGACATGGTGATACCACTCTTACGTAAGAATCAACACCAACAAACACTTGTTCACAGGACACTAAGAATGGAATCCTTGATTTTCAATGATCCATCATCAGTTTAGATCACATCCTACAATAAAAAATGGTTCAATCCCCACCATATGGAATATGATACAAATATCTACAATTATTGACCAAATTTGTCTCGAAATCATTCCTCTTGCAAATTCCTTCCTTAGAACAACCTCAATTCGGTCATATCATTGTACCCACTTGACCAATGATGCCACCGCTCACCATAGAGAGAAATATCATGTTTCACAAAACCCTCGGACTCCACAACTGTGAATACATACTCACTTTACTTCCACCAAAATACTACTCATGTTCATCTATTACCCAAATAAATTCCAGTAGTCCCATACATTTTCCATTCCCTAATTTTCAACTCGAATGGTTTTACATGTACCCAATGTAGACACTTCCCTGTAAAATTGTTTTTCTCAAAATTTATATAAATTGTTACTATCATCTTCAACATGAGGTTCCACCGATAACACTATCAATATTAACTACTCATGACTCAACAGACTATAATTTGAAATTGATTATTGTATACTCTATTGTAACCGCATTGCACAACCATACTCATTCTCTCATCAGTCACGTCTCATCTAGCCATTGCTCATATACGTAACTTGATGACCATGCCCCACGATCACATCATTTTGTTACCAAATCCTAGGTAATATGAACCATTCCATGGAAAACCACACTATCACCCACAATATAGGCATCATTCAAAAATCATGAATATTTATTCATGCTTCTAATGTGACATAACAAAGAGAATCCTTATTACCATGGGTCCAAGAATTAAAATTATTATACCCTCAAACCTCAATATAAATACATGGAAAAATTCCAGAACTTCATATTTTAATTGGAAATGAATTTTTCATTCCATTCCTCAACCAATATAGGTTTCTCATACCATATCTACATTTGGATAATAGAATTCCACCAGCAAGGTATATGGAAAAAGTGAAACATATATTATTTTTAAAACTTTATATTCCAATTACCCATTATGGTTCATATAAATTGGTAAGACCATGCCTATCCTTAACTTAATACTAATGAATTATATTCCTATACCAAACCCCCAAGGGTTTCATTATTGTGGCGTCAAATTCCCATATTAAGCCATTAAGTGTCCCCAGACATACCTTGATGAAGGGATTATATTTCTGTCATGGGTAAACCTTATGTACTAGGACCCATATGTACTTCCAATTGAGAAAATACATTGGTTCATCTAATTATAAGTAAAACAACATGTAAAATTATAAAACACCATAAATGTTGTCTTTGACACTTTAAATAGTTGAAGCTATTGAGCAAAGTATTGTTTTCAACAATACATATTAATGTTATTTAAAGGGGGAGATTATTGAAAATAATACTCTGTCTCTTTATGATAATTTTGATGCTCACAAATACCTTTAGTTATTTTCTAATGATTTTATTTAGTATTTTGTATGAATTTATTAATTTATTTTACTCTTGAAATAACGAGAATTTATTACTTAGCGCGGAATCTACTTTAGCGCGTTCTGAATCCCTGTTCATACCCTACATGGTTAAACGTAGCATAAGGATGAAAAATGTGTATACTTTTTGAGATAAGAGAAAAGTATGGTTAAACAACCATACGTTTTCAGCAAAGTATGGAAGAAGAATCTTATGTTAGGAGGGAACCTTAAGTTTTGGTTATCAGCAAAGTATGGACGGAAAACCATACATAAATATGAAACGTTACGTTTGTTTCTCAAAAGTATGGTTCATCAACCTTACTTTTGTGAACAACAATATGTTCTTGGAAAAGTATGGATCAAGTAAAAGTATGGATCATTTACCGTACGTTTGAGAGTTGAAGAAAAATTATTGATGATCAACCCTACATTTATGTTCAACCTTACGTTGTCAACCTTATATTTGAAGACTATGTCACGAACCCTACGTTTGGAGGCCACGTCATCAACCTTACATTTGGCGTCGGAAATTTTGAAAGACGATATTTTTTATGCAGCAGTCAACAAGCTGATTATTGTGCGGATTTCAATCTGAATTTAAAGTCATTTTTAAAATATGACTATGAGTGATTCAGAGTCGTTTTATCAATGGATTTGAGATCAAATTAAAAGGATCTTTTTATGCTGAGTCTTAAGGGAAGTTACGAATTCTCTATAAATTCAAATTTTTATGAATATCATGAATCAGAAGGCGACTTTTATGGATCTAAATGTGCAGGAGATATGCTCAGCTTTATTATATATGTTCTATCTGAAAACACCAAGTACGTCTGTGTATGATGATCGATCTATTATTGAAAAAGGTGGAAAACATAGACTACAAATATTCACATTGATCCATTGATTCAAAAGGAGTGTCAAATCTCTGTTTGTTCAAGAAGAAGGAACTCGATAGAAGATTCACTTGTTCTGCCTTGAATATCTATTGTGGATTTACTACTGCTGATGTTGTGAACTATATCTCTATATCTATTGCAACTGGATCGACTCAGAACATCTTCGACTTGAAAATCAATATTTCTAGAGACTTCGATCCATCTGCTGTCAATTGAATTCTGTTGCAATTGTGAATATCAACTAGAAAATTTCTTTCTGAAATTATTTTTATTCTTGAGTAACCAGCTTCTCGTTCTAAGCTGTGTAGGTTCGTGTTTGAACCAGAAGGATTTGTTTTTCCTTGAATTGTAAAGGTGTCAACTTCCTGTACTCATTTGTGAATTGGTCTCTGGAAAAGAGTAGCAGATAGTGAAAATCAACAAGCTTGTGGAGTTGAGAGTTGGTGGAGTGGACTAGGGTCCTTTTGTTCCCCGAACCACTATACATCTTTATGTTCCTATTTTTACTAATTCCACTACACGATCAAATCTGATAAAGTATAAAGGAAAGAACTCATTCAATCAAAGATTTATCGATAAATTTCAAAAGACACCATTCACCTCCCTCTTGTGTATAATTTGTAGATTCAGATCCAATAATTGGTATCAGAGGAGGAGCTCCTGATAGAGCCTTAGCAAGCAAGAAGCATTTAAAGATTATACAATAGAGCATCATGAATGATACAAGAGAAGGGATGTCAATGGTCAGAGCACCATATTTTAATGGAGAAAACTATGGTTACTGGAAATCATGCATGATAATATATCTGAAAAATCTCGGATATAGAGTCTATTCAAAGATTTTGACTCCTTATGAAATTTTTGAAAATACTGAAACATGGAGTGCTGCTACAGAGGCAGAGTATGATATGAATTCGAAGGCTATAAAGGCAATTATCTGCTGTCTAGGACCAGATGAATTTAACATAGTATCTCAGTGCCCGACAACATATGAGATGTGGCAAACAATAGAAGTGGCATATGAAGGAACAGACAATGTGAGACAAATGAGATATGCAACTGCAAAACTGAAATTTGATACTATCAGAATGGTTGAAGGTGAAATCATTACCCAAATGAATGGGAGATTGACAGAAATTGTCAATAATATAACAGCTCTAGGAGAACCTATCAAGCAGGCTGATCAAGCATTAAAAGTACTGAGGGTACTTCCTATTCAATGGAATGGTATATCTGCTGCAACAGACAATAAACTCATGTCAAAGATCTAACCATGAGAGAGTTGATTGGTACACTAAAGATTTATGAAGCTGAAATGAAAGATGAGGCTAATGAACATAATGTTCTTATCAAAAGATAAGATACTTCATTAAAAGTAACATCACAAAAAAATAATAGAAAGCTAAATAATAGATAAGTCAAAGCTAAATTAGAGAGCTCTAACTCATCAAACTCAGATGAAGAACTGGCTCAGCTAGCCAGGAAATTTAGAAAGTTCTACAGCAATAAAAGAGTCTTCAAAAAATCTTTTAAGAGAGATGATAAAGAAGTAAGTTTCTATGAATACAAGAATATGGGGCATATCAGACCAGATTTCCTACAATTGAAAGATGCAATGAAGAAGAAATTATTTAAAAGAAATGACTTTGAGTAGAAATACAAGGAAGTTATGAAAGCCACATGGAGTGTATATGAAGATTCCAGTAGCTCTCCTGAATCAAGATTAGAAAAAGAAGAATTCAATCAAAAGGAAAATATGTGTTTCATTGCAGAAACTAATAAGGTACACTCATATTACTCCTCTGAATCAAAAAATGAATCAAATTCTGTATCAAGCTATACAAATGAAAAACTTGCAGCGTACTGCAATTTTTTTGATGAAATATATGACTCACTGTTTAAGAAACATAAGTCACTAAAAAATAAACATAAATCCATTTCATATGAAAGAAATACAATGTTGAAACAACATAAGGAATTAACTGATAAATACAATTCTATTAACACTAACTATATTAATTTTGAATCAAGAATAAAAATGCTGAAGGATGAAGCAGAATCTTACAAATAGGATGCATTGGTTTTTATAAAAGGAAATAATTCATTAAATGAAATTCTTGGAAGAAGTATCATTAAAAAGGAGAGATTTGGAATTGGCAGTAAAAAGAAAAACCAAATCTATATAAAAATTATTTTGTTCCTAGCTCTAAAAAGGTTAATTGTAGCTTTTATGGGACAAAGGGACCTATAGCTAAAAACTATTTCTTAAGACAACCTCAAATTTGTGGTATTATGAAATCCTATATTTGAAAAGACTTATATGATTCGGCTAATTTTAAAAGAAAAAAGCAAATCTGGATACCCAGATCATTGCTAGTTAACACCCCTAGACCCAAAAAAATATGGGTACCAAAGCAATCTGTTTAAATGTCTTTGCAGGTAGCAGGCCACCAAAGAAGAAAATATATATGGTACATGGATAGTGGCTGACCAAGACATATGAGTGGAAACTCATTGAATTTTTCTTCACTCACTCAAAAGGAAGGAAGACTTCACACATTTGGTGACAATTCCAAAGGAAAAGTCATTGGCATTGGAACTGTTGGAGATCCAAAAATAGTCTCAATCAACAAAGTACTTTATGTACAAGGATTAAAACACAACCTGATAAGTATCTCTCAACTCTATGATGATGGATATACTGTTGATTTTACTGACAATTGATTTACTATTTGTAAAGATAAACTGTTTAAATTTGAAGCACCAAGAACTCAAAATTTATATACTTTGGATTTAAATTTCTTGTGTAAACAACAAGTAAACTGCTTGAATACTAAAGTAAGTGAATCGTGGATCTGGCATAGGATACTTAGACATTGAAATTTATTTGTTTTACATAAGTTATCTAAGAAATATTTAGTTTCTGATTTACCGAGACTCAAATTTGAAAGTGACAGATTTTGTGATGCATGTCAACTTGGCAAGCAACACAAATCATCCTTCAAATCTATTAATAAGGTTTCTACCTCTAAACTTCTAGAACTTATTCATATGAATTTTTTTGGACCCTCAAGAGTAGCATGCTTAGATGTTAAATTATATGTATATGTTTTAGTTGATGACTATTCAATATTTACATGGATTTTCTATTTGAAATTTTAAAATGAATCTTTTACTTTATTTGAATGTTTCTATAAATCTGTTCAAAATGAAAAGGGTTCAATATAATCTCATTGAGAAGTGATCATGGTGGAGAATTTGAGAATCTGGAATTTAATTCCTTTTGCTCAAATATGGGTATTAAACACACCTTCTCTACACCAAGAACACCTCAACAAAATGGGACTGTAGAAATAAGAAATATAACTATTCAAGAAATGGCTAGAACTATGTTAAATGAATATAGCCTACCTATATATTTCTACGCAGAAGCTTTGAATAAAGCGTGTTATGTAATTAATATAGTTTTAATTAGACCTTTTTTGAAAAAGACACCCTATGAACTATGGAATAACAGAAAACCTAATGTAAATTACTTTAAAGTTTTTCGATGCAAGGTTTACATATTAAACACCAAGGATAATCTTGGTAAGTTCGATCCAAAATATGATGAAGGTATTTTCTTAGGATATTCTACTACCTCCAAAGCTTATAGAGTTTATAATAAGAAGTCAAGAATTGTTGAAGAATCAGTTCATGTGAAATTTAATGAATCTGATACCTTTGAGAAAAGGACAGAACAAATGGATGAACTTGACTCTAATGATAACATGAGACTTGAGAACGTAAAGAATGATAATGATATAAAAGAAATTAAGTCCAGTTCAGAGGAACATGATACTGAAGAACCTTTAAATATATTACCTAGACAGTCTAGAACCCTGAAGAATCTCCCTTTAAAAACTATAATAGGTGACCTAGAAACTGTTGTTCAAACTAGAAGAAACTTAGGAAACCTAGTGGAATTCTCTGCCTTCCTATCTCAACAAGAACCCAAGACCATAGAAGAAGCTTTAGATGATGATAGTTGGGTAATAGCAATGCAAGAAGAATTAAACCAGTTTAAAAGAAATGAAGTTTGGGATTTAGTGGAAAGAACTAAGAATTATCCTGTAATAGGAACCAAATGGGTCTTTAGAAATAATCCAGATGATCAAGGCACAATAACTAGAAATAAAGAAATATTAGTAGCTAAAGGATATAATCAAGAAGAAGGAATAGATTATGATGTGACTTTTTCACCTGTAGCTAGGTTAGAATCCATTATAATCTTTTTAGCATATGCATCTTATATTAATTTTAAATTATTTCAGATGGATGTTAAATCTGACATTTTAAATGGTTATTTAATGGAGGAAGTTTATGTTGAGCAACCTCCTGGTTTTGAAGACTCTCAAAAACCTGATTCTGTTTTTAAACTTACTAAAGCTATTTATGGCCTTAAACAAGCACCTAGAGCTTGGTATGAAATATTAATTTCTTTTCTTTTGAAAAATGATTTTACTATTGGAATGGCAGACCCAACACTCTTTAAGAAAACTGTGAAAAATAAAGTTTTATTGGTTCAAATTTTTGTTGATGATGTAATCTTTGGATCAACTAATAAAACTCTTTGTCAGGAATTTTCAAAATTAATGCAAGAAGAATTTGAAATGAGTATGATGGGAGAATTAAATTTCTTCTTGGGTCTTCAAATATTTCAAAAATATTTTGGAAATGTTTTAAATCAAAGAAAATACATTACTGATTTACTTAAGAAATTTGGACTTGAAAATAGCAAGCCATTTACAACTCCTTTGTGTACTAATATGAAACTTGATTTGGATGAAACCGAGAAATCAGTTGAAAAAAAGTTATATAGAGGTATGATTGGTGGTTTGTTATATCTTACTACTAGCAGGCCAGATATAATGTATTCAGTATGTCTTTGTGATAGATTTCAATCAAATCCTCAAGAATATCATCTAACTGTTGTTAAAAGAGTTTTTAGATATTTAAAAGGAACTATTTTTCAATATCTTCTTTATCCTAAAACTTATGATTTAAATTTAAATTCATATTCAGATGCTGACTTTGGAAGTTATAGATTAGATAGAAAATGTACATCAGGAACATGTCACTTTTTAAGAATGTCTTTAGTATCATGGTCTAGTAAAAAAAACATTCAGTTGCCCTGTCAACAACTAAGGAAGAATATGTTTCTGCTGGCTGTTGTTGTGCACTAGTGTTGTGGATAAAAAATACTCCAATGGACTTTGGATTGAATTTTAATAATACACCTATTTTATGTGATAATACAAGTGCAATTAATATTTCAAAAAATCTTGTTAGTCATTCTAGAACTAAACACATTGATATATGGAATCAATTTTTAAGAGATCGTGTTATTAAAAAGGATATATTTTTAGAATTTATAAATACTAAAATTCAATTAGCAGATATTTTTACTAAACCACTTCCCACTGCCAGCATTGATTTTATTAAGGGGGAGCTAGGTTTATTTAATTTTAAATAATTTTTATTTTTATTTACTTTTATTTATTTTTGTAAATTTTATTTTGTTTTTTGAATACTGTTTATGTTTTTATTTCTCCCCATATGAAAATTTTATTTGTTTTAAATATATGTAATGATTAGTGATTACACGGGAATCAAGGCTATTAGAGCCTTTTCATCTTCTAAACCATTTCACTTCTATTGAACCTCTTTCAAAACCCGAAAATCGCACTTATGCTCCTAAACCTTAATCTTTGAACCTATGAAACCTTAATCTGCATACCTTCAAAGATTCTTGCAAAGATGGTTAGAACTAAAAGAGACAGTCAAGCCAATCCAAGCAATGCCAAGAGACAACGCACCGAGGGAAGAAAAATTTTACAGGGCAAGGTAATCGATCTCGACTGGTTATTTCAGACAAATCTGTTGTTGAAGCAAGTGATGTCGTTTCAGAATCTTGAACAGCTATTCAACAGTGAAAATACAGAATTTCTATATGAATTAGAGCTTAGATACTTCTTCAAATCTGTACAGCTTAGTCTGGGAGATACCAAGGATAGTATAATGGCTAAGATAAAGGATAGGGATTTCTCAATCTCATCAGTAGAGATTAGTCAGATTCTTAACTGCCCTCATGAGGGAGTTTTTCATTTCTATTTGAAAAATATTGGAGATTATTTGCATAAATCTTAGGACATCATGTCTTTTATTTTTGGTACTAAGATAATAAAGAAAATGTTTGTCCAGGATTTGGATCCTGATCAGAATATTTTGTTCAAATTTATTCCGACTGGAATAGCACCAAGAATGGCATAAATGGAGAATATTTTTTACCCTGATATGTATATAATGTTTCTTATGTTAAGATATATTAAGTAAAAATATCTAAGATACATGGTAAGGTATCTCAATTACTGCTGTCAAAGCGAGGGGCGGATGAATTTATACCCTTTTGTTCAATTTATTTCTAAACTGCTGTTTAAGAAAGACATGGTGAGATTAGTGGATGCTCGAGTAAATTTTCATCACAGTAATACGTTTAATGGTGGAACTTTAAGGAAGGTTGGATATTTCTAGAGCACAATTAAAGGAAAACTTTTTGCAGTAGGAGCTGAGGAAGACTCAGAGAGTGCTCAGGCTCAACCTGCTAAGTCCAAGGAGGGACAAGCTGAATCCAGAGTCAGCAATGTAGCAAGAAGGATTCGCTTCGAAGTGGAAGATGTCGAGGAAGATTGAAGTCAGGAAGAACTTCAATAAAAAAGAAAGAGACATGTCAATGAGGAAGTTACTTCCCCTACTTTGGAAACAACAACAGAATCTTTATTTTGTTATAATTTTGTAAGAGAGGTTGTTGTTGATAAGATCATGGAAGATGTTAGTGAAAGGAAAGCGCCAGTAGAGGGACCAGGAGCTCAAGAAGAAGCTCAAAGGAAGAATCAGGAATAGATTGTAGCTGATGTTGAAGTTGCAATTCAACAGGAACAAGAGATGGAGGTAGTGCCTGGTGAAGAAGTGGCCAGACCTCAGGAAACCACTGAAGATATTGTTCTTGAAGACCCAGTGGAAGGCCTAGATGCTGATGTTTGTGGTGAGCATGCTTCTGAATCTCACACAAAGGCACTTCAAGAGGATTTTTCTGTGGAGGAGTTTGATAACTCTAAGGAAAAATCTATGGACCAACCTTCTCAGTATAGAGAAAATGAAAAATCTGACGCTGAATCATTTTATTTTTACTACTGCATCAACTAGAGCATGTCAATTTGAATCAAGCACAGGGTGCATCTGATTCAAGGAAAGAAGAAGTTGAAGAACTGTATAGAAAATTATCTCAGTTGGAATCTGAGAATGTCATTCTGAGAAATGCCTTAGACTTATAACATTTGAAGTTTCAAAAGCTAAAGGAGTTTACAGTCTCGAGGCAGGAAGTTGAAATGTTTAAAGAGGATATTTTGACTGTTGTTGTACAATTGAAATCTGAAATGGTTATGAATTCATATTTATCAGATCTGAAGTCGTTTATGGAGAACCAATTTGCATCAGTTGAAAATAGTGTTGTTAGTGGATCAATTACTTCACCTGATTTAATCAAAAGGTTTGAAGCTATCACAATTGTGATGATCAACATGAATGATGGGTTACAAGATCTTTAATGTATCAGTTCTCATTTATCAGTGTTGCTGGAAAATCAGATGTTCATAGTGGATCAACTGACATCTAGTGAACCATCAATCAGAATCCTATTAAATCAGTTGTTAGAGAAGCTGTCAGTGTTTTTTGAAAAAGAGGAAAGGATTCATGAGTTTTTTAAAGTCAATTTAATAGAGGATATTCATATGACTCAAGATAACATAGAGATCATTATCAAACATGGAGATGGGATGATGAAAAGACTTCAGGAATAGTTTATAGAAATCAAGTCTGCAATCCAGAGGAGATAGACCCCCTTGTCTATCTTACCTGAACCTTAATTCCTGTGTATGTCATTTTCATGTATATACATCTATTTTTGAATGAAAATTTCCTTCATTATTTTTTTTCTATCTCTATTTGTTTTACTAACTTAATTTTTGAAATGCCAGTACTCCAGATATAATTATTGATAAACAATTAATAATAAGCATTTACCTATAGATCAGTGCAATATTAAAAGTGTTAAAATCCATGATTTTTTCATTCATTTTGATATCAAAATAAGGGGGAGAATTTTGATTAACACAACATCAAAAAGGGGGAGAATTAATTTTATTTAGGGGGAGAATTAAATGATAAATTTGGATTTATAATTATCTTTTTGGTGGAGATGTTTTTATTTAAAACTTTATGTATCTAATTTTGAAATTTATTTTTTTTAAAATAAATTTAATTATTTTATTGGTTTTCTGATCATCAAAAAGGGGGATATTATTGAGCAAAGTATTTTTTCAACAAAACATATTAATGTTATTTAAAGTGGGAGATTATTGAAAATAATACTCTTTCTCTTTATGATAATTTTGATGCTCCACAAATACCCATAGTTATTTTCTAATGATTTTATTTAGTATTTTGTAGGAATTTATTAATTTATTTTACTCATGAAATAACGATAATTTATTACTTAGAGCAGAATCTGTTTAGCGCGTTCTGGAATCACTGTTCAAACCCTACATGGATAAATGTAGCATAAGGATGAAAAGCGTGTATACTTTTTGAGATAAGAGAAAAGTATGGTTAAATAACCATACGTTTTCAACAACGTATGGAAGAAGAACCTTACGTTAGGTGGGAACCTTACGTTTTGGTTATCAGAAAAGTATGGATGGAAAACCATACGTAAATACTAAACGTTACGTTTGTTTCTCAAAAGTATGGTTCATCAACCTTACTTTTGTGAACAACCATACGTTCTTTGAAAAGTATGGATCAAGTAAAAGTATGGATCTTTTACCGTACGTTTGAGAGTTGAAGAAAAAGTATGGATGATCAACCCTACATTTATGTTCAACCTTACGTTGTCAACCTTACGTTTGAAGACTATGTCACCAACCCTACGTTTGGAGGCCACATCATCAACCTTACGTTTGGGGTCAGAAATTTTGAAAGACGATATTTTTTATACAGTGGTCAACTAGCTGATTATTGGGCGGATTTCAATCCAGATTTAAAGTCACTTTTAAAATACGACTTTTACTGATTCAAAGTCGTTTTATCAATGTATTTAAGATCGAATAAAAAGGAGATTGTTATGCTGAGTCTTAAGGGAAGTTACAACTTCTCTGTAAAATCAAATTTTTTTGAATATCGCGAATCAGAAGGCGACATTTATGGATCTAAATGTGCAGGAGATATGCTCAGATTTATTATATATATTCTTTCTGAAAACACCAGGTACGTGTGTGTATGGTGATCAATATATTATTGAAAAAGGTGGAAAACAGAGACTGCAAATATTCACGTTGATCTGCTGACTCAAAAGGAGTGTCAAAGCTCTGTTTGTTCAAGAAGAAAGAACTCGATACAAGATTCACCTATTCTGCATCGAATATCTACTGTTGATCTACTACTGCTGAATTTGTGAACTATATCTCTATATCTATTGCAACAGGATCAACTCAGAACTGCTTCGACTTGAAAATCAATATTTCTAGAGACTTCGATCCAACTACTGTTAATTGCATTCTGTTGCAATTGTGAAGGTCAACTGGAAAATTTATTTCTGAAATTCCTTTTATTCTTGAGTAACGAGCTTCTCGTTCTAAGCGGTGTAGGTTCGTGTTTGAACCAGAAGGTTTTGTTTTTCCTTGGATTGTAAAAGTGTCAACTTCATGTACTCAGTTGTGAATTGGTCTGTGGAAGAGAGGGCCAGATAGTGAAAATCACCAAGCTCATGGAGTAGAGCGTTGGTGGAGTGGACTAGGGGCGTTCTGTTCCCCGAACCACTATACATCTTTGTATTTCTGTTTTTACTTATTCCATTGCACGATCAAATCTGATAAAGTATAAAGGACAGAACTCCTTCAATCAAAGAGTTATCGAAAAAATGAAAACGACACAATTCACCCCCCCCCCCTCTTGTGTATAATCTGTAGATTCAGATCTAACAAAACATGTTATAAAATCTATCCACACACAAGAAAGACCATGTCATGTGATTCTTACATGCCTAATATGAGTTTAGAACAAAATAATACTTCCAGTTGGATAAGATCAAAAACCATAAATAAAATCTCAATTAATAACCTCATATTCAGTAAACATCGTATCCAGATTATCTCAAAATAATAAGAATAATAATCTCATACCCTATGAAACAAGGACTTCCCCCAGAATGGTTTCTAAGATAAGCCAAACTGAGGTCTAGAAATAGATCTAAAACATTCATAGGAGTATTTTCTAACATCTCAACAAATAGTAAAAACACTGTGGCTAATTTGTTTATAGCAACCAAAAATAAACATGTAAAATACAACCATTTTGTTATTCCATGGCCTAGGGCCATTCATTAGTGCTCGATCCAAGGCACCACATTACCCCAATTATTTTTCCCTGTACACTAGAGGATTATAACCACTAATGTGGGACTAATATATATATTTATATATATATATATATACATATATTGGTGACACTATTACCTTGAATCATAGTCATAAAATAAATTGGAATTTATAAAATAATCCATAACATAATTAGAGTCAGAATAAGTTATATAAACACTATTTCATATAAAATGACTCATGTAGAAGAATACAAGAATATATATATATTGAGCTCCCACCTGGATAATCATAAATAATGAATAAATGAAATATTTAACAACTGAAACTGGCTCTTCTTCTATCCCTAGGACGTACACACCCTATATCCACATACAATCAAGATTCTCCAACCTCATCCAATGAATTTTTTATGCTCATCCTTAAAGTAGCCATAATGTCTTCATGCCCCCTAGGGGTCCCCATACAAGTTGTTAGAAATACATCTCAATAGTTTCTCACAATGTTCCCATTGTATACTCTATCATGTATGTGTATACAAGATGAAAATTAAATATTCCACAGATGTATGTTGATGTCATGTACCCACATTGCCACCATGACTCCCTATGCATCAGGTCACCCTATGCTAACCAGGTTATAATGACACTAGGTCAAACCTAAATAGAACCCATGATAGAATCCTCCTTATCTTGATACCACATTCCACTATATTGATCCTCATATTGTACCTGGATACTTAGGGTAGGGTGAAAAGAATAATATCAACCCAATATCCACAAACACTAAGATGATCTTGTATCCATAAGCCTTGATGTAATGCCCCGAGCCCAAAAGCCTGGATTCGGTGCATTATTTTAAAATATTGACATGATTACCAGGAATCAAGTCCTAAAGGGCCTATTGGTTTGGTAGTCTTGGAAAATAAATTACATACATTAACTTTACATTATGATTTCAAACATAAAATACAGAATAGTTAGTTCTTTAAGAACCCCATTATTCTCTTTAACTTAAATCTACCTATCAATCATAATATACTTATTAGAATCTTGGGAAAATAAAACATAAGAAATGGGTGAGTTCAGATGCTCAGTAAGGGTAAATAATTTAGCAGAAGATATATACTTTTAAGGCAAGATGTGTAACAAAAACAAAAACCTTTTTAACATAATCATGAACATAATATGGAAAAAATAAATCAAACATAATCATATAAACATGCACATGGATATTCAACAAGTTGAATAATCACATTTAATAATTAATTTCACAATGAGGGAATGTATAACACCGGACATCATTACTACATAGTCAAGGCCTTCTGCCTAGACAACAAATAAATTTTTTCCAAGACCTTATGCCAAGACACTAGTTTGCCTCATGAGACCTATCGATATATCTAGGGGCAATAGTAGGCCCCACTCGTCACTTACTAAGCCCACTTCATTCCTCATATTAAAATGATGAAACATAACATAAACATTTGTATTAAAACAAGCATACGAAATGTCAATACTTCAACCATAAACCATGAATGGTATAAAAATTGCACATCCACAGTCAAACATATCATAACTCATTCGATACAATATGGAATATTGTATTATAATAAATCAAACTTAATCAGAAATAATATCCAGTAACGAATGTTGACCTAGTTGAAAATGGTCAGTAAAACATTTTGAGAAAAATACATGTTTTTGTGAAATCATTTAAAAATCACACATTTATAAAGGATGTAATTTAAAATATATTTTTGAATCAAATTTTTCCATACCACTTTGATACTTTTGACACTAATTATCATTTTAATACAATAATGTCCATATAAATAAATCCTAAAACCATTTTGAAAACTTTGACATTAATGAGAAAGATTTAGAAGAATAAATATATAAAACATTTAAAATTATGTTTTAGTTAAAGATTGAATTTAAAGAATCATTTTGAAATGTATTTTATGAAACATGGAAATGGATAAGAAATGTGTCCTAGAAAATACTTATACATAAACAATCTCAGATAATAAGGAGATTGAATAATTAACCCTTACCTTGCACTTTACTTTGGTCGAGGGTACGTTTAACCTCCTCTATAATGACCATAGTATGTTATTAAATTATACTAGAACCATATTTATATTTATTATATCATTCATGATTTATTCATGACTTTATAAAACCCATTTAATAATGATTTCCATGTTAAATTAACATTTCGATTAATAATCACTTTCTTTATCGTATGTGTTTTAACTTGTTATTCTTGATCAAATAATTTAGATCATGAATTAAAAAATTAAAGAATATAATAAATTATTTATATATAATATGTATTTATAATATATATATGTATAATAGATAGATATATGAAGTGGAAAAAACCATTTATGTAGATGGTAGGTCGTACGTACACATAAACAGTGTTTATGTTTTCATATCGTATTGAATGGAAGTAGGTGAATAAGATATATGTAAATACACACACACACACACACATATATATATTCAGTATTATTATAATTTTATATATTATATACTTATTAATAATATATATATTTATAATCATCATTGATTGGTGAACCTGAAAAGAAATCCCATCGCATCATAGAGACGGTAAGTTGTACGTACACACGAGCGACAATATATTGACTTAATGATTAAAAGGTGTGGAATTGGATGGTATATTAATTGTACATATAAATTATAAATTATATTGTTATTTTTATTATTTATAAACATATTACTCGTCATTATATCCATCCAAATAACATAGTGTTGAATAACAAATTACACCACAACGTGGAGACAGTAAGCCTTGCGTATGTACGCATGGTGACATTACCATTCATAGGATGGATAGAATAATGAATATAGATTTACCATATTTATAATAACATAAAATATTGTATAAGGTATTGGTGTTATTATTTTGTTATGGAAATAACAAATAAATAGAAATTGGAATAAGAAAAGAGCTTTGAAAGATGCGATAAAATAATTACCTCTTCTTTGTGTGTTTCCTTTTAATTTCAGAAAAAGGTATCCTTAGGTTGGAATTATGCTCAATAGGAGGCCTATAGGATGAATTTAGGTAAGTTTTTAGGACATTTGGGTAAGTATTTGCTGAGCCAAATGGCTTTGGAGTTGTGATTTTTACAGAAGGGGAAGTACCCTTTTATAAGAGGGGTGAGGTTCACTTTTGGAAAAGCTAGAATTATTATTTAATTATTCAATAATATTAGGTTTATAATGGTTCAAAATGAATTTATTTAGAGAATTATGAGGTTTTGGGTCTAAATACAATCAACCAATAGGTTTTATAAGAGTTTAGGTTACCATATTAACCTTATCTTTTAGATTTAACTCTTAGTTAAATAGTTTAACATTTACCATATCTTCTTGTCTTTTTATATTATATGGCTAGAATAATTACAATAAAATTCCATGAGAAACCCAAGTGGTTAATTAATGACATATATATCATTATAAGATTACTTTGGTTGAACCCTATATTTTTAGGACTATTACATAATTTAATAATACAGTATTTGTTTTAGAAACCCATTTATGTGAACTTTTACACTATTTTGTATTTGGTTTTTGTAAAAGTCATACCTACATTATTACTTCAAAAAAATGTCATTGAATCAACCCTAAAATTTGATATTATTCTAGAAAATTCTTGTATGGCATCAAAATCTAAAATTTACATTTATTTTTATATTTATAATATCAATTATTTTAATCTTTCATTGCTAAAGTAATTACACCATCATCATTGTGTCCTAAATAAATTTATCTATTTAATATATAAAAATAATAAATAAAATAAAATTATAGAAGAAATCGTTTTATTTTTATAATGAATATTTATAGTCAAATTTATCTTATGTATCACCCTATATTAAAAGTGCTTTAGTTATTAAACATTGAATTTAACACTTTTAACTCTTCTTTAAATATAATAATAATAAATGTCCAAATCTAATCCAAGTGCACCAAAAGGATCATATTTTATTCCTATCAATGTATTTGGTATAAATAAACATATTCAATAGAATTAAGACATGTGTTAGGATAATTATAATATCATTTTTACCTTTAATTAACCTATTTACTTTTAACAGTGGTAAATAATAGTCAAAAGTTATTATTCACCAAATATTATTTTCATATTGTTGAACGAAATTTTACATACTGATGTCATCCATGTTTCTTGGATTTTTTAATTCAATTCATAGAAGAGGTAAAATTACATTTTATGCAAATTTGCAAATGTACCTAGAATGTGGGTAAAAAACGTTAAACATTTCAATAAAATTTGATGCATTAAATTTTATAATAAAACGACTCCAATGAATTAAATAGATCTTATATAGGTATTATATATCAATTTTTAATTAAAATAAATTTAAATAAAATATATAATTATTTAAATAAAAAGACAGTTTTAAATAATAACGCATTGTTTTTCACTATTCATCAAAAATTGAAAGCTTTCAGAAAAATAGAAAAAATTCACCAAAAGCTAATTCTGATATTCCGAATTCAAAAATAAAATATATTTTAACAAATTAAAAACATAGAAGTTTAATTAATTAATTTAAAATTAATTCTCATTGTCAAAACAAAAAAGCAGGTTTTTTAAAAAGTAAAAACTATCAAAAGATTGACATGTGTTTATGTCTAATTAAATATTAAATTACAAATAATGAACTATATTGCATTAAATGATAAAAATATAATCTAATTATACATCCAATCCATTCAAATGTAAAATTTAACACTATAAATTATTTTGATTAAAAAAGTTGTTTTCAATTAAAAGTTAGTAATTTTTACTATTCACCAAAATATGAAAGGTATTAGAAAAACACTAAAAATTTATCGAAACTAAACTTTTAGATCCCCATTATAAATAAGAAGTTTATTTTGCAAAAATTTAATATATAAAAGTGTCAAATATTGGATTTAAAAATGCTTCTCCCTTAAAAGGTGGTAAAATTGCATTTTTGAAAAAATACTTCCTTTATCTAAAAAATTGAATTTTTTCTTATATTATTTATAAAAAACACATAATATAGATTTTAAAATTATATGGAGTATATAAAATTCAAAATGCAGTTAATACAATTCATAACCTCATTTTGAACTGCTAGTTTGGTAATTCATGGTGTGCTCGAACTCGATGTTTTGTGTAGCGCTAGTTATTGAACAACTTTGAAGAGATAACATACTATGAAATATTGGGGTGTAACATTCTCCCCTCCTTCAATAAATTTCATCCTCTCAATTTGAAATTTTTCTTCGAAAATAAATGGGTAAAAATAAAAAAATACCTTTGAGGAAAACCCACATTGGAAATTCGGTTAATAAAATTTAGTCTTAATAAGAGGGAAAGGGTAATGAAAAAGTCGCCAGAAAATTATGATCTCGAATAGGAGAAAATTGGTAGAAATTAGAGACACATAATTGTTGGGAAATGTAAATATTTATGGGGAGTGATTGAGGTCATCAATCACAAATAAGTGTAAAATTGAGGGCCTCAAAGCCATCAATCTATGATGATTTAAAATATCATCAGTTCAATAAAACATAATGTATTCGGATAAAACATTTTTGATTTTAATATCCCTTACCTAATGTTTCAGAATTAATTTCATCATAGAATAATAGAGAAAAAAATATACTTAACAAGTATAGTTCTATCCTTTAACTAATTTCTATCATTAACTCATCATTCACTCTAAAATATAATAGAAATCAAAAATATTGTATTTATCTTAATCATATAGGGTTCTAAAAATAATGAATTTATAATTCATATATCAGATAATTTAAAAAAACTACATTATACAAACCAGGACATCACGTAGGTCAGTGGTAAGTGATGCACTCTTGTCGCCCTTCAGTTGTGGCTTCAAGTCTTCCAGCCTTGCAAGACACGATGGGTTGTCTCCCAACCTCAGGGATTTTCTTTTAATAAAAATCCAAAAAAAATCTTAAGAAGTGTTTTAAGCTTAAAAAAATACTATCAAATGTCCAAATTAATTCATTCAACCTTTAGACTTATCCAAAATAATTTTTTCTAATCTCACAGGCCAAAATTTTTAAGGAAGGTAAACATATTAGAGATCTCTTTTTCTACATAATAACATGTGAATACATTCATCATGTATACTCTCAAAACATGGTAACACCCTGAATTACCATAAAACCTTACTGATTACATTCATGCTCCCTTATTCCTTATAGAATACTAGATATACTCATTATATCCGAAAATTTTGTCAAATCAAACAATAATGGAACAAACAAACAATTAATTAGTTTCAAAGTAGTAAAAAATATCATATATAGTTTATCCAAATCAATCATATCTTATTACAAAATCACTACCTCAGTATCAAAACCATATTAATGTTTATCTTTCATTCAACCATGTATTTTCCAAAAAAAAATTAACTTTCTATTGAGTAACTTTTCTTAGAACCATATAATCTCAAATCCTCAATGAAATAGTACTCCAGTACAATCTTTATTTATTTCCATAATTCATATAACCAGTACATCGTTAATACAACACTCAAATGAAATAATTATTTAACAATAACATAAGAACACTAGTAATTACTCATCATATCTGGTAGTATCATTACTTGATTGTTATCCAATAACATCATTTGACGCATACTATAATGATTGGGACATTGATTTTCATAGTGTCTCAACTCCTTTCAGATGAAGCATTGTATATTTGAAACCTTTTTCTTACCCTTGCAATCACGTACATGGTATCCTTTACCTCCACACTTATAACAAAATCCCATTCCCTTCAAAAATTTACTAAGGTGATTATTTCTAGAGTTCTCATATATGGGAAAATTCTTCTTTCCCTTATTCCCTTTATCCATCTTTCTCTCTACCATAATTTTCTTCTCATTCTTCCCTTCAAAGCCATAGGGATCAGAAAATTATTTACTCATCTTATTAACACATGATACTATTTCTCCATATGATTAGAATACGCAGAAGACAATGGCTTAATATCATGAAATATAGGATCCTTATTAATCTTTGGATCATGCATATTGTTAGGGTTATCATTCCTTCTACTGGGATTCATTTCTCAACAATGGAATACACTAGGTTAGTTTATGAATCACAACGTATAATTCCAAACATGTAAAATACCTAATGAAAATTGAAAGGTTTATGCATATAATTAATAATCATGAAAATGTTTTCTTTGAGGAAGTATTTACTCATAAATCCTTTATTATGATTTTTAAATAAAATGTGAATTATCCTAATAATATCCCCCATGAGTGTTGTGACCAAGAGTGCTACAAAGCCTATTTTTGTATACCAGGATACCCCGGTTCAAGCCCAAAAATCCTTGTCAGGGTTTTCACTCCTAGGTACATCTGTTCTAGAGACACTTCTACCTAATCATATCCAGACATGGATGTATGGATTGGAAAACTCACAAAATCACTACATTACCAAAATTATAGGAAGTCCTGTTATGCTAATCCTCAATGTTTATCTTAGGGTAATGTTCTCTAATCTTAGTTTTTCTAAATCATGTTTCCAAGTTTTGTACTAAACTTCCTCTGATACCAACTGTAACTCCCCGACCCCAGAATCTCGGAGATGATGCATTATTTTAATACATTGGTATTATTACAAGGAATCAAGTCCCAAAGGACCGATCAATTTAGCAGTCTTGGAAAATAGATTACATACATTAAATTTACATTACAATGTCAAACATAAAATACATGATAGATAGTTCATTGAGAACACTTTTATTCCCTTTAGTGTGACCCTTCATATCAGTAATAATACACTTCCTGGAATCTTGGAAAAATAAAACATAAGAAAGTGGTGAGCTTAGATGCTCAGTAAGGGTAAATAGTTTAGTCGAAACAATAAACATTTAAGGAAAGATTGTAAAAAAACAACAACCTTTTCAAACATAATCTTGAACATAATATGGAAAAAATAAATCAAATATTACCATATAAACGTGAACATAGATATTCTTCTAGTTAAAGAATCACATGTAATAATTAATTTCATAATGAGGGAATGTCTAATGCCATATATTATTTCCACATAGTCAAGGCCTCGTGCCAAGATTACAAATATAATTTTTTTCAAGGCATTGTGCGAAGACACTAGTTTTTATCATGAGACCTACCGATGCATTGAGGGGCTTTAGTGATCCCCACCCGTCACTTACTAATTCCACTACATTCCTCATATGAAAATGTTGAAACATGACTAAAATATTCATACTAAAACTAGCATACGAAATGTCAATACTTCAACCATAAATGATGAAGGGTATAAAAATAACACACCACAATCCAACATATCATAACTCTTTCGATAAAATATGGAATATTGTATCATAATAAATCAACCATAATCAATAATAATATCCAGTAAAGAATGTTGATGTAGTTAAAAATGGTCAGTAAAACGTTTTGAGAGAAATATCCCTTTTTTTCAAATCATATAAAAGTCACACATTTATAAAGAAATTCATTTAAAATATATTTTTTAAACAAGGTTTCCCATAGAACATTGAAACTTTTATAAGTAATTAATATTTTAAACCAATCATGTCTATATAAATAAATCCTAAAACCATCTTGAAAACATGGACATTAATGAGAAATATTTAAAGGATTAAATATTTAAAAAATTCAAAATGATGTTTTAGTTAAATATTACCAAAAGAGAATCATTTTGAAATGTCTTTTATGAATCATGGACATTCATAAATAATATTTCTCAGAAAATACTTACACGTAAACAATCTCAGATAAAAATGAGATTGAGGAATTAACCCTTACCTTGCACTTTCCTTTGATTGAGGGTATGTTTAACCTCCTATATAAGGACCTATGTATGTTATTCAATTATACCAAAACCATATTCATATTTTTTATATCATACATGATTCATTTATGACTTTATACTACCCATTTAATAATTATTTCCATGTTAAATTAACATTTCGGGTAATAATCGCTTTCTTTATCATATGTGTTTTAACTCGTTATTCTTGATCGTATAATTTAGATAATGATTTAAAAACATCCAAAATATAAAACATTATTTACGTATAATATATATTTAAAATATAAATATGTATAATAGATAGATATATGAAATGGAAAACATTATTTATGGACACAGTAGGTCGTACGTACACATAGACGTTGTTTCTATTTTCATGTCGTATTGAACGGAAGTAAGAGAATAAGATATAAGTAAGTACACACACACACACATATATATATATATATATGGTAGAATTATTATTTAATATATTTCATACTTATTAATAATATATATTTTTATAATCATCGTTGATTGGTGAACCTGAAAATGAATCTCATCGCGTCGTGGAGGCGGTAAGCCTTACTTACACACGAGTGACAATATCATTTCCATAATGATTAAAAAGAGTAGAATTGGATGGTATATTAATTGTAAATAGAAATTATCATTTTATTTTTATTATTTATATACATATTACTCATCATTATATCCATCCAAATAGCATATTTTTGAATAACAAATTACACCACGGCGTGGAGAAGGTAAGTCGTACGTACACACGCATGGTGACATTATCATTCATAAGATGGATAGAATAATGAACATTATTGTATCATATTTATAATAACATCATAGAATGTAGAAGTTAATTTAGTATTTATTCTGGTATAGAAATAACAAAGAAATAGAAGGTGGAAGAAGAAAAGCACTTTGAAAGAGGTGATAAAATAATTACCTCTTCTTTGGGTGTTTTTTTTATTTCCAAAAAAAGGCTCCTTGGGTTGGCTTTCTATAAAGGGAAGGCCTCTAGGTTTAATTTTGGGATGTTAAGATGAGATTTGGGCAAGTGTTGGCTGAGCTGAATTGCTTTGGAGTTGTGATTTTGAGAGAATGGTAAGTACCCTTTTATAAGAGGGATGAGGGTCACTTTAAGAAAATCTTGAATTATTATTTTATTATTCAATAATATTAGGTAAAAAATGGATAAAATGAATTTATTTTGATCCTTAGGTGGTTATGGGTCAAAATAATCTCAACCAACAGGTTTTAGACATGTTTAGGTTTACATATTAAACTTATCATTTAGATTTTACTCTTAGTTAAATAGTTTAACATTTACCACGTCTTCTTGTATTTTTATATTATATGGTTAATAGAATTACTATAAAATGCCAAGAGTACCCCAAGTGGTTCATTGAAGACCTTTATATCATTATAATATTCCTTTGTATGAATCATAAAATTTTAGGACTATTATATAATTTAATAATATAGTATTTGTTTTAAAACCTCATTTATGTTAATTTTGACACTATTTATTATTTGGGTTTTTTGAAAGTCAAAACAGCATGATTACATCAAATAAAATTCATTAAATCAATCCTAACATGTAATATTAATCTAGAAGATTCATGGATGGCATAAAAAACCTCAATTTACATTTATTGTTATATTTATAATATCAATTATTTTAATCTTTCATTGATAAAGTAATTACTCCATCATCATTGGGTCAAAAAAAATTAAACTATTTAATCTCTAAAAATTATATATAAAATAAAATTATGTAGGAAATCATTTTATATTTCTACTGAATATTTATAGTCTGATTTATCTTATGTATCATCCTATATTAAAAATGGTTTCGTTATAAAACTTTGAATTTAACACTTTTAAATCTGCTTTAAAAAAAATAAAAAAAATGTTCGAGTCTAATCCAAGGGAACAAAAATGTTAATATTTTATTCCTAGGGTTGTTTTTGGTCTAAATTCACTTATCTAAAACAATAATTACATGTGTATGCAAATTTACTTTTAACCCTGGTAAATAAAAGTCAACAGTTACTATTTAAAAAAAATTATTTCCATCATTTTCAACCACATTTTAATTTTTTATTTTCACTGTGTATATCATATTGTTTAAATTCAATTTACATAAGTGGTAAAATTATGTTATATGCAAATTTGCAAATCTTCATAGAATATGGGTAAAAGACGTTAAAAAGTTCAATAAAATTTTACACATGTACTTTTTTTATAAAATGACTCCAATGAATTACATTTAACATTTATAGGTATTATATATCTATTTTTACTTAAAATAAATTTAAAATAAATAAATAATTATTTAAATTAAAAATTAATTTTAAATAATAACGCAGTTTTTTTCACTATTCATCAAAAATAGAAAGTCTTCAGAAATATACCAAAAATTAAACCTATGATAATTTTGATATTCCAAATTCAAAAGTAAAATTTATTTTACAAAATTCAAAACATAGTAGTTGCATTAATTAATTTAAAATTAATTCCCATTGTCAAAACAAAAAAAACGAGTTTTTAGAAAAGTAAAAACTATCAAAAGATTGACCTGTGTTTATATCAAATTTAAATATGAAATTAATTATAATTACCTAAATTGTATTAAATGATAAAAATATAATCTAATTATACATCCAAACCATTAAAATGTATAATTTAACACTATAAATTATTTTGATTAAAAAAGTTGTTTTCAATCTAAATTTAGTATTTTCAATAATCACCAAAATATGAAATTTTCTCGAAAAACACCAAAAATTTATTGAAACTATATTTTTATGTCCCAATTCTAAATAAAAATTTTATTTTGACAAATTTAATATATAAAAGTGTAAAATATTGGATTTAAAATAGGTTCTCCATTAAATGGTTGTAAAATTGGATTTTCTGAAAAATACATCCTTTATCTGAAAAATTTAATTTGTTCTTATATTATGTAAAATAAACACATAATATGGATGTTAAAATTATATGGATTATATAAAATTAAAAATTCAGTTAATATTATTCATAACCACCTTTTGAATTGCTAGTTTGGTAAGTCGTGGTGTGCTCGAACTCGATGTTGCATGTAGCGGAAGTTATTGAATTACTTTGAATAGATTGCATACTATGAAATCATAGGGTGTTACACTTGACCCATCCCTTATCAATCAATGGAGGTCTATCTATCTCATATCACATCATACCATGGTAATTTTACTAGATGGTCCTCAACCAAAAACTACTCATGGAAATATATTATTCATGCACAATAAACAAAACCATGTATATTTAGGCCCTCAACCAAATAATATCATCTGGGAATAGTCATAACATCAACCCATACTCACAAACTATATGTAATTCCAAGTATTTTTATCCATCCTTGTAGAGTCTATTGAGGTTCATCAAGAACACAAATCCATCTTAAAAGGCTCAAGATAGGGAATTAGTACACAAAACCATCACGATAGACAATAGGTAGTTCTTAAGAACACTGGCCCATCCCCACAAACTCTATAGATTTCACAAGAACCTAAATCACATAGGTTCCACATCCCATTACACTTTTATCCAATTGATCCAATATTTATAGTTACCCAAGGATTAATCCCTCATCACATATATCTCACCTCACCCTTATGGGTTCCCACTAAGCCCTCTAAAACCACCAAAATGTATTATCATCAATAAAAGCTCACGCTAATCACCACATGGTTCCAAAACTACCCAAAAAATTCTCTAACTTAATCCACCTAGCCCTATATAAGTCACCATCCAAACCCCTTGACATTATTTTCCCTCTATTAAAGGATCATCCCATGTTATTGTGCTCTAAGACCCTTGGAATCCAGATGTTATTTCCTGAACAAGCCTTGATCCCAGACATATGTCCCATAACTCATCATATAATAGAGATCTATAAACCAATAACAAAGAGGAAAACCCTCACTATCTCACCTCATCTGGTCATGAAAAACTCATCTCACTCATTATTCTCATCAAGCCTCTTATTTCCCTAAAAAAAGGTCACTCCTTAATGATAATTTTTATAAATATCCCACTAATCTTCATGAAACTGAATACTCTTATACACATAAAACTATCCCAAGAAGAACTAAAATGGGAAATCAATATTTTCTAATGAACCTTGAGACCTATTAAATGTCTTCTTTAAAATCAATAATCATCATTTCCCCTTGGAGATGTAGTCACCAGCGGATTCCAACCCTAAATGGATGCATGGATGGACCCAGAGGAAGTGGAACCTCCAGGTTGGGGTATAACCTTCCCGAGACACATAGGCTCGAGGGAGAGATCAGGATGAGACATGAGTGATAGGCTTGAACTTCAGAGAGGCTTCCTACACATCCCCATGGTAGGGAATCAAAGTCCGCGTAGTTCAGTGGTGGAAGTTGGGGATTACGCTCTGAGGCGGCCCATGGGGTTGGGGAACCGATGTGAATAAGGACATGGGGTCTAGGTGGATGGTGGGAATGAACCTCAGGTAGGCTTCCTATATACCTTGCCTTGGCAGGGAGAAAAGTCCACGTAGTTCAAATTGTGTGGGGCTTACACTCTAGGCTACCCAAGGTGTTTGTGAACCGACATGAATGGGGTCAGAATGACCAAATGGTGGTGGGCTTGAACCTTAGGGAGGCTTCCTACATACCATGCCTTAACAAGGATCAAATTCCTTGTAGTACAGGAAGGGACATGTTAGTGAACCAACGTGAAGATGGACCTGGGGTCCGATGGGTGTTGGGATTGAACCTCGTGGAGGCTTCCTACATACCCTTCCTTGGAATGGATCAAAGGCCACATAGTTCAGGTGGTGGCATGGGTATTACACTCTATGCTGCCCATGGTGTTGGTGAACTGACATGAAGGAGTTTCGGGATGACCGGGTGGTGTTGGGCTTGAACCTCAGGGAGGCATCCTACGTACCATGCCTTGACATGGATCAAAGTCCTCGTATTTCGGGATGGGGTCATGGGACTTACACTCTAGGATGCCCAAGATGATGGGGCTTGGTGCACCGACCTGAAAATGGTTGGGACCAATTGATGGTGGTGGGATTGAACATCAGGGAGGCTTCCAACGTACCATGCCTTAACATGGATCAATGTCCTTGTAGTTCGGGATGTGAATATAGTTTAACATCATGCAAGATGGGGGTGAACCGACATGAAGGGGGTCGGAATGACCAGGTGGTGGTGGGATTGAACCTCACGGAGGCTTCCTATGTACCATGCCTTGACATGGATCAAACTCCTCATAGTTCAAGATGGGAATACAGTTTAACGTCATACGGGACATGGGTGAACCGACGTGGAAGATGACGTGGGGCCCAGTTAGATGGTGGGCTTGATCCTCAGGGGGGCTTCCTACGTACCTCTCCTTAGCAAGGATCAAAGATAACGTAGTTCAGGTGGTTGGGAACCAACAGTAAGGTGGACCTAGGGTCCGATGGGAGGTGGGATTGAACCTCAAGGAGGCTTCCTTCTTACCATACATTAGCAAGGATCAAAGGCCATGTAGTTTAGGTTGGGCCGGAGAACCGATGAGAAGGTGGACCTGGTTCCGATGGGTGGTGGGCTTGAACTTTAGGGATTCTTCGTACGTACCACGCCTTGGCAATGATCAAAGACCACATAGTTCAGGTGGTGTCAGTGAACCGACATGAAGGAGGGCCTGGGGTCCAGGTGGATGGTGGGATTTAACATCATGGAGGCTTCCAATGTACCATGCCTTGCCAAGGATCAAAGACCACATAGTTCAGGTGGTGTGGGGCTTACACTCTAGGCTACCCAGGGTGTTGGTGGGCTGATGTTAATGGGGTCGGAACGACCTGGTGGTGGTGGTCTTGAAACTCGGGGAGGTTTCCTATGAACCATGCCTTCACATGGATCAATGTCCTCATAGTTCAGGATAGGGGAATGGGGATTACACTCTAGGATTCCCAAGATGATGGTGTTAGGGTTGGTGCTTACTCTAAGCCCACATGAGTCATGCTCAGTGTGAGAAACAAGAGGCAGAAGAGACCTGATGATCACATCGTGAATGGTTCGCCAATTGGATGTGGAGTGGGGCTTACTCATGGAGCGGCCCAGGGAGAGATATTGGGACTTACTTTAGGATGGAGGCCCAGGTACCGCTGTGGAGAGGCAATGGTGGATGGGGCTTATGCGAGGAAGTCGCCCGGGTGCTGCTCCAGAGCGGCAATGATTGATAGGGCATACACGAGGAAGCTTCCCGGGTGCCTCTATGGAGAGGAAACGGTGAATGGGGCTTACGCAAGGAAGCTACATGGGTGCCGCTATGGAGAAACAATGGTGAATGGGGATTACGCAAGGAATTTGACTGGGTTCCTCTATAGAGTAGAAATCGTTGATGGGGGATACCCAAGGAAGTTGTTCGGGTGCCGCTATGGAGTGGCAATCCTTGATGGGGCTTATGCAAGGAAGCTTCCCAGGTGCCACTATGGAGCGGCAATCATGGATGGGTCTTACGCAAGGAAGCTGGTCGGGTGCCACTATGGAGCAGAAATCATGGATGGGACTTACGCAAGGAAACTTCTTGGTGCTGCTATGGAGTGACAATCGTGTATGGGGCCTATGCAAGGAAGTTGCATGGGTGCCGCTATGGACTGGCAATCGTGGATGGGGCTTACTCAAGGAAGCTTCCCGGGTGCCGCTATGGAGCGGAAATCGTGGATGGGGCTTATGCAAGGATGCTGCCCGCGGGCCGCTATGGAGTGGAAATCATGGATGGGGCTTACACAAAGAACCTGCCTGGGTGTCTTCCTCATGTGTAGCCTTGAGGGCATCCCAACCCACAGGTGGGTTGAGGCCTTCACCTATGTGATAGTCCACAAGAGGGATAATGACAAGGGGAGTTGGAATTAGTACAAACAAATGGAGATGAAAATTGTAAATCACATGCACAACATTCGGAACATGGTGAGGGTGGTGTGACGATGGAGGATAACTGTTGACCGTGTTTGAAACACAACATCCATATCGCATTAGCCTGAAATGGGGACAAACAAATGAGGGTCGACTGTTGAACGTGTTCGAAACACATGACATGACTAAAAGTTCCATCCAAAGTCTTCTGGGGCATTGGCCTATGATGGTAGGAGAGCCGAAGCAGCATGGGACCAGGCCATTAGGGGTCCCTTCAGTCATGAAAGAGGATGAATATCCAAATGAAGGACACGCAAAGCATGAGGTGGAGTAATGGAATATTTGATAAAATTCCAATGCTCTTGAAATTACGCCACTATAATCATGGAATTTGGAATCTCATTCTTGGAGAATAAGGCATCTCTTGTTTGGAGGAAGAGGAATCCTGTGTTTGGAACATAGGGTGTACTACAGTTTATAGTCATATAGATAGGACTATTGGCATCTTATTCTTGGAGCATAAGGTATCTCTTATATTGAGTAGGAGGCATCCTATGGTAGGCACATAGGGTTGACTACATTTTATCGTCATGTAGATATGACTATTGTCATCTTATGCTTAGAGAATAAGGCATCTCTTGTTTGGAGCAAGAGGTATCCTATGTTTGGAACATAGGGCGTACTACAGCTTATAGTCATGTAGATAGAACTATTTTCATCTCATGCTTGGATCATGAGGCATCTCTTATATTGAGTAAGAGGAATCCTATGTTTGGAACATAGGGAGTTCTATAGTTTATAGTCATATAGATAGGACTATTAGCATCTCATGCATGGAGCATGAAGAATCTCTTCTATTGAGTAAGAGGCATACTATGTTTGGAACATAGGGAGTACTACAGCTTATAGTAATATAGATAGGACTATTGGCATCTCATGCTTGGAGAATAAGGTATCCCTTATTTAGAGAAAGAGGCATCCTATGTTTGGAACATAGGGAGTACTACAGTTTATAGTCATATAGATATGACTATTGGAATCTCGTGCTTGGATCATAAGGCATCTATTATATTGAGTAAGAGGCATCCTATGTGTTGGTCAGAGTGGATACTCAAGAGGGGGTGAATTCAGTTCCAATTAAAATTTCTGTTAAAAATATTCTTATTAAAAATCCCCCAAATTGAATAGTAAGCTAAACTGTAGTGAATTTGCAATACTATAAAGGTTCAGTTAGGTTCTCAAGGGATTTATGAGTTCTCAATTAATCTAATCTGAATATTAGATTAGCTTTTGAAACTAACGTACTACTTTACAATAAATAAAATCACTTGCTAGTTTAACTATTGGAGTTACTTTAAAATAGATTTGTATTTAAATTACTTAGTATTGGAATATTAAAAATAGGTTTTAACAAAGATTAAAAGCACAGTAATTTGTAAAACAAGAGGTTCAGTCTCAAGAAGAGACTTAGTCCTCCCAAACAGTTTATATAATATTTGATCCACACATTGGACCACGATTTTACAATAGTACTCAGACTATTCAGGTACTCAGACCACTTCCATAGTTCTTCGTGGGAAAGATAAACAACAGCACACAGGCTGTCCAGGTCGCACTTGAACTCTTCCACAACTCACAGTGGAATACAATAAGGTGTTAAGAGTTTGGTGTAAGGGTTTAGTATCCTTTTTTCAGCTCAAGAGTCAGTGTGTGTATGTAATATACAGAGTACACACACTGCTCAAAAAGTTAAACAAAAGTTCACTGCAGAGAAAATAAATGGATAAGGAGTTTAGAATGCTCTGAGTGATTGCAGATGTGCTCTGGACTCCTTTGAATGTTGCAGATGGTATTCGAGTCCATTCTGGTGAGAATGACACAAAACAGAGTGTCGTTGTTCTTCTCAGCTACAGTTATTCAGCCTTGTGCATACGATTTTCAGTAGGCATAGCAACTTGGCTTCTGTGTTTATTCCATGGAAATGATCTTCTTAAATCTCTCTATCTTTTTTAGGTGTTCTTCGATCTCTTCTTTTTGTTTTGTGGTTCTTCATACACATGTGCGCCTTCTTCTACTTATGATTCACTTCCTTTATGTATTTATTCTTTGTGTCATCTCATCTCTTTTAACAGTGCAGATAGATCTTCCTTTTATTCCTTGAGATCTGGAAAAAAGAGTGATTTCCTTTTGACTGGTACTAGGTAAAGTTCCCTGACATCCAACAATCAACATTAATTAATATTCGGTGCATTAAATTAAGCAAATATGACCGTTGGAATTAAATAAGAGTTAAAATAAATTCAAAATGATTTCATGACTATCGGTGAGTCATGGGATTGGTAAGTCACTTGAATCTGCATCGGTATCGGTAGGTCATTTGATCAGCATCGGTATCGGTAGGTCATTTGATCAGCATCGGTATCGGTAGGTCATATGATCAGCATCGGTATCGGTAGGTCATTTGATCAGCATCGGTATCGGTATGTCATTTGATCAGCATCGGTATGGGTAGGTCATTTGATCCGCATCGGTATCGGTAGGTCATTTGATCAGCATCGGTATCAGTACGTCATTTGATCAGCATCGGTATCGGTAGGTCATTTGATCATCATCGGTATCAGTAGGTCATTTGATCAGCATCAGTATAACCATTCTCGTTAGTGCGACCATTCTCATTAGTGCGACTGTTATCATCAGTGCAACCATTCTCATCGGTGCGAACGTTCTCATTGGTGCGACCTTTGTCATCGGTGCAACCATTCTCATCGGTGCGACGATTTTCATGGGTGTGATCTTTCTCATTGGTACGACCGTTCTCATGACATTAACTAACAGTGACTCACGAGAATTACTAACGGTGAGTCAAAAACATTAAATTTTCACAATGTTATTGTTCAATCTTGAAAACTTCCAGGTCAATTGTAAACCATAAATAATCATAGATAAACATCTGTAGACATGATTAAACATATATAAACACATTTTAAACCGAATAAATAATTGAATAAATTGACTTATAAACAATGATAACAATGATTTTTGATTATTAAAATAACAATATCACGGAGGGTTCAACAATCTCCCCCTTTTTGATAATAACAAATCTATGGCATAAATGAAGAGGGAGGAGAGGATATAACATTCAGTATGCTCCCCCTATATAAACAAAATATATGACCGAATATAAACACGTCATCAGAGAATGCATCAGATCAGAAACAAGGTGAGATTATTTCAACATAGCATAAGATTACAGAGATCTCCCCTTTATATAAAATATTTTATCTACAAATTTATTTATATATGTATCCATTTCTTCCCCTTTGTATATATATTCTTCTATATAAGTAGACATCATTTATCCCCCTTTAGGATTATCAAAAAGAAAAAATAGGGCAGAAAGAACAAAAGGAGAAGAAGGTTCCATTGAAATAACCACTGAAAAAGGTACAATAAAAGGAAACACACAAAAAACCCTATCAAAAAAATGACAGGCACAACAACTTCTTAGGGTGCAGAGGATCTTTCCCTTTTTCAAATGGAGGAATGGATGGGCCAGAGGGTGGTTTTGTGGAAGGTTGATCTGGCCCAATGGAGAGAGGAGGTAGTACAACTCGGGCTAGTAATATAGTGGGTGCTAAGGTCACTTGCTGTTGAGTAGAAGATCTTCCAGAAGGCAGCTGCTGAATGACAGGCTGAATATTAAAGAGAGCCTGAGAAACTGATAACTGACCAAGAGCAACACTGGATGGACTGAGCGCTTCAGCAGTATAAAAAACAATTTCCTTAGCTTGCACATGAAAATATGGTTTGAGTAGTTTGATAAAATCCTAAATTACTTCACCACCATATTTCATGGCCTTTTAAAAATCATCTTTGTACTCCATAAAACTCTCTAGAGTGGGAGAAAAATATTTCAATTGCTGGACCTGAGCTTTAAAGGCTGGAGTGACTAGAGGAAGACTCAAATTCTCATCTATGACTTTAAACTGATGGTTCAACTCATGCTTGGTGTAGATTTTAGAAAAATAGTGATCCACTTTTTATTTGATCTCTTTCTGAGCCTTAGTAGCATCATCTGAATAATGTTTTACCATATTGGGAATATGATCACTATTTTTATTCCTCTTTTTCAATGATTCCAAATCTATAATCTATCCAAGAGCTACTAACTCTTCATTTATAACATCTTTTAAAGCATTGATCTCATGTCCAGTAATCTTTGTCACTTTTGAGGAGCTAGCTTGAGCAACAATCTGAGTTATCTCAGCCTTCACTTTCTCAAATCAAATTTCTTCAGTTGTTATATCAAATTTCTCAAAACATCCATCATGCCAGTGATGGTTGATCTAAATTCATCTAACAGAGATACTAAGACACTTCTCAAGTCCTTGAGCGCTTGATTCAAGGAGGTAATATGTCTTCCAATCATCACACCAGTATTGCACAGGTCCAGTTTAATAATACTTACCACTCTTTATGTTAAAGCATCCATAGTAGCCTTAGATAAATTCATAAGAGCAGGACCAGGAGAATTAGATAGTTCCCCTTTCATTATCTCTCTAACAGCATGGAGCAACTCATCTTTAAATCTGTCCAAATCAAATCGAGAAACTGAAGGACCTAGTCTTTCTGCTGCCACATGCACATTCTCAGCAACTGGTCTAGCCTTAACTGGATGGATTACCCTTGTGATATGCAGTTATTCTTCATCTTCCCATGAATAATACAAACCAAGAACTGCAAAACCTGGGTTTTACTCCCATGCATCTTTACAGGAGGTATACTGAGGCTTTACAAAATCATATTTTCCGGAATTTTCATGTGAGTCTTCCTCACCTACATCAATCTCTGACTGCATAGTCCTTTCAGCCTCAAAAATAGCTTCCTGCTCGTCTAAATAAGGTTGTGGGTCTTATTTGATTACATTGTGACCATCCACTGGTCATGGAATCGCATCAACATCATCATTACCATCTTCACCATCATCACCATCATCACCATGTCCATTATTGTTTACTGAAGTTTCATCGGTATTATCTTTTCTACTAGATTCATACTGCTCAGAGTATTATATTTCAGTATCAGCTTCTTCTTCTTCACCTAGAAGGGGTTCTGACTTAGGTAGCTTAAGAGGTGGACTAGCTAGTCCAAATTCCATTCTTCTTTTCTTAGGACTTACTGTAACAGGATCACTCCTGTCATCAGGAGGTGGCTCAAGTTCCTTCTCAGTATCCTAATCATCATCAGCTTTATCTTCCCCTTTTCCCTTCTTACTGGACTCTCCAGTTTCCTTAGGAACATATATTTCTTAATCTTCATCAGAGTAGACAACTTCCTCATCAGTTTTTAAATCGAGATCTATCATTCCCTTTGGTCTCTTAGAATGGTCTGAAGGATTAAAGGAGTCATAGAACTTATCTTCACCAGCGACCCATGACTTCTTCCATGGATTCCAATTAATTTTCATTCTTTTGAATATATCATTGTTAATACAAAATCTACTACTTGATGAGATACACTTGTCTCCATCTTCAACACACCCCAAAAACATTAGTACAACAGAGATTTTATTATAATAGAACAATGTTGTAGCCTTCTTTGATGGTTTTACCATCTCAGAAATATGAACAGTAATATATCTACATAAGTTGATATTCTCACCATTCAGCAATAAAAATTACAAGAAAACATCTTGATACTTTACAATAGAAAAATCACCTTTTCTAGTACAGATTTGTTGCTGAATAAACTTAAAAAAGATTCTATTCTCTCCATCTAACTCAGAAGATATTATTCTTCTAGATTCAGACTTGCTAGTTAACATCTCTAGAGCAAGATCATAAGATAAATATTTAGTGGTAGGAGGAATGTTACCAGTGTAATCCTTATATCTACCATTATACGGTACCCCCAAACATTTATCCCATTGCTTTGATGAAAAGGTTTTCTTCTTCACTTTGATCAATGAAGATAATCTCGTAGCTTATGGTCCATCCAATACAATAGTTAAGTTTAGATAAAACCCATGCACTAGCTTTGGGTAGTAAACTCGGTTATTATCATAGAACCAATCTTTCCATCCTTGAATCTCCAATACTTTTAAAAGTACAAACTTACTGGATTACACCCATTCGGAACTCACTTCCTTTTCAGCGGTGACCACCCAAGTTTTTAACTCCGGGTTCACTGACCCTTGAGTCATGTTGTTTGATTCTCCTCGAGAACGTTTCATAGGAGAGGAACCTTCATATTCCTTTATTTGTCACTTTTCTTTTCCATTTGTAGATTCGAGAATTTTTGAGAGGTTGGAAGGGTTCAAAAAATATTGGGAAACAGAAAAAGTAGAGTTCGGAGGAAGATGGAAGGTCAAGAGTTTTTGGAGAAATAAGTAGTTGTGCGTCATAAATTTTATCATTTGGGGTTACAATAATAAAAAATAATAACTATTAAGTAAAAAACGTCGTTTTGAAAAACACTATTGGTTTTATATACTGTATAATTTAAACGGTAGTAATGATCGGTTTCACTGATCAGTTTTACAGATCGGTTTCAGAGTAAATAAATTCCTTAGAAATATCACCCTTTTGATAATGATCTTTCAAACTGTGGTGTCTGACATCAATGTGCTTAGTCCTAGAGTGAGACACAAGATTCTTAGAGATGTTAATTTCACTAGTGTTATCACAATTTATTGACACATTTCTAAATTGATATCCATAGTCAAAAAAAGTGTGTTTCATCCACATAATCTGTGCACAGCAACTACCAGCAGCAATGTATTCTGCTTCATCAGTAGACAATGCAATGAAGTTCTGTTTCTTACTACACCAAGATACCTAGGACTTTCCCAAAACATGACATGTTCTAGATGTGATCTTCCTATCTAACTTGAAACTAGCAAAGTCAGCATATGAATAACTCATTAAGTTAAATGATTGTACTTTTGGATAAAACAAACCTAAATTGGTAGTATGTTTATGATATTTGAAAATCCTTTTAACAACAAGTAAATGAGATTCTTTAGGATTATCTTGAAATCTTGCACACATGCATACACTGAACATTATATATGGTCGACTTACAGTAAGGTAAATTAAAATTCCAATAATACCTCTAGAATTTGTATGATCAACTCGTTCCCTAGTTTCATCATCATCCAACTTACAGGTGGTACTCATAGGTGTGTAACTTCCCTTATTACTATCCAAACCAATTTTTTTAAAAGATCCTTTGTATATTTACTTTGATTTAAAATAATACCAATGTTATTTTGAAAAACATGAAATCCAAGAAAATATTTGAATTCTCCCATTAAACTCATGTCAAGCTAATTTTTCATACTCTTTAAAAAATAAATACACAACGCATTTTTAGAAGATCTAAAAATAATATCATCAACATAGATTTGTACTATCAAAACATCTTTGGAAATTATTTTAATAAGGAGAATTGGATCAACAATCCCTTTAGAAAAACCTTTTGAAATAGGAAAACTACTAAGTCTATCATACCAAGCTCGTGGATCTTGTTTTAAACCATATAAAACATTAGATATATTAAAAACTCTATTTGGAAAATGAGGATTCGTAAATCAAAGTGATTGTTCAACAAAACCATATTCAATTATAAAACCATTTAGAAAAGAACTTTTAACATACATTTGATATAACATGAAATTTAGATTAGCAGCATAGAAAATTATATTCTTAATGGCCTCTAATCTAGCTACAGGTGCAAAGGTTTCCTCATAGTCTATTCATTCCTCTTGACTATAACCTTGTGCAACTATCCTTGCTTTATTTCTAACTATATTTCTAGACGAATCAACTTTATTTATAAAAACCCATTTAGTGCCTATGATCAAAGTGTCCTTAGGTCTGTCAACAAATTCCCAAACATTGTTTCGTTCAAATTGAATTAAATATTCTTGAATAGAAAATACCCAAAATTCATAATTGATAGCATCATTGATATTTTTAGGTTCTAGATGTGAGAGAAAGGCTTGATGTTCAACCTGATTTCTTAGAGAAGCTCTAGTCTGTGTCCCCTGTCAAGATTTCCTACAACAGCATCTAACAGATGGTTCTTTAGAATCCTAGTTGATCTTGTAAAGTAGGAAAAGAAATTTCAGGTTCATTTCTAGGTTCTGGGTTACCCGAAGAAGATTCAAGAATATTTCCATAACTGGTTGTCTTTATAGCAGGATCACTGACTTTATCATTAAAATCTAGAATAGATAGATCTTATTCAATATTTTCAAGACAAGACTTAGGTTCATGTGGATCAGTTTCATCAAATTTGATGTGAACAGATTCCTCCACACATTTAGTTCTTTTGTTAAAGGCTTTATAAGACGTACTGGTTATAGAGTAACCTAGAATGACTACCTAATCACTTTTAGAAGAAAACATGTTAATATTATTCTTTTTATTAAGAATAAATACATTGTAACCAAAAACTCTGAAGTAAATAGCTTTAGGATTCCTATTATTCCACAGTTCATAAAGGGTATTTTTAATAACAGGTATAATCAAGACTCTATTTATAATATAACAAGCTGTATTGACAGCTTCAACTCAAAAATAAATAGGTAAATCATATTCATTGAGCATAGTTCTTGCAATTTCTTGAAGGGTTATATTCCTTCTTTCTACTACACCATTCTATTGTGGTGTCCTAGGGGCAGAAAAGTTGTGACTATAGCCATTATGTGAGCACTGAGATTCAAACTGATGATTTTAAAACTCACGACCATGATCACTTCTCAAGGTCTTAATCTTATGTCCAGGTAGGTTTTCTAAAGACTTGGAGTATTTAATAAAATAGGAACAAGCTTTCCTTTTGTGAGAAAGAAAGTATACCCAAGTGTATCTAGAAAATTCATCTACTAGAACATAAACATAGTTCTTCCCATTTAAACTAGAAACTCTATGAGGTCCAAACAAGTCCATGTGAAACAACTCAAGAGGTTGAGAAGTTGAAACTTCTTTCTTTGATTTAAAAAGAACATTATGTTTCTTTCCCTTCTGACAGGGATTGCAAACTTTATGAGCTGGGAATTCAAGTTTAGGTAGGTATCTAACTAAGTTCTTCCTAGTATGTTTTCTAAGTGAGTGTATATTGTAGTGTCCTAATTTTTTGGGCCAAAGCCAAGATTCTTTAAGAAAATCATTTTCAAAAGTAACTTTTTGTTTGGATAAAGAATTTAAATATACAACATAGGCATTTTGTTTTCTCAAGGTAGTAAATACCAAAGCATTTTTTGGATCAAAAACATTGCAAACATCATTTTCAAATTTAACATTGTAACCATCATAACACAACTGATAAATGCTTAACAGGTTGTATTTTAATCCATTAACCAGTAAAACTTTAGAAATTAAAATTGAATTATTGTTACCAATATGGCCTAAGCCGATGATTTTTCCTTTTGAATTATCACCAAAAGTGACATGTCCTCCATGAACATTGATTAAGCTCTTAAAACATGAAAAGTCACCTTTCATATGTCCTGAACATCCACTATCCAAGTACCATGCCTTATTGTAGGAACTCTTTAGGCAAGTCTCCTACAAAACAGGTTTAACCAGAAAATGATTTTGATACCCAGATTTTCTTGGGTCCAGATAGGTTAGAAAGAAAAACTTTTGGTATGCAGATTTGTCTAATGGGTCTCATAGAATCAATAGATTCAAAATATTTTGATAGATAAACTTTGTTTGATATATAACCATGTGAATATCTAGTTGAGGCATAGGAATTTCTAGAATTGGAACTAGCAACATACTATCTAGATTTAGATGTAAATTTACTTTTTGCAATCTGTCTCTGTCCAGGATGGTATCCTAAACCAGTAGTATACTTTGGTGCAACTTGTTTTCCAAGAATTTGAGTTAGAGTATTCTTTCTATTTGTGAATTTTTATAGATCCTTCTTGAGTTACTCATTTGATAGTTTGAGTTCAGTATTTTCCTTTAATAGTTGAGCATTCTTTTCCTTTTCTACTTATAATGCATATTGTACAGTACTAGACGGGGCATATTGTTGCTTTAATGACTTGTACATATCCTTTAGCTCATTTCATGTTTCTTGTAACATGTTACAGTATTAACATAACTCTTCACTAGACATGTTTTCAGAATCAAAGTCATCTCCAGAATAATATTAATTTAAATCAGAAGTATTCAATGTTACCTCAGATGTGTTTGTCATGAAACACATATTAGCTTTTTGAGATTTTTCATCCTGAGTGGAATCAGAATCACTTGAACTATCTTCTAAAGCACTCCAGGTTGTTTCATGGCTTTCTTGTATTTTCTGTCCTTATAGTTATATATCCTTTTTAATTTTAACTTTGTATAGTCAGATTTAACATGTCCTTTCCTTTTGCCTTCATAGCAGACTATGTCATTACCCTTGTCAGTTCTTTTCCAATATTTCTTCCAATGTCATTTTTTTCATATTTTCCTTTTTAGTTTTATTTTTTGAAAAACTTATTCTTCCTATAAAACTTCTTAAATCTTCTGGATATCTAAGCCATATCAGCATTGCTGTCTGATACACTTTCCTCACAGCTTGATCTATCACTATCACTTTGATGTTTCCCTTCATCCTTAGTTTTTGAAGTAGAAGTCTTGAAGGATACTGATTTCTTTATTGGTTCATCATCTTCTTCCTTGTTTACTTTAAGTTATTCTTCATACATCATTAGCTTACCAATTAGTTCCTTGATATGCATAGCACTAATGTCACAAGATTCTCTAATTGAAACTGATATGCCTCTCCATCTGTCAGGCAGAAATCTTAGTATCCTCATGATTTTCTCTTTTGCAGGAACAACTTTTCCATGTGAGCTCATTGTATTCACAATTTCATTGAACCTGAGATACATGTCAGAAATAGGTTCATCAGGATTTATTTTAAAGTTGTCATATTTAATTGTGTAGGTATTCAATCTCATCTCTTTAACATTGGTTCTTCCCTCATGAGAAACACTCAAAGTATCCCAAATTTCATAAGAATTTTTACACACAGATATTCGATTAAATTCCTCATCACCTAAAGCACAATAAAGGGCATTCATTGCTATATAATTATTATTGTAATCTATTTTAGTAGGTTCATCCCAAGTTTTCTTTCAGTTTCTAGGATCTTATACTGAATCTCTATAGCATTCCAGATATCAAAACCCATAAATTCTAAATTAATTTTCATTTTCATTTTCCATTCACTATAATTAACACCATTAAAGAAAGGTGGAATGTTGGTAGCATCACCTTCTATTATATTATCCATAAGTAGATTTTAGAAAATATATTTAAAGAGATAAAATTTAGAACTAACAGAAATTTAAGATCTTTAAGATACAAAAAAAAATCACTATTGAAAAACACCGTGTTTGGAAATCCTTTATAAAAAGAACCTTTGATACCAAATGTTGGTCGGAGTGGATACTCAAGAGGGGGTGATTTGAGTTACAATTAAAATTTTTGTTAAAAATATTCTAATTAAAAATCCCCCAAATTGAATAGTAAGATAAACTGTAGTGAATTTGAAATACTACAATGGTTCAGTTAGGTTCTCAAGAGATTGATTAGTTCTCAGTTAATCTAATCTGAAGATTAGATTAGCTTTTGAAACTAACCTACTAATTTAAAATAAATACCAACACTTACTAGTTTAACTATCAGAGTTACTTTAAAATAGATTTGTATTTAAATTACTTAGCAGTGAAATATTAAAAATAGGTTTTAACAAAGATAAAAAATCTCAAAAATTTGTAAAAAAATAAGTTCAGTCTCAATCCAAGACTTAGTCCTCTCAAACAGTTTATATACACTATGATCCACACCCTGGATCGAGGTTTTACAATAGTACTCAGGCTATTCAGGTACTCAGACCTCTTCCACAGTTCTTCATGGGAAAGCTAAACAACAGCACACATGTTGTCCAGGTCACACTTGACCTCTTCCACAACTCACAGTGGAATACAATAAGATGTAATGAGTTTGTTGTGAGGATTTAGTATCCTCCTGTTCATCTCATGAGTCAGTGTGTGTATGGAATATACAGAGTAAAAACACTGCTCAAAAAGTTAAAAAAAGTTCACTATAGAGAAAATAAATAGATAAGGAGTTTAGAATGCTCTGACTGATTCCAGATGTGCTCTGGACTTGTTTAAATGTTTCATATGGTATTTGAGTCCTTTCTAGTGAGGATGACACAAAATAGAGTGACGTTGTCATTCTCAGCTACAGTTATTCAGCCTTGTGCATATGATGTTCAGTAGGCACAACAACTTGGCTTCTGTGTTTGTTCTAGGTAAATGATTTTATTGAATCTCTCTATCTTTTTTAGGTGTTATTCAAGCTATTTTTTTTGTTTCTTGGTTCTTCATACACACATGCACCTTCTTATACTTATGATTCACTTCCTGTCTATATTTATTCTTTGTGTCCTCTCACCTCTTCTATCAATACAGATAGATCTTCCTTTTTATTCTTTGAGATCTGGAAAAACGAGTGATTGCTTTTGGACTGGTACTAGGTATGGTTCCCTGACATCCAACCATCAACATTAATTAATAGTCGGTGCATTAAATTAAGAAAATATGACAATTGGAATTAAATAAGAGTTAAAATAAATTCAAATAGTTTTCATGACTATTGGTGAGTAATGAGATCAGTAAGTCACTTGAATCTACATCGGTATCGGTAGGTCATATGATCAGCATCATTATCAGTAGGTTATTTGGTAAGCATTGGTATCTGTAGGTCATTTGATCAGCATTAGTATCGGTAGGTCATTTGATCAGCATCGGTATCGGTAGGTCATTTGATCAGCATCAGTATCGGTAGGTCATTTGATGAGCATCGGTATCAGTAGGTCATTTGATCAGCATCAGTATCGGTAGTTCATTTGATCAGCATCGGTATCAGTAGGTCATTTGATTAGCATCGGTATCAGTAGGTCATTTGATCAGCATCAGAATGATCGTTCTCATCAGTGCGACCGTTCTCATTGGTGCGACCGTTGTCATCGGTGTGTCCATTCTCATCGTTGCGACCATTCTTATTGGTGCGACAGTTCTCATCGGTGCGACCATTTTCATGAATTTAAGTAACAGTGACTCATGAGAATAACTAACGGTGAGTCGAAAACATGAAATTCTCACAATGTGTCTGTTCAGTCCAGAACACTTCCAGGTCAATAGTAAACCATAAATAATCATAGATAAACACTTGTAGACATGATTAAACATATATAATCACATTTAAAACAGAATTAATAATTTACTAAATTGACTTATAAACAAATATAACAATGATTTTTGATTATTAAAATAACCATCTCACAGAGGGTTCAATACGATATTTGTCATATAGGGATCACTATAGTTTAAAGTCCTGTAGACAGGACTATTAGCATCTTATTCTAGGAGCATAAGGCATCTCTTGATTGGGTAAAGAGACATCCTATGTTTGGAACATAGGGAGTACTATAGTTTAGAGTCATGTAAGAAGGACTATTAGGCATAAGGTGCCTAGAAATTGTTGGTGTTGGGTCTTACGCAAGGGTGTCCATTTCTGGTTCGACCTTACATACGAGCCAAGTGATAGGGTTTGGAAGAATTTCCTGAGGAATTGTTCGACTCAATGTAATCAGTTAATTGATGATGAGGATATCAACTCACAACATGGGAATGGAACCAAGAGGAATATGTCGACTCAAGGTGTTTCATTGTGTGCGTACGAGTCTCTCAAATCATGGTATTCCATAGGTGGAAGGTGGGTGTGCATAAGGGCACAAAGGAAAATGTCAACGTCCCACCCCGAAGAGTTCGCGGTGCAACTCTACATTTTTCATGGGGTTTAGTGACAGTAGCGAAGGGAACAACCCTGAGGACATAGACCGTAGCCCGACACTAACCTTCAGCGGGGGTGCTGGAGCGTATCCCTAGTGGTATGGACCGGTGGGCACGAAGGTAGGAGCCTTGGAAAGGATAGGTCTTTTCAAAGTAGCTTCGCGGAGAAAAGGGGCTCGGGGAGCATGGGTTCTCGCAAAGCATGGACTCGCAGAGCATGGAATCATGGAGCATGGACTCACGATGCTTGGGATCGTAGAGAATGGGCTTGCGAAACATGGTCTCATAGAGCATGGTCTCGTGGAGCATGGGCTTGCGGAGCATGGTCTCATGGAGAAAGGGCTCATGAAGCAGCAACACGAAAGAATCTGCTCACGGAGCAAGGGCCCGCGGAGCAGCAACATGAAAGAAGCTGCTTGTGGAGAAGGGGCTTATGGAGTCTCTTTATGAAGGAGAGATAAGCTCCACGAACTAGAAGATCAGCCCCCAAGGGGCAGATTCTCTGTCTAGAGAAGGGGGGAAAGATGGGTACTTATAGGGGAGAGGTGCCGCGAAGCAGAACTCTCTCAGCGCGATGGTGGTCCTTGCTCTGCGGTGGTTCGCGAACGTCAACAAGGTTCGTGGAGCCTCCCACATCCTTGCTTCACGGTGGGTCTTTGCGGCACGTCGCAAATTTGAAACGGGTTCACGGAGCATCCCGCCTCCTTAACTCGTGGCGGTGCTCCACAATCGTGGAGGGGGGGGGGCTTCGTGAACCAGTTTTCCAGCCCAACTTCAAATGTCCATAACTCCTAATCCGTAACTTTGTTCGGGCCCTAAGACCTACCAAATCAAAGCTTGCAAAAAGGGATGCATTCTTGGATCATGTATGAATGCATCTGGGAAATTTTGGTGACGCGTTTTCTGGTGACAACAATGGTAGTTAATTTATTATAGATACATGATGAATCGCATGGGAAATTAGAGTCTAACTTCCCAATTAGAATAAATGTTATCATCCATGTATAGAGATCAAATCACTTGTTATCCAAGTGGAATGAACCCCAAAGGTTAATATAAAGTAATTATTGATGCTCCCATAGAAATAAAAGGGTAATGATGGTTCATGAATTCCAAAGTGGAAACTAGGAGAATGAAGAATGCGTATAGTGATTGAATCCATTGGATAAAGCTACACTATTTTGTAACAGTGAAGCATCTTCATCACTATATTTTCAGTATTTATTTAATTATCACATATTGATACGTACCGAGTGGGGAAGGGTGTGGTGAAGTTGTGAATTATTGATAATTCTTGTTTAAATTGTATTATACCAATATTTTGATTCTATTAAAAAAAATTAGCTTTCTAGATCAACTAGTAGTTGAATATAGGGGAGATGGTGAAGTTTCAATAGTGGAAATATTATCCCATGAACATGGATTAGGGATATATTTCTATAAACAACAATACTTTATATAGAGGGAAATGATCACATATCATAGACTTAAAAATATTAATTCTATTTATGGATCTAACACAGTGAACATCATTGGGAACTATGATTTAAACAAGAAGTTGGGGAGTGACTTGAGAGAGAACATGGAAAGGAATAACATGTGTAAAAATGGAATGTGTATATGAATTAAAAAATAAGTAATATAAAGAAATGAATCTAATTCAAACATACTACAATTTAAAAATATTATTTAAAACATTATATTTATTGATCTTGTGATCATATACCATGAATGTTATTAATACTAATTTCCTTTTAATTAATACTTTTATACTTCACTAAAACAAACACACAAATTTCCTATTAATTCTCTCAACGTTAAACTTAAAGATTGGATTGAATCTGTTATCCGTGTCGATATGACCATGGGAACTCCCAGTTAATTTATTCTTCTACACAATCAACTTTATTGAAGACTTCTTACATCCATGGAACTATTTAAAACATTGAAGAGGTCTCCCAACATAAGATAATAGACATCTACATATTAATGTTGGCTTAATAACTAGGTATATTATATTTATTTTGAATTATAATCTTTTTTAAGCACGTATATTTTTCCTATATTTGATGAAAATATATATATATATATATAATAAAATTTATGGGAAAAATATTATGCATTTATTTTTTCAATTTTTTTTGAAATTAATGTTCCATATATTCAACTTCATGAGTTTAATAATTTTCAAAGTTAATTTTTTCAATTTAAAACATGAAGAGGAAAATAGTTCATTTAATCAAGTATACATCACATAAATGTTTTAATGGTTCTATTAATCATAGAACAAAATTTTTACTTCAGAGGATGTTTACAGTGAATTAGAAGGAAATTGGTTTTTAGGATATTATTAAATTAATTTATTATTTATGTTAAAATCATGAATAATGTTTTTTAGTTTTTAAGGAATTCTGTGATATATTTCAAACCATATAACGGATTAGAATTTATTGATCATAAAATTCACCAAATTATTGTGTTTCCTTTAACACTAACATAATTAGAAGTTAACCTCCTAGATAGAAACCATCCTATTTTTTTAAATAAATAAGTTTATTAGATCCCTCATCATCATTCTATAATAATCTATATAAGATAATATATAAAATTACACATCGGAGGAGTTTCCCCCACCCCTCTCAAATAGAATAAAAAACACATTTTCAGTTCACATCAAAGAGTTTTAATTTTAATGGTTCAAATCAACATATTGAGTTTTATAAGAAAAATATTATTATTATTGTTATAAACAAAGTTATTTTACAACCCACATGTGTAAATACATGAAATAATGTGTTTGAATCTAGTATATATACCCCATCCCCACCCCACCTAAACCACTTTAACTAATGCATTTTGTTGAAATATTATTGTGTCCCTACCACACATTAAACAAGGAAATAATATGTAACTAGGGAACCAACATTATGACACACGCCCCATACTCCCACCTCATAGACATCCCTACACCCATTATAGTGTCAAATCATTGTGCCAGAACTATATCCTGGTAATATAACTAGAAAGTATAGAAGAATACTATGAAGGGTGAACTATAACTCAAAAATTAGTGGGGAACTATAGTATTACTGTGATGGGAAACTATATGTATGTTATTTTTGGGAACTATAGAGGTACACTATGTGGTATTGTTGTAATTGATTTAAGGAGTTACACTAGTTTAGGATGAACATGTGGGCCATTTAATACCTCTAGTAAATATATATAGGTCAAAAATTTGGGTTTGTTTTATTTAACATAGTGGATGTGTTTATTAATTTGTGACATCCTTTGACATTTTACCATAATAATATTGTATAATTATTTCATATCAGTTTTTTGGTTCGAGGTTGGAAATTAAAATTACTTCATCTCCAAGACCAGAAAGTTGTGTCCTACCATTCAATTTCACTTCCACTTCAACTTATGTTTCTCATGTATAATTATATAAATATCATCCATGGAGGTGTATAACATATATTAATGGGAGAAAGGGGATAGATATTTAGTGATATTAACCAAATGATTAAGGTTATGTCAGTCTCCAGTGTAGCATGTTAAGGATGTATAGTGAGGGGTGATAGATAGACTCCCAAATATTTTCCATACAAATGAACTATTACCTATATACTGAAAATAGATTGAGGTACTGATGGATTTATTATAAAAATTATTCATAGTACTAGTATAGATAGGAATATAGTTAAATTTCAATGAAATCTATAATTTGTAGCAGTATATTCATTTTAAAAGAACAACGGGGTATCCCAATATCAGTGGAAAATAGATCTGGTTCTATGTAGTGTTAGTGTTAGTGACTATGGAATAAGGGTGGGTTTCATGGTGTTTAAGAGTGAAATCCTTTTAGAGATATATTATATGAATTTTATCTTAATGGATTATATGGATATTTTCATAGTTGAGGATTCAAGGTAGATAATGGGGATACTAATTTCGCTGGCGAGGTCAAGAGGCATTCATCAAAGTAAGAAGATGGATGATGTCATCCTGAGGAAGGGTGGGATATAAGCTCATTAAATATTTTCACCTTGTAGTTTTATATAGTTGATAACTTTTTGGAAGGTGGAACAACATAGGTTATGAATATTTTTGTAGAAGATATGAAAGTAAGAGGCAATCAGTCCATTAACGGATAGTGTGTTATATGTAGAGCCTATGTAGCTTAGCCTAGATGTTGAGGACGAAATCTGGGTTAGCTAATAGGTTAACATATTTTTTTAAACAAAAAAATGATTAATTATTATTTTATCAACACACACAACAAAAACATTCATATAAAAAAATTAATAAATTGGGATAGTGAGGTTTCAAATCAATTGGATGTGTGTCAACCCTTTCAGTTGGGTGGATGATGGCCTTCTCCACCTTCAGTTAGTTAGTGTCTTTTAGATACTTCCTTAAAACTTGTTCCAATAGTAGTAGTTTTAATTTTTTTGAACAATAATCCAATAAGATGATTTGAAACAAAAATCTTGGGTTGTTGGCTCAGTATCAATCAAATGATTTATTTTATGAATCCATGTATTTGATATCCAATACAATACTTCCAATTATTGTAACTCGAATGGTCACGGGTGGGTATGGATCTCTTTGTTGGATTTGATCTATTTTACTTACAAATGAAAAATTATGATTCATAATAAATTAATACCAAAATCAAGATAGTCATAGAGATTAATTAAATTATAATTTAATTTAATTTTGAAAATAAGGGATGAAATAATCCCTAGATTACATGGGACAAAAATGATGAAGTCATGGAGAATCATCTCTAACAATGAAAAATAAATAATTTGGTAAGGTCCTCATAAAATAATAAATAATAAGACCTTCACTTGAGCGCCCCTTGATGGAAAAAGAGTATACTACGCAGTTACCTTCCCTCTAGGTGTTTCTTAGACTGATTCCTGGAGTGATGAGTTCCCAACACATTCTCACCAAATAGCTCAAATATGAGAGGAAGCAATTCGTTCCCTAGAGAACCCCAACCAAAAAACTAGAATCCAATTCTTCTCCATCGATTTTTATATTACAAATCACGTAGATAGAAATACCAGTTTCCATTGAAAAAAATCTACACACAAGGATGTTTCAGATCTATACTATGTGCTAAAGACATGAATCACTAATCCTATATAATCTTTTAAAAGATCCTCACCCGTCATAGCACCAGAAATAGAAGAACCATACATGTTCATCCTTAGTCCTGTGTATAGTAGGATCCATTTAACCCATATACCTATGATTCTTGATCTTCTTCCTTACATAGTAGAAAAATACATTGGAATCATTATCCTAAGATTGGAAAAGGGACTCTTTCCACTAATAAGTTATCCAAGATCTTCCAATAATGAAGTCACGTGAACCTAAATGAATAGAGATGAAAAACCTCTACCTTCCCTTTCCTCGTTCATCGCATCAAATTGAACCTAACATACCAAAATTAACTGTTGGATATGTACCTTTATATCCACTCATTCAATACATACTTCCATGAAAACACTGATATATTCTCCATCACCTATCAATACCATATCATAAATCAAGTAATTATAAAATCTATAGGTATGGTTGATTATAAATGACATGTTTCATGTTGTCTCTAGTGTCATAAATTCACAACACATATATCCTAAAACGATGGTCATTCCATTTCTCTAGACATTTTCATTAGTAGGAAGGGTCAGATTCTTCAACCACAAGATCAGAAAGATCATATTGTTAGGAAACTTCTTACAAAAAATCATTTTCCCCATTAATCATGTTTGTTACCTATATGTATTATACCAATATTGTTCTGAATGTTCAATCAACTAGAGGATGAAGAAGAAAAAATTCATCAATTTGGATTGTCACTCATTATGATATTATCATGTATAGTTTTTGATCGTTGATCCATAATAGAATGGATAAATCCTTACAATTGAAATTTCTATCTATATGAAATTACTGGAACTAAACACCCCAGAAAGTACAATTTCATTCCCAAAAGGTTCTCTTCCCAGTAGTTGATGTTTCCCCTAGCCCATCACCCATCAACCCTCCTCCACCAGCAGCTCCAAATTTTGGATCACAGTTTCTGATATACTGGATGTTTTCTTATTATAATTGTCCTAAATTTTCTAGTTATCTTCCTACATGTTTTGTAACATCCCCAAATGATAAAGGGTTAAATAACTAAATGATATGACTTATTTCAACAAGGTGCACCTTCCTTTTCGGGAGCCTACCTGATTAGAAATCCACATTTAAGCATGCTTGGCTTGGAGTAGTGATCAGGATGGGTGAACTCTTGGGAAATTTCTCAGGGTGTGTGTGAGTGAGGACAAAACACACTGGAAAGGACATGTGTTGGCCTGTGGGGACTGTCATTAGTCAGATGATCCGTTCGGGCACGTGGGTGGACCCTAGGGTGGGCCTCATGTGTCTGTGGGGCAACTGGGGGTACCTGGTAGGCCAGGACCCGACGACCATGTTAAGGCGGGGTGTCTGTGTAGCCACCGGGACCTGGTCGTGACATTTGGTATCAGAGGAGGAACCCAGCCTTAAGTGCGGTGCACTGCCTGGGTTGAGATGTAGGGCCCACAACGAGGGTGTTGTGCTATAAGGGGGGGGGGGGTGAGGGTGATTGTACATCCCCAAATGATAAATGGTTAAATGACTAAATAATATGACTCATGTCAACAAGGTGCACCTTCCTTTTTGGGGATGGGTGACCTCCTGGGACGTTTCTCAGGGTGTGTGTGAGTTAGGAAAAAACACACTGGAAATGAAATGTGTTGGCCTGTGGAGACTTTCATTAGTCAGATGATCCGTTCGGGCACGTGGGTGGACCCTAGGGTGGGCCCCACGTGTCTGCGGGGCAACTGGAGGTACCTGGTAGGCCAGGACCCGACGACCATGTTAAGGCAGGGTGTCTGTGCTGTTACCGGGACCCGGTTGTCACATGTTTCCCATGATCTTTTTCCATAGTGAATTACCTTTGATAATTTCTCATTTGAACCTTTCCAACATGGAATTCATGGTCTCCTAGACACTACATATGTTTTCTCCCCCTTTGGAAAGTTTCCAAGAAATATTTTCCCAACAAACCCAGTTACACATCCTAGATTAGATGGAATCCAATATGAGGACATCATGATTATTTCAATACGATCAACAGTTCACTTCAGGATTGTAAAATTGATGAAACATTCATGGGTATAGAAGATAGAACACTATTGACCAAAGTAATCTACCCCCAATTAATAGAAAATATAATCTCAAATTGATGATCCACCCCCACGATTAATCCAATGATGTCTTAGAAAGGTTCCTTCAAAATTATCCCATTCAAAATAGGATCTCTAAGATATACCATAGGGGTGTATCTTTTCTAGCTTCCTAGTTTGTCTTAGATGTTACTACTATAACTATTAGTTCCCTTACTATAGATAAAAACAATTCTCTTCATTTAATTGATTTTTTTAGCCTCTCCATTTTCCATAATACATCATTCTCTTAATGAACCCACTTATATATTTTTACCCACAATTAATTATGATGACAATATCATAAAAAACATAACATTAGAAATAAAAAAATTCTTAAACATGTTCCTAAATAATATAACATTCCCATAATCTAAATTGTAATAAATGTTTCATGGAAGGGATTCCTGCAAGATAATGAAAATGGTAGGGGACATAGGAACCCCTTTCCTTACTCCTCTATTGCTTTTGTAGAAACCAATTACCATTCCATTCATAAAAATAGAAATACATGAGGATGAAATGAATCTAATGAAAATATCATAATACAATTCCCAAAAACCATACCTCCTAGTAGTTCCAACAATTATGCTTCATTCAAATTTGATCATATGAATTTTTTATATCCACTTTAATCATGATGTTGAAGATGAGATTTTTCCTTTCAATTTAATCCACCATCTCTTGTGTTATCATCATCACCTATTAGATCCTCTTCCCTCTAATAATGTTAGGCTACACCTCTGAGACCAGCATAGAAATGACATGGTTGAATTTCTTATAGATAAGGAAGGAAAGGTTGTTGTACATGAAATTACAGAGGTAGATGGGTCAATAATGGTTGAAAGCGGTAGGATACTTAGTCTTTTAGATGAGAACAACCTTGGAATCATAATCAACCCAGCTAAGGCCTCTACCTCTATAGAAATCATTCACTACATCTCCCATACTAGCCATGATAATCTCCCATGAGTCCATATAAAATTATCCTAAAAAGTCATCTATGTGTGATGTGATATCTAGTTTCTTGATACACACTACCTATTTTATCTCACCCTCATCTAGAATCAATACCAAATTGTTATTATTGATGGTTCCCACCAGACTCAAAAGGCAGTTCATTATATCATCCTCCCTATCCTCCATTCTTGAGTCTCCACCATTGGTATTGATCCCTCATATTTGTATCTCCATGAAGTGATTAAGAACCATTTTTCCTTCCACATAAACTTCTATTTCATATGATCCCCCATACAATTTTATTTTAATTCTCTTATACACCTTCCTCTCTCTCACACAATCTTGGAGGAACATCGTGTTATAATTTCTCTCATTGAGGCAATGGTTTCTTGATTTTTCTCTCCATGCTCTTCCCATATCTAGGATTCATTTAGCTAAAATTGTTTTATTTTCTAACATGTTTTAAAATTTAGAATTATCTAAAATTTCTAGATGCCTCTCCTCCAAACTCTATATGTCATCTTTGATACCCTCTAGGATTTTCTCCATATTTTCTCAGCAGGTAATCCATTATATAATGTGTTTTTATAAATGTTTTTATTGATGTGTTAGTCCCTCTCATGAAGAAACCGACTTTGGTTTGTCCCATGACTCATGCTCCAATTTATGGAAACCCTCAATCATCATTATGTTCCATGAGTAGAAAGAGAAGTAAACCTACATTCAAATTTCTTTAGTTGCACTACTATGGGTGAGTGGTTTGAAAGAGACCTTTTGAGGTGAATAATAGTTTCCTACTTATAGTTTTTGATGCCTTGAATGTTGGAGAGGAACATATCCAACATACTTCATATTCACCTGCTCCCTTTATTTCTTATGAACCAAATGAATTTCCCTCCCATGTATCCAAATTATGTAAAGCACTTCATGACTATGATGCCCATGAAATCCTGCATAGTGGTGACTCAGTAAGATGAACCCCCTTTATTTTCAAAATCCTCTATTCTAGTCTTGAATACCCACCCCACCCTATTCTTCCCACAAATAAAGGTAAGAACCAGAGATTAAATATAAATGATGGTTCAATAATTAAACTTTATCCTTGGAATTATAAAAAAGATAGATAAACAAGAAGAAACCCCCTAGTCTTTCAACACTAATTTTAGTAGATACATGCTACCCAAAAATGCAGACTACTCCCACTAAAGCACTATTTTTTCCAAATCACCCAATGTGAATGTTTCATTGAAACGAATGCATATATTTAGATAAGCCGAAAAAATTAGTGAAAATGGGAATCAGTCCATAAATTGTTTTTTATTAAAAGGGAAAAAATTAATGCCTTATAAATGAGTCATTTCTCTATAAACAAAATCACTATTCACCAATTATCCTAGGCCCAAGACATTCTAGATAATGACTACGATCATAAGACTATATAAGGGGTGTGATGAAGCCTGATAATGTACCTAACATAGAAGATGAACTACTATCCAGGAATTCCATTTCTCTCACATTGGTAATCCCCACATTCTCTATAGATGAAATCACATTCAATAAACCTCTACTTCAATTGAATTCCCGAGATTCCAACACTTCTAATGTCCTCACTAAATCCTTCAGGATAGAAAAACTTCTATTATATAATGATGAAGTAAAACAAGGCATCGAAGTCCCCCCTATTGAGAGTTGTGAGAGATGCACTACATTCTCTAGTGAGCACTAGTTCATGGAATCTCACATGCTTCTTTAGAGGGGATTTTTATGGTGGGAAATAGATTGATCTATATCACAGACCAAGGGATCCCTGAATTTTGATAAAAGAATATGTTCTTTAAGCACTTTCTGTGTCCGAACTTGTGGTACATCCATCGAATAAGTACGTAAAGGGTCCTGAAGATATAACATAATTAATAAGTGTATTTGTGCTGGTGGTACAAAAAAGTTCTGAGTTTTTAGAGAGTTCATGAGACTGTTGAATTAGGATGGGAGAAGTGACATGGCCCTTCAAAAAAATAACTTTCCAGAACTCTCGAAAAAACATTGGTAGATTTTGGAAAAACTCCTAATTGGAAAATCTATATACCTTAGATGGTAATGAATAGGATCCCAGGGGGAGCTAATGTATTTTTCGATTCAACAGTTGTTGGAACATACTCTAAGAGACATCAATAGACAATAAGGGAAAAATAAGATGAGAGGAAAACTTCCACTACTACAGGTTCTACAAAATATATTTTTCTACATCTACAAAACTCCAATTAATGGCCTTGATGAAGAAATCAACAAAAAAATAAGGAGATTTTGTTAAAAAAATATGTTTCCACTAGATGAAACCTTTTTAGGCCATGATAAGAACCCTCAGTAGAATATACTTCTCCATGAAGAGATACATGTAGATATGGGGGATATAAAACACATAGAAACACTTAAAATCTTCATTCAAAAAAATAAAATTCCTTTGATCATTTCAAATAGACTAGAGAATCAAAGGGTTTTGTAGGTACAATAGGAGCCTCAAAAACCATATCAAAATTACAGAGGTTCTTGTTTCCTTATCAAAATGTTCCTCCAAATACCTCCTCATGAGAAAAAACAAAAATTATAATATCATCAAGAATAACTCAACTAATCCCTGATGAAGTCTTCTCAAGATTATAGGGTAAAACATAATTATTTATAATTAAAATAATAACACCACCTATAAAGTCACCAAACCACATGAAGAAATACATGGCCTAAAGAAGCTCAGAGAAGGTTTCTCATGATAAATACATGGTATTAAGGTCATTTAATGGTATGATAAATCATCCTCAGTCTAATTTTCAATAATTACTGCTGATGGAGACCTTTCCAATCATTTTAATGAATGAGGAGCTATTATGATGACCAGAATATAGGGAAGACTGATCTTGGACATCATATCTAAGTGCCCTGTAAGAAAATCCATAAAGTACCATACATCTGATGATCCAAATATACTAGGAGGATCCCCCAAATATGACCAGAGATAAATGCAAGGACCGCTACACCCCCGACGCCGGAGGAGGCTTCTCTAACAAGGGAGGAGGATGCTGAAGAAATGTTAAGGAAGACTACAACAACCCTTCCTATTTATTATTATTAATTAATTAATTATTACATAATAGTACACATAATAAATCGTAGAATAATGATAATCATAGTTTCTTTTGGAATTAGGGACATACATATCGAACAAGTGATACAACAACATTATCGAAAGCTTCTTTAACATGGTTTTAAAATTCCACGGATTAGAAACTACCTGGGATAACCAGGAGACATACATTAGAAAGGGGTTATCTATAAATCATAGTAAGGGAATAAACATGGAATAAGGAAATACATATTAGAAAATAGTCATATAAATGGGTAATAAAAGGATTTAAATTCATAGACATGAATAATACGTCATGATCTCACATTATAATAAAAAGGCAACATGGTAAATGTGAAACCACTTAAAACACTTCCTCATAAAAATATGTCATGGATAAATGTGAAGACATAATTATGGAAAATGTTCCATAAAAAAATTTGGTTTACTCCCTATCCCAGCATTATGTCTACTGAGACTAAACATTTCTCCATGGAGTGGAGTGATATTTAATTCTAGGTGCACCCATAACTTTAATTTCCTTCTCATTCTTAAGTGTCCTACATATATCATACAACATGGTTTAATTCATCATGATTTTTTATTCCATGTTAAAGGAGTATCAAATACATACATTTAATTACCATTTCTGTAACACCCCAATCTTCTACGGTATGCTTCTCATTGAATAATGTGATAGCGTGTGTTGTACGCAACACCGAGTTCTAACACACCGTAACCAATCAAACTAGCCGTTATGAATAGTAATACCTACATTTTGAAATTATATATATTTTATATTTTAAAATGGACTTTATTTTTGGATTCGAAATATCGAATTTAGCCTAAGGTGAAATTTTGGAACTTTTCGGATAACTTTAATATTGTGATGAATAGTGAAAATTACTAAATTTTAATTAAAAACAACTTTTTTAATCAAAATAATTAATAGTGATAAATTATGAATTTGAGTGGTTTTAAAGTATATTTAGAATATATTTTTACCATTTAATATTATTTTGGTCATTGGACATAATTTTACAATTAATCCAAACATAAACAAGTGTCAATCTTTTGATAGTTATTCTCTCTTAAAAACACGCTTTTTGTTTTGACAGCGGGAATTAATTTTAAATTAATTTCTTCCACTTATTTGTTTTGAATTTAGAAAAATGGATTCCATATTTGGAATCAGTATGTCCAAATTGTGTAAATAGGTAACTTTTATTTTTAGACACTTTGAATAATTACTGCGGTAAATATTTTATTTTCCATGGTTAAGGGTAAATCCGGTAAATAAGGGTTAAAAAATAATATTATAATAATACTAAATTACCCTAAAACGTGTCCTAGCCTTATTGGTTGATACATGTTCGACCATAGGCATCTTTGGGTCGATTTGGGGACCCCATGGTGCCACTTGTAGGTGATAGGGACACTTTTGTTTAATTAAGTTAAAATGAATACAAAAATGACACAAGCATATATCTTTTAGAAAACCAATTTTTACATAGGGTTATATATGTTGGATTTTAGATTATAAATATTCATTAGAAAGATAAAAAGATTTCATACATAATTATATTTTATTTATAATTTTTAGAAATTAAATAATTTAATTTATTTATGACACAATGATGATGAATTAATTACTATAATAGTGAAAAATTAAAATAATTGATATTATAAATACCCAAATAAAAATATAATATGAAACTTTTAATAAATTAAACTAATTTTATAGGATAATATGATATATTAGGATTTATTTAATTTACTTTGTTAGAAGTAATCAATCTGTTATGAGTTTCACAAAAATCAACTATTGAATAGTGTCAAAATTGACATAAAAGAGTTCTTAAAACAAATATTATATTATCAATTGATATTAAATTCCTAAAAATCTAAGGTTCGTCCAAGAGAATTATATCATTATAGGTTCATCATTAATGGACCACGTGGGGGTCTCTTAGATATATATAGTATGTTTATTAACCATATTATATAAAAATACAAAGAGACATTGTAAAAGTGAAACTAATTAACTTAGAGTTAATACTTAAAGATAAGGTTAATATAAGTACCCAAACCTGTCTAAATTATATTGGTTGAGTTGTTTTCAACCTATCCCCACCCTAAAATTTAAATAATCAACTTTGGAACCATTAGAAACCTAATATGAATTTATTATAAATTAATATTTCTAGCTTTTCCAAAGGTTCCCCTCACCCCTCTTATAAAAGGGCACTCCTCCTTCTCATTTCTTTACACCTTCAAAGCCTTTTGGTTCGGCCAAACTCTACCCCAATACTCTCCCAACTTCCCTCACTACAACCGAGAGGCCTTAGTTTGATCAGAAAGCCAACCTAAGGAGCCCTTTTGATCAAATCAAAAGGAAGAACCCGAAGAAGAGGTAATGATTTCACCACCCTTTTCCAAGTTCATTTCTTCTTCCACTTCTTCTTATTTTGTTTTTACCATTATAAAATAATGACTCCAGTATCATATATATACTGTGATGTTATTATAAATATGGTACAACCATATTCATTATACTATTTACCCTTTGAATAACATGTCACCATACGTGCGTACGTACAGCTTACCGTCTCCACGTCGTGGTGTAATTGTTATTCAATATATTATTATTTGGATGGGTATAATAATGAATGTGTAACTCATTTAATAATAATAAATATAACATGTTAATTATTCTGTATATATGATATACCATCCATTTATATATTATTTTAATATCAAAAGAATGATATTGTTGCTCGTGCGTACGTACGGACTACCGTCTCCACGAACGCGATAAGATTCATTCTCCATCGTATCCATTCAAGTATAATTATCATTTGATGATTTAAAAATTATGTTTAAGGACTTGATATCATTCTGGATATCAATAATATAAAACCTATCCATTACAAACATGGCTTACGTAACAAAACATATAAAATAAAACAAGTAAGTTAACACCCGAAACAACGATAATACTAAGATATTATTATCAAATCAATATTAAAAGATCATATATGATATCATATTAATATATATGATTCTTGTATAATTTAATAACAATTATTTCACCATTATACAGGAGGTTAACCTACCCCATCCAAGGAAAAGTTCAAGGTAAGGTTTATTTCGCAATCTCTTCATTATCCGAGGTTGTTTATACGTAATAATCTACTGGGATATCTTTATCATCCACATCCATGTTTCTTAAAAATGTATTTCAAATTTTTTTTACTATTTACAAGAATATGGGTTAAAGTCATTTATACCCTTGTTTGAATTTTTATAAGAGGTTTATAAAGGAATCTTTCTGTCGTTTTCCAAACAAGGTGCTTTTTAACCTTTTCGAAAAAATTAAGGTAAGAATGTTTTTTTAACTTATACGGCGGGTGCGGCTATTTTCCGCCATTATAAAATCGTCGAAGCTTCCCTTACAATCTTATAAGAATATTTTCAAAGAAAATTTTTTATTTTATAAATATATGACTCTTAAATGATTTCAAAATAGAAAGAGATATTTCTCTAAAAAGAGTTTTGATTTCATCCATGTCAACATCCTTTTATGGATTTTACGCTTATGTGAAATTGATTTATTATGATACAAAACTTCTATATTTTATTTAAGGTTTTGTGATATGTTTGACTGTGGATGTGCTATTTTTATACCATTCATATTTTATGGTGAAATTATTGACATTTCTTATGCTAGTTTTAATACGAATGTTTATGTTATGTTTAAACCTTTTCATATGGGAATGCATTGGACTTAATATGTGACGGGTGGAGCCCGATATAGCTCCTCGATGCATCGGTAGGTCTCATGAGACAAACTAGTGTCTTGGCAAAAGGCCTTGGCAAAATCTTATTTGTGGTCTTGGCACGAGGCCTTGCCTATGTGGTTATGATAGTCTGGCATTATGCATTCCATCATTAGGAAAGTGGTTATCGATTTTGCATGTGATTATTCGATTAGTAGAATATCCATGTGAATAAGTAAATGGCATTATTTCATTTTATTTATGCCATACTATCTTGAAATTTCAAGTTTGAAATGCTTTTGTTTTATTTATACATTGCCTTAAATGTTTATTCTTATTTATGAAAGTTTCCGCTATATTGTTATCCTTACTGGGCATTTGAGCTCACCCCTTTTCTATGTTTTATTTTTCCCAGGAAGTGAAGAAGTAAATTATGAATGACCTGTAGGGATATTATGTGGGGATATGAGTGTGGATTATGGAAACAATATGTTGTTGTAGTAGTTTTTCAATTTATGATGTAATGTAAAACTTATGAATATATCTAGTGTTTCCAAGGCTACTAAACCAATCGGTCTTTCGAGATTTGATATTTCTTGTGATCATGCCAATGTTATGTAATAATGCACTGACTCTGGGTAACTAGGGTCGGGGCGTTACAGTTGGTATCATAGGAAGTTTAGTACAAACCTTGGAAGCTAGATTTAGAGAAACTCTGATTAGAGCACGTAGACCTAAGATGAACTTTGAGGATTAGTATAGAAGAACTTCCTAGAATTTTGGTATTGTAGAGATTTTGTGAGTTTTCCGAGCAATACATCCCTGTCTGGATACGAGAAGGTAGAGGCGGCTCTGGCACAGATGTACCTAGGGGTAAAACCCGAAAACACCGCTTTGAGCTAGACTCGAACGGGAACTGGTGCACGACAACGGGCCTTGCTGCACTCTTGGTTACGACACTCCCAGGGGATATGCTTAGGATAACTCTCATTTTCTTTACAAATAATTATGAAGGGTTTATGAGTATATAATTACTCAAAGAAAACATTTTTATGATTATGGATTATATCCATAAATAGTTCAATTTATGTTAAGTGTTTTATAAGTATGGGATTATGTATTTTGATTCATAAACTGATCTAGTTTATGCCATTGTTTAGAAATGGCGCCTAGTGGAAGAAATGGAAACCGTATCAATGCATGCACTCCATGTAGGGATTTCCCTCCTGCTCAAGATAATTATAGTGGAGCTGGTGATGCAACTGGTGCCGATCAGCTAATCACCATACTGGGACAACTTACTCAGGTTATGAATAATAACCTTACACGTATGGAGCACCCTAATCCACAGCGTGGAGGATCAATGTTAGATCGATTCATGAGGCCACAACCACCAACGTTCAATGGGAGTACAAATCCCTTAGTAGCTGAGCAATGGATATTTTCCCTAGAGAAAATATTTCAGGCTTTGGGGAGTAGTGAAAGGGAAAAAGTTATCATGGCAGTTTACCGCCTCACTAGAGATGCTGATCAATGGTGGTCATTGATTCAAAATACTAAGGAAGATGATGAAGTATCAAATATGGAATGGATGGAGTTCAAAGATCTGTTTTTAGAAAAATACTTTCCTTGCGACCATCGAGCAGATATGGAAAGGCAATTTCTGAGTTTGAGGCAGAAGGAAGATGAGAATGTCACAAAGTATGAGGCTAACTTTACAAGGTTAGCAAGGTATGCTGGAGATTATATACGTAACCCAAGAAGTAAGATTTATCGTTTCATTGATGGGTTAAAACCATTTCTCCATCGAGCATTAGTCTCACAATCCTTTTCATCATACGAAGACATTGTCTCATGTGCTATCATGACCGAAAAGGAATTCTCTAAGTCTTATGACTTTAAAGAAAAGAAAGAGAAGAAGAGGCCTGCTGATCAATCTGGTAATGGAAATAAGGGGAAGAAAGGAAAGGATCAATATCCATCCTATGGTAAATGTGGGAAGAAACACCCCGGTACTTGCTTGAAGGGAATGGGAGTCTGTTACAAGTGTGGTGAAAAAGGCCACCAAGCTCGTGATTGCAAAGGGATGAAGGAAGCCACCAACGTTCAGTGTTACAATTGCAGGGAGATGGGACATTATCCAGATGAATGTCCTAAGCGTCAGGAGAACATACCTCAGAAAAGGCCAAGGGATCAAGGCCAGGCTTATTCTATCACTACTGCTGAGGTAGAAGCTCCGAAAGACGTGGTGGCAGGTAATTTAATGGTTTCCTCAAGTTTAGAAAATGCATTATTTGATTCTGGATCATCGCATTGTTTCATATCTTCCCAGTTTTCTAAGAAAATTAGATATTTCCAATTTGATTTAATAAGGGAGTTGTCAGTTAAAACTCATAAGGGATGTATCATTGCAACAAAGTTTTGTGAATCAGTCCCCATTAGAGAACATAAATGTTCGTTATCTGCTGATCTCATTGTCATACCTATGATTGAGTTTGATATAATCCTTGGTATGGACTGGTTTTCGGACTATGATGCGAAGATTTATTTTAAGAAGAAAGAGGTTACGATTCTTGATGATAATGATAAGGAACACCTTATTTTTAGAGCAGAATCGTCACCACCTAATTCTTATTTAGATCCACCCTCAATAGCTCAACTAAATTCAATTATTGGGGAGGAGGAGAATGAAATAATTGTGGGTGAGGAAAGGAATGTTCAAATAGAGGATGTACCTATTGTGAAAGAATTTATAGATGTATTTCCGGAAGATTTACCTGGACATCCTCCAGAATGAGAAGTTGAGTTTTCCATTGATTTGATTCCTGGATCAAGGCCTATATCGAAGACCCATTATAGAATGACCACTGTAGAATTAGTTGAACTAAAGAAACAACTAGAGGAATTGAGTAATAAAGGATTTATTCTCCCTAGTGTTTCTCCATGGGGAGCCCCTGTTCTTTTTGATAAAAAGAAAGACGAAACTATGAGGTTATGTATCGACTACAGGGAGATCAATGCTATAACGATAAAGAACAAGTATCCCCTAACTCGCATTGATGATTTATTTGACCAACTGCATGGAGCTCAATACTTTTCAAAGATTGACCTTCGATCTGGATACCATCAGTTGTGTGTGAAGAAGGAAGACATTCCGAATACAGCATTTCGAACCAGGTACGGGCATTACGAGTTTACTGTAATGCCGTTTGGATTGACCAATGCACCCTCTGTATTCATGGATCTGATGAATAGAGTTTTCAAGGAGTATCTCGATGAATTTGTGGTGGTATTTATTGATGATATCTTAGTATACTCTAAAAGCTACGAATATCATGAAAATCACTTGCACATTATCTTGAAGACTCTGAGGAGGCATGAATTATATGTAAAGTTTAGCAAGTGTGAATTCTGGATTCATGATATTTCTTTTCTTGGCCATATTGTCTCTCAATATGGAATCTCTGTTGATCTTTCTAAGACCAAGGCAATCCAAGAATGGCCAGCACCTATGAGTATAACTGAGGTACGCAGTTTTATTGGTTTGGCAGGTTATTATCGACGTTTCATCTAGAATTTTGCCCGATTGGCTAACCCATTAACGAAGATCACATGTAAAAGGGTTAAATTTGTTTGGACAAAAGAGTGTGAAGAATGTTTCGAAGAACTAAAGAGAAGATTAGTCAATGCTCCTATATTGACTCTACCATCGGGGAATGATGGGTTCGTTATTTATAGTGATGCATCAAAGAAAGGACTTGGTTGTGTCATTATGCAGAATGATAGAGTTATTGCCTATGCGTCATGACAGTTGAAAATTCATGAGAAAAACTATCCTACTCATGATCTCGAGTTATCAGCTGTTATCTTTGCTTTGAAGATATGGAGGCACTACCTCTATGGTGAAAAATGTGAGATTTATACTGATCACAAGAGTTTGAAGTATATTTTCTCACAAAAAGAACTCAACATGAGACAAAGGAGATGGCTTGAATTACTCAAGGATTATGATTGTACGATACACTACCACCCGGGGAAAGCAAACAAGGTGGCAGATGCTTTGATCAGAAAAGACCATGGAGTTTTGAACATGATGAGAATTGAAAGGGATCCAATTTTCATGGATCTAGTAAAGATGGACATGGGTATAACCAGGGAAGGTGAAAAATTAATGCTTTTTCAAATGGTTTCCAAACCATCTTTACTAGAAAGGATTAAGAGTTCTCAGACCGACGATGAAGAATTCCAAAATAAGATTAAAGCTTTGAATGATGGAAGATTGAGAGACTTTGTGTATGAAGATGGAATTTTGAAATTCGGGAAGAGACTTTGTGTTCCCGATATACCTTATCTAAAAAGGGAATTGCTGGATGATGCTCGTAGTTCCAATTTCTCTATACACCCGGGGAGCACCAAAATGTATAGAGATTTGAAGGAACATTTTCGGTGGGACAACATGAAGAGGGAGATTGCTGATTTTGTGTCAAGATGTATGGTTTGTTAGCAAGTGAAAGCTGGAAGGCAACAGCCTGGAGGAGTCATGCAACCTCTTCCCATACCGGAGTGGAAATGGGAAAATATTACGATGGACTTTGTCATGGGGCTACCAAAGACTCCTAGAAGGAACGATTCAATATGGGTTATTGTTGATCGTCTTACCAAATCAGCACATTTTCTTTCTATAAGAGAAGATCTACCCCTGGAACGTCTAGAAAGACTATATATTAATGAAGTTTTGAGACTTCATGGAGTACCCCTATCGATTGTTTCTGATCGTGATCCCCGTTTTACTTCAAGATTTTGGGAAAGTATTCAGAAATCACTGGATACTGAACTTCATTTGAGTACTTCTTACCACCCTCAGATAGATGGACAATCAAAACGGACTATTCAAACCTTAGAAGACATGTTGAGATCTTGCTCACTTGACTTTCAGGGTATGTGGGATAAATATTTACCTCTGGTAGAATTTTCCTCTAACAATAGCTTCCATTCGAGTATTCAGATGGCACCATATGAAGCGTTATATGGAAAGAGATGTCGTACACCAACCTGTTGGGATGACGTTGGTGAAAGAAAACTTGTAGGTCCAGAACTGGTGGAGGAAACGATGGAAAAGGTGAAGGTAATCCAAAATCACATCAAAGCAGCCCAAAGTAGGCAAAAGAGCTATGCTGATAATCGAAGGAAGGATTTGGAATTTCAAGTCGGTGATCATGTTTTCCTGAAGGTATCTCCATGGAAGGGAGTCATACGTTTTGGTAAGAAAGGTAAATTGAGTCCGAGGTACATCGGACCTTTCAGAATTCTAGAATGAATTGGGGCTGTAGCTTACCAATTGGCAATGCCGCCAAGTCTCTCTAAAGTTCACGATGTGTTCAACGTATCTCTGTTGAGGAAATACATGCCTGACCCAACGCATGTACTCACCTATGAAGAATTAGAACTGGAACCAGATATGTCATATTGCGAAGAGCCCGTCAAGATTCTTGATACGAGAGAACAAGTGCTGAGAAACCGGACGACGCGTCTGGTAAACGTTTTGTGGAGAAACCATAAGATGGAAGAGGCAATGTGGGAACCCGAGGAACTTATGATGAAGAACCACCCGAGTCTTTTCATGCGGTAGTATTCTAGAAATTTTGAGGACGAAATTATTTGAAGTAGGGGAGAATGTAACATCCCAATCTTCTACAGTATGCTTCTCATTGAATAATGTGATAGCGTGTGTTGTACGCAACACCGAGTTCTAACACACCATAACCAATCAAACTAGTCGTTATGAATAGTAATACCTAATTTTTGAAATTATATATATTTTATATTTTAAAATGGATTTCATTTTTGGATTCGGAATATCGAATTTAGCCTAAGGTGAAATTTTGGTACTTTTCGGATAACTTTAATATTTTGATGAATAGTGAAAATTACTAAATTTTAATTAAAGACAACTTTTTTAATCAAAATAATTAATAGTGATAAATTATGAATTTGAGTGGTTTTAAAGTATATTTAGAATATATTTTTACCATTTAATATAATGTTGGTCATTGGACATAATTTTACAATTAAACCAAACATAAACAAGTGTCAATCTTTTGATAGTTATTTTCTCTTAAAAACACGCTTTTTGTTTTGACAGCGGGAATTAATTTTAAATTAATTTCTGCCACTTCTGTGTTTTTAATTTAGAAAAATGGATTCCATATTTGGAATCAGGATGTCCAAATTGTGTAAATAGGAAACTTTTATTTTTAGACATTTTGAATAATTACTGCGGTAAATATTTTATTTGCCATGGTTAAGGGTAAATCCGGTAAATAAGGGTTAAGAAATAATATTATAATAATACTAAATTACACTAAAATGTGTCTTATCCTTATTGGTTGATACATGTTCAACCATAGTCATCTTGGGGTTGATTTTGGGACCCCATGGTGCCACTTGTAGGTGATAGGGACACTTTTTTTTATTTAAGTTAAAATGAATACAAAAATGACACAAGCATATATCTTATAGAAAAACAATTTTTACATAGGGTTATATATGTTGAAATTTAGATTATCAGTATTCATTAGAAAGCTAAAACGATTTCCTACATAATTATATTTTATTTATAATTTTTGGACATTAAATAATTTAATTTATTTATGACACAATGATGATGTATTAATTACTATAATAGTCAAAAATTAAAATAATTGATATTATAAATACCCAAATAAATATAATATGAAACTTTTAATAAATTAAACTAATTTTATAGGATAATATGATATATTAGGATTTATTTAATTGACTTTTTTAGAATTAATCAATCTGTTATGAGTTTGACAAAAATCAACTATTGAATAGTGTCAAAATTGACAAAAAAGAGTTCTTAAAACAAATATTATATTATTAATTGATATTAAATTCTTAAAAATCTATGGTTCGGCCAAGAGACTTATATAATGATAGGTTAATCATTAATGGACCACTTGGGGGGTCTCTTGGATATATATAGTAAGTTTATTAACCATATTATATAAAAATACAAAGAGACATTGTAAAAGTGAAACAAATTAACTTAGAGTTAATACTTAAAGATAAGGTTAATATAAGTACCCAAACCTGTCTAAATTCTATTGGTTGAGTTTTTGTTCGACCTCTCCCCACCTTAACATTTAAATAATCAACTTTGGAATCATTATAAACCGAATATAAATTTATTATAAATTAATATTTCTAGCTTTTCCAAAGGTGCCCCTCACCCCTCTTATAAAAGGGCACTCCTCCTTCTCATTTATTCACACCTTCAAATCCTTTTGGTTCGGCCAAACTCTGCCCAAATACTCTCCCAGATTCCCTCACTACAACCAAGAGGCCTTAGGTTGATCAGAATCTAACCTAAGGATCCCTTTTGATCAAATAAAAAGGAAGAACACGAAGAAGAGGTAATGATTTCACCACCCTTTTCCAAGTTCATTTCTTCTTCCACTTCTTCTTCCTTTGTTTTTACCATTCTAAAATAATGACTCCAGTATCATATATATACTGTGATGTTATTATAAATATGGTACAACCATATTCATTATTCTATCCACCCTTTGAATAACATGTCACCATACATGCGTACGTACGGCTTACTGTCTCCACGTCGTGGTGTAATTGTTATTCAATATATTATTATTTGGATGGGTATAATAATGAATGTGTAACTCATGTAAATAATAAATATAACATGTTAATTATTCTGTATATATGATATACCATCCATTTATATATTATTTTAATATCAAAAGAATGATATTGTCGCTCGTGCGTACGTACGGACTACCGTCTCCACGAACGCGATAAGATTCATTCTCCATCATATCCATTCAAGTATAATTATCATTTGATGATTTAAAAATTATGTTTAAGGAATTGATATCATTCTGGATATGAATAATATACAACCTATCCATTACAAACATGGCTTACGTAACAAAACATATAAAATAAAACAAGTAAGTTAACACCCGAAACAACGATAATACTAAGATATTATTATCAAATCAATATTAAAAGATCATATATGATATCATATTAATATATATGATTCTTGTATAATTTAATAACAATTATTTCACCATTATACAGGAGGTTAACCTACCCCAACCAACGAAAAGTGCAAGGTAAGGGTTATTTCGCAATCTCTTCATTATCCGAGGTTGTTTATACGTAATAATCTACTGGGATCTCTTTATCATCCACATTCATGTTTCTTAAAAATGTATTTCAAATTTTTTTTACTATTTACAAGAATATGGGTTAAAGTCATTTATACCCTTGTTTGACTTTTTATAAGAGGTTTATAAAGGAATCTTTCTGTCGTTTTCCAAACAGGGTGCTTTTTAACCTTTTCGACAGAATTAAGGTAAGAATGTTTTTTTAACTTATACGGCGGGTGCGGCTATTTTCCGCCGTTATAAAATCGTCGAAGCTTCCCTTACAAGCATATAAGAATATTTTCAAAGAAAATTTTTTATTTTATAAATATATGACTCTTAAATGATTTCAAAATAGAAAGAGATATTTCTCTAAAAAGAGTTTTGATTTCATCTATGTCAACATCCTTTGATGGATTTTACGCTTATGTGAAATTGATTTATTATGATACAAAACTTGTATATTGTATTTAAGGTTTTGTGATATGTTTGACTTTGGATGTGATATTTTTATACCATTCATAGTTTATGGTGAAATTATTGACATTTCTTATGCTAGTTTTAATACGAATGTTTATGTTATGTTTAAACCTTTTCATATGGGAATGCATTGGACTTAATATGTGACGGGTGGAGCCCGATATAGCTCCTCGATGCATCGGTAGGTCTCATGAGACAAACTAGTGTCTTGGAAAAAGGCCTTGGCAAAATCTTATTTGTGGTCTTGGCACGAGGCCTTGGCTATGTGGTTATGATAGTCTGGCATTATGCATTCCATCATTAGGAAAGTGGTTATCGATTTTGCATGTGATTATTCGATTAGTAGAATATCCATGTGAATAAGTAAATGGCATTATTTCATTTTATTTATGCCATACTATGTTGAAAGTTCAAGTTTGAAAGGCTTTTGTTTTAGTTATACATTGCCTTAAATGTTTATTCTTATTTATGAAAGTTTCCGCTATATTGTTATCCTTACTGGGCATTTGAGCTCACCCCTTTTCTATGTTTTATTTTTCCCAGGAAGTGAAGAAATAAATTATGAATGACCTGTGGGGATATTATGTGGGGATATGAGTGTGGATTATGGAAACAATATGTTTTTGTTGTAGTTTTTCAATTTATGATGTAATGTAAAACTTATGAATATATCTAGTGTTTCCAAGGCTACTAAACCAATCGGTCTTTCTAGATTTGATCTTTCTTGTGATCATGCCAATGTTATGTAATAATGCACCGACTCTGGGTAACTAGGGTCGGGGCGTTACAATTTCAATGAAGTATAAATGTATAAAGGTGAAACCCCTTGATTTAAAATGGGTTTGGTATTCAATACACAATTTTTTTCGTGGAAAATTATGGTGAAATTTTGGCAGCATTGTAGCATCACCTAAAAATTCATAAAATTGGTTAATGAGAGATAATAGGGTCTCTCATCATTTGGAAATAAAATGGTATGTAATAGGTACAAGTAAATATGTATCCCAACATTATTAATTGGAAATAGAAGGCATAAGTTAATCAAGAGACATGAATAAAGAATAGTAGGTGAGGATCCCTTACTTAAGTGGGTGACTCCAAATGATTAGGAGGATATTCTTGAGTGTATGGGGGAGAATTGGAAGGACTATAGAGAATATAGGGATGATTAAGGATGTTATTCAAGGATTTTGAGTGAAGGGAAATGGGATCTTGGGTGGGTTTGTATACGGAATGAGTGGGAAATTCTTTATCATTTCTCAGAAATAGGTTATGGACTCTATACAATAAAATAACCCAAAGAAAAAACATTCCCAAGGGTATTTCTAGTGGTCTTTTAAAAAGGTAATTCTTCATTATTTTATAAGTCTAATGGACAAACTTAATTAAATAATACCATTTCTTATGTTGAAGTGAGTCATATTATTAGAGAAATGATTTTAAAACATTAAAATACATTAATGGTTTTGGATGATTCATAAAAGAATTATAAAATTAATAAAATAAACATGAAATCACATTTTTTAAAGGTAAAAAAAATTCTTTTTCATACCATTTATAGATTTTATTACATCACTTTGGGTTTTTTATGATATCATGATACACAACGTATAATTATACTATATTTAATATGTTCCTGAAAATTAAATTGTCTCAAAAACAATTATAAAAAACTAACCATTGGATAATTTTGACATTATTATTTCAAAAATAATTTTCATTTTATCATAATACGTTTCTTAATATTTTCATTTACACTTTTAATATAATAATCGTCATTTATTAAGCGATGTTGGGTTTTTTGACAAATAATAATTTTCGAACCCATAAAAAATTACATTTGACTTCATAAAAATTATATCATCATTTATATTTGAAAATAATAATTTAACAAATGAATTATTCTAAAATATTATTTATATAGAAAATCCATTAATTATTCAAAATTAAATCCTTATTTGAATTTGATTATTTCCCAAAAAAAAATTATTTTATTGTATCAAAATCAAAATAATTTATAAAGTAACAATAATAATATGAAAATATATTCATTTTTATATAAAAAATAATTTAAATACTCATATTTATATGGTCTTGATACATATCCCTTTATTACATGAGAAAGTTCCCTAAGAGTAAGGTGTGAGATAGTGAGACTTTCATAGGGTGGTTCGACACACATGGTTTGGGTCGTGATCTCGATGAGCATAAAATTCTCCCATAAAGGGTTTTTTACGTGATTATGTTATTGGGTATGAGGTTGTTCTTGGTCAATGGGAAATCCTAGTGATTCTATATCCATCAAAAACTTCAATAAATGGGATTCGTTTGGTACGATCCTACTGGTTGAGGTCATCACTTCCTTTATCTGATCTAATAGGATTTGGTAAAACCCAATATTTGTAAAAATCATGTGATCACTCTTCAATGGATATATTATAATTGATAATGTTTTAATTATCATTTAAATATGATATTGTATAATGAAAACCAAAAATGAATGTTTTTCTATGACCACATTACATAATAAGTCATTTGCATATATCATAAGTGAATTTTTTATATCATAGTCCTAGTCATTACAATCCTCCCCCCTTCGTAAATTTTATCCTCAAAATATTCATTTCTAACTATAAAATTGATGAGGGAAATTTTTTTGTCACTTCCTCTGGATCCCACAACTATTCTTCAAAAAAAACATTCTCCACATCAGTCTTCCCATTTGCATTGTCTTATTCTATAGAACATTGTCTCTTTGAATGAAGATCTTCAATGGATTCTCCTCAAATGAGATATATTTCTCCAATGGTACCAACTCTGGATTGATTACTTGAGAGTAATATGGTATGTATGTTCTCAAGAAATATACATGGAATACGTCATATACTTGAGATCAGTTAGGTGGGAGTGCTAGTCGATAGGCCGCCACTTTGATGCGATTAAGGATCAAAAACGGGATGATGTATCTTGGATTAATATTTCCCTTCATCCCAAATCACATTAATTTAATCCATGAAGATATACATAGGAATTACATCTATCAAACATTATACTCTAGGTCTCATAGACAATTGACAAAATAGCTCTTCTAACGACTCTGAGAAGCCATGATGTGATACTGAATGGTCTTAACATTTTCCACCAGTTCCTCAACCATTTTAGGACCTTTCAGTTTTTCTTCCCCAATATCATCCCATCATGTAGGTGTTCAGAACCTCTCCCCCTAAAGGGGTTAATAGGGATCCATTTTGATGCTCAAGTAGAAACTATTATTGTATAAAAACTAGACTAGAGAGTGATTTTGGTCCCATCCTCATTTGAATTTAATTGACCATGCTCTCGATATATCCTCAAGTGTATGTATAGTACACTTAGATTGGATATCAGTTTTAGGGTGGTTATCCTTATTTAATATCAACTCTTAATTTATATCATGTTGGAGACTCTTCTAGAATATAGAGGTAAATCATGGATCTCAATCAGATACAATCTATAGTAGTGTTCCATAAAAACTCACCACTTCTCTAATGTATATCCTTTCAAGTATATCGAGTTAAAAATACTCTTGAATCTTAATGAATTGTTTCATATTTGTAATATGATCTACTACAACCCATTTTTCATTATTTCTACTTTATTTATTCCGAAGACTAATGAGAAAGTCCATGGTGATGTTTCATCATTTCCATGTAGGTATGAGTAATGGTTGTTTCATCCCTTTGGATATTTTCCTTTCCTACATCAATTGATTTAATAAAAGACATATTATTGTATATTATATGATCTTCTTCTTCATATTTTCCAAAAAATAGTAATCTCCAAGATCTAGATACATCTTTTTGCTTCCAGGGTTGATAGAGAAGGTAAGCTATGTGATTCATCCAATAGCACCTTATTTAACTAAGTATTTTATGGTACACATAGTATTGACTCAAATTTAATAACTCATTATTAATTAACATTCAAATCCAAGGATTTACCATTTTATATATCTTCTACTATTATCTAAATTCCAACATCATTTCGTTGAGCGTCCTTTAACGTCTACCAAAGGGATGATCAAGCAATTGTTTTTGAAAGGATTGATGATTTTACTTCTTTTTTATTCCCATTCCCATATTTTCAAGTCTAAATAGATCACATTCTTATCAATTCTCATCACTAGTAGATTAAATGTATCCTTTCAACTTATATAATCTTCCACTTTATTCACTTTACCAGAATTGTAGTGTATTGAGAAGTTATAGTCCTTGATCATATCTAACCATATTCATTATCACATATTCAGGTATTTCTGTGATAATATATACGTGGGGATTTTGTAATCCATATATAATTCACACTTCTCCCAAAAGATATAATGCATCCATATTTTAAAATTGAGGATCATTTCAGAAAACTACAGATCATCTATTTTTTGGTTCTGTTCTTGAACATTCAACTTCTTTGAAGAATAGGCCATGAATTTGTCATTCTTTATTAACAAATAGCCCAATACCTTCTTCGAGGAATCACTGGATACCCTAAAAGGTTCTCCACTTATGGGTAGTGTGAGCTTATATGTAGTGATGAGCCTCATTTTCAACACCTTGAAGCTCTCTTCATTATCATATTCCAAAAAATACTAGACTCCCTTCTGAGTTATATTGGTTAGAGGGTTTTAAAATCATGATATAGTTTCTAAAAATCAATTATAATACCCAGATAACCCAAAGAATCTACAAATATATGTCACAAATTTTTTCCTCGAGCATCATTTAATAACTTCTATCTTTAAAGGATTCATAGATATCCAAATCCTTGTTATAATATTCCCAAATAAAGAGACTTCATCATACCATAAATAACATTTTTTATACATTTAATTTAGAATCTCTTCTTTTAATGTCTTTAGAATAGTGCTCATATGCTCCTCATACTCCTCATTTATTTTTGAATATATTATAATATCATCAATAAATACTACAATAAATGTGTTGAGGTAATATCTAAAGACACGATTTATCAATTCCATGAAGATTTATCGGGAATTAATGAGTCCAAATGGAATTGCTATGAAATTATAGTGCCCGTACATTATATGAAAATAAATCTTGGGGATATCTTTCTTCTGCACACCTACTTGATAATAAGACAACTAAAGATCCAACTGGGAGAAGTATCGTTCTCCACATAGCTGATCAAAAAGGTAATAAATCCATGTAATATGATACTTTTTCTTTATCATGATGTGGTTGAGATCATGATAATTGATGAAATGGTGCACTGACATATCCTTCTTCTTGACAAAGAGGACTAGTTCACCCCATAGTGATGAACTTGGGTGTATGAACCCTTTATCTAGATTATCTTATTATTTTTTCTTCAACACATCATGTTCCACATAATCCTTTCTATATGGAGTCTAAGATAATGGTAATTACCTAGGAATAAGATCGATTGAAAATTTAACCAATCAGCTTAGAAGAAGATAAGGAAATTCCTCAAGAAACACATCCATGTATTCCGTCACAATATTAATTTATTTAGGGATGGTTAATTCCTTAGACTAAATCATTTGATCAGGATATTCTAGTTTATATGGTAATAATATCTATTCTTTAGATGTTGGATCTAACGAAGATCCATCCCAGTCATTTTACATGTATAGAATCAGAGGATGATTCCTGATATGGAGAGTGATTTCCTTCTTTGGGAAATTTATGTTGATTATATATAGGTAAATCCAATCCCTACCCATAATTGTATCAAATTCCAAAAAAGGGAGTATTAAAAGTTTTGGTGGGAATTTCATCCAAAACAATTTGATAAGAGAGGAGTTATATACTTGTGATGCGATAATTTCCACATTTTAAATTTTAACCAAGATATCTACATCCATGCTTTGTGGTGTATTTTGACTAATCATTCTTGATATGAAGGAATGTTTAAACTATAATAAAAAATTATGTTTTATATTCTTGAATGAATAATTTGTGTACTTATCACCACTATGTTGTCAGGATCCACCTTAGTGGTTGTGATGGAAAATGATCACCCTGGCTACCATGGAGGATGTTGGTTGTCTCTAACAACACTTAGCATAGTTCATTGGTTTGAAAAGTGTCATGGTTCCTTAATGTTGAAGTAGTGAGCAATTCACTAATGGCTGACATCAACATTCATTTCCTCCATATCATTAGTGGGCTTCTCCTGTCAAAAATCACTAGAGAAGTGTTCTTCCTTCCCACACCTAAAGAATATTCTCACCCATTTGGTAATTTATAGGGTATTTATTTCTACACATTTGACAAGTTGGATGACGAAATTTCACTACACCATTAGATTTCTCCACCAGACATATAGAAGTGAATTCTACTTTCCTCTTATAATCCCTTTGATACCCTTGAGATTATCCAATTTCCATTTCGACTTTGGGGGAACATTGGACAATTTCCCCATATCTATCAAAGTCTCAGATCTTCGGGACTTTTCATAGATGAGGTTTTATCCGACTAAAGAAGCATCCAATAATACATTTGGGGGTAACAAAAAACTAGAGGCATATCATGAAATTATTCTGATGTTTTCATTATTCACCCTAATAGGTTCATCATTATTTCTCTTAAGGGAAAGGAAAACTTTTTCTATTTTAATTCATAGAGTGTGAGGAATGTATTTATCAAAAATAAATTTCTAAAATTCCTTCCATGCAATCGCTTTGATCTCTTCCTCGGGATTTTTATTTTTTATTAATGTCCACCACTGATAAAATTCACCCTCTATATGATAAATATCCAGTAGAAAAATCTCTTGTTCATAACATTGGAGGATATATAATAACTTCTCAGTAGAGTTGATCCATTTTTCCATGATTAAGGGATCAGATGATCCATTGAATGTAGGAGGCTTTTTTCACATACATCTCTCAATCACAGCTTATTCTCACATAGGGGGATTTGGACACTCCCCATGATCAATGTTTCCATTATTAAACTAGGTAAACTAAGAGAGTATAATCATAAACGTTGTGATTCCCACTCCGATCATGTTTGGAATCTCATTAGGTAGACATCACATTACCCGTCACATTGGTTGTTTACCTAATTACTCTTATTTATTTCCATTTTCTAGAATAAAAGGAAATGTAAGGATGAATATTTTTAAACTATTAAACACATAAATGGGGATCTAATATAATTAAATGGATAACGTATATATTACATGTATTTCATTAACTTATTAGTTTCTAGTCTTCAATCCATGTTATCCCTTATCTATTTCCTAACAAATGTTCTCATGAGAAATTTTTTGATCCCTTAATAATAGTTTGTAATGATCTTATAATGTTACCAAATTATATCCCCCTATATTTTCTCAAACTAGGTGTATAGTTAGGAATATTTTCTTTCACCCATTCCCAGTCAAGTATAGATCAACACTATTTTTTCAGGTTTTACCCCTATATAGATCTATGCTAGAGACCCACCCACTTATAGTGTCCAGAAATGGATTTATTTTCTTGATAAACCACTTACTATGTACTTAAAAAAATTCGGATACGTTCTTATAATTAGACTTATCCCTATGGTGTTCTCTAGAGTTTTCTAATACTAATACCAAAAATAACTAAAATTTTCTTTTAATGAAAACTATAATAACCCTTCTCTCCGTTACAAATTATTTCATGATTTATTATATAAAAGTACACATCATAAAACATTAAAGATTGAGAAGTTTGGTGTCTCTGAGAATTAGGTACATATCATAACTCTTCAATATGGTATAGAACAACATTATTTAAAACATCTATAACATGCTTCTAAAATTCCATGGAATTTAAAACTACACTGGCTAACCTAGGGACAAACATAGGAAATGGTAGAGCTATAAATCTTAATAATAGAATAAACAAGGACAAAAGTAATACATATTATAAAATAGGAATATAAATGGGTAATAAAATGATTGTATTTCATAATCATGAATAATAAGGCATGATATAGCATGATAATCAAAAAAGGAAACTTGGGAAATGTTGCAGTAGCTTAAAACAATTCATCATAAACATAGGTCAATGATAACTGACAAGACATAATGATGAAAAATGTCTCATAAATGAATTAGGTTTACTCACAGTTCCAACATGATGTTTCATGAATCCAAAAAATACCCAATCCATTCGAGCACTATATAATTTTAAGCACACCCTCCATGTTCATTTCCTTCTCATGCTTATGTGTTCCATTTCGTTCATTCAACATGGATTGAATCATCATCATATTTCATTAAATGATAAAGGAGTGTGGAATAAATGATTTTAGGTCCCTTATTAAATAATTATAAGTTTATAAATATGAAACACCTTAATAGGAAATGGGTTTGGTATTCACTACACAATTGTTTTTTCATGGACAATTTTGGTTAAATTTTGAGAGCATAAGGGAATCACATAGAAAAATAATAAAATGGTTCGATGAGATAGAATGGGGACTGCCATCCTTTTTACATAAAAAGGGATAAAATAGGGAAATTTAGAAATGTATACAACCCTTATGAATTAGAAATAGAAGGCATATTATAATTTATAAACCTGAATAATGAAGAGAATGTGAGGATCCCTTACTTGAGTTGTGACTCCAAATGATTTAGATGATCCTGTTGAGAGCTTGGGATACTTTGGATAAATATAGAGAGGGGAGAGAAGTGTAAGGAAGTTCCCCAAATATTTTTAGTAAAGATAAATGGGTGCTTGGGATGGTTTATATAGTAAATGAGTGGGGAATTTCTCATCATTTCTCAAACACAGGCATTGGAATCGATATAATAAAATAAAAAAACAACAAATTTTCCTATGTTTTATCCAATGGTTTATTCCAAATGAGATTGGTGTTCATTTTTTTATAAGTCCAGGCAAATAACATAACAAAATAATACCCTTTCTTATATGAAAATGAGTCATACTCTTAAAATCATTAAATATATTAATGGTTTTGGAGGATTCATAAAGGATTTAAAAATATAATAAAATAAACCCCAAATCAAATTATTTTAAAGTTAAAATATATATTTGTTCTTGGATACAATTTATTGTACTTATTATATCACTTCTGGTTCATTATGATGTCAAACTATACACAGTATATTTTTACGGTATTTAATTATTACCTGAAAATTCGACAGTCTCAAAAATGATGAATAATTCACCATTAAATAATTTCAACATTTGGATTTTAAAAATAATATTAATTTTATTTAAACAATTATCTATATATTTTAATTTAAACTTTTAAAATAATAATCGTTATTTATTGGGAAATGTTGGGTTTTTTTATAATAACAGTTTTCAAACCCGTATAAAAATTACATTACACTTCATAAATATTATATAATTCTTTATATTTTATAAACATTATTTAACAATAATATTTTATAAAAATATTATTTATTTTCCAAAATTCATTAACTCATAAAGTTAATTTCCTTAATTTAATTTGAATATTACCCCAAAATGAAATATCTGTTTTATTCTAACAAAATATAAATCATTTAAAATGTAAAAATAATAAAATAAAAGTATATTCAATATTAGATAGAAAATATTGTACATACTCGTATTTATAGGATATTGATACATATCCCTTTAATACACCTTAAAATTTGAAATGATAAAGGTGACCGATGGTGTGACTTTCATGGGTTGGTTTGGCGAACATGGTTTGGATCTTAATCTCAATGAGTTTGAACTTATCTCACAAACATTTTCTCTCATGATTAAGTTACTGGATCATATCTTGAGCCTAGTCATGAAAACTCTAAGTGATTTTAGCTCTATCAGAAACTCTTATGAATGTTACTCATAGGGTACATTCCTATTCATCGAGGCAATCACATCCGTTGACTATAACAATTGGACTTTCTAAAAGCGTATAATTATACTAATAATCCAATCCTTATTCAATGCCAATATTATAATTTTTAATTATGATTAACGGTCATTTAAATAGGATATGGTATTAAAAAATAATATCATGTGTTTTCTATAACCATATTATATAATAATTCATTTAGTTAAATCACAAGGGAAATTTTATTTATAACAATTCATGTGATCACAATGACCATGGGGTGCATTGATAGGTAGAAGAGATGAAATCTGATAAAAAATCCTCAATCTAATTAATCTAGTTCATAGATATGTAGATAGAAGGATATGGAAAATATTCTAGGAAATTTGTATAAATCAATATTTTTCCCCCTAAAATATAAAGTTATCCTTTCAATCCTGAATGAATGAAGTAATTTACAGGGGGAGTATAAACACATCAAATATTTCTATAGTGGATTTAAAATTTTTAGAGATTTTATGAATAATTATTTCTTATATATGGATCTGAACACTATTTTATACTTCACTATCATTAATGGTGCTGAATTTTAGAATAATAATAAAAATGAAGAACAGTGATAACAAGTGTAAGTGAATAATGTTTACCAAAATACCATAAGTTTATGAGGAATGGTCTAATGATGAACATCATATTATTATTTTTTATAGTTTAGCAGGTCTTTTATTAGATACTTCCCCTCCAATAATAGTATTATTCTCCCCAAAAGGATCTGATAGTGGTCACTCTGATTTTATTCTTTTTGTAAAAATAATTAGGTCCCTTAATTAATATCTAATGGTTGTATCAATTAATATATTTGTTCCAATTTTTAATAAGATGAATTACTATAATAGAAATGGTTTATCCAATGATGTTTGTATAGATATTATAAATCCTTCTATGGATAATGATCCAGATCAACAAATAAAGGATGATATTTACATAGATGATGAAGCTGATGAATATACAAAAAAATCTTCTATTGTGGATAAGGTTTTGATTCAAACAGTCATCCAATGAAGGGAAGAGTAAAGTCACAAAAATCTAATTTAGTAGTGGGGTAGGAAAAAATCCAAAAAAATTAAATCTTCTACCATAAAATGAATTTACTTTTCTAAAACTTCTAGAGTTTAACAAACCATATATATTCTAATTACCTCAATAATGTTATCTGTATAGCTTCTTAAACCCTAGATACATAATACATATCTTCATAAATTGTGTAAAGGAAGTATAAAAGGGGTGATCATAGAAACTCAGTAAGGGTAATCATGGGATATATGTAAGAATAATCATGATCAAGGGTATGGGAACATGATCATAACATTAGAAGATCCTAGCATTCATATCAAAGATCATAATCTAGATTCATTGAATAAATATAGGTAGTTCAGAAGACATGAATCATAAGTTAATAAAGATATTAATCCATGAAAGCAAAACATAGAAATAAGATATGGAATTGTGGAATACACGTATTCATTTAAAATTATATCCATAATTATTAGGGAAAAATGAAAAGCCAATATTACTAGAATTGGTTCACTCCCCAAACCATCTTGGTGGACATGGTTCACTCCCATTACCATATTATACTTCATGGATCACACTGAATACCATTTGGGAACAAAAAATCATTTACTAAACTAAGTACACTCCCATTTTGAGCAATGTCTGTCACATGAAATATAAATATTTACCCAACACATTGGAGGTAGATATAGGTCTCTCCCATCTCATAATGAAATCATAGATATATATTTCACAAGATCATAAGAAGTCATATCATAACCCATGAAATGAAATATTTTTCATAAACATGTCATCATATCATAAGCTATTGAAAAGAGAAAGGTTTCATAATCATTTCATATAAGTCATAACATGTGAAAAGAAGTGGGATTTATAAGTATATAAACCTTAAATGAAAAAACATGTTACATAAATCATTTGACCTGTGAAAGAGAAACATTATCCATAAACATATAACCCCAGAAAAATAAATGGGTTACATAATCATATAACATGTAAAAGAGAAATGGGTTCCAAAATCATATAACCCATAGAAGAGAAATGAGTTTCATAAACAAAATTCTATAAAGGCATAAACCATTTAGAGAAATAATCTGACTGGTACCATTGGGTAATATCTCTAGAAAAAGCATTAGTAACACCAATGGATGTCATCTTAGATGTAAATTAATTTTAATTTAACTTTTTAAAACATTTATTTAGAAAAGTATCCTTTGTACTTTTAAAATCACTTTTTATAAGATTAAACAATTTAGTAACCTTTTTCATTGAAAATAGATTTGAAAATGTATAAGGATTCTTTGAAAACCATAAAAATTTAAAAAAATTCCTTGAAAATGAGATTAAAATAACATTTATAAGAAACATTTTTAGATTTTTTTTTGAAAACATGGTTTTTGAATAAAACAGATTTCTTGTTGAAGAGATATACAAGGTAATATTTTCTTAAAAAACATTATTAATTACCTTAAGTGCTAAATCGTGGAAAAATGGTACCAATACTTTTTGATTTCATTATTAACCAGAGGATGAGGAATTTCATGATCATTCTTGATTGATGGATCATAATATTTATTCAATAGAATCATAGTTGTAAAAAATCCTCATAAACGATGAGATAGTAGCAACAAACTATTTTCATATGGGTAACCTTGAATCATAATACACATGAGATAATAAAATTACAAGATGTTTAAAATATCATGAAGTAATATTAATGATAAAAAATTTCAAATTTTAGTTTATACACATTGAAAAAGAATATAGATGCATTACATAACATGGGTCTCAAAGAATGAAAATTGAGACAAAAATTACCTTATGATTTGGTAACTTTTGAACCATAAATACCATGAGATTGAGATCATCAAATGGATATTTTAATTCCTATAAATTTAAGGATAATAATAAAATTATACATTCATTGTATCTATATACACCACAAAAAAGTAACGAGTGTTAAATAAGGCATAAGTCTCGTATAAATATAAGTGAGAGTAGAAATCCCCTTACACTATTTCTTGACTCTCTTCATACTCTTTCAAACCGCTTATATAATACTTATAAGTTTATTATACATCTATCAAAAAATATATTCATATATATAATTAAATTTTTGATTTATATATGAATTTTTATTACCCTTTTATTAACAATTCCATTTTAGTGTTACATTTTGGGTAATAATAGCTTTAACTTTTTTATATATGTTTTGACTTGTCATTCATTGTCCTCTTACTTAGATCATGATTTCCTTATTTTAAAAATGAATAAAATGGAATAAATATCATATATTTTCTGTATATGTGTATTTATAATAAACTAAAATATTTTGTAATGGGAAATGAATAAAACAGTTCATAGATACGGTAAGTCGTACATACGAATGAATATTGTTTTCATTTTCATATAGTATTTTTGAAAGAAAGAAAACTAGATGATATATATATATAAATGTATTATCATTCTGGTAGCATTGTCAATTTATATATATAACATATTTATATTAAAAATATCCTTTATACATTTCATTTAAATCTTGAATTAATCACTTCTCTTTATGGAGGCGGTAGTCCACATGTTCACAAATGATGTTATCGTTTTCCCACAAACATGAAATATTGATGGTAAATGTTGAATAATAATTATAAAAACATAAATACATCATAAATTTAAAACATAAAATATAATAACATTACTTAAATCATTATTACCAACCATTATAGGTGGTAATGGAATAACTAACGACAATAGTTCACGAGGTGGTAGTCTGTCACATACGAGAACGATGATTCTGTATCACATTCCATTGAAGTATGTGTCTGTGTAAGAAAAAAAATAACATAAAAAAATTTCATTATATTGATTATAATGTGGTGATTATATAATCTTCGTATAATAATAATTTATGTGGTGGATAATGAAATAAAACAAAAGTGGTTGTGGAAGGATGTTCCCCCTTCTTTGGGTAAATCCTTTTGATTTTCACCAAATGGGTTCTATGGATGGATTTAGGAATAAATTTAGGAATTTATGATTAAGGGAGGGAATTTTGGATAATATTTGAGAATATTATTGTATTTTAAACTATCTTGATAAGTGGGAATAAGTGGGGGAGTGCCCTATTATAGTAGCAGATTAGTGGAATTTTTGTAAATATAAAAAGGAAAACACTATTGAGAAGTATCACTTACATCATGTTCCTCTGATAATGGTTCATATTAATGGAAAGGTATGATATGGACTATATGATTCAATAAAATGGATTTTAGAAAATTTTATAGGTTATTTATCCTTTTAAGATTAATGTTTGACCATTAACTATACATGTTTATACCTTAATCATTTTAAATAATTATAATTACTTTAAATAATATTTATTGTCAAAAAAAGTCACACTTATAATAATTTATATATTATTATTATTAAATATATTTAATCCATTTTTAAAATTACAAACATTGAAGTGGGATAAATTAATTTAAAATTAATCTAGTGTATGGGGAGAGATGATGGGTCTTTAAAGTGAAATGTTCAAAAGATTGAAATATTCTATATCCAATTTCAATGTGAAATTTGTTCAAAATACTTAAATTAAATTAGTTAATGAAAAATTGATCTAATTAAACTTTAAAATAAAATTAAAATATAATTTAACTATATATTTAAATTATATTAAAAAGAAGTTCTTAATTAAAAATCATTATTTTTCTCATTTCATACAAAAATACAGTTTTTCATAAAAATCCCAAAATGTCACCCTAAGATAATATTAACATTAAAAATAAAAAAAAATTGATGTTTAATTTATCAAATGAAATTTTTAAAAGTGAATAAAAATAATTTTATTATTTTTTTACAAATGGACAAAAATAGAAGTTCTTTTTTGGAAAATAGTATTTTGAAAACATATAGGTTTTCATAAAATTTTGTATTTTATTTTGAATAAAAATTATTTATATAAAACATTTATAAATGATATTTAAAAATTATTTATTAATATTCATATTAAAATATTTTATGGCTATGTTATAAGAGTCTTGTTTAAAAAAAATCATAATGATAAAATGTTGTTTCATAGAAACTCAGTGTTGTGTGTAAGGCAAGCTAAGAAGATTTTGAGTGTATCATAAACTTAAATTGTTATAAAATATAATAATTTTCTAACATAGTGTAGATTTTAATGAAATACATAAAAAAATTAGTTTATTTGTAAAATATGGTGTGTTAAAACATAGGGTGTTACATTGTACTCCCTATAAAATTAATTTCTTCCACCAAATTTGTCATTCTGATAAAAAAAATGAGGAGACATCTTACTCATCATATACTCATGTTATGATGTATCTTGTAAAAAAATGGTAATTCCTATAGAAAAAATTGGCTATATGAGTGGTCTTGATTTGTAGAACTTTTACTATATAATCCAGAATTTTAACTAGTTGTTCCCCTTTTGAATGATCCATTTACAGTTGTATGACCTTTGAGTTATGTACATGTGATGGGTCATGTGTGTACATCCTCATTAGAGATATATAGAAAACATCAAGGAATTGATATATATTTGTATAAAGTTAAAAGTGATATAATATCGTCCTAGTACAATCAGATATCTCAATGGGACCAATATACCTAGGGAATAGTTTTCTTTTCTTCTGAAATATCATAACCTTATTATAGGGATAGATTCATAGAAAAACCTTCTCATAAAAATCAAATTCTAGTTCACATCAATGATTATCATCATATCTTTTATTCAATCTATAAGTTTCCATGATATGTTGTTGAATGGTTCTAACCTTCTCTGTCATTTCATCATTGATCTTAGGTCCCTATATATTTCATTCTCAATCATAATTTCAAAATTATTGAGCTCTAAATTTCATTCCATATATTAATTCATAAGGAGCCTTATGAATTCATCATTGAAATCCATTGTCGTAAGATAACTCAATTATATGAATTTTGTATCCCAACCACCTTTGGAATCATGATAATAAGATCTCAACATATCCACTAGAGTTTGAATTTTTCTAGTAGAATGACCATCTATACAATTATGATGAGTTGTGATATAACTCAATTCAATATCAAGGGCTTCTTGATGAATTCTCCAAATCATTTATGTAAAACTTGGATCCTGATAATATACAATGGAATTGGGTACTCCATGAAACCTTACCATATTCTTAATGTATATCCCAGTAAGCTGATCAAAAGATAATTCATCACTGATAATGGTAGAGTGTGATGAATTAATAAGGTGAACTACTACCACCCATGTAGCATTATGCCATTTATAGGTTATGGGGAGTCCAATGAGAAAAATCATAGTTATGTTCTTACATTTCCATTATAGTATGTGTAATGGTTGAAACAAACTAATAGACTTTTTTGTTTCATCCATAACTTATTGGAATACAAAGAGTTGAGATACAAACTATGTGATATCTATCTTCATTTTATCAAACCAGAAGTATTTCTTCAATTCCTTATATGTCTTCATAAATACAGGATGAATAGGGAATGAGTAACTATGATCATCCTATAATATATCATTCCTCAAATCCAGTATAGATATAAAAATATACATGATTCTTGATCCTTATCATTACCTATAGATCATTTTTACACTCAAGGAAATTTAGAAACTTCTTTTTCAGCTCCAAATCTTCCCTATGCACCTATTTAATCATCACATTTATAGAGGGTTGAAAATTTAGTTGACTAAGATATGATTTTTCTCCTTCATTTAGGATTTCCATGTCAAAGCTTCGAAAATCAAGAAATATTAGATATTCTGTGATCCTCTTCATGGAAAATATAGCATGGTACTTTCAGATCAAAGTATTGGAAACCTTGTTCTTTTTTTCTAGGATGGTAATATTATTATTAGTCATAATATTTTATCATCTCTAACTATCTTCTATGGTGAATTTTCAACTCCTTATATGTTAATATATAATTCAATCTTTTATGATTGTTATATATATCTCAATTTTCTCTACAAATACAATGCCTCTATAACATTAATGAAAATATTACTACAGCTAACACCAAATCATGAGTTGGATAAATTTTCTCATGAATGTTGAATTGTTGTGAGGCATAGGATACAACAATATTATTCTTTATAAAACATATCCCAATACCTTCATCGATGCATCACTATATATTACAAACCCTTGTGAACTATACCCTTGTGTACAAGGATGCACCTAAGTATCCAATAAATTTTTTTTTGGTATCATATAAGATCATATTTAATAAAAAACCGGTGAATTATATTTTGAAATGGTTAAAAGGTCAAACATTTATGTAAATTTTAAGTTATCTTTGAAAAGAGTTTGTGATATTTAAGTATTATCTCACGACAAGATTATTTATGCATATTGGATGAACTATTGAAACCACTTTGGATTGATGTTAAATATAGATATATGATATGACTTATCATGGATCTCTTGATATGTTATTTCTTCTAGAATGACAAATTCTACTTCATTTCATAGGGAAAGAGATGAAGTGTAAATCTATCCAGGGATAACCAAAGGGTAAGATTTTAATAATAAAGGAAGTAACATAATGTAAGATTATTCCTTATATTATTGGTCAATAAAAATAATTACACAATTATTGGATAATGATCAAAAAATCTATTTTCCTAATACCATAATTTTTATGAAAATGAATTCCTTTTAAATCAATACCGAATTATGAATTTAAGGATATCATCTTTTATTTTATCATTCACTTGTTTGTGATTGATGGCCTCAATCACTGCCTATAAATATTTATGCTTTTTCTCGATGTCCAATATTTACTCTAAAACTATGTTCTCATATTGGGAAACCTAGATATATATTATTTTGGGTAACTGTTATGGTTCTAAATTTCCCTTTTTAAGTGAGGTTTTAGTATTCATTTTTACGATGTGGGTTTTTATGAATGGAACTTTCATGTATTAAAAATTTGATAACCAAGAAGAATTTTGGGGGTAAAAAAATTTAAGGGGGGTATAATGTAACACCCTAATATTTTTAGAAAAATAATAATTAATTTAATCTTTTTGATATTTTTGATATTTTTCATTTCAAACAACACTAAAAATAGTATATTTTGTATTAATTAACTATTTATGGATTGATTTATTCATAAAATCATGTTAATCATTCCCTAAACACAATATAAATTTTAGATTTATCAATGTGGAACACTAATATTATCTTATGTTACACATAAGAGTGACTTTCCTCGATGGCTTGCGAAGCACACAAGACCAAGTGTTACTGAAAAATAATTCATTATTAAAATATTATTATTTAATAGGATATATCATGGCCATTAAATTGAATATAATAATATTAACTAACTTATGAATATATATAGTTGAATTTATGGGTTAAATATAAATTAGAAACAAATATAGAAATCAAATGAATATAAAGGGGAATGATTTTATAAAATTCTATTTTTATGTGAAAAATTATTTGTATTAATAAGTTGAAAATTTTTAATTTTATAAGTTATATATTCAAAAATAATAACTTTTATAGTCATCCAATAAATTTTATAGAAATAATATATGGCCCAAACCAATTTTATGATTAAAAAATTATATTTTTATAAATGTAGTTTTACCACCATTTTATGGAGAACCCTTTTCAAATACCAATTTTGGAACATTTAGTGATATAATATGTCAAAATAAACCTAATATTGGAAAGATAAACATAAATATTAGTTTAGGATAAATTTTTAGAGTTTTTATATGAATTTTCATTTTTTAATGAATTGTGAAAAATACTGTATTTTAATTCAAAATTGATTTTTCATAAAATTTATTCGTAAAGATAAATTATATTTTTAACAATTTTCAAAAATAATTAGATAATATTTTTATAAATTAATCCAATTTTAGTCATTTTAACCAATTTTACATTGAAATTGGATACAAAAACTAAGAAAACTTTCGATCATTTTTAGTTTTAATACCTACACTGTCATCCCATCAGTGTGACTAATTTTAAATTAATTTATTTCAATTATGTTATTAAAATTTGGAAAAATGGAATACATATTTGGATTCATGATAAGTTTTAATTTCTAACAAGTTAAATATATTTTTTTACCAATTATGGAAATTAAATTAACTAAAATTAGTTATATATATTCAGGTATAATTAAGCTTTACTAAGGGATAAACCATAAATTTAATACTCAAAATGACCTAGAAAGTTTTCCAATAGAAACTGTATGGCCATATTTACACCCTATAATCACTTTGATCTACATTGTTCAATTATTTGATATACTTTCACCGTGAAAAACACGGTTGGAATTCTCTCTTCAAATATTTTCAAGAGTGACACTCCTCCTCCACCATAAAAGGCCTCCCCTCCTCTCACTTCCTCTCACCTATAAATCCCAATTTCTCACCTAAATATGATAAAATATTTTCATAACACCTGTACCATTCTCATATAATCCTTTACTTGGGAATAAAAGAATTTTTGTAAGCCTTTTTTAATAAACTAAAAGGTGTTACCCGATTTAGAGGTAACATCTTCCCTCATGCTCATTTCTTTATTTTTTTTTTCATCACCCCCTCCACTGCATTTATTTCATGATTGTATAGAAATACCAGTATCCTTAATATACTATGATATTTAATGACAATGGTTCTACCTACACTTACACACACCTCAATCTAATTGGTAACGAACATACTCTTTACCTATACAGTAAACTACTGCCTCAGTAAATGACGATTGTTCATCATTCCTTTACCTCCTATCATGTTGGTAATTATGATAAAACTATATTTTTTTAATTAAAATTTAATATTTATTATTTTTAATCTTATTTATTCCTTTTACAACATATATCTTTTTACATTCCTTTTTGGTGTAAATAATATAATTTCGTTTGAGAAAGCGTCGACTACTTCCCCCCAAAGTGATGTGATTCATTCACACATTAAATGGAATTTAATAAGGATGGGTTTAGTTAAATTATATGATATAAATAACATTATTATGATAATTTAATGATATTATATACATATTTACATTTATTTCATTTTCTTGAATTCTTTCAATGTGACAATAAAAATGGAAACAATGTTCATTTTTTCGTATGGAATACAATCTCCAGGAACATTGTAATCCATTTCATACTTCTATATTAAAAAAATTATTATAATACAAATATAATGAATATAAATTATATTTATTCAATGGTTTACATTATGTAATCACTATATAAGTATTGGTTCTTTTGATATAACAAATTAAGACACATGTGAAAAACAAAGCGGATATTACCCAACGTAAAACCTTAAATTAGGATTAATACCAAGAGGGTCATATAAGGTCATAATAAAAGAATATATGGTATTAGATATAATAATATGGTTTTTTAAAAGAATTATAATAAATTTATATTTATTACCCAAGTGGTTTTAATTAGTATGATGAGAGTCAAGATATAAGGTACAATAGTTTCATCTCACTATTTATTTTGGTGGCATTCCTGCATTACTCACCACCCATTACATTTTTATGGTGTGTATACTTACTATAGATGTATTCTATGATTATTATTATAATTTAATTTATCTTTATTTTCATATCCATTTGATTATATTTCTTTCATGGGGACAATTTTTCAAAAGATATCAAATCGGTAAAATGATTTTGTCTCGATTTTCCTTCTTTGAGGCACATGTAATATTATGCACCTATATTTTTTCATGAGGTGTATATACTTCATTATACATGTTATATCATGAATCAATTTATATGAATTATATTTAAGTCATAAATTAATTTTATTTTCTTAAATGGGGAGTATGTTTAAAATTTACCATGTGGTAAAAGTATATTGAAACAATATCATCACTTTTGGAGATTGTTTATTTTTATGCTTCATTTGATGAAATATTATGATCCATATCTCAAAACAATTCATGAATTTTATTATCCTCAGCTTATTCATGATTTATTCATATATTTCTACCATTTTTCTAAACTTTGGTACATAAGATTCTCATGAAATTGTTTATAAGAAAGCTCATCCTTACCCTCTCTTCGGTCAGAAATTTATGTTCCTTAAAAACCATGATTTCATGAAAGGGTTTAGAAGAATATTATATTTTTATCCTATAATATTTGAAATGAATTTTAACACTTATTTCTTTTTACAATGATTTCAAAGTAATCTTGTTTTTTCTTTCTGAACAAGTCATTTTTTCTACCATTTTTAACATTCAAAAGGAATGTTCCATTTACCTTGTACGAAATATAGGTATTTTCCCACAGTTATTTCTATGAAGCTTCCCTCACATGTTTATAAGGTTGTTTTTTAGGAAATATTTTGGAAAATTAGTTTCAAAGAAAATTTTTTTCAAAAAAAATTCAAGACTTATTTAATGTTTTCAAAGTATTCCTAAATAAATAGACATAAATACCTTTTCAATAATATTTCATGAGTTTTCAAGTAAAATGGTTTTCAAGATATTTTATAGATTTCATTATAATTTTTTCAAGTGTTTAAAAAATGGTTTATAAAATGTTTTGAAGTTTATTTTAAATATATCTAAAGAAATTTGTTTTCATAATGTTTTCAATCATATTTTATAATTTTTAATAGAAAATGGTTTTCAAAATGATTTCTATCATTCTTTATAATTTTTAAAATTAGTTTAAAAAAATGTATTTTAAAAATAATTTTTCTTTAAAAATACCATTTCAAAGAAGAAAGGATATTTTACTCAAAAAATGTTTTCAAAATAAATTTCCAAGTTGTTTTCCATCAAGTATGACATTAATTTATGTTTATGAATCACTTAAAATAAATGATATAATGGTTATATTCATATTAGTTATTGAATGGTTTATTGTTTTTTTGGAATAATTCTTATTGAACCAGTTTCACTTCCACAGGTTATATAATTTTGAAACCTACTTATCTTCATGGGTTATTCTTTGATGAAATGATTATGAAGCCTATCTCTTTTTCCTAGGTTATGATGTTAAGTTAATGGTATTGATTTCATTTCATGGTTTATGATTTTATGTTTATAAAACCCATCTCTTTTCATTGGTAATGATATAATGAATGTATTTTGGCACAAGCATGTATGATTTCCTTATGTGGCGGGTGGGACCTATATCTACCTCCAATGGATTGGGTAATGATAAATGTTTTATGAGCTTGAAGGGTACACAGGATGATTTCCCAATCTTGAAATAAGAGGGTAAATAGGAGTACATAACAATCCCAAAAGAAGAGGGTAAACATGATGATATACCAAGCTACAAACAAAATTGTAAAAGGGATGACATACCAAGACCAAAATAAGAGGGTATATAAGAGGACATCCCAATCTGGAAACAAGAGAGTACGTGGGAGGGAATACCAAGCCCAAAACAGATACACAAGTGATTAACCCAAGCCTAACATGTTACAATGGCCTTGGTAGCCTACCTTGATATACTGTTTTTATATTTTTTTCCAAAATTCCATGTTTTAATCCTATGTTATGATTTCATGGGATATGTACTTTATTTACTTATTATTAATGTATTATAAACATCGAGTCATTATTATTTTCTATAATATATAGGGTATGAAATTCTAATGTTATTCTCAAGTTCCATACCCTTTTTTTCATGTTAGGCATACACATTTCCATTGTTTACCAATATTGAGCATTTGTGCTTACCCCTTCCTTATGTTTCCTTTCCCTAGGTTATGAAGAAATTTTTTAGGTAGAAGTTTTTAATATGGATATCTTTGTCGTATATTTTGAAGATTTTTAGGCATGATAAATTATTTTGTTTCCATGTCTACAAAAAAACTAAACTGTGACAGTCCTCAAGTATTTACTTTTATAATGAATTGAATATTCATCTAAAATGATGTAATATCCATGTATGTTAAGCCTTATTCAATGTACATATATTTTCTACATTCAATTTCTTCTCCAAATTCACTAAAAATTTCTATAAAGAAGACTATAGGAGGTATCTATTAATAGAACATAGGTTGGGATATATCATCATTGAAAATAATTCCATTCTTTCACTCCACAACCACTGCAAATTTCCTTGCATTTGCAACTGATCACATCATTATAAATTGATATGGAACCTATCCTTAGTATTATGTAAAATCCCCCTAGTTGAATAACTACTAGATTAAATATGACATTATAATCGACAGTGTCAATATAGGAATATCTATATACCTTTAATTGATTAATAGATACTCCTAAAGTATTAAATAATAAATCTAATTCTAATAGATCAGTGTTTGATTTAATATTCATTTAAAACATGAATATAATAATGGAATGCGTAGATCCAGAATAAAAAATGTTCTAGTAATATTTTGGTGTACATAAAGTGTACCTAAAAATATGTTATCTTAGTCCTAGAATTTAGTTTTCATGATAATAAAAGAATTTTCGTGATCCCTTGGCTCCTATTGGGAATGACTTCTTTTTCCCTCTATCATTCTAAGATTAAAAAATAGAGTCAAAAGGTGTGCATAACATCCACACATGAGTAATTACACTATAGGATAATCCACCACAATATTTCATATTTAATTTGTATTAATATGTTATGTATCTTTATCTACCCAATAGTTTTGGGAAATGTTTCCTTCAATTAAACACTTATAAAATATCTTACTTTACTAAATATAATTTCTTGATTCCTTTTTCCGACACTTTTTTCTTGTATGAGGTTGTTGTTTTTTCCCTTTCTTCCATGATAAAAATTATTCCCAAAATTTTACTCTATAGTTTTCTTGTTATAATTCATTATATGAGACTATTGAACATATTGAAATTACATTTCAATATTGATAACACACCAAATTTTCTCCTCATTACTCCAAAAATCACATATTTGTAAATATTTCCATACACTTCTTAAAATTTCGGTTGTTTTCACAGTTTGGAATAGTTTCTATAAGCCCAAAACCATGGAATTGGGTTATAACATGAGTTTAATGAACTGCGGTAGGTATTGGAGTGGCTTTAAGTTGTGTCCAATAGCCACAGTTTGACATTGTGGAAGAAGCACTATCCACACAGTGTTTATAATAACAGTCTGAAATCATGAATATAGGTCATTATCCATGGATTAAACTATGGATATATGTCTATATACACAGTTTGAAACTGTATATATAGGCCTTACCATTTCAAGAAAAACACCCCATGCACAACCCCCGCCCCAAACCCCACCCCCACCCCCACCCCCACCACTATCCCACCCCCCCCCCCCACTCCCCATACAGTCCCCATTCCCCCTACAAATCCCCCCTCTACATCCCCATAGACATCACATCCCTCCCTTATGGATAGACCTCCTCCCCAGATCGACCCCACCCCCTCCTTAGTTATACCCCCCTACAGACCCCTCCCCCTACAGACCCCCTTGAACCCCACCCTTCTTCCTGGACAACCACCCCCCCCCCCAGACACACACCCTCCCTGTGCAGACCCCCATGCACACCCACCTTCTCCTTATAGAGCACCCTTTCAGACCCCATCCCCCTATAGACCCCTTTCCCCCTACACCCTACAAACTCCCCTTGCACCCCTCTTCCACCCCCTCCTTCCCAGACAAACCCCCCTATTCTTTGACAGACCCCCCCCCCCCCCACCCCTACACCCCCTCCCTAGACAGACCCCCAACAAACCCACCTCTCCCCTAAATCCACCCCCAACACACCCTCCCCCTACACATCCACTTTCACCCCCCCCCCCCCCTTCCAAGACACCACCCCCTACAGACCCCCCAGCACCCCCTTCAAGACCATCCCCCCCCCCACCCCTCCCCCTACAGACCCCCTTTCAAACCCCTGAACACCCCCACTCCCCCCTATAGACCCCCTTGCACCCCCTGGACACCACCCCCTCCTTCATGGACACCCCCAGCCTCCCTCCTAGACACCCCCTCCACACCCACCACTCCCCCTACAAACCCCCATTGCCCCCCCCCCCTCATGGACACCACCCCCTCCCTCTTGGACACAACAAACCTCCTTCCCGGACACCCCCTCCCTCTTGTACATCTTCCAACCTCCCTCTTGGACACCCCACCCCATCCAAGACAACCCCCACACCCCCTCCCCCTGGACACACACCCTCCATAACTGATGGACACCCCCACCCTCCAGACACCCCACCCTCCCTCGTGGACACCCCCCCCCCCCCCCCTCTTGGTAACCACCACAATCTCTCCCCCTACACACCCCCTTGCACCCCCGGCACACCCCCACTCCCCCTCTTAGACCCCCCCCCCCCCCACACACACACACAGACACACACACTCACACAAGTACCCCATCTTCACCCCCCACACACAACACCAGCACCCCACCCCCAATAGCCTACCACCCCACACCACCCCGAAACACCCTCTTCCCCCTTTCACAACACCAGCACACCCCCCCCCACCCCCTCGCACAACACCAGCACCACACCCCCAACACCCTACCACCCCACCCCACCCCGCAACACCCTCTTCCCCCTTTCACAACACCAGCACACCCCCCCCACCCCCACCCCCCCACTACCCATGTCACCCCACTCTTCCCCCTCCCTTCAAACAAACTTCCCCATACACCCCAACCCACCCTTCACCCCACTTCCTCATCCCCCCCCCACTTCACTCCCACCCCCTCACCCCCACGACCCCCACCCCACTATTCACCCCCACTAACCCCCACCCCCACCCCACCACTTTTACCCCCACAATACTACTCAAACCCTTTAAATATATCATTACAATGTATAACCAAATCAATAGCTTCCGAACATTTTTGATTGGAACACAAGGCTATTGGTGTAATGGAGGATTTTTCTGACCATGAGAAGCTACTAAATTTGATCTTTGGTACATTCACCAGTATTTCCGACACACATATCAGTGGAAGAATTGGAATAAGACATGTGTTTTATTTTAAAATTCATCATCCACACTGCTATCTTTTTCTCTCCCCAATTCAATTCTTCATTTAAGTTCAAGTGTTTTTTTAGTAATAGACCAAACATCGCTTATTTTTACTAACTTCTTATCATAATTGATAAATGCTATAATCAATTTTCAACTAGTGGTGTCAAACTAACAATAATACATAACATGTAAACATGAAAGATCATATAATACATAATCATAACAGTTTTAGGTTTGATATTTAGACCCATGACACTCCCATATAGCTAGGAAAAATATTATTACAATTACAACAAGATATTGAATTACTTTTTAGAATATTAAATGATAAAACAAGGGTACATCCAAGTGTGAGGGAGATATAGTGGGAAAAAATAATAAATATCATCATGGATGAAAGAAATAATAATCTTACTAGAAACATTGAGGAATCAAAAACCCACCAGAAATAACCATAGATACTACTAAAATTGAAGAAGCTCAGTAAATAAACAAAAAAATATTTCATTATTCATTTCAAGAATGGATGAAATTTCAAGAATGAATTCATCTACTTTATCTAGGATGATAGATTTCCCAAGGATGTGTTCAAGCCTCTAAACTTCATTCTTGATGTATTCTATGTCTTTATCCATGCTATTCTTTTTTAGACATCTGATAGATCATTCCATATTTGAGCCCTCCATCTTCTCTACATCCTCTTCCATCTGATAGAACATGACCCTCTTACCATCATCACTTTAATATCAAAACTCATTGGACAAAAAAATAAGAACATTCTATAAAGTTAAAAATATGGCATAAAAAGAAATGAGAAACATGTTTGACAAATAAAATGTTAAATTAAGGTGGCACATGAATCATACCAAAAACGAATATATACAATAAGAATAGATCGTTGGAATATCTATTAGTACCTATCATCACCTTCAAGTCAGAAAAAAGAAGTAAATATCCACCATAGTATACCTATAGAGTTTGATCATATAATACTCATTAGGAAACCTCCATGTTTTTAATATATATGAAATACATGCAGATGATCAATTTACTCATTTACCTTAATATAGATGAAAGTAAATTACATCTAGTTATTAATAAAATCATATTATAAGTATATAATGAAGTACCTTATAGATGGATTGTGTAATCATTGAATAAATATCCCAACAATGACAATAAAGGAACCAAAATTTGATTTGAAATTATTATGAGTAATGAAGCAGCAAAACAACTAAATAAGAGAGGGAAACACAAAATCACTGATCATAAATTCAACATAACACATCCAAAGTATCTCAATTTTTCCATTCGTAAATTATATCTATTAGGATAATAACCACCAATACATGAAAATGAAAACACACCATAATTTGGAAGGAAACAACTATGAGAATAGAAGGAAAATAAATAAATAAGTGGAAATGTAAACAACTAGCTCATAGCTACAGTTAAATGCTATGGGACTCAGGACACATAGAATCTGGAGGATGGAATCAAGGAAGATAAATTGATCGTAATTAAGGAGCAAGGGCCTTGATAAACTAGATCAATCATGTTCTAGTGTTGTTGAGATATTTGTTTTCAATGAGGACTTAGGAGGCTCATTGCTAATGATTTGATGATAAAAAAGATTTTTTCAACAATATTTTATTCCTTTTGGGTATATAATTTATGATTCATGTTCACTAATTGTAATTGGTCTCATCAATTGCATACCTAGGTCATTATTAATCAATAAAACCCTATCATTTCTTTATCAATTAACGTGTATGATTTAAGGGACACATCAACCATGTTCTTTGAAATCGTATAAGACTTTTCATAAACTCATCATGTTTTATAGATAGTATAAAAATATTTAATTACATTTACACTACTGCTACCAGTAAAAAATATATGAAAAATTAAAGATAAAATTAATAATTTAACAAATAAGAAAGAAACACTATAAAGAAATTCAACAACAACACCTGAGGGATGATATTTTTCTACATCACATATTTGAACAGAGTTGGCCATGGTAAATCTAATCCAGGAATCAAGAATGGAATTCTTGAAGTATAAACAACACTACCATCATGACCAATTCCACCATATACAACAGTTCCATTAACATTTTCATCGACTCTTTTTTTTGAGAGTTGTGGCACGGGGCTCCATAACAACCTATAGTTCCCCCTATTTGTATAAACTATTCAATAACCATAACATCAAGGTGAATAGTAGTAGTCAATTAGAAAATATATTGACAATAAATCATTAAATAGATAATAGAAAAACCTAGAAGAACATGTAAATAATACTTTTACTGGGTTTTGACACCCTGATATTGTTATGAAACGTATTAGGAATCCATGAAATGAACTCAACTAGGTCAGATTGTACACCTATCCAAAATTGCTTCATAGTAGCATTCATAACTACCTGCCAAAACTTATGTGGACTGACCTAAAGAGATGTTAAAGCCTTATAAAACCATGTTAAAAAATCTAAATTACAAGACTTTCCCCAAGACAAACCAAAATCATGAATTTTCTTGCATGAAAAATGATTCTAGTGAGTTCTCCAAATCGTTGAATGAGTATAGACTTGCAATGCTGATAGTTTTAGAGATAAGGAAGAAATCTATTAAGGGGGTTATTTTCATTAAATATTGGATTTGTACATTCAAAAAATAGGTTTATTATTCCTCCCAACCTGAATGTATTTCAGAAAATAAAATCATGAGTTAATAAAAAAGTTAAATAATGTTATAAACGATACAAAATCCGGAGACTAATTAAGGTACCATTCTAGGAAGATAATCAGAACCATCAAGGGCCCTCGACCACAACTTGTTCTTGTTTATCATTGTAACTTGTTCCTTACTGTATGTGTATTAAATATCCATAAAATACATAAAAGTCAAAACCAACGAATATGAAAAAATGTAGACATGTTACCTATAATTTTTTAAACTCATGTCAGATCCACGTCGAGTTGCGGTGAGCCATGTCTAAAGAGGATGGTAACTATGTGGTGGGGGCATCATACCCACTTCAGTTGGGAGTTGGGGAGTCTGCGTCGATGGGGAAGTGGGATGGCTTTGCTGGTGCTCTGTTGGCCAGGAGATGGGGACCCCAGGTCGGAGCTGTGTCAGTGGGGAACTGGGTTGGATTCCATGTCAGAGGAGGAAGGTCAAAGTGAGGAAGAATCCTAAGGGTAGAGGAAGATGGGGAGGAATGGAAATAGGGGAGGAGGAATCATGTCGAGTGATGGGGGGTGAAATTATGAGGGAGGAAGAGGGTGATGGGGAGTAATTGTGAGGGGAATATGGGTACCCCCATGGGTTATCTTTTTTTCTCATGGATATAGATTGAATATAGCCATAGTTTAAAAGTATTGTTGCAAGAAATTTGTGGCTAAAATATAAATTTCTAGTAGTGATATATGGGGTGTTATTCCTTCATATAATTGATCAATATTCCCATAAAAATCACAGTTAAAGGTTGACATAGATCATGGAAGATAGGTAAAATCCATCTCATAACTTTCCACCAATTCATTATCTATTTTCTGAAGCTCCATAGCCTCCCTTTATATTTTCATTAACAGATCTCATGGAAAAAATATACTGGAAAAGATATTCCTGAACTCTTCCCTCTCCATAGTATCAAATTCATCCTCTATCTCTATGTTCAAAATTAATGTACATCGTTGCTACGCTTCTCCTTAAAAGAGGCACATATCTAAACAAACATTCTCTTGTACAAAATACTTAACCATATAACATATATTTTCTATATAATTTTATCATCTTTATATAATCAATGGGTCAGAGGGTTTAATGAAATATGGTGGTCATTGGAACAGAAAGGATTAGATATAAAGTTTTTTTACCATTACTTAAGATAGGTGCACAAAATAGTTCATATTTTTTTTCATAACATGATACATTTTATTTTATACCATTGCAATGTTTTCAACTCGGGCTTCTATGATATTGGTAATGACATCATTGTATTTACATCATATCTATTATTTGTGTGAGTCTTTTAATTTCCTAACATTTTTCTAAAAGAATAAAAATTAAATAAGAAAATTGATACTTATGATAGAAAATTGCGAAGGGTATTTTGATACAAAATGTTTTACAATATCAAGTTTCTAGGATCAAGTTATCTTTTTTCATCACTAAAAATAAAAAATAAGATTATTTACACATCATTAATAATAGATCGTGAAATTAATATGATAAGAATAACATTTCCTCTTGGATTTTTTAGTTATGTGTTTCGTCTAAGGCCCACTCATCATATACCAGAGGAGTGATTGATTCAGTGCTCAATCAACCTATTTTTGTGTGAATTCCAATAGGTTCATCAATGAAAAATCCATATCAACATTTGAGTATCTATATTGAAACATCCCAGGTAAATAATGAATAAAACATTTTCATATTTATTAATATTTATGGATTAAATATTAATTTTACTTTAAAAGGGTTTCTATGTTCGATAGCATACCTGATACGCAACAAATAGTTTCTTTGAAATCTTACGTTGCACACTAGTAATAAAATAATATTATTTTAAATGGTAGTTAACACATAGCCGTTGTATTGGCAGGAATGGATATAAATAACTAAAATACGATTATATATGTTTTTTAAATGTTTCTACTTTTATCTAATAAAAGGTAAAGGCTTTAAATACGGAAAGAATTCAATTTTAGGCGTATATGCCCTAGTTTTCACTAAAGGTTCACTTATCTCCTTTTGATGGCGAACCGTCATTAAATATAGTTTTGTTCACTCTTATACATTCTATTGGACCAAATAAAACTCTTCTTTAGAATCAGGACATCAAAATTTACTTTGTGTATATTTTTGGTATTTTTCCGATAAAGTTCATTTTTTAATGAATAGTGTAAAATGTTGTATTTTAATTGAAAACCTCTTTTTATTCTAATTTATTTATATGATTAGATTATATTTTTAATTGGTTTTATAGTGAAATTAGAATACATTTTTACCATTAAATCTAATACTGGTCATTGGAATTAATCTCACTTTGAAATCAGACTTAAACTAGTGTCAATCTTTTGATACTTATTGTTTCATAAAAACACGTTATTTGCTCTGACAGTGGGAATTAATTATTAAATTAATTAATTAAACTTATATGTTTTGAATTTTGTAAAATGGGATTCATTTTTGAATTCAAAATATCAAATATAGCTTAGGGTGAATTATTGGTATTTTTCTGAAAAACTTCCATTTTTGATGAATAGTGAAACCACTAAGTGGTACTTAAAAAACTGATTTTTCGTTTAAATGAAATTTTACCAACTCTGTGTTTTGAATTTCAAAACTCCGACATACATTTTTGTCATTAAGAAGTAAAATTTGGTTCAATGTGATTAAAATAATTTTTTTGGTGAATAGTAACTTATTAAGTTTTTAATCGCGATTAGAGATAATTAGTGTAATTTAAGGTAAAAATAATGTTGTAATAATATGAAATGATCTTTACAAATTTCCTAACCTCATTGGATGTGTCATGTTCGACCAATAAAATCCATGGGTCAACTTGGGGACCCCATGAAGCCACTTTGGTTGGAAAATGACTTTAATAACTTTTTATTTAAAGTTAAAATAAAAATGTCACAAACATGAGTTGTTTTACTAAAACAATTTTTACATGGGGTTATACAAATCCTATTTTTGACTATAAATATTAATTGGAAATGCAAAAATATTTCCTACATCATAGTATTTTTTTTATAATTTTTAGACAATAAATAAATTAAATTATTTATGACACCATGATGATGCAGCGATTACCTCATTATTTAACGATTTAAATGAAATGGAAAGATAATGTAAAATATAAGACCTACACATGTCAAAAACCTATTGGATTGGTGTATTTCGAACCCTTATCACCTTAGCCTCGAAACACATCAATTTGGGACCATTAAAATCCGAAACTCATTCTAAAATAAAGTAACATTTCCTTACTTTCCAAGAGTTCCCCTCCTCTCCTCTTATAAAAGGCCCTCATCTCTACCACCTTACCCACACGTCAAAATCCTTTGCCTCGGCCAACCCTTGCCCATTTTGTCTCTCCACATCCCTCTCTTACTCCTTGAAGCCTCACTTTGGGTAGAAGTCTTCCCAAGAAGCCTTTGAGCACAAATCTAAGAGAGTTACCTGATTTTAAGGTAATGTCTTCACTTGTGTTCTTTTGTTTTATTTTGCTTTTCCAACCCCCTAAAATCATTTTATTAATTTCTTTTGTAACAACTCCAGTATCTTAAATATACTATGATGTTGTTATAATAATCTTTTGAGCTACACTTACACACATCTACATCTAATGGTTAAAGAACATACTGTTTCTGTGGTTGGCGAATTTCTGCCTCAGGAAACGATGATTGTTCAATCTTCTTTTAAACAACTTTAATGGTGGCCGTTAAGATGTAACTCTATTTATATATGGTATATATTATGTTTATGTTTTCCTTATTCTTCTTTATTTTTAATTTGTGGTATACTGTTATGGTTTCCATTGTGGGTAAACACGATAATTTCATTTTAGGAAGTGCGGACTACCGCCCCCTCAAAGTGATGTGATTCGTTAATGCCATATGTAGGACGTATAAAGGATGGATTTAAAAGTTATTATATATGATGTTATACTAGAATTATAATATACCTCTATATCATTATTATTTCTTTCCATTAAATTATGAGATAGAAATGAAAGTAGCGTTCATGCGTACGTACGGCTTACCGTCTCCATGAACGGTGCATTTCATTTATTATCCCCAAATGTAATGTACTATTATAAGTACATGTATATAATGGATATATATGATGAATTATACATCTAAATGATGAATATAATTCTGGAATTAAAATATACATACCTCTCATTTAGTTTTAATTCCATTAATATGAAAAAGAAATGAAAGTAGCGTTCATGTATATGTACGGCTTACCATCTCCATGAATGGTGCATTTCATTTATTACCTCTATATGATTATGTTATATTATAAATACAAGTATATGCTGGATATATATGATATATATGATATCCAAATTTGTAATGTCATTCTTGATATAAAGAACTTTTTACCACACGAACAATATGTAATTGTAAGAAGACCACTTTTGACTTAAGAACCAAATATCGACAAAACAAACATTATTAACTTAAATGATTACATAATGTTTATAAAATGGAAATAAGTGATATAAAATGAATAATTAACTTGAAAAAATTCTTAAGAAAATATAAATTAACTCAAGTTTATTATTCATGGCGTTAAAAAACGATCGAGTCAAGTCGGACCTAAGGTAAGGGACTTTGTCTTAATCTCCTTTCATTGAGGCATATTTCGTTTTATACACTAATTTTTTTTATAAGGTGTATAAAACTCTTTTACCTTTACTTTTATACAAAAGGAATCTTTTTCTACGAAGCGTTTTACTAAACGACAAAAAGGAATGTTTTATTTAACGTACGTGGTGACAACGACCTTTTCCGCCGCCGCGAGTATTATTTGGTCTTTGGCTTCCTCAACAAGCCGTAATGTTTTTAAAGTGAAATAAATACCATATACTCTTTTATGTATTTTGGTATTGAAAATGGTTTTTATGATGGGTTTTTTATGTCAATGTATTTATGTGATATATTGTGATCAAAGTGTGGAAATGTTTTCTTTCCATTATATTTGTTTTATGTCTTATGATTTTATAATGGTACTTGGACATTTGACGGGTGGTTACGTGATAAACCATATGACGGGTGGTTCAGTGAATACCAGGATGGGTGGTTACGTTATAACCTCCAATGCATTGGGTATGGAAGTCGGTCGTATGGCTATTCCATTAAGTATGTATGGAAGTTGGCCGTATTGATATTCCATTAAGTGATATGTGTGGAAGTCGACTGTATGGTTATTACACTTAAGTGTGCTTATGTCCCAAGTTACCTTTATATGTTATGTGTTCTTTATATGGGTTTTATGGTAATCCTTTGGTTATAAAAGGGTAAGTAATGATATTTTATTCAGTGAAGAGTTTTTAATACTTCATGAAGGTGAAGGTATTACTTGATAAAGTACACATGGTTTACTTAATGTTTGAAAAACTAACAGTTTTGATTCTTTGTGTATCCCTTACTGAGCTTTTTATGCTCACCCCAAGTTTTTTTTGAAATGTTTTTCACAGGACATAATGTGGAATAGGGTCAAGGATGGGATCAAGGGAAAGTCATGCTATATAAAACATGGAACTAGACATGTTTCTTTTTAAGAGTTTTTTTATTCTATGGAAACTTAGTAGAAGTGTCTACTTTGTAACCTTTTGAGATGTAATAGTTATGTCCTAATTCTCTAAAACTCTAAACCTGAAAAGATCCTCAATGTGAATTATTCATTTAATTCAATATTAAAAGGTGTTTAAGGATGGGGCATTATATATATAGGGATGTATTTGCTAAAAAACAACCTAATCTATACTTCACCAACATTTAAGGATATTTTTTCATTAAATATACTTATATATTGGGTTTCCACTACATTTTTCTCATCCAAATATCCAAAATAACTAAACTTTGATTTGATAACAATTATAACAACGTATAATTTCATATATGTATTTTTAAAGATTCTTTAACAAAATTATTAAATATGTCATTTCTATAGAACCATTTCATGTTTAGTGTATTAGAAACAAAAATAATAATTCAATGCATATATGGATCGTATAACAAATAATAATATTTTTAAAATATATTGAAATCATATTTATTATCATATCCTATATCACCTCACTAAAATTTTATTTTATGGAGAAATTTTTCAAATTAAAAGGGTGTGTATGAAGTCTTGTATCTGATAATAAAATAAAATAAATATTAAATGAGCATAATGGGTACAACAAGATGGAAAATATAGTGATGTGAATATTGGGATAAGAAGTGTCACATGATAATAAGTGAATAATTCATAATAGGGGAAAATGTCTCCAAGATAAATATAGGTATAGAGAACCTATCCTTTTACACATATTATTATATTATTTTAATCACAATTAACCATCAAATTCAACCAAGGATCATAATGTCAAGTGTCTTTGGATGATTTGGTACATAATTAGAAAACCTGAAAACAAAATAAAAACATCTTTTATTTAATCTCTATAATGATCTCTTAACATCCTTTAAACTATTAAATAATCATAGGATAACATTGAAAATACATGAATAATGGGATGATATAAAAATTCATGTAAGGGAATAAACATATAAATAATACATAGCATGTGTGTTATATGGAATTACATGATGACAAAAAAAGGAATGAATAAACATGAGGAAGCATAACATTTATAACATGGGTTCCTATAGTCATGGTATAATAGGAATGTGGAAAAAACATAAAATATGACATAATAATGTGTCAAGATAACATCATAGACCATTTCACATAGAGGAGCGTGAGTTAAGGGTAACTTCCAAGACCATTGTAGATGGAAGAAAAGGTCACATAATGAATTTTGGATCAATCACTATTCCAACATGACGTCTTATGAGACTAAACATTACCCAAGGAATTAGTGTTCTATCATGGAAGACCCATCATAACATTCTCACGAATACGTGTTCCATATAAATAATAAAATATAAGCATAAGGGTTACCTATAGAAATAAATGGGTATCATAATCAGGTCACATGGCATAACAAATGGGTGTATCATAAAATTTTCCATGCAAGAATGGATTTAATTCATAAATGGACATTCATAAGGTAAAATATTCATAAATAATGATAAATTAAATTAAACTGAAGTGGAAACGTGAAAAAATATTGTTTTAGAATCTTTATGAATGAGCCTCTTTAGTGAGGTTTAAGGGAAAATATTAATGTATCTTAAAAGAGGGTAAATGTATATTGTTTTCATAAATCAAGAAATGAACATAGATTGTTTTACATAACAAAAAAATTTAAAATAAATTGTTGTCTTAGAAAATTATTATGTATTGTACTTGAAAATGGGTAAGAAACTATATGTTTCCCTTTAATTGGGATTTCTTATCGATAGGAATTGAAAAGGAAAACTTATAAAACATTTATTTCCACGTAAATGTAGGATGAAATGATCCAGGTACATGAGTTCAGAACACATACCCAAAAATTCTATGAATTATAAAAAATTAAATAATAATCACATTGGGGTAAAGAGAGAGAAAGTGTAACCTAAAGGAAAAAATGGAGGTTCGGAAATAATCAGTTACCTTAAGTCTAAAATTATTCTACACTTGATCTTAATGTCCTGAATAATCACATTAAGTACATTTGTTAGTTAATTTAGCACATTTTACACATGTATTTTATTTTTCATAAATTTATTATGTTCATACATGTCCTATTTGATGAGTTATAAGATACAATTACATTGTTCAAAAGTTTTCATTTTCCTAGTTTTCATAATCAGATCACTAGTATACATATATGGAAGATCATTTGAAATGAGAATATTTTTCCAGAATTGAAATTATATGTTATTATGAACTTAAATAATATTAAATTCTCTTATATATCATTTTTTATAGATTTGAAAATGATTAATTTTATAAAACATTAATAATAACCATTTAGATTATTTTGACTTTTTTCAACCATCAAGAAATAGTTTTGTTTTATTAATTAATATTTTGTATATACACTGGTAAAAACCATTAAGTAGGTTGTAATAAAAATATTATAATCTTTTTTAACCATAAATTTTTTTTATGATCATCCTTTATGGAGTTAATGTAAATTTAAAACTCGCCATCCTTGAATGGGATAAATCAACACATTAGGAATGATGTTTTCATTTTTAGTAAAGAAAAGGGAGGAGAAGAGAAATGATGATCAATTATTCTATTGACATGTAAAAATTTAAAGTATATATATGATATTAGAGTTATTATTACACTTTTATAAGGTTATGTGAGGTGATAATAAGAAAATAAATGTAATTTTAAATAAAGTAAAAAATGAAAGGAAAGTTGTTTTTAGCTCTTGAATTCTTCTCCTTGAGTACCTCCTTTTGGAATTGGGTTTGGACTTTTGTTGAGACCAAAGGATCTTGTACATGGGTGAGAGGATTGTGAAGTGTATTTGGGAGAATTTTGAAAATATTTAAGGATTTTGAGGTGGGAGGAGATGTGTTGGGGAGGGCTGGAATTTATAGTGGGGGAGAGGGTTTATTTTATTATTTTATTCAATTATTTATTATTTTGGATCAAGACTAGAAATACTACTTATTATTATGTAAAAATAATATAAATAGTTTAAGAGTTTTTTAATTATTGGTGCTTAAATTATCCATACATAATCCATGAATCAATAATTCTTGTATTTAGCTTAAACCGTAAATTACCGTATTTTACTTCACCAAAAAAGAAACTATTTTTGAAAAATCACAAAAATTCACCATTACTTTTTTTCAATGTGTATAATTAAAAAATGGACTCAATTTTATGAAAATAATTTTTTTATCAAAAGATATTTAATTTTGAAATAAAATCATAATTTATTTGGAAACTACCAATTTTAAAATTATAACGGATTTTATAACACTTTTGAAAAATTACTTATGGTTTTATAAAATTGTCTTTTAATCATAAGGAAACTAAATATTAATTTTTGAATCTATTTTTTAAGAATAAATTTTCTTTTAAATCATTTTATTAATTATAAAATTGAAAATTAACATTTTTGTTTCACAAAATTACCAATAATTTATTTATTATTTTTAAAAAAAATTATTTATATATTAGATGATATAAATATGTCATATTTCATTTGTAAGATGGATAAATTTTATTTATACTTTCATAGGTCATGATACTATTTTATTGTTTATGTAACTATTCTTAAGTTCCATATTACTATTCCAAAGTTCAAGTTACTATTCCATTGGTTTAGATTCCATAATTTCTATAAATAATTCTTATTTAATTCACGTTTCATTTATAAAGTGTTTATTGTGTTCTTTATTTGATTTTATGTGATTTATAATATATTAAATAATTAAAATAAGGTAAATTTCATTGATGGAATTATGGGTTGTCACATTCTTCCCCCATTATGAAATTTCCCCAAAAAAAATCATTTTATAACCTAAGGGTAAAACAGGTGAGGGTAATTCTCCTTCATTGATTCCTCTAGTTATCTTGTTTCCTCTTCGTACTTATGTTTCCTCCATAGTAATTCGACCAGGTTAGTATTATTATTGTGTAGAAGATTATCTCTATGGTCCAAGAGCTTCACTAGAATCTCCTCATAAGAGATATCATTTTACAACTGTATCACCTCTAAATTTAGTACATGTGAGTGATAAAATATGTAATTCCTGAATATGGATGCATGGAATACATTGTGCACTTGAGACATGGTTGGTGAATGTTTTAATCAACAAGCCACAACTCAGAAATGATCAACAATCCTGAAAGGGGAAATGTACCTAAGGCTTAGCTTTACCTTCTTACCAAATCTGAAGATACACTTACATGGAGATATGGGGTGAAATACAATGTCTCCAACCTAAACTTCAGGTCTCATCAACATTTATATGCATATCTCTTATATCGAATTTGGGTTTCCTTAATGTGTTGCTGAGTGATTTTTACCATTTCTACCTTTTTTGACCATTTTAGGTCCTAGAATCTTATGTTCTCTAACTCCATCCTAGCAAGATAGTCTTCTGCACCTTTTCCCATAATGGGATTTAGTTGGAGCCATTGGGATAATAGAGTGGAAACCATTGTTGTAAGAGAACTTCACCGGAGGTAGATATTGTTCCCATCATTCTATGAAGTCCATAGAAAATGCTCTCAACATGTCTTCCATTTTTTTAAGAGTCCACTCAAATGGGCCTTCAGTTTCAGGATGATAGGAAATATTGAAACTCAACATAGTGTTTAGATCATGTTGGATACTTTTCTGGAACATTGAGGTAAATCTCATATCATGGTCAAGTAAAATCAATAGTGGTACATCATGCAGCCTTACCACATCTATGTTGTATAACTATGAAATTTTTCCTACTTATAAGTCATATCGAATTATGATAAAGTGATATTTTATTGTAATGTGATCCATAATGACCCATATAGCATTACTACCTCTGTATTTCTATAGAAGTCTAGTGAAAATGTACATGGTGTTGTTTTACCAGTTCCATGTGTGTATAAGTAATGGTTTCATCATCCCCTTATAATTATAAATTTTACCCTTCACTTACTCAAATAATAACCACTTTGATGTATATTTATAAACCAAAATCTTTATATTATCTCCCAAATTGTTTTTTCATATATCTCATTAAATCTTTGTACTCCATAGGTGAATAGAAAAATTTGAGCTATGTGAGTCATTCAGAAGCTCTTTCTTGATCTCTAAATTATATGGTACATATAATCATGGCCCAAATCATATGAATCCTTCCTCATCAATTTTTAACTATGTGGATTTCCCATTTCTAACACATTCTACCTTTTTCAAAATTTATTCATTATTCTTTTAACATCCTTAATTTTCTACATATAGTGTGTTTAAGAAACAATTTTAAAAATGGTTGATGATTTTCAGTCCTTAATGATCTCCATGTCCATCCTTTGCAGGTCTAAGAAGATTGGGAATATCTCAATTCTCATCGTGGATAAATCTGTAGGGTCCATTATAATTAGATAATTTTTCACCTTATATCCTCTACCTGGAAGTTAGTATATTGAACAGTAGTAATCCTTGATGAGATATATCCATCTTTACTAACACATTTTAAGCACCTTATATATGAATATATATTTTAGGCTCTTATTATTAGTATATATCTCACACTTCTACCCCTAGAGATAATTCCGCAAGATTTTAAACACAAATATCATAGTTTCCAACTCTATATCATGTGTGGGATAGTTTTTCTCATGAATATTCAACTTCCTTGAGACATAATATATCACTTTATATTTTTACATCAGTACACAACCAATCCCTTCTTTTAAGGATCACTGTACCCCACAGAGACTTCTCCACTTTCATTACTGTGAGCATTGTATCAGTGATAAGCCTATTTTTTAACTTTTTGAAGCAGTATTCACATTCAATTTCTTGAAAAACATTACTCCCATACGATTCAAATAGGTTAGTGGGTTTGATAATTATGATAAATTACATAAAAATCATCAGTTGTACCCAGCTAGACCAAGGAAGCAGCGGATCTCTATTACAAATGTTTTCATGGGACACTCTTCAAATTCCTTTATCTTAAAAGGGTCTGTAGATATTATTTTTCTAGTGATAAAATCCCCCAAGAATGAACTTCTTATATCCAGAACTCACATTTACTATACGTTGCATATATATTCTCCCTTTCAGAAGTCTTCATCATAGTGTTCAAATGCTCCTCATATTCCCCGTTTCTCTTGATGTATATTAAAATATCATCAATAATGAGTATAATAAATTTTTTGAGGTAATTTATGAAGAATCTATTCATTAAATCTAAGAAAATTTTTGGAGTATTAGTGAGTTTTAAGGGAATCACTATGAACACATAGTGTCCATACCTTATTCAAAAGGTAGTCTTGGGAATATCTTTCTTTCTCATCTTTAATTGGGGGTATCTTGACTGAAGGTCCACCTTAGATAAATAATTTGGCACATCTAGTTGATCGAGACAGTCATCTATCTATGGAAGGGGATAAATTTTCTTTATCTTGAATTTATTCAGCTCACTATAATCTATGTATAGGTGAATTGATCCATCCTTCTTCTTCAAAATAAGATTGGTGCACTCAATGGTGGAGAACTCGGGCATATAAAACCCTTTTCCAGATTTTTCCTGTAACTTCTTCTTCAGTTCCTTCAACTCAATGGCAGTAATTCTATAAGATTTATTTGATATAAGAAGATAGATAGGTATAAGTTCAATTGAAAACTCAACTTTTCAGTTATGCGGAAGACCAGAAATTTTTTCAGGGAACACATCAGTGTAGTCCCCCACAATGGTCATATCTTCAATAATTATTCTCTCTTTATTCAAAATAACTGGATCTAGATATGCTTGATCATAAGGAAATAATATCCACACTTGAAATGATGATTCTAAACCAGATTCATCATCCTTCTTAAACATGTACATAATTAGATAATTCTTTGGGATTTAATGAGTGATATCTCTTTCCTAACAGTTGATGTTCGATTTATATAAAAATATCAAATGCATTCCCAATATAAAATCAAACTCTACCAAATGAAGTATGAGAATATTGTTTTGTAGGATCATTCCAAAAACATTAACTGGGGAGGAGTTATATACATTGGATACAATAATTTCCTCATTTTCTGTTCTCATTGACAACTCAACGTCAATATTTTGAGGTGGTGTTTAAATATTTTTAAAAAAGGTGGATGATGTGAAAGAATGCATAGAACTAGAATGAAATATTATGGTCACTATTATTAAATGAAAAACAAACGTACCAATTACCACAAAACCATTGTGTTCCACCTCAGTATTTATAATATAATTATCCCTCTCTTTCTACTTTCAAGGTTCTTATTGTTGATTATCTCAAAAAATATTTTCAAAAGGGAAATGGATCATAAAATTCCCATGTTCCTTAAATTTGAAACACTTCACTACAGGTTGAGTGCTGATCTGAATATTCCTCTCCAATTCAACATTAGTTGGATTATTTAGATCCATTTAGCAGTTATTAGTTATTTGCCTTATTCTTCCACATTTCATGAATATCCTTGTTCCCTTTCGATAGGTCCTAGGATTCTTTTTCCCACAATTTTGAATCATGGGATGTTGGGTTTTATTTCTATCATGGGATTTATATATTGATCCACCCATATTAAAATCCATTTTTTCTTTTTTATCTCCAAACTCATGTGACCACTGAGAGTCGCTAATCTCTATTTCAACCATAAGGGCACAACATACAATCTCCTCATAGTTATCTATGTCTCTAATCACCAGTTCTATTTAAAGACTCAATTTTAGTCAACTAATGAAGTTATCCTTTTTTATTTTAGTGTTCATGGTAAATTGAGAGGCATTTATTTCAAGACTTGTAGTTTTTTCCTCATATGACATGATAGAATAATCTTCCATTTCCTTCAAATTGAGTTACTCCCACTCTATGTTAAGATGGAGTGTTGAGGTAATATATTTAGTGAAAAATATTTTGTTGAAATCTACCCATTCTATAGAATAAATTTCTTCATTTTACTTTCTATTCATGATCAATTTACACCAATGACCAAGTTACCAATCAAAACGATAGACTTCCTTCTTAATTATCTCTCCTTCTGAGCACTAGGGGTAGAGAATATATTCTCAATGGAGTTAATTAATTGTTCCATGATGAGGTGATTAGAAGATCCACTAAATATGGGAGGTCTTTGTTGCATGAAGGATTTAACCATAACTTTATTCTTATTATTCTAAGGAGGTAATACCACATGATTCAGTTTGTTATTAACAACTTGAGATCATTTTTCAAGTTCTTTCATGATGTTTTGAGCACATTTTCCCATCATATTTGGCATTTCATTAGATAAATCTTCACATTTTCTATCATATTGATTGTTGGAATGAGTTCTTATATTTATATCCTTTAAATAATAAAAAGAAAGTACAATTAGGGGGTATTGAATACTTTTCTAACAAGAATATAAAATGGATATTTCAAACATATGAGGATAAACTGTAAATTAAAAGTATATCCAAACTCATGATTATATTTATTTATAATCTTTGTTATCCATGGTTATAGAATTATCCTTAGGGTTCTTACTAAAGATATGTATTCATAATCTCCAAAAATAACTAGACTATTCTTTGATACCAACTATCATAGAACATGAATCTTACAAATAATATAACATGATTTTTAGCATAATTAACCATAAAATAAAACCAAAGATCATAAAAATTATATTCTTTTGAAAATTAAGTACATAATTAGAAAAAAATGATATGAAAATAAAAAACATCTTTTATTAAATCTCAATAATATGATCCTAACATCCATTGAGCACTAATATATGTATAAAATAACATGGGGAAAACATGAACAATGATATGAGCTAAAACCCCCATCAAGGGTGTAAACATAGAAATAAAGCATAGAACATTGTTTAGATCACATTATATGATGGGAAAATGGCATGAATAAATATAAGGAAGCATAACATGTCTTACAAGGGGTCATGAAATAATGGTATAATAGGAATGTGGAAACAACATTAAACATGAAATAATCATGTGTTATGGATAACTTCCAACACCATTTCACATGGAAGAGCATGAGTCAAGGCTAACTGTTATGGTCGTTTCACATGGAGGATAATGTACCATAAAGGATTCAGGTTCATCATCTATTCCAAAATAAAATATCATGAGGAAAAACTTTACCCAATTCATTAGAGTACTATCTGGTAACACCCATCATTACATGGTCATTAATATGGGTTCCACATTAATAATAAAACATAAACATAAGGGTAACCCATGGAAGTATATGGGTATTGTAATCAGGTGATTGAGCATGAGAAATGGAGGTATCATAAAAGTGTCCATGAAACAATGGATTTATGTTATAAATGGACATTAATATGGTAACATAGGCATATATCATGATAAATTATGTTCAACTCAAGTGAAAACATTGAAAAATAGTGTTTAAGAAACATTATAAATGAGCCACATTAGTGTGGTTTGAGGGAAAATATTAAAGAGTCTTAAAATCAAGCAAAGGTATAATTATTTTCAAAAAAATAGAAATAAAAATTTATATTTTTTCATGATAAATAATTTTCTTTTAGAAAAATACTGATGGCTTAAAAAATATTAGGAAGTGTACTTGAAAATGGGTTAGAAAACGGATGTTTCCATTTTTCTTGATTTCTTATCGAGAACAATTGAAAATGGAACCTTATTAAACAAGAATTTCCCCTAAAAGATAGATGAAATGATCTATAAAATGAGTTTGGAATATATAAACAGAATATATAAAATATATATATAAATAAAGAAGAATTACATTGGGGTAAATAGAGAAAAATCATAACCCGAAGGAAAAAATGGAGGTTCGGAAAGAATCTATTTCCTTATGTATGAAACTATTCTTCAATTGATATTAATTTCTTGGATAATAAAAAAAGAAATTAAATAATAAATCATAACATTTTACACAAGTATTTTATTTATTATCAATTTATTAGATTCATTCATGGCCTTTTCCATGAGTTACAAGATACAATGTCATTGTTTGAGAGTGTTTGTTTCCTTGGTTATCATTATCGGTTCACTTGTATGTGTGTGTGGAAGATCATGTGAAATTAGAATTGTTGTAAAGAATAGAAATTATATGTTATTAGTGAACATAATTAATATTAAATGGTATTATATATTATTTTGTTTCTATATTTGGGGATGATTCATTTGATAAAACATAGATGATAAACGTTTTGATTATTTTGAGGTTTTTTCAATCATCAGGAACTAGTTTTGTTTTATTAATTGATATTATTTATATATATTGTTTATATAACATTAAATAAATTATAATAAATTTATTATAATATTTTTTAACCATAAAAATGGTTTTATTACCAACCTTAAAGGTAGTATTTGAAATTTAAAACGCATCATCCTTGAATGCGATAAATCAACACATCACTTATGAAACTTTTATTTTTATAAAAAAACTGGGAGGGGAAGGGAAATAATAAAATATTATTTTATTGAAAAAATAATATTCCAGTATATATAATATAATTTATTTATCATTCCATTTGGATAAGGGGATGTGAGTTTATAATAATAATAAAAATAAATTTAAAGGAAATTAAAATAAAAGGAATGTAGTTTTTACCTGTTGAATTCTTCTCCTTGAGAACCTTCTTTAGGGAATTAGGTTTGGTATTTTGTTGACACAAAAGAATCATAGATGTGGGATTGATAGTTACGGAGAGTATTGGTTATAATTTGGAAATGTTTCGAGGATTTTTATGTTTTAGGAGAAGAACTGGTGAAGGGTAGAATTTATAATGCTGAATATGGGTAATTTTTATTATTTTATTCATTTTTTTATTATTTTGAATCAAGACTATTAATATTGTTGATTCATGTGACTAAATAAATTATTTAGTGCATTATAGTTCAAAATAATTGGGATTGCATCAGCCATACATCATCCATGACTCAATAATTCATGTATTTAGCTTACAACATAAATTATCATATTTCACTATTCAGTAAAAATTTAATTCTTTTAGAAACATTCCAAAAGTTCACCCTGACCATTTTTCAAAATTTAGAATTTAAAAATGGAATAAATTTTATGAAAATATTTTTCTAATTATGATAAATTTGATTTTTTAATTAAAATCTCAATTTATTCAAAAAATACCAATTTAAAAATTATAACTGATGTTATAAAACATTAAAAGATTAATTAGGGTCTCATGAAATTATATTATAATCATAAGAAAAACAAATATTAATTTATGAATCTATTTTTTGAAAAAAATTCTTCTTTTAAATCACTATATTAATTATTAAAATTTATATAAATATTAATGTCTCACAAAAATATCAATACTTAATTTATCATTTTTGAAACAATTGTTTACTTATTACATGATATAAATATGTCATATTTTCATTTATAATATGCCTTAATTTTATTTACACTTTCATGGGCATGGTTATTATTCTATTGGCTAGGTTACTATTCTTAAGGGCTATATTAATATTCCAAGGGTTGAGTTAATAATCTATTGGTTTAGGTTCTTTAATTTCTATAAATATATCTTATTTCATTAATTATTCATTTATAATTTTTTTGTTATGTTCTATATGTTATTTTATGTTATTTATACAATATGACATAATTATAATGATGGAAATTACATGGATATAACTCTATGATGTTAGATGATCCATTCCTAATAATATCATTAAATTTTGAAACTAAGATATTCTAAAAGCACATCACTGAGGTTTTTCACCAAGTTATAATTAAATATTACCAAGTATTTATTATAAGGTATAATATACATGACATATATAGAGAATAATTCATTATCCAATGCATTGTAATGTTATGATGGCACACCCTTAATATGTCTATCATTATATGTGGGACATTAATCATATGACATAAGATCAAATTTCATTATTTCAATCACATGATTAAGTAAAATGTGTTTCATAAAGGCAATTCCACATTAAAAAAATCAAAATTATATCTTGGTAAATACCTTATAATGAAATTAGTGTTAGGTATTCAGAAAACCATAATATGGAATGAAAAGTCATAGAGAGATTTTGACATCATGATGACAATAAATAATTGATTATATAATGGGTTTAATGAGATAGGATATGAGTCTTCCATAAATAGGTAACCACTTGGATTGTAAATTATTTATTATGAACACATTGAGGAATAATCATAAGAAATTAAAAAGGCTTTTATCAAATGAAGTGATTGAATTGAAAAGAGGGGGGAGAATCTCTTACATTTATTAGTAGATTATAAAAGATTTATAAGGTATAATAATGACTTTAGAAACTCATTTGAATATATTTTGAGTGGTATGAATTTCTTAAAGTTTTTTGGCATGGTGGGGAATAGGGTGGAGGTGATATCCTTTTATAGTGGAAGGGAATATAAATCATGTAAATATAAATTGTTAATATAAGGAGAGAACATTTTTACATGGAACATGAAGTTCAAATATAAAATAATTGAGTGAGGATTATATAAGTTCTAGAATCCATCAAAAACGTATTTTCACATATCTATTAATAATTTTTGAAGTCCTTTACTCTTATTTTTTCACTATTATCAATTTTGGTTTATTATATGGTATATAATTTTTTCCTAAGTAATTTAAATTTAATTACAAAAACTTTATGTGGTAATTTTTACATAATATAAGCCTAATAATTATAAATATGAAATAAATTTTATCATTTAACTATTATATGTGTAAGAAAAGTTAATTTTTACATTAGATCATGTAATGCGTAAAAATCAGTATTTAGAAAATTTTGGTTTTTAGATTAAATATATATTTATGGTTAAACTACAAATTTCTATGATATTCATGATATATTTTTTTATTATAAAACAAATAAATTCTATGTTTCATTCCTATTAATCTAAAATATAATTTTCCCAATTCTTTATTTAATTAGAAAAATAAAAAACAATTTAATTTATTGGAAAATATAACTTATGTCTATAAAAATTTAAGCCTATATTATATAAATTTATAATCGTATTTAAAAATATCTTTATTTAATACATAGATACACATTTTATGATTTAAATGGTTTATAAAACCATACTTTTATTATATAATGATTAAGTCAATAAAGTTAGAGTTTTGTTAAAATCAGTATTTTCTCTATTCAACTAAAAACCAAAAATTTGATAAAAATTCCAAAAACTAATATTAAGTTAATTTTTAAATTATATATTAAAAAATATATTGATTTATCTGATTCAAATTCATTAATTTATAGATTTATTTTTTAAATGAAAATAAAAAGTAAAAAAGAAAAAATATTTTTTTGGAAAATATCCTTTTTAAACATTAAGTGTTATTATAATTATTCCATACCAATATCTTTTTTAAAAGATTTTTAATAAATGAGTTCATATATTCTATTATTATATATTATAATTTAATAGTGATTTCTATAATTTATTAACAATATAAATACTTGTTTAAGATAGAAAATCCTTCATAATATTAATTCATATTAATTATTTAAGCTCTAAATATTATAATTTTTAATTGATTACAAAGTTTTGATTGACTAGAGTTTTTATTAATCATATAATTTATTATTAATTTCTATATAATATGTGATGAATCATTTTTTTTCGGGGTTGTGTGTGAAAATATTATCTATATGATGTTTGTTTAATAAAAATAATGTAAACTATTTGGGCGTCACATGTGTAGGGATTAATTACCAAATGATCCACATTATCATAAAGGAAATGATTTGGGAGTGAGACTAGGAAATGTTGTCCTAATTTTGGAAATCCCAAGTATTATTTATCGTGCACTAGACATTACATAATTCCACAATGCATCATGAAATATCTTATTATAGGGAATCAGCATCAACAAATAACTCATGGTAATTAAAGAGTCTACAATAGTGGGAAAACCCTTTCAAGATATGAGTTATAATAAAGGATGGTAGGTATAGTTTCATATAATATTTAAATATACCTAGAGTATGGAAACATATGTTTCTAACTCTGAAAAAAATTACTCACTACTGGGGATGTTTTGGCGACAACACAAGCCGAACTCTGAGGCCCGATTGATGAGTCTCTGCGATCAACAAATAAATTTAAACCCTTTGTGGATCATGTCCTATAATATAACATTATTTTTATATATTTTTATTGAATTAAATTAAAATATAAATTTTAGATATTCCCCTTCATTTAAATGAATGGAAAAAACTTTTTTATATTCTATATCAAACTGTCATCAGCTGTCTGTGTCATCTCAACCATAGATAAATGAAAAGTCATGAAACGGATAAAGATTAAGATTAGGATAGATGAATCCAATGAAACAATGTATGTAAATAGGTTACATAAATATTCATCTCTAAACTAGTTTTTTTAAATTGGATTTCATTATAAATGATTTCTCAAAGATAAGTATAGAAAGGTTAGATATAGAAGTATATATGTAATTAATATACACTAGAGTTGGTTCCCTTTAATATGGAATATAATTTCCCAAGGACATGTTCTCATAGACTGTTATAGGTAGGTTTATAATCCCCAAAAAACTAATGTTTTTCAATTCAGATATACAGATCATTCCGTCAAGACCTGTGTTCATGGATATGTTTGGGTAGGTGTTCAATCTTTTTATTACTTGAGTTGGTATATTCATATTTGAAAATGATTTATTTCTAGATATGTTCTCAAAGAAATGTATAGATCATAATTATTCCTGAGAGTTATTCCATTCTATCATGGTGGTTGAATAACTCATCCTTACATTATCCAAGTAAGTGAATTTCACCTGGATTGATGATTGTAATATCCAAAGGAGATTAAGTACACTAAATCGGTGCCCTCATAAATTTTGTATTGGTCATTTGAACCAAAATATGAGAGGATTAAGAGGGTTCACTAATTTTTATTATATCTTTGGTAATAGAAATCATGGATAGAATTTTACTTACGTCATATAGTGGACACAATAATCTTTTTTCCTCTTTCCTAATACCCAAAAACTTTACTATGTAATGGATGCGGGAGAATTAGTAGGTTTAAACTCAACATTCTCTCTTATATCCCTTTATCTGTTTCCATCCTGAAATATTTTCCTATTTTATTTTTTTAAATATTTTCTCGCATTTTCAAGGCTCGCACAAGATGTGTGTCCATCAAGCAGAGATTTTAATTTTTCCTAGGCCACCCTTTGTAGTTTCTATTCTTGGAAATTGTTTTTCTCTTGCATTTAGTATTTCATGGTATTACAAGTTGTCCCAGTGTACTATGTGTTTAAGGTGAAACAAAATTGGCTAAAAAAGGTAACTAGGTCTACGAAATATCATGGGAGAAGTAAACTAGATGTTAATGAAGAGATAAATGTCATGAATATAGTTGATTATGGGGGATGGTGTAAGTAGTTTTGGATCATTATTCCTGGACCATATATTTGAAATTTAATATTACAAAAAAATTACAAAAATATCATTGTGCAGCTCACATAGGTGCCATCTGCACACTCCATTAATCCTCAGAGAAGACTATTCCCAACCTTCTTCAAGAAACAAAGCTGGCTGGCTTTGTTGGCTCATGGATACACTTTAGGACACTCCCACATGTGTTCAATTTTAGCTAGTCAACTGGTTAGCACGGATGGGTAATTCGTTTTATAAGGGTGTACAAAATTTACTATAATAATTATCTAAGAAAAAATGAGTAAAATAAATGCCATTGTATGGTACCCTTATAACAAGAAGTGGACATGGAGTCACTTATTATGTGATGAACACCCATCCCGGAGTTCGATGTGGGTAGCCACACATACAATAATGTTTGCATAATTAAAAAAAGGACATAATCTTAGCCATCCAATCTCTTTTTTGAGCCATCTTCAATATATTCTCATCCAATACTCTCTCTGAAGCCACTTTTTCAAGGTCGCGAGTATCCCAATGTCAACTCCAATACTCATTATTTTCCATGACCACCCTTTTCTAATGAACATTACCGATACATCCAAATCTTAAACAATGTCTCAAATCCATGAATGTGACTTCATTTAGCAGGTATAATGTTACCTTGAAGAATAGAATCCATTACATGAAGCAATTAAATCCATCACATGAATCTATCGCATGATTTGAAAAGGATCACACAATTAGATGAAGAAAATCACTAAGACAAACATTTCTTATAAAAAATCATCCCTACTTGAAAAAAATTAATGAGATGAGAGGGGGTGGAGAAAATTTTACATATTGAAGAGGAGAAGAGGAGTGGGATGATACCTTCTAATAATATGTCCTAGTAATCAAGAGACTCCCATTGTGAGAACCCATTATGGAATTACATTTCAAGACAATATTTTATGATCTCCTTAAGGTCATTCAATTCCTCAACAAAATGAAGGTCATGAGAGAAATCAATTATGATAACCTTATTATAACTTAAAAGTAAAAAACTTTATCATAAATATTAACCTGAAAAATAATAATCCCTAATACATTTACATATTTTCCTAGACAAGTCATCCATGAAATACAATTCCCCCATGGTCCCATGGCCATGCAGTGTGAACATACATGGAAATAAACTCCCTTATCCATGCAAACCTATGGAGGTGTGGCCTTGACATGACCCTTATCCATGAAATCCACCTATAATGAAATGCATTTCCCATGTGAAGGAATTTATTTGAGTTCATTAGGCTATTGTGTGACCCCTCATTGGTCTCACGACACCATCAAGTAGAATCCATCTAGCATGTCTACTTCAATCACACAAATCATATTGGAAATGTCATCCTTATCATGTGGTTTCTATTGTACATGCCATCTTAGACCCTGAAAATAACCCCCTGGCCTATTTTCTTCAATCATGAAAATGATCCTTTGACATGTCAAACTTTTCATATGGAATCCATTGGACTTGTCCTCTTTGATCACATAAAGAACACTTTGACATGTCTAATTTGATAATGTAAATCCCCCTATACATTTGTCCTTGATCACATTAAAGACCTTATATGTGTATTCATTTATCATGTGAATCACCCTAGACATGTCATCCATGATAACATGAAATACCCTTGACATGTATTCTATGATCATGTGAAGCACATTGGGAATAGAGGATTAGATCATGTAACACACCATGGACATGTTAGGAGGACACCATAGACAAGTCCAGAACACCCTGTACATGTCAGATATACATCTTGGAAATGTCTTGAAGACAGCCTCGACATGTGAGAAAAACACACAAGGACATGTCAACCTTTTTTTTGAGACGCACATGGACATATTCCATGTAAACCCCCAAACCATGAACCTTCTACCAAGTACCACATTTACAAGTGGAATGACCTTAATTACATATTGATACACACTCACAAAAATCTTTTTATGTTATGATAATTAAAGGGTATCCAAGTAACACCAAACATATTCAACAAAATACACATGTTCGTCATCTCTCTCTTTTCATCATAGGACAAAGAATGAATATGTAAACTGGGAATAAATATTTATATAATTACTAAAAATTACAAAACCATAGGGATAATAATAATAAACCCTTTGAGTGAAATCACCTATCCCAAACCATTATCAAGTTTGAAGTTAACTAAACTACAAGAACTCTGACTCATATCCAAACAAGATACATATGACCCTTTCTTAAGTACTGAACTCCAATGGGAATCCACCATGGTTTAAGTCTCTCTATTACCCAAATACATTTAACTTGTGGGACCAAAATTCTCCAATTTTTCGATCATCCTTTCTGATCTATTAGTGGATGAGAAGTTTTCAAATACTCTAATATCCTTTTAAGTGTGAACCCTGACCATGCCCTCAAGCACTTGAAAACCATCGGCAGTTTGGGAATAACTGAACTACGAGGAATATGATTCCTATTATATATTGGTTGTGTAGGACTACATCAAAGGGCCAATATTCATACTAAATTCACTACAATATAGAAAACAATATCCAAGAAACCTTAATTTGTAAGCCCCATAGAAAAAAATTTATCATGAGAAGATTCAAATATGTTATTATCTATTATTCCTCACATTGAATATGAATCATGTGGGCTTAAATAATAGTGATGATTGTACGAATAGAGTGATTTTAAATCTCACAAATTAGGAACTTATTTGAGATATAAGATAGATTATGTCTCTTCTCCACTCAAAGGGTCATATTCTTAATGAGGCAGTTTAAGATAGTCTTATAATCATAAGTCCCACTCACGGCTGATTTTATTACATCATTTTTTATTCATACGCCCCTAACATGTAATATATAGACTATGATTTCAATCTTAATAACATACACACGATTACTCATTAAGGATCAAGACATGTATTTACATGCATACCTCACGGTGTTAGACTGCATAGTATAGTCCTATCGCATGAATTTAAACTATGTCAAATGAATACATGTGATTTGATTCATATTCTCAAATGATATGTAGGATGTCTTATAGAGGATCGATCCCACCTCCAATACACCAACTTCCCCTGGAAGGAGATAAACTCCAGAGTTCATGAATATATCTATAAACTAGGGAATCATAAATAAACAAGAGAATAATGGAGAACTTGTGATGCACATAGTCATTCTGATCAACACATGGTCATGACCATATCATTGGAATAGGGTTAACTAGTCTTATATCACACATCAGGATGGATTCATTGATATATCATAAATCTATAAGAGAGTCTCAAAGTAGGAAACAGTCCCCCGCCCCAACTTTTTTGATGATCCCAACATATCATCCTATAGACCAATGAAAGTTTCAATTCATTGTTGGGATTTAAACCACAAATGAAAGCCTTCCATTAGAAATAATATCTATCATCTATCTAGGATGTGTTAAAAGTTGGGTGTTTCTATGGATAAACCCTACTGGTATTATTGATTTTGGAACTATATTTATCCTCATACAATCAACCATTAAACTAGAAGATATGGATGAAAAAAATGTTGAACCTAGCATGAAATCCTTTTACTATGAAATTGATTGATTGAACATGTACTCTTATATGTGATGCTACACAAATAAAGTGTCTTGTTTATTCTACTAGACAACCCAAATTCCATAAAATAAAAATTGCAGCCTAAAATTTTCCAATAGATTTAGATATCACTATAAAAGTTGTGAATTCTTATAGAACGCATCCTGTTCCTATAAAAAACAGCTAGCCGACTGATCATATGCATCATATGACTTAGAAACCTTGGCCCCAAGGCATTGACCTAACATGTATCCAACTCAAATAATCATGAACCAGTTGGTGAATTTCATAGTCTAAGAGTTCAACCTCATTGGATATATATCAACATAAGAGTTAGATTGTGAAATCATCCACATGATAAAGAACCATAGGTCATATTTACTAAATATGGTCGTAGAAGAGGAGGTGACCCTTGTTACCACATTAAAATCCTATGGGACAATATCCCTAGAGCACAAAAACATGCAACTTTCCTACCATAGGGAGTTGTATGAAGATAATCACCATGTCAACCCAACCACTCAAGACTTACTATGGAGGGATACTATCCATTATGGTCATCATCATCAACATATGATCCATGTTCTATTGGAAATTGAAAAGGAAGTTTCACTTACCCCAATAAATAAAACGTGGGAATCTAATAAGAGATCCCTCCTAGGATATACAAAGAGTGAAAATCCAAAACATGTCCATATCCCTTCCACTAACAATGTATATGAGTCCCATTAGTGTATCCAAACAGTGGCCCATAATAATTCCAAGTTCATCACAAACTAGGGAGCTCAGACCACATCATAGCTAGCCTTAGTGACTACAAAATCCTAGGATTAAATCCAACCAATGGTGTTGGGGTGTTGTTATCTTTTTAACCATAGGTATTATATTCAAGATCATTTCTAAATGAGTAAATGGTACAATGGGTTTCGAACCACCGGACTGTACAATGGGAACCATCCCACCAAATGAGATACTCCATTGATGCAGATAACCATCCCACATATGTATCCATAAATATAATTTCAACCAAATATATGAACATTCCATCATATAGAGATGAAGAAAATTATAATTAGCATAATTGTGCCATTTTTTAGTAATGTGATTCACAGCAGTTCAACCACAATCTACCTCAACATTGGAAAAGAGTGGCTAAATAGTATCTTTTATGACTCTATTAAAGGTATAGATGACCATGATTTTGTTCATAATGCAACTTAAATAGTGAATATTCCTAGTGGAAATAGATTATTTAGTCTCTGAGGTCCACATTGAGACTTCTATCATCATCCACTTGCTATACCATTGACAGTGAAAATGGTTTCTTTGTAACTTATTCCAGTCAAGACGTTATGTATGAAAAGGATATTTTTATTGAAGAACCAATCACCTAACTCTAGTTATATAATGAGGATCTACATGAAATATTTCTAATAATGCTCTTAGGTTCCCTTCACTGGAATAACACATTAGCACCTTCCTATAGGGGTCACCATGGAAGTGAAGTTCCATTCCCCATAGGGATTGGAAAAAATTTATAATTTTTATCCCCCCATCTGGGGAAATATATACATTATTCCACCACACCATAGCCCATAGGTCTAGGGCCATTTATATTTTCTCAGGTCCCCTAGTCCATAGGGATAGGTGAATTTTCATATTTTCTAGCCCCATTATTTGGGATACTCTGGAAACCATATAACCTCATTAGTTACCACAAATCCTCTAAGAATGTTGGGTTTCTCCAATTATAAGGGATTATCTGCATCATATAAGTAATTCAACACTTTATCACCCAACAATGGACCAAAAATGATTGAGGTACTATATCCCATTCTCAAAAGTCATCTATATTATCATGTCGATAAATGAATTTATAGTACATAGGGGAACCATCATGGTATCCCATCCCTTGATGAAATACCAATAATGTATATTCCTTCGATCAAAATCTTTTCCACATGTAAATTGACTATGATATGTATAATGATTTGATAAAACTACCTAAATGAATAATTTGAGTGAGGTGGAGTTGAAAGGACATGATAATCACTACACCTACAACCGACATCTCAGGAATACAATAGAGAGTGTATTTAAATTTTAATACAAGATTTAGGAGAATATAGATGAGGGGGTGCTTGAACCATCAACACCTGAATCCCCAATCCAGTTGTGTGAGGTCATTCAATACACACATGTTGTATAGTGGAACATTGGTATACATATCCCATGGATGGATGACTATCTCTCAGTGCTAGATGAAAAAAGTTCTATTCATTTATGACTAAGCGTATTGCCGCATACTTCACATGTTCATTAGAGAATGGCCTTCTTAAGATCCCATGTTCTATTAGAACCTAGGAGTGATCAATGATTTACCACCTCAATAACTATACTTATCATGAAACCATAGGTCATATGATTGATGGATTATTTTACTTTAATAATTAGCTGTAAAAGAAGGTAAATGAAGGTTTGATAGAGTTAGAGGATTTCAAAACACATGCAACATGCATATGAGTCATCCAAGATCAATTATAAAATCATCCCTCTTAATAGGTTTTGGAATGAACATGTCATAGTTTCATGATGGTGAACTAGATAACATCATCCAAGTCGCATGATGTTAAACTACACAATAACATCCTAGTTGAATGATGTTAAAATAAATGACACATCTTAGTTTCCTGATGACAAAATGAACAACTATGTCCTAGTCTAATATCACAAAAATTCATGACAACATACTATTTTCTTTTTGTTAATCTACAAACCATTTTCCTAGTCACATGACATTAAACTACATGGTACACCCTAGTGGCATGATGTTAAACTACAAAGCACCATCCTAGTCGCATGATGTTAAACCACCTGAAAACATCTGAGTCACTTTTTTTTGAACTACATGACAATTCTCTAGACATGTGAGGTTAAACTATATAATAACGTCCTTACGTCCTGACATTAAACTATGCATAACACATCTCACACATTATTTGGTAAATTATGAATCAACTCTGGGAGATATCATTAGCATTATGTAGAAATTATAGTGGCCATGAATGTACCATTGATGTAGTGAAATCTAGACCCCATCAATATCCCAAAACCATCAATGGTCCTCAGTCACTTGCTGAGGGTGTTACCTGATAGGTAAACTCCCCAGACACATAGATCCTGGAAACAAGGAAATCTCAACAGATGTAAAAATCTAGGGACTAGAGTGAGTAGTCACATACCTCTCCTTCAGTAACAAAGTACACTGACTTATTCCAACATCAACTACTGAAGAAGTTCATATCCTGGATTTCTCAAATAAAGTCTTCTATAATATTTTTGTATCAATAAGGGAAAAGAAACATATTCATTCCCCTATACATTAATCCAATTGACATATTTTGATAATAGTAGGAGGATAGGAGTGGGAATACATCCCCACGTCAATTGAAGAAATTATCCATCATATTCTGAAAGCTGAGAGAATACATATATACATTCCTATAAAAATGCTCTAGAAGTGAAAATACCTTTGGACAGCCATAGAGGAGCTCTACAAGTATATTCCAGTGATGATATAGGTACAAACACATATCCATACCATATTATCTTGATTAGTACAACAACATGGTCAACATGAATATGTAGCTACTCCAGATCAATTGCACATTCTTTCTCCAATCATGGTAGATTATCAATATATTTTGATAATGAGTGAGTAATAGGACCAATCTCATACCCATGTTCTAATTGGGTAATGTAAAAATGATTTTAAATCACCTAAGGATAGGCACACATTACAAACAAAGAATTTTGGAATCATAATCCAAATTCATAGGAATGAGATCATATCCTCACTTCAATCAAGCTTATTCAACATAGTTTAGAAATCACCTATGGATGGGCACACATTCCTATAAGAGAAAGATGGAAAAATACTCCATAGGAATAGTACCAGTCTCATAACCCTTCTCCAATCGGGGTCTATCATCATAGTATGGAAATTACCTCAGGGAAGTCTCATATAGTTACCAATGAATCTAATCAATATATTATAGAAGAACACTAAATTAATCTCATATCCTTGCTAACCCCTATGAGAGACTACACCAACATCCTTTAGAGTCTATACAAGAGGAGGCTAGAACCCCTTCTCTAATTTCAGTTTTCCTTTGTTATATTCGGATGGGTAATGTGTTTGTGAACCGATATCATGACCCCTCATCAAGAAAGGATGTTTAAAATACTCCATAAAAAAAGGTAGGCTCAAATTCCCACCAATAGTATATAATCTCACTTTCTCACCACTGTAGCCTTTAAATAGTGGGATCATATCACCATAGCATCTAGTGGAAATCAAGATATTCCAATGACCATTATTCAGGAGTATAACATTCGTGATTGACCCTAATAAGTGGGTCGACATATTCCATTTGAGATGTAGAATGAGTCTCACATTACTACACTTCTCAATTCTAGTGTCCTTAAGGTTGTGCAATACATATCATCAATACCAAAATAGTCCACATACTATTCAAACAAAGACTAATGTGATACCTACCACCATAGTCCTCCTCATGGTAGTATAAAGATAGAATATGAGATCCTTATTCCGGACATCCTCTGTGGATAACCTCCCCATGGAAATATCTTTCTAAGGTAAGAAAATACTCCCCTTGTCTATAATCCTTAATATATAGAGGTTCTAGAAACACCAATTATAACTATATATAGTGCCATGTAAACTATAATTTTCTCTTCTCTGTGGTCATATGGATACATAGAGAAGTAACATCTGTATTATGACCATGATGATGCATATAAGCCTTTCTAAATAGATACTAGCATGGATATATTGATGGATTTGGCTGGAAACAACCTATCACATATGTTCAATCCCATCACCACTTTTGACTATGATATTCCAGATGAACTAGAGGAGGAGTACATGCCTTACTTACATGTGAATATGTGGATGAATCGTCATCGATTAAAGGCTATACACCTCACTTATCAGGTATATGAGGGTCAACTCTAGATCATAAAAACACACTATTTATAGTTGGACAGGGGAACATCCATTGTTTCCTATGTCCCATGATTATAAGATCCTACCAAATTACTTTGAAATGTTTTTCTTTGCATCTTGAAAAATATTTGGTGACTGATTTTAAAATACATGTTCGATATTCATATCTATTGTTTAAAGAAGTATGGATTACAATTCCCCCATGATAGAATATTTCACCAGATACAACATCCTATAATTTCATTGCCATAACATAGATCATGGGACAGGGTGATGCATGGTCCAGTTGTACAATACAATGACACTCCTCTAGTTTGATGATGTAAAGATCTAACAAATAGATAGAGTGGTTATCTAGAACAATCCTAGGAAATGCCTCTAAATAATGTAAATCAACTCAAACATGGAGTCAATAGTTATTATTATGGCAGTCATCCAAGATAAAACCCATCCCACACATAAAGGGAAATTTTTACCACCACCTCTATCGCGATGGTCATAAATCTCCAATAAGGTCTCAAAGAAATCAGAAAGGGATTTAGAAAACCCTATACTATAGGGATGGGGTTATTTTCACCTTAGTCAAAACCCCATGAATCATCTGATCCAAAATATAGGATTTGAGAGCACCAACAATGGATCCAAATCAACCGCATCCCCTAGGTATGGGGGCATTGAGGTCAAATTTGAGTATGGAACTAGAACCATATTCATGTTAGGATTACTTATTTCCTGATCAGGGATGTTACATCATTTTAAATTCCATACACATGAGTTGGATATGTAAAAAATATTGAAATGCCCACATCCCAATGTGTGATTCAGATCATCATAAGGGAACCCTCGTCAAGAACTATGTCTATCTCGATTCTAATAATTTAATGACACATAGTGACATCTAAATCACAAATCTCGATTCCATCCATACCTTATCGAATGGAAAGTTCCCTATTGCTATGTATTTTTCAAACCTATGCATTGAATTCTCCATTAAAGAACTACATGTGCCTTGATTCCTATATTCATAAGATATATAGTGACACTCGATCTCAAATACAAGGTCCAACCACAACATATGTATAAATAATACCTCCATGTATATGAACTCGACTTTTTCATTGATGTTTATTAAGAACTATATGTGACTTGATTCTTATTACCACAAGATACATAGTGATTCCCATATATCTAATATTGTACCCATCCCCAACATGATAAAAATTCCTCCTCCCCACATAGGATCACAATATGTCTTTGGAATTTAATATCTAAGGACAATATGGGTCTTGATTACTATCCTCACAATATATGTAGTGATGTCTAGATCTTATACTGTAGGCCCTTCCATGAGATTCTATTACTCCAAATTATGTTACTCTGTGAGAGTCAAATCTATGTAGAGGATCCATTCCACCAAAAAATTATGAACACTCCCACATATTCCCTGTCTTCTACTCTCGCATGACTCAACTAACTATCCAATTGTCTCTTGATTCTCACATTGGGCATGAATCATGTGAGATAAGGAAACCTAGAAAGTCACCGAAACTAGAATGAATGAGGTACATTTTATTAAAATATATGGAACAATGTCCCAGATACATGATGTTAAAGTTAACTATAATGTATTCGTCACGTGATAATAAACTAGATGAAAAATCCTAGTTTTATGATTTTAAACTGCATGAAAATGTTCCCATTACATGATTCTAAAATAAAATACAACATCCAAATCATATGATAATAAACATCCAACGAATTATTATCCATATTATGTTAAACTAAACATCAAGGGGTATTTATTTCAAAAATATCATCCCCCTTATGACTATGTGTGCAAGAATTTATTTTGATATCCCTTCATCTTGAGAGTTTGTTCAATACAAGTTTTTGTATCATTTAGGGTTATCATACACTTCTTGAATCTTAAGTTCTTCTTGAAACAAAATAATAAATTTTATATTTGATTTAATACCATCTAATTCATTAAGCTGATAACATTAACCTAGGACCATATGAATATTGGGATACCCACCTCATAGTTCACTCCAATAGAAAATTTGTATCTAGAACTAGCTAATCCAATGTGACCTCACTCATATTAACTGGTGAATAAAAAAATTCCATAGAGAGTGCACGTATAGGATGTTAGGTTTCTATAGGATAGGCCCCCCTTAAATCCGAGAGCTATTATACTAACTACATGGAATATGGCCATTTTTCATTACTAATGTATAACCAATACTAACTAGTCTTAATATTTAGTTGACAAAGATATTTTTGGATTATAATTTACACTTCACATAACCCATATATTCAAGAAGATTCAGATACTCTCTATGGTACACTTCTATGTATCATACCCACTATAAAAGCAATATTATGATGTCACATTCTTTTGCCCTTTAATTTTAGGGAATTTATCTTCTATGAAGACCAAACTTCATTGATCCTTAAAATCCAATTGGACACAACCTTTTCCACCATACAAACTTCGTGACCCATTGACATGTCTAAATCACTGGATACATTGTGTTAAACCTCTCTTTGCATATCATGGACCTTGATCTCACATCCTCCTAGTTTTCCCTTGTATAATATTGGTAATATGGACTGGAAAATCCTGAAGGATCATTTCTAGGATTCACTGGTGAATAACACAACACCTAAGACATTATGCCTTGGGGATATATTGGTTCCTGGAGAGACAGTTCTAGGATTCACTAGTGGGTAAAACAATTCCTAATAACTTCTTCCTAGAGTATATATTGGATGTAACATTGGGTGCCCTGAGCTCCATATGACAATTAATTTTCAATTACGTTACCATGTATATAGTGGGTTATGCATGATGTACACTTTAAATAATATTGTTGATATTTCTTTTTATACAACTTAATTGTAATGTCCAAATATTATTCTTCATCTAAAAAGGTTATGGATAATCCCAGACCATAATGAGATCCTTGAGATACTATGAAAATAATATTAAACATATTTCCTATTGTTTAGATACATCATACTCACAACACACAGTTGATGTCTGAAAATCTGGTAATGGGGTTTCATAAGCATTGAGACTTCTTCTCATGAAGTTCAAACATAGTGATCTCTAGTATGTGAGATCATGAATATAGAACAATCAATAAATAAACAATGTGTTTTGAGTTTATTGGTTTGTCTTATATATGAACTTGTGTATTGTTCTCCTGACATGAGATCATTATCCATGTGTACCATTTGATCATTTATTTTGATTCAAGGAAAAATCCATGACATTGAGTTCATTAAATGTTAGCTTATGTTTGGTGTATCTTTAGTGGTATGTAATTGGTTGAACGGTTAAGATATAATTTGTCACTTATGAGTTGAGGAATTGATATCTCCAGCCTAGTTGACTGGTATGGAAGTTCATTGATTAAATAAAAGGACATGGTAGTCAAAGTAAATTCCATACATTTATATCAATAAATAAAAATGTAATAATATAGCATTACTCAACTGTTCATCTCTCTTTATTCGATATTGATTATAAAGAGATTATATTACGTGGTGCATGTTCATAGGATGGTTTTTATTTCTATGAGAATTACTAATCTCTTTAGGGTAATTATTAGGCTTCTAGAATCAACTCTTGATCTATGAATGGTATTCACTACTATCAATATAAGGGTATAGAGGGTCACCCACAATAAAGTATTCAAGTGTCTTCCATATTCCAGTAAATAGGAGTATTTGACATAGTGGGACCCACAATGGGGTTCAATTGTTTCCCATGTATAAATTATTACTAAAGAATAAATAAATTAAATAGAATAATGGTTTTGAATTTATTTATAATATTAATTTACATGTATTTAGGTAAATACTTGGAAAAATATTTTACAAAAAAATATTATTTTAACATTCAAGGTTGTTTAATATTTCCTGAATTATAAGTCAAGCTAATGGCTTGGTTTTATCATGTAATATATTTAATATATATTACATTTATGTGATAAAAATATATATGAAATTATTATAGAGTTATTTCATCGTAAGAAGTAGTTAACATCTATGTTAGTGGGTATTACTTATACTGTTGTTGGGGAACACTTTTCCGATAATTACTTTTCAATGTATAAGAAAGAGAAGACTCTTTTCATTTGTACTATTCATACCAAAGAATTTGATATATCCTATATCTTATTTCTCACATCCAAGAGATAGATATCTTTCAACTATGATTCTGATCATCAATCTTTTTAATGAATTGAAAATAGGGTATTGTGGTGATCATCATTCTGTCGATGGAAACATCAGAGCTTTGCGCTAGCACTGAAATATGAACATTAGAATCCACACAGTTTCATGAAGTGTGTATGAATAATCTAATGGGGTTCAACTTCGGATCCTTCATGAAATTCACTCTAGAAACGTCTAACAAATGAACATGACTTCGTTCTAAATGAGGTACTTCTCTATTTATTTTTTATGCTGTGAAATATTCATGTGAGATCCTTATACCTCTAATAGGGATTATATCAATATAGATTATGAATATTCTTCACTTTGATGATGAAAACATTAAAATCTCTGACCCATCGGCTTCAATATTACACCCTGGTACCTTAAATTGGTATTGGAGCTTTCAGATGAATTTTCTTAGATATGAAAAAAATTAATTTCAATTAAATTAATTAGAGGTATTTAATATTGTTCCAAGGAAATAGACGACATGTCAATCTAATTAATGATTGAAAATTTATGACCATTTTAAATTTTTATTATGTATGGAAAATGCATCTGTTTCTATCTAAAATTGATTCAAAATATAAATATATATTTGTTCTTTATTTAATTCTTGATGATCCAATTCGGTCTAGGTTTTTGCTAGAATAAATTTTTCCTGTGGGATTTTACCTTGCTATAGATTCTTTAAAAAGATAATATATATATATATATATATATGTACCCACACATATAAATATAAAAATACTATAAAAAACCAAATAATTTTAAATCTTGGTATACTGGATTTACTAAAAATAATATGGGGGCTCTTATTTTGGGAATCAAGATGAAATTTTGGTATGTTATTTTTTTAACAAAAAATAAATAATTATCAAAAATAATATAAATAGGATCTATGGATATTCAATTAATTATTAAAATGAGGGTCTTCAGTATCTTCTTCATGGAGAAATCCACTAGATTTCCACCTCTCATAGTCACCTTCACCAGAATTGGCCATATCTCTACCTCCTTTATGGTCAACCCATCTCAGGTCACTACCTCTTTATGGATTCCAAATCTACATTCTTCCTCTATATGTAGTGATTCACCGATGAACTCCAACTATGTGACCATTAATCCCTCACCTGGTAAACCATTATCATCCCTTTGATTGAACCTCAACCCTACTGTATGAATGGTTTTCCTACTGCCTCATGTCATCCCGGGCGGCCAACCGTCGTCGGCTACCGCAAATCTATCCAATCATTGTGTGTCATCATATCATCATCTAATGGCTTCCCCACTATATCAACTTTCTACGAGTGGCCACCACTGCATTTCATAGAAGTTATCCCACTAAGAACACACAACTAGTCCTAGCCCCATACATTGATCAGGTTATGCCCTCTGTGACGACATACCCCATACACTGATTAGGTTATTCCCTGATAGAAATGGGTTCAAGTTAGTTTTATTGACATGAAATCAACCTATATGGGATTTATCAACCCAAAATTTCACTGGGTATGTGCTAGATGTCCTAGAATGGGCCTCCATTTCTTTGGCCTGATCTATGATGGGTCTTAGTGGGGTTTTTGTTCCTGAGAAAAAAAATAATAAAACTAAATATTAATTTATAATGTTTTATTAAAATATTGATTATTTTATTATTTAAATTAATTTAATTTAATTTTGGTATTAAATTGAACAAATTTTTAATTTTTTATTTTTTATTAAAAAAATAAAGAATTTATTTCACCAAAACAAAAATTAATTATTTTTATTGAATAATTCATTTAATCTATAATTATTACATCAAACATAAATTTATTTCATTTTTATTGTGTTGCTAATTTATTTGATATACCTACTTTTCTTGAGCAATTACCAGCCACATGCATGCCTATTATTATTTATTTAAATATTTTATATAACTATATGGGTTGTTTATAACAATTATTTATTTATTGAAAGTATATGAATTGTCTCTTTTTATTCAATATGTATAAGGTTTTTTCATGTGCATTCATATCAGTATTTATATTTTTCTTCTTGTGACCCCTAGATTAGATGCATTTAAATTTGTACTATTTATTATGAATTTGAAAGGTGTGGAATATTCTATATTGATTTTGTACCTCATATGATAATTAAACAAAATGGACCAGGGGTGAGATAAATTTTGACTTAGGATCTGACTTAGGTATGATACCCCATGGTCATGGTTGATTGATTGAGATTAAAGGAATCATCCACTATTAAATTCACATGCCCAATTGGTTAATTTAATTTCATTATGTGTTGTTTATTATTTTATTATTTTTAATGTCTGATGGGAACACATAAAATAATAAACAAAAAAAATTCATAAAGATATGATGAGTGTATTCTTTTGATCTGCATTCATTTTTTAGAGTAAAGACATAGTATGAACCTAATTAATAGAAAATGTTTACATTCATTGAGAAAATATTAAAAAACATCAATGAAATATTAAGTTATGAACACATTTCTTCACTTAAATTTGAATAAAACTAAGTGTATAGGATTCCATTCATGAATATTTTTGGGTGCCTCCCACTACTAAGGAGTTCTTATGAAGGTGGTGTGTTGACTTAACTTACTATGGAATAAATGAAGTATCCATAACTAGATTTTTTGTCTTTATAGGAAAGAATTGATTAAACTAGTTATATGATTTTATATGATAGGGCATCACTGAACGGATCAAGGATCCATGAGTTAATGTGGTTGGACAGTCAAAAACCTACCATGAAACTCTATGATTAGTGGTGTTGTTAGAGATTGTAGACCATGTGTATAGGTTTCAGGGATTCATTTTACTAGAATAATGAAGTGATATAGTATTTCGATTAAATTAGTGGTGGTATATACTGTTTTATAAAATAGTGGGAGACATTCAATGATATAATTAATAGGTAATGATAAATTAGTAATCAAGGTAAATGTACCAATATGATAGATTATATTTTTATAGATAATGGTAAGTAATACCCAAAGTACACTGTGATAATTATTGGAAAAATAACATGCCCAAAATGGAATGAACATACAATATTTATATAGGTTCTTGGTTGAAGTACTACTATATTGTAAATTTAAGGTGTTGGTGTCCCCAGTACCAGTTGAGCCACCCAAAAAATTGAGGGTGGGAAAAATGTTTATATGAGACTCGTGTTTGATGAAAATAGTGGTTATGTCATAATTATATCATCAAAGTCTATGTGATTTGTGGATACAACATCACACATGGAGGATTTCACAAGTTATCTCATCTTTGAATGGTTTTTGAGAAGAAAGTAAAGCGATATTTTAATGGGTTGGTGATTATACTCGATATGTGTAAATATAAAAGATTAATCTCAATCTATCAGTACATCACATTCTTATATATCTGTTTCCAATGCTTTCTATCAGGGAATGCTGCCCACACATTTCATTATTTATTTTCTTGCTGATAGTTCATTGTACCCCACATTCCCACTTTCCAAAGGAGGGTGTAATTCATCACTTCTTCAGTGATGTCTACTCCTTGATCAAAACGTGATGATGGGATTACAGTTCCTCCATCCATGGATTCCTCCATAGAATTCGTCACCTAGTTCAGGTCTCCAATATAGATTAATATGGTGTTCCCCAAAATTTTTCTTAGTGCCATATCATTCTTGACACCAATTAATTACATTTATTTTTTCAAAATATTACAAGGGGTCTTGACAGGGCAGAAACATTCAGTAGGAGAGTAGTCACATTGGGGATCACTAGCATGTCTAGATGTTGGAATATTAGTCACCTATATTTTTTCCCATAAGAAGGCTTCTCATGGGTGTAAGATCACAAGGAATCCTAGGTCTATTTGGGGTTATTTTATGCTGAAGACATTTCTTCTAAGGTTTTCATCAAGAATCTGTTACTTAACACAGGGTAGCCTCGATATTAACATCTAGTGGAGATGGAGGGTTGTGAGTTTAATGTCTTGAAGAGATGGAATGAACTGACCATAAAACATGGGAATGTGGATAAGATTGGTACATATTTAAGATGGATCACCTGGAAGGTTTATCGGTGTGAATGGATCAGGACGGCCAGTGAGAGAAAACTCTAGGACGTTGTATCCCATAAAGTGAAGGTTTCACACTGTGAAAGATGACTTGGACACCTGGATCATAGAGTTATGACCCAATGATAAGGACACCAGAGTTTACCATTGGTTGGGATTGAACCTCATGGACACTTCTTATGTACCCTGTTTAGAATAAAATAACAAAACCTACATGGTACATAATGGATGGTGTGGGGATTATGCATTGATAATTCCCATCACAAGAGGATTATTCTTATTTGGATGATGAGTGATGTCAGTCTTACACGCAGTTAGCTATCCAGGTGCTTCTATGTGTAGCGCTGGTGTGGATGAATGTGGCTTATTCACTAAGAAATCTCATATGGATGACATGATTCCACCCTGATAATGGTGAGGTGATGAAGCACATGGCTGGGACTTACACATAGGAACTTCTCCGATGAATGTTGTGTTACCACATGGATGTGACAGCCCAGGTAATAATAATGATGGATGTGAATGATGTAGGAGAAATGAATAAAATGAATAGGTTTTGAGGGTGTTGAACTTGAACCTCACAGGAGATTCCTATATACCCCAGTTGGTTGGGAATCAAAGTCCATATTGGTCTAAAAGGTGGGAATGGGGATTATGTGTAGAAGCATCCTAATGGTCTTGGAAGAGAGAATATCTCCCATTAAAAGGGAAATATCTTACATGGGATACAACTTGTAAGAGATTAAGATAGATATGGATGATGTTCTTGGACCTCCAAGATGCTTCTTATGTATCCCTATTGGTTGGGAATCAAAATCCACATAGTTTATAGAGGTTCATTAGGGAATAATCTTAAGGAGGGGGCCAATGTGAAGGCTGATCTAGACACCACTGAGGGTGGATCGGGGAGATGCACCCCTGGGAGGGGGGCACAGAAGTTTACCTTTGGTTGGAATTGAACCTCGTGGATGCTTCTTATGTATCGTGGTTAGACGACAGGGATGAGAACCCATATAGTTCGAATACGATGATGGTGTAGGGCTTACACATGGAAGAAAACCATAATAAGTGTTCCATCGTCACAACTAAACTATATTACCACATTGTTGGATCGGATTCCACCAAATATACACAAGAGGGGGGTGAATTGTTTTTTTTCAAAAATCTTTACGAGATTGTGTTCTGCCTTTTGACTTTAAGCAGATAAAATGATGCAGCGGAAATTTAAATAGTAGAAACACAAGATGTCTAGTGGTTCGGGGAAAAGAAGGCCCCTAGCCCACTCCACCAACACTCTACTCCATGAGCTTGGTGATTTTCACTATCTGGTCCTCGTTTCAACAGACCGGTTCACAACTGAGTATAGGAAGTTGACACCTTTATAATCCCAGGCCAAACAAAGCCTTCTGGTTCACTTACAGAACCTAGACAGCTTAGTACGAGAAGCCGATCACTCGAGAAAATAAAAGAAAGATTTTCGTATTCTGAAAATACTTTTCAGATGTTCTTCACAAATGCAACAGCATACAATTGACAATAGGTAGATCGTCGCCTTCAGAAATAATAATCTTCACATAAGAGACGTTCTGAGTCGATCCTGTTGTACTAAATATATAAAAATAATTCAAAACTTTTGCAGAGATAGATCCACAGTATATCTTCAATATATAACAAATGAATCTTCTATCGTGTTCCTTCCTCTTTAACAAATAGAGCTTTGACGCTCCTTTTGAAACAGCAGATCGGTATGTTTCAGTAGTCTCTATTTTCCTTTTTTTCATAAATAATCAAAAGATCACACATGATCAATAATTGTCAATGCAGTTTCCAAAAGACCATATAAATAAAAGAACGATAAGAACTTATCCTTTAAAATTAGATCCATAAAAGTCGCCTTTTTTACTCATGATATTCAATCATTTGAATTTACAAAGTAGTCATAACTTCCTTGAAGACTCGGTATAAAAAGATCCTTTTAATTCGATCAAAACATTGATAAAATGGTTTTCAATCAGTCAAAATCGTACTTTAAAATCAGCTTTAAATCTAGCTTGAAATCTTCCTAATAATCAACTTACTGACCATTGCATAAAAATATCGACATTAAATTCACTGAAGCCAACCATAAGGTTGATTTGAACTATATGCATCCTCTAAACATAACGTTGATGATGTAGTCTTCAAACTTAAGGTTCACAACATAAGGTTGACAACGAAAATTTGACAATGTAAACTTGAAAACAAACGTAAGGTTCATTCCAAATGTAGGGTTGTTCATCCATAATTTTCTCTTCAACTTTAAAATGTACGATCCATACTTTTAATTGATCCATACTTTTCCAAGAACATATAGTTGTTTAAAAAAGTAAGGTTGATAAACCATACTTTTTAGAAATAAACAAAACATTTTATATTTACATACGGTTCTCCTTCCATACTTTTTTGATATCCCAAACGTATGGTTCCTTCCTAACGTAGGGTTCTTCTTCCATACTTTTCCGATAACGTATAGTTGATTAACCATACTTTTTCCTTATCTCAAAAAGTATACACACTTTTCATCCTTACACTACGTTTATCCATGTAGAGTATGAATAGTCTTTCCAGAACACGCTAGGTACGAATACTTTAGTAATAAATTCCCATTATTTCAAGAGTAAAGTAAAATTATAAATTCCTACAAAATATTTAAAAAAAATCATTAGAAAATAATTAAGTGTATTTGTGAGCATCAAAATTGTCATAAAGAGATAGAGTATTAATATAAACTCCCCCTTAAATAAAAATATTATGTATTGTTGAAAAGAACACTTGCTCAACAATCTCCCCCTTTTTGATGATCACAAAACCCATAAAATAATTAATGAAATTAACTTAACTTAAAATTAATTACATATAGTTTTGAAATTTTAAAAAGATAATTTTTTAATTTGGAAAAGATAAACATCTCCCTTTAATTTATCCATGTTTTAATTTCTTCCCCAATAGAATGAATTACTCCCCCAAACGAAAAGTTGTTTGTGTTTATCCAAATTTCTCCCCCTCTTTTTCATATAAAAAAGAATGATAGAATATGGAATAGAACAGAGATTAATGTAGCATTGAACAGAAGTAAATGATATTATTAACTGTTTAGTAATAATTAAATCTGGATTACTGGCATATCGAAATAAGAATAGTAATACAAGTAAATATAATGAAATAGATTTTCATTAAAAGTGAAAAAATAATAAATACACGAATCAAGGTTTTGGCAGTTAATAGGTAGGGTTTATCTTCTCTAGACTGTAGAATTGATTTTTGTTAACTGTTCTCTCACAATTTTCATTATTCCGTCACCGAGCTGAATTAGAAGATATCTGTCCTCTTGAGTCATATGAATATCTTCAACGAGATTGGTTCTAAAAAACTCGTGAATCTGTTCTTCTTTCTCCATAAACAAAGACAACTTCTCTATGAATTTATCTAAGACAGAACGGATTCCTGGCTCACTGGATGTCAACTGATCAACCAAGAATTTCTTATTATCTAATAGAATAGATAATGGAGCACTATTTCACTAAGTATCATGCAACCTGTCATTCATTTTTCTCATTACGGTTGTGATAGCTTGAAATCTTCTGATTAAATCAGGTGAAGTACCTGATCCACTAGCAGCACTATTCCCAACTAATGAAAATTGTGTCTCCATAAAAAACTTAAGATCTAAGAAATCTGATTTCATAACCATTTCATATTTCAATTTTCCAAAATCATTTAGTATATCTTCTTTAAAAATTTCAACTTCTTGTCTTAAAACAGAACTCTCCTTAAGCTTTTGAAATTTCAACTATTCTGATGCTAAGGTGCTTCCAAGAGAATCATTCTCACATTGCAGTTGAGATAACTTTTTGTACCACTCTTCAACTTCCCGATTCCTTGAATTAGAAGCACCCTGTGCTTGATTCATATTCTCAGGCTCTGTGTGATGTAGCAGTACTAAAGGTAATGATTCATCATCAGATTTTCTTTCTCCTTGTCTTGAGTAGTTTGGTCCACATATTTTTCCTTAGAGTCCTTTTCAAACTCTTCGATAGAAAAATCCTCTTAAAGAAAATCTGTGTGAGCTCTAGAAGCATGATCATCACAAACATCTGCAATTTTTTGTTCCAATGAAATATCTAAAATGATATCCTCTAGAGTTTCTTGAGGTCTGGCCACTTCCTCAGCAAGCTCTACCTCTTTTTCTTGTTGAAGTAAAATGGAAACATCAGCTACAACCTGTTGTTCTGATCTTTCAACTATATTTATTTTAGGATCAGGATCTATAATAGTGACATTCTATTATTGAGGTTGTTCAACAACCTTTTCTCTGAAAAAGTTGTAAGAGAGTAAATCTCTTGTAGTTATGTCAGGGGAAGTAAGTTCCTCAATCATAGGTCCTCTCCTCTGAGTTTTAAGTCCCTCTTGACTTCTTTATTCCTCAATTTCTTCCACTTCAAATCTGATCCTCCTTGTTGTAGTGTTGACTCTCGATTCAGCTTTTCCCTCCTTGTACTTTTCAAATTGAGCTTGAGTACTCTTTGATTCATCATCTTCTCCTACTGGAAAATTTTTCCTTTGATAGTACTCCAGAAATAGCCAATATTTCTTAAAGTTCCATCATTAAACACATTACTATGATGATAGCATACTCTGTTATCCACCAGTCTCACCATGTCATTCATAAACAATAGCTTGGAGATGAATCTACCAAAAGGATAAAAGTTCATTCGGGCATCACTCTGAAAACAATATCTTAGATATCCAACCATATACCAAGGAAAATTTATTTTAACATCACTGAGAAAAAGATACATTATATACATATCGGAATATAATATCTTTTCTATTTCAGACATCCTCAGTGCAATCCTTATTTGCATAAATTTGACCAAAATTTTCTGATCAGGCTCCAAATCCTAGATAAACATTTTCTTTACAGTCTTAATAAAAAAGAGAAACGACATTATGTCTTTTGATTTATGCACAGAATCTCAAATATTTTTCAAATCGAAATGAAAAACTCCCTCATGAAGGCAGTTGAGAATCTAACTAATTTCTACTAATGAGATTGAGAAATCCCTACCCTCTATCTTAGCCATCATACTGTCCTCAGTATCTCCCAGACTAAACTGTAAATATTTAAAGAAGTATCGAAGCTCTTAATCATACAGAAATTCCGTATTCTCATTGTTGAATGTCTGTTTGAGATCTTGAAACGAAAGTGCTTGTTTCAATAGGAGATTTGTCTGATATAGCCATTCGAGATCAATTGCCTTGCCCTGTAAGATTTTTCTTCCTTCTGAACATTTTTTGTTGGCACTACCAGTTTCGGCTTCATCGTCTCTTTTAGTCTTTGCCATCTTTGTGAGAATCTCGGAAGGTTTTAAGGTTAGAGCTTCATAGGTTTGAAGATTAGGGTTGACGGGCAGAGGTGCGGTTTGTGGTTTCGAAAAGGTTTTGGTAGAAATGAAACGGTTTAGAAGTCGAAATGGTTTCTGACAACCCTGTTTCCCATGTTTTTCATAATCATTACATATATTTAAAAATAAATAAAATAAATTATGCGGAGAAAATAAACTTATTCTGTTTGAAAAACAAAATAGCTAAATTATTTTAAGTAGAATTAAAATAAATAACTACTATAGTAAAATAAAATTTTATTTAAAATCAAATAAACCTAGCTCCCCCTTAATAAAATAAAACCTTGCAGTGGGAAGTGGTTTAGTAAAAATATCATCTAATTGAATTTCAGTACTTACAAATTCCAAAGATATATCCTTTTTAAGAACATGATCTCTTAGAAAATGATGTCTGATATCAATATGATTCGTTCTAGAATAATTAATAGTATTTTTTTTAATATTTAAAGAACTAGTATTATCACATAAAATAGGGGTATTATTAAAATTTATTCCAAAGTCCATAAGAGTTTTTTTCATCCACAAAACATGTGCACAACAACTGCCAGGAGAAACATACTCTACCTCACCTGTTAATAGGGCAACTGAATGTTGTTTCTTACTTGACCATGATGCTAAATATTTTCCTAAAAAGTGACAAGTTCCTGAAGTGATTTTTCTATCTAATCTACAACTCCCATAGTCTGCATCTGAATATGAAATCAAATTAAAATCAGAAGTTTTGGGATAAAGAAGAGATTTAAAAAAAGTTTGTTTTAAATATCTAAAAATTATTTTAATAGCAGTTAAATGAGATTCATTAGGATTTGATTGAAATCTTGCACAAAGATATACTGAATACATTATATCTGGCCTGATAGCAGTAAGATATAATAAAATATCAATCATACCTCTATATAACTTGTTGTCAACTGATTTTCCAGTTTCATCCAAATCAAGTTTTATATTAGTGCACATAGGAGTTTTATATGTCTTACTATTTTCAAGTCCAAAATTCTACAATAAATCAGTAATGTATTTTCTTTGATTCAAAAAAATTCCAAAATCTTTTTGATAAATTTGAAGTCCTAAAAAGAAATTTAGTTCTCCGATCATACTCATTTCAAATTCTTTTTGCATTAACTTTGAAAAATCATGACAAAGGGTTTTATTAGTTTATCCAAAAATTACATCATCAGCATATATTTGAACTAATAAAATATTAGAATTCACAGTTTTCTTAAATAGTATTGGATCTACCAATCCAACAGTAAAATAATTTTTCAAAATAAAAGAGCTTAATCTTTCATACCAAGATCTAGGTGTTTGTTTAAGGCCATAAAGAGCTTTAGTAAGTTTAAAAACCGAATTTGGTTTTTGAGAATTTTCAAAACTAGGAGGTTGCTCAACATAAACATCCTCCATTAAATAACCATTTAAAAAAGGTATACTTAACATCCATCTGAAATAATTTAACGTTCATATAAGATACATAGGCTAATAGGGTTCTAATGGCTTCTAGTCTATCTATAGGTGAAAAGGTCTCATCATAATTTATACCTTCTTCCCGATTATATCCTTTAGCTACAAGTCTAGCTTTATTTCTAGTTATTATTCCTTGATCATCTTGCTTATTTATAAAGAACCATTTGGTTCCTATCACTGGATAGTTCTGTGGTCTTTCAACTAATTCTCAAACATCATTTCTTTTGAATTGGTTTAATTATTCTTGCATTGCTATCATCCATCTTTCATCATAAAAAGCTTCTTCTATAGTCATGGGTTCTAATTGGGATAGAAAGGTAGATAATTCTACAAGATTTCATACATTTCTTCTAGTTTTTATTCCTGTATCTAAGTCACATATTATAGTTTCTAAAGGTTGATTCTTTTGGGTTCTAGTCTTTCTAGTCAACACACTTATAGGTTCTTCAGTATCATGTTCTTATGAACTGGACTGAATTTCATTTATATCTTTTTCAAAATCATTTTTCAAGCTCTCAAGCCTCATGTTATCATTAGAGTCAGATTCATCCATTTGATCTGTACTTTTCTCAAAGGGATCTGATTCATGAAATTTCACATGAACTGATTCTTCAAAAATCCTTGACTTCTTATTATAGATTCTATAAGCTTTGGAGGTAGCTGAATATCCTTAGAAGATTCCTTCATCAGATTTTGGATCAAACATACCAAGATTATCTTTGGTGTTAAGATGTAAACCTTGCATCTAAAAACTTTAAAGTAGTTAACTTTAGGTTTTCTGTTATTCCAAAGTTCATAGGGTGTCTTTTTTAAAAGAGGTCTAATTAAAACTCTATTCATTATATAGCAGTTTGTGCCAACAGCTTCTACCCAAAAGTAGGTAAGAAGACTGTATTCATTTAGCATAGTTCAAGCCATTTCCTGAATAGTCATATTTCTTCTTTCAAAAATTCCATTTTGTTGAGGTGTTATCGGTGTAGAGAATGTGTGTTTAATACCCATATTTGAGTAGAAGGAATTAAATTCATGATTCTCAAATTCTCCACCATGATCACTTCTTAATGAAATTATTTTAAAAACTTTTTCATTTTGAACATCTTTACAAAAACTTTCAAATAATGTAAAATCTTCATTTTTAAATATCAAAAAGAAAATCCATGTAAATCTAGAATAGTCATCAACTAAAACAAATACTTATAATTTACCAGCCAATCTTGCTACTCTTTAAGGTCCAAACAAATCCATATGGATAAGTTCTAGAGGTTTAGATGTAGCAATTTTGTTAACAGATTTGAAGGATGATTTGTGTTTCTTTTCAAGTTGACACGCATCACAGAATCTGTCACTTTCTTATTTGAGACTAGGAAAATCAGAAACTAAATGTCTCTTAGATAAATTATTTAAAACATATACATTACAATGTCCATGTCTCCTATGCCAGATCTAAGATTCATTCATTTTTTCAGTTAAGAAATTTACTTGTTGTTTATAAAATTAATTAAAATCTAGGGTATACACATTATCAGTTCTTGGTGCTCTAAATTTAAGCAATTTATTTTTGAAAATAGAACAGAAATTGTTAAAAAAAATAAACAGCATAACCATCATCACATAGTTGAGAGATACTTATCAGATTGTGTTTCAATCCTTGTACATAAAATACTTTATTAATTGAGACAGCTTTTGGATCTCCAACTATTCCAATACTAATGATTTTTCCTTAGGCATTGTCACCAAAAGTGACAAGTCGACCATCTTTTTGAGTGAGTGTAGAGAAATGAAATGAGTTTCCACTCATATTTCTTGAGAAAACACTCTCCATATCGATATGTCCTTTTTTCTCTTGTGACCTTCTCCCTGTAAATACATTTACACATATTTCTTTGGTACCCATATTTTGTTGGGTCCAGTGGTGTTAGCTAGCAAGGATCTGGGAATCCCGACTTGCTTTTCTTTTCTAATTTCACATGAGTCAAATAAATCATTTGATACAAAAGATTTTTTAATGCCACTTATTTGGGGTTGTCTTAAGAAACAGTTTTCAAAAATATGTCCCCTTATTCCACAGTAATTACAATAGTCTTTTTTCAGTTGGAATAAAATAGTTTTTGTACATCTTTGGTTTTTCACCATTACTGCCAATTCAAAATCTTTACTTTTTAATGACATTTTTCCCAAGGATTTAATTTAAAGTATTTTATCCTTTAGTAAAAACAAGGGCTTCATTTTTATAAGTTTCTACTTCAGTTTTCATTGATTTTATCTTTGATTCATAATCTATATTGTTATAATTAATTGAATCAAAATTTTTATTTAACTCCTTATATTGTTTCAGAATTGTATCTCTTTCATCAGAAATGGCCTTATGAACATTCTTTAAATACTTATGATTCTTAAATAGAGAGTCATATTTTTCTTCAAGAATATTGAAGTAGGCTAAAAGTTTTTCAATAGAGTAATTAGATTCAGAACTAGAATCAGAAGAGTAGTAAGATTGTACCTCATCTGTTTCTTCTATAAAACACATGTTGGCTTTCAGATTTGCTTCCTCCTTTTGTGAGTCTAATTGACAAGTACTACTGGAGTCTTCAGATACACTCCATGTTGCTTTCATGTCTTTCTTTTCCTTAATCCCATAGTCATTTCTTTTGAAAAATTTCTTTCTCTTGTCGTCTTTTAGCTGAGGACAGTCCGGTCTGATATACCCCATTTTCTTGCATTTATAGTATCTAACTTCCTTGTCATCCTTTTTGAAGGATTTTTTGAATCCCTTCTTCTTTCTATAGAATTTTGTGAATCTTCGGGCTAGGTGAGCCAATTCCACATCAGAATTAGATAAATCAGAACTCTCTGACTTCTCTTTTACATTTTTCTTCATCTTTCTATTTCTTCTCTGTGATGATGCTTTCAAGTCAGTATCATCTCTTTTGATAATAACTTTATGTTCATTAGCTTCATCTTCCATATCATCATCATACATCATTAATGTTCCAATAAGTTCTCTCATGGTTAAATCTTTGACAGGTGTGGACTGTCTGATTTTTGCAGAGATTCCATTCCATTTTGTAGATAGTACTCTCAGTACTTTTAAATATTGATCATCTTGTTTAATGGGATCTCCCAAGGTAGTTATGTTATTGACAATCTCAGTCAATCTTCCATTCATTTGAGTAATACTCTCACCTTCAACCCTTCTGAATGTACCAAATATAAGCTTAGTAGTTGCATATCTCATTTCCCTGATATTGTTAGTTCCTTCGTAAGCAACAACAATAGTTTTCCACATTTCATATGCTGTTGGGAATTGAGATACTCTGTTAAACTCATCAGGTCCTAGACCACATATCATTGCATTCATTGCCTTTGAGTTCATGTCATAATCTGCTTCAGTAGCTGCACTTCATGTTTCAGGTTTTTCTGGTATTTCATATGGAGTCAGAATCTTGGAATATACTCTGTATCCAATGTTTTTCAGATAGATAATCATTCGCAACTTCCAGCATCCATAGTTTTCTCTATTGAAGTACGGTGATCTGACTATAGACATTCCTTCTCTGGTATCAGTCATCTTCATATGTGTATAATCACTTTCATCTTGTTAAATCTTTGTCAAAAAGCTCAACCTCTGATACCAATTTTTGGATCGGATTACACCAAATATACACAAGAGGGGGGTGAATTGTGACTTTTCAAAAATCTTTACAAGATTCTGTTCTACCTTTTAACTTTAATCAGATAAAATGATATAGTGGAATTTTAAATAGCAGAAACACAAGATGTATAGTGGTTTTGGGAACAAAAGTCTCCTAGTCCACTCCACCAACACTCTACTCCATGAGCTTGGTGATTTTCACTGTCTGGTCCTCATTTCAACAGACTGGTTTACAACTGAGTACAAGCAGTTGACACCATTACAATCCAAGGCAAAAAAATCTGTCTGGTTCACTTATAGAACCTATATAGCTTAGTATGAGAAGCCGGTCACTCAAGAATAAAAAAGAAATATTTATGTATTCTGAAAATACTTTTCAGATGTTCTTCACAATTTCAACAACATGTAATTGACAGTAGGTAGATCATCACCTTCAGAAATAATAATCTTCACATAAGATACATTCTGAGTCGATCCTATTGTAGTAAATATATAAAAAATAATTCACAAGTTTGGAAGAGACAGATCCACTGTAACGCCCAGACCCCAGCTACCCAGAGTCGGTGCGTTATTGTGTAACATTGGCATGATCACAAAAGATCAAGTCTCGAAATACCAATTATTTTAGTAGCCTTGGAAACACTATATACATTCATAAATGTTACATTACATCATAAAGTGAAAAACTACAATAACAAAGTCTCCATAGTCCACACTCATATCCTCTTCTGACTATCCCTGCAGGTCATTCATAAAATACTTCTTCACATCCTGGAAAATATTAAAACATTGAAAGGGGTGATCTCAGATGCTCAGTAAGGATAACAATATTGCGAAATCTTTCATAAAAATAAGATTTTGTCAAGGCCTCGTGCCAAGAAACTAGTTTGTCTCATGAGACCTACCGATGAAATTTTTTTAGAATATAATTACGTTTAAAATTGCTCAAATATACTCCAGTGTTTTTCTGAAAACTTTATTCAAGCTTCTGAAAACAAAATAACTAATTCTGAGACTGATCGACTAATTATAGGCCATGATGGGTCCACGCACAATCCCTTCATGTCTACCACACTCGAGAGTCGGGATTTCTGAAAACATTTTTAAGCTTGAGTTAAATAAGTATACATTTACACTGGATTTTCATACATTTGAGAGAAATATCTCTCTCTTTTTTTAAAATCATTTAAAAATAGTTATGGCTTGTAGAGGAAGCCGAAACTCAAATAATGGTCATAGTGGTGAAAAATTCATTGTCGCCGCATACGTACAACAAAAAAACATTCCTTTTTGTCGTTTAGTAAAATGCTTCGTATAAAAATATTCATTCTGAATAAAAGTAAAAGTCAAAGGGGTTTATACACCGTATAATGGAAAGTTGTGTATAAAACAAAATATGACTCAATGAAAGGAGATTGAGAAGAAGTCCATTACAAAGACATTTTTTAAATAAAATAGATCTATTATGTGTACTAACTATTAGTACACATAAATAAAGTAAAAATACAATATATTACATCATAATATCATGACATAATTTGAAAGTAGGAGATTAACCCAGAGAATGGAAATTGGGTTAAGAAGTTCCCTTACCTCATGTCCAACTTGACTCGATCGTTCTTTAACCTCCTGAATAATAAACTAGAGTTAATTTATATTTACTTAAGAACCTTTTTCATGTTCATTATTCCTTTTATATCACTTATTACCATGTTATGAACATTATGTAATTATTTAAGTTAATAACGGTCATTTTGTCGATCATTGGTACTTGAGTCAAAAATAAACTTCTTATAATTACAAGTTGTTCATGTGGTAAAATATCCATTATATCCAGAATTATATTCATGATGTAGATATCATATCTATCATATATATCCCGTATATACATTCATTTATAATATTACATAACATTTAGAGGTAAGAAATGTAATGCACCGTTCATGGAGACGGTAAGCCGTACGTACGCGTAAACGCTACTTTCATTTCTATTTCGTATTTAATGGAATGAAATCATAATAGTATAAAGGTGTATTATAATTCCAGTATAATATCATATATAATATAATTTACTCCATCCTTTATACATCCCACATATGGCATTAACGATTCAAATCACTTTGAGGGGGCGGTAGTCCGCACTTCCTAAAATGAAAATATCGCATTTAACCATAATGGAAACCATAAAGGTATTCCATAAATGAAAAATACAGAAGCTTAAGTAAAACATAAACATATTATATATCATATATAAATATAGTTTCATCTTAATGGCCACCTTTGAAGGAGTTATATGAGTATTGAACAATCATCGTTTCGTGAGGCAGAAATTCGCCATCCACAGAAACCGTATGTTCATTAACCATTAGATGTAGGTGTGTGTAAGTGTAGCTCGAATACTCATTATAAAAACATCCTAGTATATTTAGGATACTGTTGTTATTACAAAATAAATGAATAAAAAGAGCTTAAGGGGTTGGAGAGGCAAAATAAAACAAAAGAACACAAGAGAAAACACTACCTTTAAAACGGGTAACTCTTTTTGATTTGAGCCAAAGGCTTCCTTGGGAAGAATTATGCCCAAAGTGAGGATTCTAGGAGTAAGATAGGGAAGTTAGAAGAGTATTTTGTCAGAGTTTGGCCGATCCAAATGGCTTTAAAGTGTGAATAATGTGGTAGTGGTGGGGGCCTTTTATAAGAGGAGAGAAGGGGCACTCTTGGAAAGATTGAAATGTTACTTTATTATGAAATGATTTTCGGATTCTAAAGGTCTCAAAATGATATAGTTCGAGGCTAAGGTGATAAGGGTTCTAAATATACTCATCTAATAGGTTTTTGACAAGTGTAATCCTTGTATTTTACATTATCTTTTCATTTTATTTAAATCGTTAATTAATGAGGTAATCGCTGCATCATCATGGTGTCATAAATAATTTAATTTATTTAATGTCTAAAAATTATAAAAAAAATATCATGATGTAGGAAATAATTTTATCTTTATAATGAATATTTATAGTCAAACATATGACTTGTATAACCCCATTTAAAAATTGTTTTAGTAAAATAACTCATGTTTGTGACATTTTTATTTTAACATTAAATAAAAAGTTTTTAATGTCATTTCCCTACCAAAGTGGCTCCATGGGGTCCCCAAGTTGACCCATGGTTTGTCTTGGTCGGCCATGACTCATCCAATAGGGGTAGGATAGGTACCAAGGTCATTTCCTATTATTATAACATTATATTTACCTTAAATTTCACTAATTACCTTTAATCGCGATTAATTAAACATAAAAGTTACTATTCACCAAAAAAAATTAATCCCATTAAACCAAATTTTACTTCCTAATGACAACCATGTATGTCAGATTTTTGAAAATCAAATCACAGAAGTGGTAATGTTTCATTTAAACGAAAAATTAGTTTTTTAACTACCACTTAGTGGTTTCACTATTCATCAAAAAATTGAAGTTTTTCAGAACAATACCAAAATTTCACCCTAAGCTATAATTGATATTCCGAATCCAAAAATGATTTCTATTTTACAAAATTCCAAACATATAAGTTGCATTAATGAATTTTATAATTAATTCCCTCTGTCACAACAAATAGCGTGTTTTTAAGAAAAAATATATATCAAAAGATTGACACTTGTTTATATCCAATTTCAAAGTGAAATTAATTATAATGACCACCATTGGATAAAATAGTAAAAATATATTCTAATTATACTTTAAAACCACTCAAAAGTATAATTTATCACTATAAAATATTTTGATTAAAAATGTTGTTTTTAAGTATTTTTCACTATTCATAAAAAATTGGAAGTTCTCAGAAAATTACAAAAAATTCAACTTTGGATAATTTCAATATTCCGAATACAAAAATGAAGTCCATTTTGAAATATAAAATTTATATAATTTCAAAAAGTGGGTATTACTATTCATAACTGCTACTTTGATTGGTCGCGGAGTGTTAGAATCTCGAACTTGCGTACAATGTAAGCTATTGCATTATTGAAAGAGAAGTGTATCGTGAAAGCTTGGGGTGTTACATTCTCCCCTCCTTCAATAAATTACTTCCTCGCAATTTGAAAATGTTCTTCGAAAATAAATGGTTGAAAATAGAAAATACCTTTGTGGAAAACCCACATCGGAAATAGGGTTAATAAGAATATAACATTAAAAGAAAGAAGGAGAAGTACAAAGGTCACCCGAGATAGCCCATACTAGGATTCTATGAAAATATGGATATGGAAGAAAAAAAACCAGAAAGGTCTGATGGAGAGTTGTAGAAAACAGGATTAGGAGAAAGTTAACAATAAGAAAATCACAAACTTGTGATTGGTTAAACGGTCATTGAATCCCCAGTTGGAAAAGTTAACCGACAACGTTTTTGTTTTAAGTTACCTTTTATAAAGTTGAGGAATTTATTTAAGAGATTTTCTAAGAACATAAGAAAATATACTTACTTGTCCTGTAGACTTTCATTCCTTAATAAATATTTACCACAAACCCATCTTTCACTCCAAATGGTAACAGAACTCAAAAATATTCTATTTATCCTAATTGTATAAGGTTCTAAATATTACCACATACCATTTAGATTTGGAAAAATATTTTTTAATAACCAGGGACTTCCTGTAGGCTAGTGGTAGGTAATAAAGGCCTGTCACACTATGGTTGTGGGTTCGATTCCTACAGTTTTGTCCGACGTGACGGGTTATGCCCCACCCTGCAGGTTGTCCTTTTCCTAAAACTATAGTATTATAATATTCCAAAAATAATCTTCAGAAATGTTTTAACCTTAAACAATACTATCCAAAGATCAACTTAATCCATTCCAACCTTTATAGTTATCAAAAATACCTCTGTCCAGACTTTCTCTAAAGGGTCCTTAAATTCCAAAATTAATTGTAACATTAGATTCCCTAAACAAAGTAAAGTTTCTCTTATTGTTACATAATAAAAATATGATTTCCTTCATCATATTAAAACCTTAATGATAACAAAAAGTAATGCAGTACAATCCTTATATATATCACATTATTTTTATAACCAGAATATAATCCTTGAGTCCAAAAGCACCAATACATTAATTATTCCTCTTCAACTTTAGTAACAGCATAAGATTGTCCTTGATCCCTTGGCCTTTTCTGAGGTAAGTTTCCCTGACGCTTCGGACATTCATTTTCATAATTCCCCATTTCCCTAAAATTGTATCATTCAACATTGATAGCCTATTTCTTTCCCTTGCAATCACGAGCCTGGTGACATTTTTCTCCACATTTATAACAAACTCCCATTCCTTTTAGGCAGGTACCGGGGTGATTCTTCATAAAATTATCACATAATGGAAAATCCTTCTTTCCCTTTTTCCCTTTATCTGTCACTTGTTCCACCGTTCTCTTCTTCTCTTGCTTTACTTTATTGTCAAAAGATTTAGAGAATTCCTTTTCTGTCTTGATAGCACATGAGACAATATATTTGTATGACGAGAAGGATTGTGAGACTAAGGCTCGACGGAGAAACGGTTTTAACCCATCAAAGAAACGTTCAATCTTACTTCTTGGGTTACGTATATAATCTGATGCATCCCTCACCAACCGTGTAAATTTAGACTCATACTTTGTGACATTCTCATCCTCCTTCTGCCTTAGACTCGGAAATTGACTTTCCATATCAGCTCTATGGTCATGGGGAATGTACTTTTCTAAGAAAATCTCTTTGAACTCCCTCCATTCCATATTCGATACTTCATCATCTTCCTTTGTATTTTGAATCAATGACCACCATTGATCAGCATCTCCAGTGAGGCGGTAAACTGCCATGATAACCTTTTCCCTTTCACTACTCCCCAAGGCGTGGAATATTTTCTCTAAGGAGTTTATCCATTGCTCAGCTACTAATGGATTTGTACCCCCATTAAATGTTGGTGATTGTTTCCTCATGAAATGATCTAACATTGATCCTCCACGTTGTGGATCAGGGTGCTCCATACGAGTAAGTTTATTATTCATAACCTGAGTGAGTTGTCCCAGTATGGTAATAAGTTGATCAGCGCCAGTTGTATCTCCAGATCCACAATAATTATCTTGAGAAGGAGGTAAATCCCTACACGGAGTGCGTTCATTGATACGGTTTCCATTCCTCCCACTAGGCTCCATTTCTAAACAATGGCATAAACTAGATTAGTTTATGAATCAAAATACATAATTCCATACTTGTAAAATACTTAACATAAATTGAACTATTTAAGGATATAATCCATAAAAATGTTTTCTTTGAGGAAGTATATACTCATAACCCTTCATAGTGGTTTGTAAAGAAAATGAGAATTATCCTAAGCATATCCCCCGGGAGTGTCGTAACCAAGAGTGCAGCAAGGCCCATTGTCGTGCACCAGTTCCCGTTTGAGTCTAGCTCAAAGCGATGTTTTCGGGTTTTACCCCAAGGTACATCTGTGCCAGAGCCGCCTCTACCTGATCGTATCCAGACAGGGATGTATTGCTCAGAAAACTCACAACATCTCTATAATACCAAAATTCTAGGAAGTTTTTCTATATTAATCTTCAAAGTCTATCTTTGGGCTATGTTCTCTAATCAGAGTTTATCTAAATCTAGCTTCCATGGTTATTACTAAACTGCCTCTGATACCAACTGTAACGCCCCAACCCCAGCTGCCCAGAGTCGGTGCGTTATTGCGTAACATTGGCATGATCACAAAAGATCAAGTCTCGAAAGACCGATTAGTTTAGTAGCCTTGGAAACACTAGATACATTCATAAATGTTACATTACATCATAAAGTGAAAAACTACAATAACAAATTCTCCATAGTCCACACTCATATCCTCTTCTGACTATCCCTACAGGTCTTTCATAAAATAATTCTTCACATCCTGGAAAATATTAAAACATTGAAATGGGTGAGCTCAGATGCTCAGTAAGGATAACAATATTGCGGAAGCTTTCATAAATAAACATTAACATTTAAGGCAATGTATAACTAAAACAAAAGCATTTTTAAACATAAACTTCAGCATAATATGGAAAAAATAAAATTAAATAATGCCATTTACTTACTCACATTGACATTCTACTAGTCTAATAATCACAAGCAATATCAATAACCACTTTCATAATGATGGAATGCATAATGCTAGACTATCATTACCTCGTAGCCAAGGCCTTGTGCCAAGACTACAAATAAGATTTTGTCAAGGCCTCGTGCCAAGACACTGGTTTGTCTCATGAGACCTACCGATGAAATTTTTTTAGAATATAATTACGTTTAAAATTTCTCAAATATACTCCAGTGTTTTTCCAAAAACATTATTCAAGCTTCTGAAAACAAAATAACTAATTCTGAGACTGCTCGACTAATTACAGGCCATGATGGGTCCACACCCAATCCCTTCATGTTTACCACACTCGAGAGTCGGGTTTTCTGAAAAAAAATTTAAGCGTGAGTTAAATACGTATACATTTTCACTGGATTTTCATAAATTTGAGAGAAATATCTCTCTCTTTTTTTAAAATCATTTAAAAATAGTTATGGCTTGCAGAGGAAGCCGAAACTCAAATAATGGTCATGGCGGTGAAGAAGTCATTGTCGCCGCATACGTACGACAAAAAAACATTCCTTTTTGTCAATTAATAAAATGCTTCATATAAAAATATTCCTTTTGAATAAAAGTAAAAGTCAAAGGGGTTTATACACCGTATAATGGATAGTTGTGTATAAAACAAAATATGACTCAATGAAAGGAGATTGAGAAGAAGTCCCTTACAAAGATAATTTTTTAAATAAAATAGATCTATTATGTATACTAACTATTAGTACACATAAATAAAGTAAAAATACAAGATAGTACATTATAATATCATGAAATAATTTGAAAGTAGGAGATTAACCCAAAGAATTGAAATTGGGTTAAGAAGTTTCCTTACCTCGTGTCTGACTTGACTCGATCGTTATTTAACCTCCTGAATAATAAACTAGAGTTAATTTCTATTTACTTAAGAACCTTTTTCATGTTCATTATTCCTTTTATATCACTTATTACCATGTTATGAATATTATGTAATTATTTAAGTTAATAACGGTCATTTTGTCGATCTTTGGTACTTAAGTCAAAAATAAACTTCTTATAATTACAAGTTGTTCATGTGGTGAAATATCCATTATATCCAGAATTATATTAATTATGTAGATATCATATATATCATATATATCCAGTATATACATTCATTTATAATATTATATAACATTTAGAGGTAACAAATGAAATGCACCGTTCATGGAGACGGTAAGTCGTACGTATGCATGAACGCTACTTTCATTTCTATTTCGTATTTAATGGAATTAAATAATAATAGTATAAATGTGTATTATAATTCCAGTATAATATCATATATAATATCATTTAATCCATCCTTTATACATCCCACATATGGCATTAACGATTCAAATCACTTTGAGGTGGCGGTAGTCTGGACTTCCTAAAATGAAAATATAGCATTTACCCATAATGGAAACCATAAAGGTACGAAATAAATGAAAAATTCAGAAGCTTAAGTAAAACATAAACATATTATATATCATATATAAATATATTTACATCTTAATGGACACCTTTGAAGGTGTTATATGAGTGTTGAACAATCATCGTTTCGTGAGGCAGAAATTCACCATCCATAGAAACCGTATGTTCATTAACCATTAGATGTAGGTGTGTGTAAGTGTAGCTCGAATACTCATTATAACAACATCCTAGTTTATTGAGGATACTGGTTTTGTTACAAAATAAATGAATAAAATGAGTTTAAGGGGTTGGAGAAGCAAAATAAAACAAAAGAACACAAGAGAAAACACTACCTTTAAAACGGGTAACGCTTTTTGATTTGAGCCAAAGGCTTCCTTGGGAAGAATTCTGACCAAAGTGAGGATTCTAGGAGTAAGAGAGGGAAGTTGGTAGAGTATTTTGGCAGAGTTTGGCCGAGCCAAATGGCTTGAAAGTGTGAATAAGGTGATAGTGGTGGGGGCCTTTTATAAGAGGAGAGAAGGGACACTCTTGGAAAGATTGAAATGTTACTTTATTATGAAATGATTTTAGGATTATAAAGGTCCCACAATGATATAGTTCGAGGATAAGGTGATAAGGGTTTGAAATATACTCATCCAATAGGTTTTTGACAAGTGTAAGCCTTGTATTTTATATTATCTTTTCATTTTGTTTAAATCGTTAATTAATGAGGTAATCGTTGCATCATCATGGTGTCATAAATAATTTAATTTATTTAATGTATAAAAATTATAAAAAAAATATCGTGATGTAGGAAATAATTTTAGATTTATAATGAGTATTTATAGTCAAACATATGACTTGTATAACCCCATTTAAAAATTGTTTTAGTAAAACAACTCATGTTTGTGACATTTTTATTTTAACATTAAATAAATAGTTTTTAATGTCATTTCCCTACCAAAGTGGCTCCATGGGGTCCCCAAGTTGACCCATGATTTTTCTTGGTCGGCCATGACTCATCGAATAGGGGTAGGACAAGTTTCAAGGTCATTTCCTATTGTTATAACATTATATTTACCTTAAATTTCACTAATTACCTTTAATCGCGATTAATTAAACTTAAAAGTTATTATTCACCAAAAACATTTAATCCCATTGAACCACATTTTACTTCTTAATGACAATCATGTATGTCAGATTTTTGAAAATCAAATCACAGAAGTGGTAATGTTTCATTTAAATGAAAAATTAGTTTTTTAACTACCACTTAGTGGTTTCACTATTCATCAAAAATTGAAGTTTTTCAGAACAATACCAAAATTTTACCCTAAGCTATAATTGATATTATGAATCCAAAAATGATGTCTATTTTAAAAAATTCCAAACATATAAGTTTCATTAATTAATATTATAATTAATTCCTATTGTCACAACAAATAGCGTGTTTTTAAGAAACAATATATATCAAAAGATTGACAATTGTTTATGTCCAATTTCAAAGTGAAATTAATTCTAATGAGCACCATTGGATAAAATAGTAAAATTATATTCTAATTATACTTTAAAACCACTAAATAGTATAATTTATCACTATAAAATATTTTTATTAAAAAAGTTGTTTTTAAGTATTTTTCACTATTCATAAAAAATTGGATGTTCTCAGAAAATTACAAAAAATTCAACTTTGGATAATTTCGATATTCCAAATACAAAAACTAAGTCCATTTTGAAATATAAAATTTATATAATTCCAAAAAGTGGGTATTAATATTCATAACTACTACTTTTATTGGTCGCGGCGTGTTAGAATCTCGAACTTGCATACAATGCAAGCTATTACATTATTGAAACAGAAGTGTATCGTGAAAGCTTGGGGTGTTACATCCACAGTAGATCTTCGATTTTGAAAAAATTAATCTTCTATCGTGTTCCTTCCTCTTTAACAAACAGAGCTTTGACACTCCTTTTTAAACAGCAGATCGGTGTGTTTCAGTAGTCTCTATTTTCCTTTTTTTCAGAATAATAAAAAGATCACACATGATCAATAATTGTCTATGCAGTTTAAAAAAGCCCATATAAATAAAAAACGATAAGATATTCTCTTATAAAATTAGATCCATAAATGTTGACTTTTTACTCATGATATTCAAACATTTGAATTTACAAAGTAGTCATAACTTCCCTGAAGAATCGGCATAAAAATCTCTTATTAATTTGATCAGAACATTGATAAAAATGTTTTGAATCAGTCAAAATCGTATATTAAAATCAGCTTTAAATCTGGCTTGAAATCCGCCTAATAATCAGCGTAATGACCGTTGCATAAAAATATCGACTTTAAATTTTCTGATGCCAAATGTAAGGTTGAGTTGAACTGTATGCATCCTCTGAACGTAAGGTTGATGATGTAGTCTTCAAACGTAATGTTTAAAATGTAAGGTTGACAACGTAAAGTTGACAATGTAAACATGACAACAAACGTAAGGTTCATTCCAAACGTAGGGTTGGTCATCCATACTTTTCTCTTCAACTTTAAAATGTAAGATAAAAGATCCATACTTTTACTTGATCCATACTTTTCAAAGAATTTATGGTTGTTTACAAAATTAAGGCTGATGAACCATACTTTTTATAAATAACTTTTACATTTAATATTTACATACGGTTCTCCTTCCATACTTTTCTAATATCCCAAACATAGGGTTCCTTCCTAACATAGGGTTCTTCTTCCATACTTTTCCGATAACGTATGGTAGTTTAACCATACTTTTTCCTTATCTCAAAAAGTATACACTCTTTTCATCCATACACTACATTTATCCACGTAGAGTATGAACAGTGTTTCTAGAACACGCTCAAGCAGATTCCGAATAAGAAGCGCATGAACAGTGTTTCCAGAACACGCTACATACGAATACTTTTGTAATAAATTCTCGTTATTTCAAGAGTAAAATAAAATGATAAATTCCTTCAAAACACTTAACAAATAAAATCATTAGAAAATAATTAAGGGTATTTGTGATCATCAAAATTTTCATAAAGAGATAGAGTATTAATATAAACTCCCCCTTTAAATATCAATATTATGTATTGTTGAAAACAACACTTTCTCAACACACATAAGTCATGCTAGGTGTGATAAATAAAAGGAAGTATTGGACCAAACTGTCTCATCACCAAAGATGCGTCATCAAGGTGTGGAATGGGGATTACACATTGAATTATGCTGAGGGGGATGTTTTTTTGTATGAGGATGATGTCATTCCATGTGAGGAAGGTCTCATTCCATGTCAGTCGTACACAAATCACACTATCAAATGTGTTTTGGGGATTATGTGGATACTAATAGAGGCATTAATGGAATGAAATCCTAGAGGGAAATAGAAAACAGATTCCTCTAAATCATGCTATGTCACAAATACAACGTGACATTTAGGGATTTCCACACCTCAGTAAATCACATATTAAAATCATGTGTTGAGAACGTTAGTGATGGGTAATTTAACATATTATATCTTGGACATGGGGGAATTCCCTCCTCTCCCCTTCGACATACATAATTGATACCAACCCACACAAAGGGAATGTAAGGTATTAGAAATTCCCGATGGGTGCGAGGTGGAGGAGTGGTCAATAGTGGGATCTATGTTAGAGTGCCTATGAGTAAAATGAAGAGTCATTATCATATATATGATGAAAATAAATAGGTTGTGAAATGTAAAAAGGAACACCGCATGAGGAACCTAGAAATCACTACATACAATCCTAGAGGATCTTATGGAGGGGGTGCTTGTAATGTGTGGGAGTTGCATAAAAAAGAAGCTCAGACATGGTTCTTTAGATTAATGAAAACTCATGGAGGTTAAGGGAAGGTGTGCACACAATATTGGAGGATTTCATGAAAAAAAGTGATGGGATTGAGTGAAAGATGGTTATGCACAAGGGTAAGTGGTTCATGCCAGATGAGATTTTGTGAGCACTATCCTTATAAAAAAATGGAAATAGGAGAGGGTCAAGCCCTAGTGGGCCCACACGAGGGTGAAACCATAAGGGATATGTCATGCAAGATCTTATATGATGAAGGTTTCATGGTTTTCATGTTGTTTCGGAAGAGGTGGTCTTGCATGTGCGGGAGTGGTGGTTCAAATTCCCAATTGTTACTATGAAGGAAGGGGGTACCCTTTAATATTTAAGAATAATCCTTTGCAGAAAAACGCAAGACTTGTAGTGAGGAAGTGGCTGTTGGACATTTCATTGGGAGTATAATCTTCTTACATGTGGGTCAGCCTTTTACATGTCAGTCTCTCCAATTTCACATATCCTCCTTGTCCATTATCATGTGGATGGGGTGGAAGAATGCCTTTTGACGTCGCATTGATAAAAAGGTTTTTACATACATATTTCAATTTTATGTGAAACCCTAAAATCTTGCACGCATCTCCCTTGGTATTCTTGAAATGTTCTGGTGAGTCCAAGGGTGAGTTCAGTTTGTTCAAATATGTCCATTTACTACTTCAAGAAGAATTTAGCATAAAAAATGGCTCCCTTAGAATCTGGGCGGAAAAGGGATAGAAGATTGGGTTTCAGGGAAAACATTAAAATGTATGGTGAATTTAGAGAGGAGAGAAAAAAATACAAAGACTAGTGAGGAAGGAACCTGGCATATAGATGGAAGACCATGTCCATGCCTGTAAATATACAAGGGGACCTAATTAAAGTACTTTTACTTTCTGTGTGTTAATCGATTTTTCTCTCATGCATGTAGGTCTCTAAATCCTAGTTGAAAAAATAAAAATTTCGTAATTTTCTTATGTGGAACCACTAGATTGTTTTCACTTCAAACTTATCCATAATTTTCTGCGGTCGATGACCAATCTAACACACATGGAACTATTTTTCACACCAACCATTAACCTTCAACACATCAAACTTATTGTTTTCAAAACTCGATCAAAATTATTGGTCAAAAAACTATGGCTGAGGGGGAAGCTTTTGTTACCTCGTTGAGGGTCGAGATAACTAGGATCCTAGAAATACTCCAAGCTAGGAGGGTCTAGTCTGAAAATCAGATTATTTTGTGAATGCTGATGTTGCTTTAGGAATAATATCTTCTAAGAGATAGTCTCCCAATATGGAATTTTGGGATACCAGATGAAGTGTCCATCTTGGTTTTTCAGACTGACTCCACACATTTCTAGTTCACATGTGATAAAAACCTCCAATAATACAATATCAATGTAAACATCCATTATTACATGGATAATTGGGAAATATCTATCTTTTAATGACTTCAAAGATCAGGATGATCATGGGAGATGAGCCAGTGGCAAAGAAATCTCATTCCCAGATTACGATCACCTTACAGAATAGAATACAAATGAAAGTGTGGGATAGACAAAAAAATTGGAATTGGGGTTTGGGCGTAGCATTATAGGAGAATGGGCATGGGTGAACTTGGTAGGCCACACATGTGAGGATTTTGGAGAAGATAAGTTCCATATCGGGCTATTTGAAGCTGTGTGTACATCACAATTCCCCAGCTACCATCAACAAGAACCGGTGTCGGAGCTGTTCATCCAGTGGTACCCTGAAACAAACACATTCTACCTCCACCATGGGGAGGTTTGTGTTAGTCTATGGTACATTCACTATATCAGAGAAATTATTTTGGTGTACTCAAATACAAATAATTCCATACAACAAAGAATATTTGGGTGAATAGTGCACAAACACCCATCATGGAATTAGATATCCTAGACATGGTGAAAGAGAATACGAGGATAAATTATATCCTGAATTAATTATTATATTTGGTGTGGTTCAACTTGTTCTTCAAGTGTGATAAGATGGTGTGGATTCCAAGATGACGGAAGCAGTGCCTTAACACATCGTATAGGGGTAATATAAGATCATACTTGGTGGTCCTAGAGGTGGGACAATATCATAAATGGGGGTTTAATATGGATGAGAGTTGGGACCCATATTTATTCTATGCTGCCTTTCTTAATGCCTTCCTTAGAGGGTGGTTCTTTCCATTGAGGGATACAAGGATGGCGGTCTTCCTGGGAATGTTGTTAATGGAAGAGATTATGGAAGTGTGCAACAAATTCAATCTGGGTGTGCCTATCTTTGCAAGACTTTACAGTATTCTAGGTCACATTTCTAGGGGAGGCATGCCAAGGAGAATCTCGAGTCAATTCTAGATTCTGAAAGGATGGTTTATAACCCACATTGGTGGATATGATTTCCCAAATGCTATTCGTCCTCTAGGAAACAACCTACAACCATGTATTTTTAAAATTATTGGGGTATGAATGCTGACTCTCAATAATGAAGGTGTAAGGATCTAGAATAGTAATCTTAACAATTTCAATGTAATCCCATTCTGGACTCTGGTCGGAAAGATGGTGGACGACTATAACATTTTTTTGAAGTAAAGATAATATCCACAGAGCATAAGGGGAGCTGTTTTAATATCATGGATTGAATACAAGATCCATTAAGAACTTTACTTATCATCATTATTTTCTAGACAACATGGATTCCTTCAAAAACCGTCGAAGAAGATGTATATATGGGTTCATAAAGAGAGGCACCATTTCATCCTCCTCTAGTTTTGGTGTATGCATACAACTGATGGAATTGGTGAAACCATCACTTTGTCCCCCAAAGATGTTGATTTAGACCTATCAATGGAATATGATAAATAATGGGTGTGGAGTACCTCGAGTAAATATTGTGGAGATTCATTTGGAAGATCAAGGAAACATGTATAGGGTCAGAGCAGTGGGGAGGTAGATAGGTCACCACTCGGGAGGCAGGACAGGCAGCCAGGGTGGTACAAAATGGAACTTCGATGGTCAGAATGTCATAGGGTTTGGTCGCACCTCCACCTTATGAGGAGGGGTGGTCAGCCTCGATGACCATCTTGAGAATCCCCTATTAAAAAACAAGGTGTCTACTACATCCAACTACTGATTCCATTTTACTGAACCTATCTTCTTCTTGGAGGATGTTTTTACAATTGTTATCAGCCAAAGACCTGTGGTAGAGAGTTACATGAATCTGCAATGAACTTCCAGAAGTCAGGCACATTCAGGTGCCATACAAAGTGGACATTCACTAGTGTCATGCATACCTATTGACCATTGATTCCTACATGTGCAAGTAAGGAAAATATGAATAATCTTACCTCCAGGTAAATGTGATTCCAGGTCAAGTGCATGATCCAAAAGTTATGCTGCCTGGGGAAGATAGTGGATATGAAGATGTTGATGATGAAGAAGGAAGAGGAGATCAAAGTGATGTTGAGGAATAACAGGAAGAGGAAGAATAATAATAATAATAGTCTGAGGATGAGGGGTCTAATGGTTGGTAACCCAATGGGACAACAACTCGTTGAGGGAGTCCCTGGGAGAGTGGTGTGACTGTGGGATCTGATGAGGGGATTGCTAAATATCTCCCAATATGTTTTAACTTTTGTCATCCTCTTGGTCCCTTCTCTTTTCAAAACATAGATCCACTAACTGAAGTATTTCCTATATATAATTATATTAGTTTTGACCAAGAATCAATCACTTTAGGGGTCAGAACATGCAAATTTATGTGGAGGGAAATACCCATGGACTAGCATCCTAAACTGAGTGAGATAATAAAACATCCATGGCCCATGAAACCAGCGGTGGGAAAAATTAGGGGTTTAAGGTTACAACCTCAGAATTCCATGATGCTCCCATTTTCTAGGGGGAGACATTTTTGATAATAAAATTAAAAATATCGAAAGAGTCCCCAATGGTTGATGTTCCTACGGTGACTCAGGAACTTGATCAGAATCTCTCAACTCTCGTAAGTCTTTAATTTCACATACCATTATATATCACCTAAATATTTAGCTGACATGGGTGCATATTCCATGAAATTATCATAAGACCGCATTCCAAAAAAAACTAATGATCCCATGACATCCATGGGATCTCTGCTAATGAGTATACCTTTCCTTAAAGGGTAAGCTTTTCATGTTGGTCTGGCCATGGAAAAAGAAGAGTAGTAAGTTGTTTCTATGGATGATGCCATTAACAGGGAAGAGATCGGGGATTATAGAAGAGAGGATTCTAGGGAAGAAATGAGTGAATATGGTCATCTAAATATTATAGATACTATTCCCTCAAAGAGGATACTGGAGGAATATCCTACAGCTAGACTCATGAAAATATTTCCTAAATATGAAACCACACACCCTGAGGAGCTGGATGATTCTAATCTTTTTGTGGATGAAAAAGCATCATGACTCAGAACAGGGTGTGGAAGTTCATAGAGAATATACATGATATCTTTTAGGTAGAATCGATGATATAAATATGATAAATCTACCACTGGATGCATTATCTATGTGTTGGAGGGGTAGATTCTTACAATATCCATATTCTACACTTAGACTATCTTGCTAAGAATATGTCGTAATGCATTCAATATTTGGATGCATCCTGGTTACATAATTAATCTAACAAAATATGTAATCTCGCGAATATATAAATAGAAATTCAATGCCTAGAATAATAGGCAAACAAGAACTCCTTCTTCATCATTTATCAATCAGAACTCATCACATGACTGAAGGTCCAACAGATGGAGGCCCAATAGAAACTGAAGTAGGTGATCCATCAAGAAGATGAAATCTAAGATGAACATGACCGATCATATATCATGACTAATGAGATTCATTTTGTGTTCGTTGATGAAGAGTGGGACCTCCGGTTACAGAAACAGACTCTGGAGGCCATGCGTTAGAAGGCGACGGAGTAGAAGCATTCCATCAAAGGGGCCAATCTATAAGGGATGTGTTTTTGAAACTCATGAAACATATTGGATTGTTTATTTGAATTGGCTACATGGACACATTATTTATTTAATTAATTATTTCTCCTCAATCATATCTATGAAATAACTAATGACCAATCATGATGCTCTCATGGGTCATTCCCAGCATGTGAAACAAGGAAAGACTACATAATTGTTTACTTTGTATGAGAGTGTCAAGTAATCATCGTACACTCAAGGTATTCTATTTTTGACTAACCACTAGGGGAATTTGGAATGGGATAGACTGTAACTAGAGAATAGGGCCCTTGGAACAGCTAATTTTATTTTTCTGATGTGCTCTAGGGGATGAATTGGATAATGCTAGGGGTGTTGGAATCTATCAAAACTAAAGGTAATGAGAATATGTGAATAAAGATTCCCAAAATTTCATAACACAATGGGGATGGAATCAAGATATAGAATAACTACTGACCATTTTCAATAATATAGCATCAATATTGCTTAGTCTGAAATAGGGGGAAAATGTTGGTCGACTGCTGACCGTTTTTGAAACACAGGACCTTTCATGAATGGTTGTCCAACGTTTTCTTGGGCATTGGACCAAGATCATAGGTGAGACATGTGGCTATGAACCATGTTGTTAGGGGGTACCTTCATACATAGAAGAGGATGAGGATCTAAATAAAGGGTCACATGAAGCATAGAAATGGAGTAATGGAATGTTAAAAGGGTTTCCAACCATCTCGTATTTTTTCACCCTAGTGTAGAACACACTGGTGTATACATATTTCTATTAAAAAATATCAAGCCTATATTTCTAGGGGATTTTTATCTTGACTGCTGAGTGATATTTGGATATATGACCAATGAAGTAGATGACCAGAATCAAGGGAGAAGACCTCTTGGGAGAGGCCTTGGATACTTCACAGTTTTACGTCATGCCAAATGAGGATGGTGAACACGTAGTTTAATGTCATATGGTAAGGAAGATGTATGGTATAATTTAACATTGGGTGATCAGGTCATGTTCCATAGTTTAACATCTTGTGACTGGGCATTGCACATAGTTTATGGTTATACTACCAGGACCCTGGCCTACAGTTTATAGTCATGTGGCACAAACTAGGAAATGTCTGTTATTAGATAATTTATGTGGAAAAGAGGAATGAAACCCAACATGAATGAGACAAAAGAGGGTTGTATACCACAAAAGTATCAGGAATCATAAAGATGTCAATAAAAATGAAGACTATGGGGACCATGTCACATTGCACATTCCTAAAGGAGTTGTCACGACACTTCCCCCATAGCATATGTTGTGACTACCCCAAGCCCACCTCCATTTGGCTAGGGGATGACGACTATCACCGAGTAAGAATTTACCAAAAAGGGGAGGCATTTTTCTATAAACCTTCACACACGCACCTTCCCCAAACAGTAGTCATCAAAACAAAAAATTCTGAGTAAATAGATATGAAACCCACTAAGACAACCACTGGGAGTAATAGTACAAACTGAATAGATAACGAGCCAGAATACAAGACCAAATAAAATAGAAAAGCACATGCTCATGGGTCTCATCCACAGAAAACCCTGCCTAAAAGTTTGGTATAGTAAGCTATCTGAATGCAACTGAATTGTAACACATCTGTTGGGTCAACCTAAAGCACCCTTGTCTCCAGACCACGAAAGACATTTTCAATGTTTTTGATTATCTAAACAAGACATGAAACGTGTGGGTGAAGCCCATGAATGGGTGAGAAAAACAATACTCAATAGAGACCCCAATCCATAAAGGTAAACTATAGAGAAATACACAACGCAGACTACCAAAGAGGTACACAAAGTGTATCCTCTAAAAAATACAATCAATAGAGTCACTAGAGTTATCTTACACTAGGATACATATCCCATGAAAGTTCAAGAATATCCAAATCCATGGAGAAACACTCTAGGTCTTCATAAGAGACACACTCTTCATAGGTGTAGGAGACACACTTCGCGTAGATGTAGGGAATACACTCCGTGTAGACATAGAAGACAAACTCTATATGGGAACAAGAGACACACTTTGTAGGAGAGACGCTTCATATGGGAATAGGAGATACACTCTGTAAGAGACACACTATATAAAAGACACACTCCATATGGATCATAAGAGACACACTTCATAGGAGACACACTCTGTATGGGTCACAACTAGTCACAGGATTCCATACTTAGCATGCTTTCTCTAGGAGCACCTACTCCTAGAGCCAATAGGTTATAAACCAAAATATATTAAAATGTACAAAGAGAATCTCAAATGGAATACCTCATTCTAAGGGTCTCAACACCACAAATGGATCATCAAAAAGATTCACGGTTTGAGAGTTATGGGTTCTTAAGTAATTAGGGGTCAGTTGGGTCCAGGTCCCCCTACCCCGACCTATCGTGTTAGACGCAACCCGTCGGGTCTGACCATCCCAAGCTAGGCCTAGACTAATTGAGTGAGCCGGTTCTTCTACCCAGAACTGGAATCTTCCACATCGGCTCCATCTCTACAAGGTCGAACTGCATTTCAAGTGGCCGGCATGCGTGACCAGTTTGCACTTGTGGCTCTGTTGTGGTTCCTCCTTCATGTGTGGCTCACTGCTGAGGATTTTCTTCATCACCTGTGGTCGTGCCACCATGGTACCCTCCACCAACAACAATTGAGATTTTTTTTGTCTTCTTCTTGGTGGCCGCACCACCACACACCCTCATAGGTTGTGTCTCTCCTTTTGTGGGTCGCTTGTTGCACTCTGGTGATTTTTTTTTTGAAAAGGAATCATGCCTCCATCCCTCAAGTTGTGTTCTTTATTTCCTTGGGCTCAAAATCATCTTTTCATCACTCTAGGGTCTAGTCACATTTGGAATGTACAGATAAATCCTGACAGGACTGTAGGGGTCCGTCGACGAATAACTTAAGAATGGGGGAGCGAAAGTGAAAAGGAACAACGTTAGAACAGAACTTGGCATTTTTCATGTCATCATTGGTCTATTAATGTAAGAAGGATTTTGATGAATAAATAATCATCAGTCTATTCTCTTTAATCCCATAGATTATCCATCCCGCAATAATGATTGAACTTCGAATCAACCTGTCTGTGGTTAGGTCTGCATTCGTTATTGGAATCAAGAATGTAGAAAGGAATCACGAAGAAAAATAAACCCCCTACATTGAAAGAGGATTAGTTGGAGGAGATAATTCATCATTTATAAATATCCTTCCACAAACATCCTCGATCCTCTATTCTCCAGTGTTCGATAGAAGATCTAATCTCTAAATTGTCGTCTTCGGTGAGAGAGCTTCTTCATGTTCTAGAGAAACTATCCAGCATTATGAATTCAAACGCTGGTCCCTGCCCCTGAATAATAGAGGAAACATGTTGACAAATTTTACCATTTTATACATGTTTCATTAAATCAATGACTCTGTGTTTCAGTGTTTCTAAGTCACCTCATCATAGTGTTGTTGAGTCACTATGTAATGTTGTACAAATAAAATAAAAAAAATTAATAAATTGTGTTTTTCTTGTAAAATGTCAACAAATAAAATTTTTCAGGAGACCAGTGTTAGCTGAGGTTAGGCCCCTCCTAGGGTAAACTCATTTTTCTGAGCTCAATAGTGCCCTCATATTTCTAATCCAGGAACCCATATAGAAGATACTAAAACCAAAAACACGTACTATTTTTAATAAACATACAAATATTTTGAAAATTTATTTTGGGAACCTTGGGCCTTAGAATCATGTGTCGTCTCAGCGTCTGGTCTTGTAATAATCCCATATAATTTTCAAAAAAGTAACATGGAAAATCTAGGACATTACATCCCCCCCCCAAGAGATTTATATTCTCGAAATCCAAAACAAAGGATAAGAAAACAAATAAGGATACTGAGAATGAATCTGAGCCTTATTCTCCCATGTTATCTCCTAGAGATTATCGTGTTCCCACTGAATTCACAGTAGAGGAATCTATTTCCCACAGAGGGTCATCTTCTGTCGACCCTCGATCTCCAATAGGAAATCCGTAATAGTCTCCCCATTGTCAACATCCAACTCACCCAATTAAATGATGTGTGAATGGTCATGTACATATATCCTTAACTGGGATTCTTGAAAGACACCATGCTCCTGCTCTAACTTTGGAGGTCGAGACAAGCAGTATGCCACCTTGGTCATTGAACGAAGTATTAGAAACGACCTGATGAACATTGGAGATAAGTTACCTCCCTAGCCAAATCATTGTATCTCACGTCAAGAAAATACATGAAGGAACATATTGTCTCCCTCCTTGAACACCGATGATTTCCATCACCTATCAGAATAGGACTTCTGACAGCTCTGTGCAATCTTTATCTACCCATGTATGAGCTAAACCTTCTCTGTACTAGCTAACACAAACTCCGATCCCATGATTGTTGACTCTCCCAGGGAAGTCTAGCAATGTGGGGACCTGAATGTTTGCCCGTACAAGGCCTTGAACGGTTCCACATCGATGGTGGATTTTTAGCTAATTTTGTATTAAAACTTCACCAGAGGTATGTGATCCTCCCAACTGTGGAAAAAATCAAGGATGCAAGAACGTAGCATGTCATATAGGACCTGAATGGTCTTCTCTGTCTGACTATCTATCTATGGGTGGAAAGATATACACAAACACAGTTGATTCCCAAATAGCTCCTACAATCCCTTCCGTAAATAGGATGTAAATCATGTGTCAAGATCTAAGACTACCATAGAAGGTACTCCATGGAGTCAAACTATCTCCTATATGTAGTGGCATCCCAAGCTCTCTACTGAACCATATTCTTGAATTTATAGGAAGTTTTACGAATTGGTGAGTCGGTCAACAATCACTCAGATGGTATCTTGCCCCCTAGATGTACGTGTTAAACCTGACACAAAGTCCATTGATATTCCATCCTACTTCCACTCTATCACCTTAAAGGGGGTGAGTAAAACAAACTGGAACCTAGTTCTGAGCCTTAACATTCCAAAAAGTGAGGAATCTAGAGACAAACTCTGCAATTTCCTTCTTCATCCCCAGCCACCAAAACTAATGTTAGAGGTCTTGGTACATATTTTTCACACCTGGATATACCACCAAAGGGTTTGTATGGAACTCCCTAAACACCTCCTCCCATAACATCCCTAGTACAACTGTGAATCCTTTGAAAAAGAGGATGTGCTCTCCACCATTCGTATATCCATCAGGGGCATGCCCTGTGGACATCTAAGCATGTGTAGTCTCGTAGTTGATATCTCTAATATTTTCCTCCCGCGCACACTATAAGAGTGGAGTGGTAACCACCATCTACTAGAGATAAGCTTATCTATCTCCATCCATGATGGATAATTGAAGCAAGTCCAACTGCCCTGAGGCATTGTTCAGAATCTGTAAACTTGATCTATGGATGAGATCATCTTCCACCACATTCCCATTCTTAGGAGTATAGAATATCTCTAAGTCATAGTCCTGAAGGAACTCTATCCATCACTATTGTCTCAGGTTAAAATTCTTATGAGAATAGATATAATTGATACTTTTGTGGTGTGAGTAGACAATAAACTACTCGGCCGTAGGGTAGCATCACCACATCATCAATATGATAACTACCACCTCCAACTCCGGATCATGGGTCACATAGTAATACTCTTATGGTCTCAACTAACATAAAACATAGGCAATCACCACTTTCCCCTGCATCAGAACACATCCAAGCCTAGCCCCTAATGCGTCATAGAACACCACGTACTTGACACCATCCTCTAGAAATCTCAATATGGGAGTGTTCATCATACTCTTTCTCAGCTGCTGGAATCTCTCTTGACACTTCTTCAACCATATAAAAAATTTCCCCTTTAATTTTAATGTCTTCGTGGATGCTGCTACTCTAGAAAAGTAAGTTATGAGCCTCTGATAGTTTCCAGTAAACCCAAGGAACTTCACACCTTGGTAACATTCTTGACTGGCTCCTAGGAAAGCACTGCCTCTATCTTCTCTAGATCTACAACAACTCCAACTTATGAAATTAAATGTCCCATGAAGCGGACCTATCATATCTAGAACTAAAACTTCTAGATCTTCTTGGTAAGCTAGTGCTCTCATAGTACTTCCAGGACCATCCCTAAGTGTATTTTGTGCTCCTCCTTGGACGTCGAGTACACCAAGATGTCATTAATAAAGAACTCAAAAAACTAGTCTATTGAGGCTAGAAGTTCATGTTCTTAAGTCCCATGAACACTGCTATGGCATTCTTCATACCAAACAACATAACTATGTACTCATATTGGCCATTGCTACATCTGAAATTTGTCTTCTAAATATCCTCATCTTACACCCAAAGCTGGTAATAACCTGCTCTAAGGTCTATATTTGAGAACCATCTCGCCCCCTTCATCTGATCAAAGAGTTCATCAATCCTTGGTAGTTGGAACTTATTCTTCATGGTCACCGGATTCAGGTGTCATAAGTATAGACAAAACCCCAAGCTCCAATCTTCCTTCTTGGGAAATAAAACTGGGGCTGCCCATAGTGAAACACTGGGTCTCATGAAGCCCTCCCTCTAAAAATACTCTAACTATTCCCTCAACTCAAGAAACTCTACAGGATCCATCCAATATGATAGTGTAGATAACGGTGCCATCTTGGGGTATTGGTTAATGCAGAATTACACCTCCCTATGAGGAGGTATTCCTGGAACATATTCCGTAAATAATTCCTCATACTTGTCTACCATTTCCGGAATCTAAGGACTTTTCTCATCCATTGCACCAATTTTCATGCTATCGAACTGATTTCTGATTCTCCAAATCATCCTACGTGTGAGTCCATCATTCATTGTTCTGGTTTCCTTTTCCCCGATATAGAAAAATCTGGTCACATCTCTATGGACACACTGCACTGTGTACCTAAAACTGTCGATCTGAGAATGAGCTATGGATAACCATTCCATAAACAGAAATACATCGTAAGGCCTCGACACCATCACCAGAATATCTCAACTGAAACTCTCAACTCCAATGGTAAGGGAACACTATCAGCACCAATGTTTGATCGTCAGATCGCCTCTCATAGAAGTTTCTAAGCATAAGGATTGAGTGAATGGTTCCACTAGAATCACCATGTCTTGAACAAGGGTCATGGTGATAAAAGAGAGACTAGAACCCATGTCTATCAAAACTACATCTCGGTTGTAAAATACATAGATCATACCTCTAATTATCCCAGGAGTCTTGGGATTGTAAGCCTCCATCACCTGGAGTTTTCCTTTCCCCTACCCACCAGCTCTCTAAGCTCAGGGTGGACAACATGGGGGTGGTGGTTGTAGTTCCTCAAACCTCCTCCCACCTCCTACCACTCATGATTCTCTTTTTACATGTCCTCCACCTGTAGACTGCCCTGTTCATGCCCCCACCACTGCCTCAGCAGTCCCTTGACAATCTCCTGGTCAATCGTACAGTTGGTCAGACAATCTCTATCCATATTTCTATAACCACATTATTAGTATCACAAATCACTCCTTCGGAAGACCTATTCTACCCTAGATCCCCACATCATTGATCCCATGTCCTGGGATCGTCCCCTGGACTATTTTGTCCTATTAGACCCTTGTGTCAATTGTCGGCTACGTACTACCGATGACTTAGCTGCCTAGTGCACAGTGGAGGATCCCACCGCCAGTTCCTGCTCCACAATAAATCTCTCTGCTAGTACCACTCACTCCAGCACCCTAACATTTGTAGGGATATTGAGGGATATCAGTGATTCCATAATCTCCTGGCGTAGTCCCTACTCGAAGGTACATGCCTTGAAGAATGAGTCCCTCAACTTGTCTATAGAGTAGAAGTTGATGTTATTAATATATTCATGACTTGTTATATACTCCCTTTAGTAATTTTATATGAAAAGTGAATAATTTGTGTGAAATATTAATGTTTTAATACTAAGTATAATTTTTTAGCATTTTTAGAAGTAGTCCAATTGAGTCAGTTTACTATTTTATTTATACCTATCACCCTACTAATCCAAATTATGTGGTTATTGTTTTTTAGGATTCCTAATTCAATATAAAACATTTCATTTGAAGGGATAATGGGATAATTCTTCCATTTGAATGCTCATATGGACCACACAAGAGGGCCTACAGAATCGATGAAGAAACTGGACCAGCCATGAAGATTGAATTACTGGGCTCCATCTAGAAGTTACAATTCCTTTATTATCCTCAAAGGTTTGGGGGACAATGTAAGGAGTCTTGTATAAAAATTTCAGGGCCCAAATGAAGGTTTGAAGTCCAGCCCACCATTCTGTCCGAGAATTAAAATCCGGGCACTATTCATGACATATCTCATGATGTAATCATCAAATAGAGCTGATATTTTGCAGTGTAAAATAGGATATATAAGAGGCCGAATATTTTGAAGAAACGATTCGATTTTTATGGCATATTATTATTCAAAAACCCTTTCACATTTTGAACTTCAAAAAGGCTGGATTAAAATGGACAGATTAAAATTGTTTAATCATCTGGCCATAACTTTGGATACATAGGTTAAAATGCCTCCATATTTTGATAGTATTCGGCCAACATTACTATCTACAACTTTGAAGAAGAAGATATCTAGATATTATTATGTCTGAATGTCACAATTGTCGAACCAAGTGGAGGGACAGATTAAAAATGAAAACAGTCCACTTTCTAGGGCTATAAATACATCCCCCTTCACTCCTTCAAAGGGGTTGGAATTTCAGAAGAGAGGAGCACATATTGGCACAAAACAATCCTTTCAAAAGGCTTGGGAGGACCTGACATACTCATGTTTTTACTTGAGATACCCTTCCTCCTCTCTTTGTTTCCTTTTACTTTTGTGTTGTTCTTCATTTATAAGCTTGTAAGTATGTGTTTTTTAATTCTGTTTTAATGAAAGTTTATTATTCAATATCTCTTATTCTAATAAACCTTCTGTAGATTAATATTAATGTTCTTAAAATAGTTTAAATACCGTTGAATCCCCTTCCCTTTTTTTGCTTCATCATTCAATCGAAAATCCATTTTTAATTTTCATCATTGTTCGTGTGTGTGTGTGTTCGATGCACCACTCTTTTATTATCCCTTCCTTTTTCTTCTCTTCTTCAATTATAATAATAATAATTATAACCATATTATTAATCACCCAAATTGATGAGTAAATATCTCATTGGAGTGAGTTATAATTTAAGAATGTTAAGTGATTGAGAGCTTTTGTTCGATGAATATTCTTTGAATTAACATTGTGTATGTTGGATTTAACATGTCATGGATTAATAACTTGTTTTGTTTTACATGTGGTTTCCATGGATTATTGGAACCATAAATACACCACCATCAATAATCTCTGATTGAGATTAGAACCTTAATTTAAGTTAAGGCTTGGATTAAATCCTTAACACTTAGTAATTCTAATCAATGTATTCTTGTGACATTGGTGTTAATTTAATGGTCTGAAAGTTATTTTTTATTATTATTTTAAATTATAACAAGAGGAACCAAAAAAATCCCTTCAAGGGGGAGAAAGTGGTGCAGGCCAAGGGCATCCCCTTGAACCACACATAAACACTCCAGGGGAAGAGAATGAAGACTATCATAAACCAAAAGATTGTCCTCCTGCCTGCCCAAACGAGCAAGCAAGTCAGCTGCAAAGTTGGATTCCCTCCAGCTATGATGAATTAACCTTCCTTGACTTGTTTCCATCTTGAACCTTATAATAATATAATTCAAGTCCCAAGGAATCCCATAACTTCCCTGTACATCCCTAACTAGGACCTCTGAATTTGATTCAACCTCTTTCACCGTCAAGCCCCTCCTCTTGCAAAACATAAAGCCAGAAAGGAGAGATCGAGCCTCTGCCCCCAAGGAGTTACCAGGACCATTAAAACGAACTAAAGGAAATGTAAACTAATCCCCAATAGTCTCATAGTAAACCTCCTCCTCTCATCACTCCCTCCATGCAAGACCCGTTGATATTCAGTTTCAACCCGTGGCTAGGAGGTTTCCATGTTACCCAAACACCAACCCTCCTTTGAAGCATGCATGGTCTCTTAAGGAAGTTACAAAGCAAAACCGAATCACTCCCCCCTTTAACCAAGGACGCAAGTTCCACAATGAGAGTTTTAAGCCTAATCAGAAGAGATAAAGGAGATCTTTTGGAGCCCAGCCTAACCTAGTTACGTGCCTCCCAAATGACCCAGCAGACATCAATCAAGATGATGGTCCTAATCGTTATTTCCATGGCCCTATTCTGTGACCCTGAGAACAAAGCTGAAACAAATTCCTGACAGGTCCAGGGTTCAATCAACTAAAAACAAACGTCTATTACAAAGTATCATCATTGAGAATTCCACCCGAGTGCTGCTATACATATTAGCAGAGCACCGGAACTTTGACCGGTCGATAGACAACAATTTGTCATGAATTTTAAATGGCGTTGTTGCCAGGGATGGTGCTTTAAGTAGTCATTAGTTTCTGGTTATTGTAAAAAAACAAAAAAAAATTTAAAAAAAAAATTGAAAAAAAAACACAAATAAAAACCCATCTTCTTATAAAAATCATAAACTGAAAAAAAAAATACAAAAAAACGTGTCTTCCTCTTTCTTCCAAAATCTCTCTGAATTCCCCGTAGCCTCCCAAAAAATCCCTCAGATTTGTTTGACCCTTAAATTGAGTGAACACTTCACCAACATATGAGGAACATAATAGATAATAAAATAATTCAAGATCCATTCCTTGTCCAAGAAATTAAATTAGATATGGCCAATCCTAGGGAACAAACACATAAAGAACTTGTTGCCCCAGATATGAATTACCAACATCTTTGTATTCAATATCCAAACATTGAAGCTGATTTTGAACTCAATTTGGGTTTGATTCATCTACTTCCTCATTTCCACAGGCTAGCCGGTGAAGATCCACATCTCCACCTTAAAGTGTTCCAAGTGGTGTGCTCTACCATGAAACCTCAAGGGGTTTCTGAGGAACAAATCAAACTTTGAGCATTCCATTTATCCCAAGATGACACTGCTAAGTCATGGCTTTAATACCTCCCTACTGGTTCCATAACCACATGGAATGACATGAAGCGACTCTTCTTAGTGAAATTCTTTCCTGCTTCTCGTACTGCTTCTATCTGAAAGGAAATAAGTGGTATCTGTTAGTTCCCAAGTGAATCACTCCATGAATACTGGGAGAGGTTCAAAAAGCTTGTTGCAACCTACCCACACCACCAAATCCCTGACCAAATCTTGATCTAATACTTCTATGAGGGTTTATTGGATATGGAGAGAACTCTCATTGGTGCCGCAAGTGGTGGTGCTCTTGTTGATAAAACTCCTGCAGGTGCAGGAGATCTTATAAGCAACATGGCTGCAAACACACAAAAAATCCACACTCGAACACATGCTCAAGTAAAAAAAGCCCAAGATAATCAATCCATAGAGCCGAACAAGATGACTGAGTGGATGAGTTAACTTACAGGTCTTGTGTGGCAACTAGTTGTGGAATCCAAATCCCCAACCTCAACTTCTCCACAATCAACGTTTCATGGACCTGTCAAAAACTGTGGAATTTGTAACTCTCCATCTTATGCAACTGACACATGTCCACAACTTCGAGAGGATCAATCCAATTCATCTAGACCAATGGAGCTTAATGCACCATATGCTCAGCGGAACACCAATCCTCAACTATCAAGTTAGTTTGTTAGAAACTTCAACCAACCTCACTTTGAGCCCTTCTCTTCTTCCTATAACCAAGGCCATTGGTATGGTAATCCCATATCTCATCCCCCTCAATTCCATCCTCAAAACCCAAACAAGTTTCAATATGGTCAAGTTGTTAGTAACTTCCAAAAACCTTATCCTTTTATTCGTCATCCTCAAAGGAACAATCCTCCTCATGGATTCCATTATCCTAGTGAGCCGTCCTAATTCCAAAACCAATACAAATTCTTTCCCAAGGACCAAAATCTAGGTAATCCAAAACCTGGACAAGCCTCTTCTTCCAAGAAACCATGGGAAAGTCCAGTGGAAGATCTTTCCTCATTCACCCATTCCAGCCTCAAGAACATTGAAACCCAAATTGGTCAACTTTCATCCCACCTTAGTCAGTAGAAACCATCCAATTCTTCTCAACTTCTAGCTCAACCATTACCCAACCCCAAGGGTAATGTAAGTAAAATTTCACTTAGATCAGGAAAGAAAATTTTTATACCTCAAGATAAGTCATATAAACCCCCTTTAAATGTTGACCTAGAAAATGAAAAGAAAAAGAAACTTGAAAAGGAACCCGAATTCATTCCCTCACCTACATCTATTCCACTTAGGAATCCAAATCCTTTTCCTCAATCTGTTTCTAAGTCAAAGAAGTCCTTTGAACCTGATCCTGAAATTCTCAACATGTTTAGACAAGTTAATGTCAACATTTCCCTCTTAGATGCCATAAAACAAATTCCTAAGTATGCCATGTTTCTCAAGGAGTTTTGTACCCACAAGAGGCAACTTATGAACTTTAAAAAATTTCAATCAATGATTCCATACCCATTAAGTGCAAATATCCAGGGACCTTTACGGTTCCATGCCAAATTGGAAGTTACAACTTTGATGATACACTCATAGACCTAGGATACTCAATTAATGTCATGACCAAATCCATCTTCTCCAACCTTGGTCTAGGCCCCTTACATCCAACGGGTGTTGTCATTCAATTATCCAATCAAAGCACAACCAGTCCTGGGGGAATAATTGAGTATTTCCTTGTTCGAGTAAATGATCTTATCTTCCCTACTTATTTCTATGTCCTTGACATAGAAGGTGAGACGAACTCTTCTCGATCTCCCCTAATTCTAGGAATACCATTCCTCATGACTGCAAGAACCAATATTGATGTCCATTCAGGCATCTTATCCATGGAATTTGGTGACCAACTGATCAAGTTCAACATTTTCCAAGCCATGTGATACCCATCTAAGGATCACTCTGTATTCTCAATCCATGCTTTTGAGGACACTTATAAGAGTAAATTGAACCCCAATCCACCATGTTCTTCATGTTATAATGACAAAGGATCTTCTGAAATCTGCACCATGATTAAAAAAATCATAAATGGTGATGTTGATGTGGACCTCTCATTCATAGACTCCATCAATCTAGAGGAACTTGAAAACTCTCTTGAATCCCACATCAACTCTGATCTCTACTGCTCCACCTTGGACAATATTAAGAAGAATTAATCAGAAGCAACTGAAGTACCATATTCCATTCCTGAGTTGTCTAACCCAAAAATGAAAGACGAGACAGATCTAAAACCTCTTACTGAACACCTGAAATATGCATTCCTTTTTTGTGATCACTCATATTCTATCATTATCTCTTTTTCACTTACTGAAACTGAGAGTCCAAAATTGTTCAAGTGTTAGAGGAAAAAAAGGACATAGGTTGGACCCTATATGACATACCAGGATTCAACCCTTCCCTTTTCATGCATCACATCCATCTTGAGGAGTCATCTAAACCAATTACAAAACCACAAAGAAGACACAATCCACTCATACTTGATGTAGTTAGGGAAGAGATCACCAAGCTTCTTCAAGCTGGTATTATCTACCCAATTTCTGATAGTGAATGGGTTAGTCCAATTCAATTTGTACCTAAGAAGGGTTGGATAATGGTTGTCACAAATGAACATGGACAGGTAGTCACAACTCGAGTGAGGAACAAATGGCTTGTGTGCATTGATTATAGGAAATTGAATGTTGAAACAAGAAAAGATCAATACCCTATTCCATTCCTTGATCAAATGCTGGAACGATTAGCTAGAAAGTCACACTATTTCTTTCTTGATGGATACATCGGCTACATCCAAATCCCAATAGCACCTCAGGACAAATAAAAGACTACTTTCACATACCCCTTTGGAACGTATGCATATAGAATAATGCCTTTTGGACTTTGCAATGCTTCTGCAACATTCCAGAGGTGTATGATGAGTATCTTTTCCAAATTCATTGAACACTGCATGGAAGTATTCATGGATGAATTCACCATTTATGGTGATTCATTTGAATATTGTATGAATTCACCCTCTCTAGTCCTCCAAAAGTGTGTCAAGTGCGACCTTGTGTTAAATTTTGAAAAATTTCACTTCATGGTTGAAAATAGGATTGTTCTAGGGAACATAGTTTCAAAATATGGTATTGAAGTTGATTCTTCCAAAATTGAAGTGATCCAATCACTTCTTCAACCCAAATCTGTTTGAGACATCCGTTCATTTCTTGGTCATGCCGATTTCTATCAGAGATTCATCCATAACATCAGTAAAATTTCCCTCCCACTCACTCAGTGGCTCCAAAATGATTTCACTTTACATTTAAATGAGGTTTGCAAGAGAGCCTTCATTGAACTCAAAATTTCTCTTACATCTGCCCCGATAATCCAAACCCTAGATTAGTCCTTACCCTTTGATTTTATGTGTGATTCTTCTGATAGAGCTATTGGGGTTATTCTTGGTCAACGAAGATAAAATATTCATCATGTCATCTATTATGCCTCAAAAACATTGTATGAAACTCAATCCCACTACACTGTCACTGAAAAGGAACTTTTAGAAGTGGATATTTCCTTAAATTATTTCTATCCCTATCTCTTAGGTTCCAAAATCATCATCTTTGTAGACCATTCTGCTATAAAGTTCTTACTCAAGAAAAGGGATTACAAACCGAGGATAAAAATATGGATCCTAATTCTCCAAGAGTTTGACCTTGAAATGGAAGATAGAACAGGAAAAGAAAACCCTATGGCTGATCACTTGAGTAGAATTTCTAATTCTTCTCATTATAAAATCATCAATCCAAAATTCCCCACTGATCACCTTTTATCTCTCACAACAAAAATACCACGGTATTCCCTAATTGTAAATTTCTTGGTTTCTGGTGTTTTTCTGGAAATTTTTTCAAAAGAAAAAAAAATGAAGTTGAAAATTGATTCAAAATAATATTTTTTGGGAAGAAAATAAACATTGGAAAATTGGGGCTAACATGGTAATAAGGAGATGTGTTGATGAAAATGAACATTATTGCATATTAAAATTATGTCACTCATTTCCCAAAGGTGGCCACTTTGGACAACAAAGGACCTCCCGAAGGGTCCTAGACACTGGATTTTTCTAGCCTTCACTCTTTAAGGACTCACATGAGTTCTGTCAATCATGCCCCACTTGCCAAAAGTTTCGCACAATTTCAAAGAGAAATGAAATTCCCTAAAAACCTTTAATTTTATGTGAGATCTTTGATGTTTGTGGTATCAATTTCACAGGACCATTTCCCCCTTCCAATGGATTCTCATACGTCCTTCTTACAGTTGATTATGTTTCTAGGTGGGTTAAGGATAAACCCACTAGAAATAATGATTCACATACTGTTAGAGAGTTCCTAAAGACACACATCTTCCACCGATTTGGCACACCATGTGCCTTGATAAGTGACTTAGGAACCCATTTTTGTAATAGAACCATGGAATCTCTTTTGAAAAATAATGGGGTTGTACATAAAACATCAACTGCATATCACCCCCAAAAAAATGGAATGGCTGAACTTTCTAATAGAGAAGTGAAAAGTGTTCTTGAGAGAATTCTAAAACCCACCAGAAAAGACTGGCCTGAAAGACTTGTTGAAACACTTTGGGCTTATCGAACTTCCTATAAAACACCCATTGGGATGTCTCCTTTTAGTCTAGTTTTTGGTAAAGAATGTCATTTTCCAGTTGAAATCCAACATAATTCATTTTAGGAAATAACAACATCTAATTTTTATCTTGAAAAATCTAGGGAAGAAAGATTGTTGCAATTGGATGAACTGGAGGAGCTTCGACTTGATTCTTATGAGAATTCTGATCTCTACAAAGAAATATCCAAGTCACTCCATGATTAACACATCCTGATAAAGGTATTTCATGAAGGTGAAAAGGTAATGCTCTTCAATTCTAGATTTCATCTTCACCCAAGTAAGATTAATTATCGTTGGTAAGGTCCCTTTGTTATTACTAATGTTTACCCATTTGGTGTAGTGCAAGTCCAAGACCCTTCTTCCAAAAGGACATTCACGGTTAATGGACATCGATTAAAGAGTCACCATGAGAGGACACATATTCCGGGATCAACATCGACTTCCACTGGATCCCCAACTTCTGCAGTCAACCCACCACTAGATGGAGATGGTGACCTGCCAAATCCAAACCAGGGGGCACCTCTTTCCATTTAAATCTCTCTATCTCTTCTTCTCTCTCACTCTTTCTTCTTTTTCCTATCTATTTCATTTTTTTACCAATTTATTCATCAAACCCTTTCATTTTCTCTTTCTCATTTTTGTGGGTGTGTATTATAAAAAACAATAAAAAAATAAAAAAAAATGTAAAAAAAACCTAGAGTCATAATTACTCACCTTCAATTTTAACATTTTTTCCAACCATTTTTGGGAGTCAAAAGACATGGTTTAATATCAAAAATTTTGTATTTTCATCATATATTTGGATAAAGAATCTTGTGTCAAGAATAATAAATTTTTAATGCTCAGTTATTGATTTGGAAAATGCTTTTCCCAAACCATGACGAATAACATTTTCTTTCATGCCAAGGCCATATATGGCCATCTTTTCAAAATGTTTGTTTTCACCCCCATTTGTGAGTCTAGAGTTTATGGACCTTCGAGCTTAATTTACTACTTTAGTGTGCATTAATATGATAGAGGAATTTTATGAACCACATCAGAATCACAATAGCCAAATAGCCTCCCATTTCCCTTAAATTAATCCTCCTTTTGAAAGCCCATTCAAGAAAATGAAAACCTTTTCTTTTATAGCCACATTACCAGCCCAATACCTTTTCCCACCCAATATCAACATGGATTTTCATTGCATAATTTTTTTAAATTTAAGTGTTGTGGGGATGGATTTCATTATGGGTACCCTTTGTTGATTTCACAATGTTATTATATGATTGAGGGAAAGCATCCATTTCTGTGTGGGGGAGAGTTTGTCATTAAGTGTGTTTTGGGGAATGTAATGTACTTTCATTTATGTAATTTTGTAAATGTTATTGAAAAGTGTTCAAAAAAATAAAAATAAAAAGGTTTTTTCTTGGGTAGTTCAAAAATCACTCTTCCTCAACCTTTGATCTTGTTATAAGTATTATAATTAGTGTTTTGTGGAGATCAATCATGGGTTGGGATATGAGTGTGAGATCTTTTCCAAGTTCAACATTCAGAAAACGAAAAAAAATAAAAAAAACTTGCATTATATTCTTATGTCATTAAGAGAGGTTTTGTGGTTTTTAAATATTTCATCTTTTCATCCCCTTAAAATTTTCATCCTCTATTGTGTCTTTCTTCACACAATTATTCCCTTGTAAATATGTCTTTTCATTCCCTTTCATGTTTTATTTCAAAAAAAATGTGCATTTCTTTTTCTATGTTGGTGTTTTACCCCTCTTATTATCTCTCTTGGACATTATATTCCTACCATCCCATAGACATAGAAAAACCCCTTAAAAATACCTCTTGATTTTTGATCACTTTGGATAGTGAATGGAAGCTGAGAGTTCTTTCAAACTCTAAGATTTTCACTTTTGGTTGGTGAAAGAGTGAACCTCCACAAAAGAATTTTATCATCTTGAGAGGTGTGAGTTTTGAGTGACCGCATTTTCCATTTCTAGATTTGAGCATGAAAAAAAATGAATTAGTTTTGGAACATTTTTTCTGTAACAACTTATGGTGGAATTCAAAATGGATGAGTGAAATAGTCTAAACCTCCCCTGATTGGAGAAATAAAATTTTTACTATTTGTTGGTGAGTGAAAATGATTTTGTTATGTTTTTATATTTTTTGCACATGAGGACATTCTCAAGAATAAGTGTGGGGTATTTGATGTTATTAATATTTTCATGAATTATTATATACTCCCTTTACTTGTTTTATATAAAATGTGAATAATTTGTGTGAAATATTAATGTTTTAATACTAAGTATAATTTTTGAGCATTTTTAGAAGTAGTCCAATTGAGTCAGTTTACTATTTTATTTATAACTCTCCCCCTACTAATCCAAATTGTGTGGTTATTGTTTTTTAGAATTCATAATTAAATATAAAACATTTAATTATAAAGGATCATGGGCTAATTCTTCCATTTTAATGCTCATATGGATAACACAAGAGGGCCTATAGAGTCTTTGAAGAAACTGGACTAGCCATGAATATTGAATTACTGGGCTCAATCTAGACATTTAAATTCTTTAATTATACTAAAATGTTTTGGGGAAAAATGTAAGTAGTCATGTATAAAAATTTTAGGGCCCAAATCTAAGAACAAGGGTCCCAAATGAAGCTTTGAAGTCCAGCCCACCATTCTGGCCGAGAATTAAAATCCAGACACTATTCATGACATATCTCATGATGTAATCCTCAAATAGAGCTGAAATTTTCCAGTGTAAAATATGATATATAGGCAGCCGAATTTGTTGAATAAATCATTCGTTTTGAATGCATCTTCCTATTCAAAACCCCTTTCATATTTTGGACTTCAAAAAGACAGGATTGAAATGGAAAAATTAAAATTGTTTAATAATCTGGCCATAACTTTGGCTACATAGGTCCAAATTCATCCCAATTTTGAGAGTAGTCGTACAAAATTATTATATACAACTTTGAAGAAGGAGGTATCTCTATATTCTATATTCTGAATGTCCAAAGAGTCGATCCAAGTAGAGGGACAGATTAGGAATGAAAACATTCCACTTCCTTGGGCTATAAATACATCCCACTCCACTCCTTCAAAGGGTTTGGCATTTCAGAAGAGAGGAGAACATATTGGAATCAAAGAGACCTTCCCAAAGGATTTTTATGACCTTCCATACTCATGTTTTTACTTGAGATACCCTTCCTCCTCTCTTTGTTTCCTTTCACTTTTGTGTTGTTCTTTATTTATAATATTGTAAGTTTGTGTTTTGTAATTCTGTTTTAATGCAAGTTTCTTCTTAAATATCTCTTATTCTCATCAAAATTCTGTATATTAATATTAATTTTCTTAAAATATTTTAAATACAGTTGAATCCCCTTCCCTTCTTTTTCTTCCTCATTCAATCGAAAATCCATTTTTAATTATCATCATTGTTCGTGTGTGTGTGTTCAACGCACCACTCTTTTATTATCCCTTAGTTTTTCTTCTCTTCTTAAATAATAATCATAATAATTATAACCAGATTATTAAACACCCAAATTGATGAGTAAATATCTCATTGGGGTGAGTTATAATTTAGGTATATTAAGTGATTGAGAGCTTTTTCTCTATGAATATTCTTTGAATTAACATTGTGTTTATTGGACTTAACATGTCATGGATTAATGACTTGTTTTGTTTAACATGTGGTCTCCATGGATTATTGGAACCATAAATACACCAGCATCAATAAGATATAATTGAGATTAGAACCTTAAGTTAAGTTAATGCTTGGAATAAATCATTAACACTTAGTAATTCTAATCAACATCATCTTGTGACATGGGTGTTAATTTAATGCAATATAAAGAAAAGCTCAAGGAAATCACAAGCTTAACTACCTAATGATGAACTCACCCCAATATTTATCAATTTTTTAAATCAAACATCATCCATAAATTATTTCATAAGCTCTGTAAACAACCCCCCCACCACCAATAAGAATACAATAAACTAAAAACCGACGACTATTACAAAGTATCATCACCGAGGATTCGACCTGAGTGCTTCTATACACATTAGTAGAGCACCAGAAATTTGACCGGTCGATAGGCGATAATCATCTGTGTGTTTCAGTAGGAAAGATCCATGAATCTTGTGAGTACTTTTCCACCATCTGTCTACCCTACTACAAATGTAGGATCTCCTATATATGCACATATCATAACATCACTAGAAATAAATCCTCCCTAAATAGATGCTAAGAGTCTATCCAAGATAGGGTCGCCTCTTCATGCGTCTAGATCATCAAGATCTACCATATACCTATAAAGCCCTATAGGAGACTCCCGACTAGGACCACAATCTGGTCAAGATGTGTCCTCACTAGGTGGAAAATTTACATCACTGCCTCCAAACAGTCCTTAGCTACCAGAGGATCCATCTCACCTTGGATCCTGGGAGGTTTCTATCTCTGGAATTCAGGAAACGCACTGAGCCTTCATGAATCATCTATAGGTAATGCTGGTAAAAACTACTACTTTCTAGGTGGTCACATCACTGGTACACAACCATGAGGTTTTATGTATGGAAACAACCCTAGCACTAATGCCTCATCACTCAGATGACCAGCCTCATGGTCACACCCTAGAATCCGGGCTAGAAAAATGTGTGGAAGAATCTTGAAATAGAACAAGATGTACCAAAATCAATAGAGTATACCTGGTGAGCTGACTTTAAATAAATTAAGACATGAGAACACACTCAATTCCTATATGGTGCATGAACCATTAATTTTTCATGCAACTTTGTTTTCATGTTCCAAGTCAGAAAGAAAAAATCAAGGTCCTGGTGTATGGATATGTCGACCACCACAGGAATACTAGGTACCTTTTCCTATAATCCAAACTCGAAAAACATAAAACTGTTTCCCTAAAACAAAATTAAAATTGACCACCCTCTGATAACACTCTGTTATGACCTATCCCCCAAGGCCCATGCTGTAACTACCCAAATCCCGCCTCTCATAGGCCAGGGGTTGGTGACTAGTGTCAAGTATAAATTACCCACAAAGGGGAGGCATTTTCCTATAAACCTGCACACACGCACCCATCCCCAATAGTAAGTACTAAAACTAAACACACTTATGAAATAGCAATGCAACCCAATAAGGAAACCACTGAGTGTAAGAGAAGAAACTGAAATGTAATTGGGCCAGAATACTAGCCCAATAGAAGTAGAAAAGTATAAGATATTGGGTCTCATATGAAAAACACCTACATGAATTATAGGTATAGTAAGGTGTCTTCAGGTCACTGAAGTATACCACATCTTTCAGGTCACCCTAAAGCACCACTATCTCTGGCCTAACAATGATTCTGTTAAAGCTACAGATCATCTTCACAAGACATGATGCATTAAGGCAATGCTCGTGGAGGGGTGAGTAAAACAATACCCAGTAAGAACCCCAAACCAGAAAGGAACACCGTAAATAAAGATACAAGGCAGACTACCAAATAAGTACATGATGTGTATCCTCTAAGAAGTACAATCAAGAGAGTAACTAGAGTGATCTCACACCAGGATACATATACTAAGAAATTCCAAGCATCTCCAAATCCAAGGATAAAAACATCGGGTCTTCATAAGAGACACACTCCATATAGGTGTGTGTGACACCCTCCATGTAGGGGTAGAAGATACACTCTGTGTAGGCCTAGGAGACACACTACATAGTATACACACTCTGTATTAGTGTAGGATTAACACTCCAGAGGATTTACACTCTATATGGGCATAAGAGACACACTTTAGAGGATACACACTTTGTATGGCAATAAGAGACACACCCTATAGGAGATACACTCCATATGGGTCATAAGAGACACACGTCGTAGAAGAGACACTCCATATCAGTCACAGCTAGTCATAGGATTCCATCCTTAGCATGCTCGCTTTGGGAGAACCTACTCCTTGATCCAAAAGGCCACATCCTAACCTCCATGAAAACTCGCATAGAGTATATCAAAATAACTACGTCGTTGAAAGGGTCCTAACAATGAAAATGACTCGTCAAATAGATACATAGTTTCAGACTTATAGGAATTTTAGTAAAAAGGGGTCAGTGGGTCTGGGTCTAGTTCGACCCGTCTAGACCGACCTGACCCGACTGAACCTAGGTCTGCCTGACCCAACCTACTGGGTCTGACCCCAACCCAACAGGTCCATCCTATAGCCATCCCTGCCCATTACCGGTTAAGTCCTCCTAAGCGGGTCAGTTCATTCGATCAAACGTGGTGGTTGTTGCATCTGCTCCAGCTCCACGTAGCCCATTGGCTGCCTGTCCCCAAGTCTATATGGCCAGACTGTGTTTCACTTGGCTGGTCCGCTTGAACAGCTCACACCCACAACTCTGTTGTCAGTCATCCATCTAACACGGCCAGGGGAGGTACGTTCTCCTAGCTCTGTAGCTTGTCACCACCTCCCACGGTTACACTGCCATGGGCCCCTCTATGATTGGTCGTTGATTCGACATTCATCTACTATCAGGTGGTCTCACTGTCGCACGCCACCACTGCTGGAGGCTCTTCTTTTGTGGGTCGTTGTCGCAATCCGGTGCTCTATTTTTCGAAACGAAATCACACCAACAATCCTTGGGTCGCTCTCTTCATCATCATGGGATCAAAATCATCTTATCACCACTCTAGGAGTATGTTCATGTTCAAAACATCCTTAAAAATTCTAATGAAACCATGAGAATTGGTCAGTGAAGTACACATGAACGAGGAAGAGAAAGAGCACAATAACAACCTTAAAACAGACTTCGGCCTTGTTTGGGTTGGCCTTGGTCCATTCATGTCAGCGGGGTTATGAAGAAGAAACAATTATCAGTCTATTACCATTAATCCCAATATATATCTATCCTACAAGAATGATCAGATCATGGATCAACCTGTTCATGGGTTGGTCCATGTTCGTCATTGGAATCTTGAACCAAGAAAGGAATCAAGAAGAAAAATAAAACCATACTTGAAAAGAGGAAAATTTGGTGGCGAGAATTCATCCATAATGGTGATCCATCCCCGGAATTCATCAATCCATAATTCATTAGTGTTCAATACAAGCTACTATCTCTAAAATGGAATCCCGGACGAGAGAGCTTCCTCAAATTCTTGAAAAATTCTACAGCGTTATGAATTCTAACACTGGTCCCTATCCCTAATTAATGGAGGTAACACGCTAATGTGTTTCATCATTTTAAACGTGTTTTAGCATCACCATAATGATGTGTTACAGCATCACTGAGTCACCACTTCATAGTGCCACTGAGTTTCTATGTAACATTGAAGAAATAAATTAAAATAGATTTTTAAGTATATTTTAGTTTTCTCTTAAAACATCCATAAATTAACTTTGGCAGCTAACCTGCACCAGCCAATGTTAGGTCTCACCTAGGGTAATCTCTTTGTTCTGAGCTCTATGGTAGCATCATATTTATGATCCAGGAACCCATTTAGAAGTTAATAATACTGAATATGAAAGCTATTTTAAATAAACTTAAAAATAGTTATAACTTTTTCTCAGGGAACCCAGGGCCTTGGAATCACGTTCTGTCATAGCACCTGGCCTTGAAATAATACCATTTAACTTTTGATAAATTTACATGGAAAATCTAGGACATTTTTGGGGATATTATTTTAAGGTCATATTTATTGGATCATGAAAACTCATGTTTGGATTAGCTACATCAATATACACCTTAGAAGAATGCATAATACCATGTGAGCAATTATCAGTGTGGGAAATCATGAAAAATATAGGGGTCTAGGAGATTTGTGTGAGTGCTCATTGAGGATGATACAGATGAAGAAATCCCACCAAGATATAAATATATGAGAAAGAGGGTAAGTTGAGACTTACAAGGCATGGAAGAAGTAACAACTTACAAGTAAGGGATGTTTGATGAACATGTTCAAAACACATGGACCATAACTGTACCAGTCAAATAAAGGGTGAGAAAATACAGGATCTACTACTGACCAAGTTGGAAACAAAGGATCTATCACTTGTTTCCCAGGATCAATCAGGTAATTAGCCCTAGAAAAAAGGTGATCCAAAGTTTAATGAGACCATTGTCATTAGGGGGTCCTTCCAAATGTGAAATATAATGAAAATCTGAACTCAAAATACCCAAAGTATGGAAGGGGAACATCAGAGAGTGGGATTCAGACCCAGGTGTGAAAATAGTTAAAGGTCATGTCGTATGGACCATGGAATACTGTTTAATTTCATGTTTCAAGGAATATAGTGACTGGTCTAAGGTCTTAATTCCAGGACCATCACCGAGGAAAAAGGGATGAAAATTTTAATGATCCTATGGTTGAGCCCAAAGAAAAAAAATTTGGGCATCTCTATGTATCCTATGAGGATGGGAATCAAGTCGCACATTATTCTTAAACACAATTTAGTATGAGACAAACATTTTAGGGGAAATATTCTCTTGCGAGGAAGATGAAGCATCCCATAATTACAATGGAACATCCTGAACACAATCCGGCTAAGAGCGCAGTTTGACATCATGTGTTGAAGATATTAACTATTAGTTTTCAATCATAGATCTTGGACCGCAAATGAGTCCATGGGGCTGAATGTCTAAATGAGCATGTAGTTGAGCCCCAAGATAATGAGTTTGGGTGTCACTACATATCCCATAAGGATGGGAATAAATCCGTATGTAGTTCTTTAATGATTTCATAGTGATTGAAAAGTTCCAAAGGTGATATCCTTTTAAGAAAGTACCCCACGATGAGGCTACACTATTTAAATTCATTCAAGCTTGGACTATATGGGATAAAAATAGTTTAAAGTCATAATTTATAGACTTTCATCATACATTTTAAGGTCATGTGGAATGGACCATAGGATCTTATTTTAAGGTTGTAGACTTTTTGTTAAGGATAAAAAAGGAGCTTCAAGTGGATAGGTTTGGCATTGTGGTATGGATAACCTTGTGTGAATGATGACCTAGGAGGCCCCAACACCATGGCGCACAATTCAATGATAATCCTACTCATATTTTAGATTCATAATTCTTAGACTCAGGTGCCCAGTTTAATTCCATGTTCCTAGGATGAGTCAATGCAGTTTAATTTCTTGAGGTAAGAACGTAAGGAGAAAAATAATTTTTAGAGAAATATGTATTATATGGTAGCTATAACCCAACATCAAGGAGGACCCAAGGGGTCCATGCCATTCAACACAATTATAGGGAAAACCCTTACACAGTTTAGAGTCATGATGTATGGAATTGGATGCTCAATTATACATCTTGTGCTTAGGATGTAAAATATTATGAAGTTTATTGTCATGAAACTAAGATGATGAAACATAGTTTAATGACATGCTTTAGGGATATGTCTATGTAGTTTAACATCATATGGTAACTTTAAAAGGGAAGAAGAGTTTTCCTAGGGGGTTTTTTGTGGTAATGAAAAATAACCTAATACGAATGAGGTCCGTAGAGGCCCACAACACATCTTACTGAGAGGAAACTGAGGCCAATGGGACAAAAGGTTTCATTTCGTGGTTGGGATCAAAGGAAAAATGTCCGAGAACTCTTTTTTATCCCATTAGTATGGGAATAAATCTATACATAGTTCTTAACAGGTCAATGAAGTGGTTAATCTTATATATGTGGATAAAAAACCTACCAAAATTCATAAGTAGACATGATCCATGCTGGGTGTGGAAAATGATAAGTGTTTTTAAACTTTTCCTATCACATATAGAACCCTAAAAAAGGTTGAGGAAATGAAAGGTCAAGAATGTACCATCTAACATTGTCACTTCCACTCAATGTGAAAAGATGCCGGAAGGGGAAACAATATGGGCATTGGATTTCCACCAGAACATAAGGAGATGGAAAATGTGAATCCCATCACCCAATATCTAGAACAAAATGGCGTTGGAATGAAAATTTAGGATAAAAAGTGACCTTGTTAAAAACATAACATCCATATTTGGTTACTGGGGATGGGGATAGATAAATGAGGGTTGACCACTGACCGGGTTTGACAATACATGATGAGTCTCAAAATGTAATCTGAAATATTCCGGGCATTAGACATGGATGGTAGGTGATCTAGGTGGTTAGAAAACTTTCCATTATGGGGTCACTTTAGATGTGTAAGAGGTTGTTGATCCAGATAAAGGGACATGTGAATCATGGAGATGGAATGATAGAATGTACATGAAGAATCCAACACTCTAAGTTCTATGCCACAATGCTCAAGAGCATGTTAATGGGGCATATTAGGTTAAGGTATTCAAAACCATTTTCAAGGAGAGAGTCCATGCGGTATCTCTTCGATGGGAAATGATAGTGGAACAGTTTCAAATAAATAGGATAAAAATATAAGTAATAATTTTAATTTACCTATGGATGGACCCGAACTCAAAATGTCATTGTGTTGCTACGTATCCCATTACAATGGAAATCAAGCCATACGTAGTTCATAAATTCCATGCAGTTTAACATCATATCATAAGGATGCTAGTTTCCATGCCTTTTATCATCATTAGTCTAGGAAGATGAGTGTAATTTAGTTATCCCCATGCTACTAGGACATTAAAGGGGGGTACCTTCAATGGAATATATATGACATGGCTTATATATCCCAACATGAATGAGGACCAAGGAAGTACACATTGCGGCATATGTTCCTAGGGAAGTCTTATGGCTGGGCCAAATGACAAAGTGCATGGGCGGTGCTATGTATCCCATAAGGATGGTAATAAAGCCATATGTAATTATGAAATATCATGTAGTTTAACAGCATATGGTAAGGGAAAATAGTGAACTGACATGAAGAAGAAAAAACATTACAGATGGACACAAGGACAAAGTGTCTAGGAATCATTATTTATTCTATAAAGATGGTAATAAAACCACATATAGTTCATGAAATGGAATTATCCCTATGTATGTTGGAACCATACACATAGAGGGGTTGTATATATTTATTTTTTAATTTTCTTATTGTGGGATTTTTTGAGTGGCTAGACAAAGATGTAAACCCAATATGTCACTAAATATCATTTATTGATGGGAATCAATACATTCATTGTTATTGAAATATTCCATGGTGAGTCACCAGTGCCGAAGGTTATGTACTCTTAGGTGAAAACACCATGATGATGTGTAATTTTTCATCATGAAGCCAGGATGATGATGTTCTAGTTTAAGGTCGTATGATAGGAATAGTCAGTTCATTTTAACATCATGAGGTAATGATGGGGGTGTGACACAATTTATCTTCATGTGACTTGGATGATGCAGCAAAGATTAACCTCATGTTTCAGGGACATATGAAGACAGTTTAAGGTCATGTTTCCAGGACCATAATCTCTTAGTTTAAGGTCATATAGTTTAGACCATAATGTTATAGAGTTTAATGGCATGTAACCAAGATTATGGTGTTTGGACTTTTTACATCCTCTTTCTCAGATGGAAATATATTACGGGATGTACTTATTGAGGAACATCGCATTCGTTGGAGGAGGGAAGTGCTCCACATCCATGGTAACCAATTAATATGCACCATTTTGGTAAACCATATGAATGATGTATGTTCATTCCCATTTGGTATCTAACTCCAGTGACTTCCTACAGGGTATCATTGGTGTGAATAGTGAAAGTAATTTTTATCCTAGAAAGAAGGCCAAAGATCATCATTCTTGTCAAAATATATGGTTATATTATTATGGTGCCTCTCTAGATTGTGCAAGGCCTGAAGCCGATTTTTTTCAAGGGCTTCTAGTTCACAAGACAGACCTCGACTATCTTTAATAATGTCTATGGATCGAAGACAGCTATGTGAAGTTATGTAAAAAAGAAACTCAATGGGTAAGACTACCTCTATTCTATACACTAGTGAGTATAGAGTCACCTGGGTGGAATTTTGTGTTGTCTTTTGATAGGCCCGATGACTGTTGGAGAGCCTATCTAGCCAACATTTCTTGTTCTGACCAACCATATTCTACAAAATGTTGGATAGGGTCTTTTTTATTCCTTGATCCACCCATTTTCTTATGCCTGTAAGTTGGAATTAAGGTTGGACCAGATGATGTACTTAGTTTACAATTTCTTTAAATACCTAGAAATTGGTTCCACTATCAGTGAGGACAACATGAGGGACTCTAAATCAATCGATGATGTTGGATCTCACCAACTAAATAATGGAATGAGCCTTGACTTCATTGGGTAGAATAGATTCTTCTCAATTGTAAAAGAAATCCATCGCGGTCAGAATTAACCTACACTAGAGAGCTCTCACTTGGGGATATAGTCCCATGACATCGAGTCCCTAGACCAAAAAAGTCCAAGAGTATAGTGTAATATAAAGGGGGTCTGGTAGCTTATTCACCAATTTCATATGAATATAACATGCATGACACATCTTGGAGAACATAATAAAGTCATGGGCCATGGTGGGATGGAAGTAGCCTAGCCTTTAGATCTGGTGATAGAGCGTCAAACCTGCCTAATGAGATACACAAGAACTGACATGAACATCCTTAATAACCTAGATAATGTCATATATTTGATTGCAGTAGAGGATAATCCCATCAAACCACATTTTTATAGTGTCTTCTCAAGGCTATGAACACACTGGAGGGTGAACTGTAATACACAACAATAGGTTTTCTCACACTGGCTCTGTATTGCGGGATATATTGATATTATAGATTCTAAAATATGGGAGTCATCCAATCGAGGTTTTCTTCAGCAACATGCTGATCTAGAGTTTCTGATGTGGAGGCACTAGTAGTAAGATAGATTACTAACTAGTTTTCATCATTATCTGGATTAATAGGAGCGATGATGCTTCGATAAGCCACATGGATGATCGGATCGTGATGATCATGATCTATAAGAGATGTGGATAGACTATCAAAGGCATTGGATTGAAGATTCTGGGACCATGGAACATGAGTGACATTGGGATAAGAAAAGAATAGGGCCATCAGTTGGAAAGTCCACTCTAGTCGGGGCTTGAGTTCTGGATTCCTAGGAAAATATTCATGGTTGATCTGTTTGATGACTAGCTCAGAGTCTCCTTTCACATGTTGGTGGGGAACACTAATCTTGAGGAATAGATCAAGACCATCAAAGAGAGCCTAATAATCAACTTTATTATTGGTGTAGAATTCTGATAGAAAGAACAAATACGAAAAGATAACCTATGTGGGTGTGATGAAGATAATTCCAATGACTACTTTGTTATGCCCGGTATCATTAAAAAATATATCAGTCTGGCTTCGGTAGGCACCATTAAAGTGCATATTCCACCATGGAGTATCCTGATACACTAAAAATATGTCCTCATATAGAATATTAATATCTAGTTATTGCCTTATAGGGGCTAGATGGGTGGCTAGAAAGTTTAACAAATCGTGGACTATAACGGCCTTATAAGGGATGATGCTGGTGTCAAATTTCTGAAGGATCACCTCCCTATGAGATATATGGCCTATCACTCTAGGAAAATGACCATTTAGCATCAGGTTTTTTTTGAAATGGCGGCGATTTAAGCTGCCTACATATAACTCTACAGTGGTTTCTAAAAACCACCACTAAAGTGTGTGTTGGGATACAACATGCAGCAATTTCCTTGATTAAGTGGCAGTTTATGGAATCTGTTATTGTGGGTGCATTCTGTGGTGGTTTTTCCCGACGACACTGATATTTTTTTAGCGGCGGTTATAACCACCGCTAAAAAATATCAGTCTGGCTAGTAAAAAACCCCACTCAATCCATAAAAACTGCTACTGAATAATAATGTAATATGAAACTATGGAGTGGCGGTTAAAACTGCCACTAAATTATTGTCCGTAGCAGTGGTTCTAACTGCCACAGATAGAAAAGTACCTTAATTGTAGTGGCGGTTAAAACCACCACTAAAGACAGATTTACAAAAAAAATGTAGCTTATATTGCGGGTCCATTACCAATTCCCTAAAAAACATTCCAGTTGATATAAAATATAACACATCATAACCACAACACATCGCAACCACCCTGCATCACAGCCACCCCACATCGCCACCACCACACATCATAACCACTACACATCACAACCACCACACATAATTTAGTTTCAATAAGGGTTTTTATCATAATTACTAAATTATTATGAAGGGTATTCATAGAGAAATACAATATTGCATGTGAATGAAATTTAATAGTTCAATATATATTCTTAGTCATTTTCATATGTGGTGAGGTTATAGAAACATACATAGAAAGTTTTATAAAAACCAAAACAACACATTATCTCAAAATAAGTCATAATTGGAAAACCAAGTAAGTGTGGCCAAATAAGAATAAATAACAAGAATAAGTAAAAATAATATGATTTATCCCTTCCCATTAAAATTAAATTAAGCTTGTTCATTATCTTTATTAAGATGATATGTACCATTTAACTGAAGAAATACAAAATCATGATATTTCCAAATCATAGAACATGGACTGGTCTAAGCCAGAGTGGTTCTTCTATTCTCTCCCATGTATAGAATCCATGACCTAGTTCACATTTCATAACCATTTTACCCTCACTCTGCCCAAGGCTACAATGTGGGGAGATTGGGTTTCCTATTTTGGATAGGTTGTCCTCCGATATTCCATGCCCACCCAAGGGAATTTTAATATTCTCATGGTGCATAGGAAAACCACTAGGATAACATGAATAGCACCATGTGATCCCCAAGTCATTATTATATATGCCATTTTACAAAAGATTAGGTGTAACATAAAACTACCTTTTTCATATCCAGACAGTCATTGCATAAGCTGTGGTGGCCTTCAAAAGGCTAAAACACCACCTCAAACCTCAAAATCCCCACAAAACTCTCCCTAAACATACCAAAGAGTTCATAGTACATAAAAGGAAGTTCATAAATGGTATGTACTGTTACAATCATTCTATTTATTTTTGTTTCCCTACTATTTCTCAATTCTAAGTCAAGGTGATCATATTTTCTCCAAAATTATAAGATCTATGTGTGGATTGATTCATATTTTCATGGGATAAACAGTGATTACTATATCTCTAATCTCAAACCAAACCAAAAAACTAATATCAAATCCCCCTCATTATCATAGTGATTGGGTTTCTTTATTCACATTGATTTTCCATCCATAAGGTTGGCATCAAGGAAAGTTCATTTCATTTTAAACATCAGTTTAAACTATATTAAACCTCATATAATAAGGTAATTTTCATATGATATTAAACTATAGATTATTTTTGTATTTTTAAAATTATATTATACTATGTGTTGCATGGTCTATCTTGTAAGACTTGAAACTTCTTAGGGAATTCTACCTAATAAGACTTGTCGTCCTCTACATATTATCCAATTATACCAAAGGATCCTTAGCATGTGGTTCTTTATCCATAAACCTGTGTTATGAAAAAAATGACTCTTACCCTAGTAAATATCCTCATATGCATAGGGGTATTATATAAAAACTATATGTGGATTGATTCATGATGTTTCAATAAATGTAATGATGTTGGGATCTCCTATAATAGGCATTGGTGAAAATTATAATCACACTGATTATACCCTAAAGGTGAGACCCTTCCTCATTCACATCAATTGATTTATTTATTTCTCATATAATGGTTCTCATACATCTCATCCTTCTCCTCCTATACATGAGACAAATTTTTATGGATGACCTTTTCCAAGAATTATGAATGGATTGATTCTTATTACTATATGATATTTTTTTTATCGTTCATCCTTTAGTAACAAACCTAATAAATTTAGGAAAAATGAATCATAAAACATGATTCATGACAAAAAAGAATCAACATATATGGTGCATACCACAAAAGAGAAATAATGACATAAAAGGAAACATCATAAATCAATAAAATACATAAAAGGAAACATGAGAAATCAGGAAAATGTTAGGTCATGAAAATGTTTGGTGGCAATTATGTGCCACACATGATACATATACAAACCGATTGTTACCATATTTTTCCAAAATATCAACAAAACAACTAATCATGGTATGATGATGAAAAAATCTCATCACCCCCTCCACCTCCATCTCTACTTCTTTCTACGACCTAGAAGTACATTATATTGAAAATTAAATACTACAGTATATTTATATTTAAACATAAAACCAATACAAGTTGGAAAACTAAATGATTTTGAATTTTTGTGATTTACTTTATCACCACCAGTCAATGAAATACCATGAAAGGTAGATCTGGTTATCTTTTGATATAAATCAATCAATTATTTCTCCAAATAGGATATCTGATCGCCCTGGTCATGAACTGTGTTTCGTAGATAAACAATCTCTCTCTGAGTATCTCAGGGTATGGACTGACTACAACCAAGAGTAGATTTAGCTACAATCCCAGATGGCCTGCTAAAGACCTCAGATAGTACAGGTCCCAAACCCATCCCGTGCACTCTACCAGGATTCTCCTTCCCAAGGACTTTAGCAACTGGGTCGTCCTGTGAGACTGAGTAGGACTGCATAGGAATGGAATCCCACAATTCTTTAATTTTTACCTATAAATCGAATATCAGTCATATTATAAGCAATATATATTAACATAGTAACAACTTATATCAAGTTATAATAATGAAAAATGAGCTCATACCCTAAGTTCTTTGGCAGTACCATTAACAAAACTTCCCTCGTATGTTTGGTGAACATTCAACCACACTTTTGTTTGGGATGTTTCATTCCCTAAACTATGTGGCAACATTAAACAAAAATAAATCAACAATTTAATATATTAAACAAATAATAATGTCTTATAAATTTTTAAACTAATAAAAAGATTACAATAGCAGATCGGCTTCTAAAAAATCTATTTGACCCTGCAGTGTGAGGGATGACCTTCTTAGCCTGGTTTGATGCATTCTTTATTGAAAGATCCTGAAATAAATAAAATGAAATTTAATTGTAATGTTTTAAATTCCATATCATCTTTATATACATGTATAAATGTAAAATGTTTTTTTTATAGTAATATATATTTAAATACCATTTGTTTCTTGTCATGATGTTTGTCAACAGAAACTTTCCATTTCTCTTCGGGCACCCCATCAGGTAGCTCGTCATACATCTGTTGGGATGTCAATGAAGTATCATTGACATCACCCCACAATATCAATTTAATGTCTTTCCATGTTTTTTTAATTTCCACTTTCGTGCTATCACATCAGCAATGGTAAAGTGGAAAAACATCTGTACACAAAAATTCATTTTGAAAATATTAATAACATGACATTAAATTACACCATAATGTATTAAAATTGCCTGTATTTGGGAATCAAAAAATTCATTTTTACAACTAGTAGGCATATGTCTCCAATCATCATATGAAATAGGAATGGAAACGGGCTTCGTGGCTAGTTGGCATAAAATATGGCCAAGTAATATTTCGGCGTCATCAGTAGGGAACCCATATAAATAAAATGGGAAAACAATCTTCTCTCTAGTCAGATTCCATACATATAAATATTTTATATTTTTCTCCATAGTTTCATTGTTTACTTTTTTAATGAACAAACAGTTAGTATAAAGAAAGTGTAAAAACATTATTCATATTAAAAAATTTACCTATAATAGTAACCCTCTAGTATCCCCGTGAAGAACTAGAAGTGGCACGCCACTTCCCCACTGCTAAGCCTCATGAAGCTGGAGGTGAGGACTGAGCTATTGAAAGGATGCTCAAAGATGGTGTGAGAGATAGTGCAGGGGGATATGGTGTAGGGGTCAGGCGGATGGTGGCTTAGATGTCTAAGGTAGGGAGACAGATGGATCATTATCTATCATAGTGGTCGATGAAATAGTATATCACTTCCTCCTTAGCATTCATGTCATTTAATAAAATAAAATTAAGACCAGAACATATATTTCAAAAAAATTATGCAAAAAAAATTAAGAATGATAAAAGATTCATAGTACTAACAAAGAAAATATACATAACAATGATAATGAATGATTACACAAATAAAATAAGTGGTTGATAAATTAATACATAACTTTACGTACAATCATTTTCTCCTTCAATAATGTTAGTTTACTACTACATTACTTCATCCACATCATTCATCCATGCTATACTATTATTTTCAATATCATGGTGGAAAAATAGTTTTAATTATTGTTGTTGATGAGATTCAATGTCAGAGGTCAGATATTCCACTTCATCACCCATATCATACATAGATCTTTTTTTAACAAGAGAAACTACACTCTACCCTTCATCAACAAAATTATTCACATAATATACCATATTTTCATATGATGATAAGATATATGGATCATGCAGTTCATGATTACCAACATCCATCAAGAGAGATAAGTTCACATAAGTAAATTGCAAGGAATCTCTTTTAACACCTCTGATAATATCGAACCAATTTTATTTGAATAAAACAAATTAAAAATACCGATGGTAGTTTAATTCAAAAATATAGGCCAACTTTCCATAGTATCCCTCTTCAGAAAATGTAAATATACCACTATTCTATGTTTTCAAACCCTCTTCTCGATTGACTGTATGAAATCTAAAGCCATTCATGTTGTAAGCATCGAACTTTCTAACTTGTTTTAGAGGACCTCGAGCAAGAAACATAAAATCTTCTAACAACTCTGCTCAGGTATCAGTATTCATGATCTGAAAAAATAAATATACTTTATTAGAATTGAAAAATATATGTTTCAACCTAATATTCGTATTTATTTCAATATTTATAAACTTACACATCATGCAAACCATTCTACAAGCTCTTTATTAACAAATTTTGCTATATGTTTCTCATTTCGTGTTTGGCCTCTCATTCATCCCTTTGTTTGTATCCTCAACTCTTCAATAAATGGATCTACAATTTCACTATTCAGCAGCACATATCTATGTTCCTGTTATAATTCAGTTTCTATTAGTGTAACATTTGAGGTCCTCCCTACTGATCAGCCAATAACAAGAAATATTTTTGATTTCCCAAGTATTTGAGATTGATTCAATGTGTTTTCAACACGTCCATATTGATTAAATATTGTCTCAATATCATCCAAGTATCTATAATAAAATGTAAAATACTCTTATACTAAATGACCTTCAGCAATAGAGCCTTCTGGTAGAGCTTTATTTCTAACGTATGATTTCAAATGCCCAAGATGTCTATGAAATAAAAAAACATAATTAAGCATTTAATTAAGTGCCAAAAGATTTTTACTTTACTGAAAAACATATAAATAAAGTACCTCTTGATTGGATACATCCATCAATAATGAATAGGGCCTCCTAATTTAGCTTCATTTACCATATGCACAGTTACATGCATCATTAAAGTAACAAATGATAGAGTAAAGATCATCCCTATTTCACAAAGTGTCAACACAATCCTCTCCTCAAGGTTTTCAAGATAAAATGGATGTAGAGATTTATCACATAGTTTTTTGAAAAATGTATAGAATTGGAGTACAACAAGAGTAAAGTTTTCATGAAATAATGTACGCAATGCCAATGGTAGTAACTGCTGTAATAGAATATGTGAATCGTTACTTTTCAATCCATGTAACATACGATTATTTAAGTCAACACACCTCAAGATGTTACTTGAATACCCATCAGATACTTTCCCATGCTTTAAAATTCGATGGAATGTATCTTTATCCCTATTTTTTATTGCAAATATTGTTGGAGCATACTTTTCATTCTCATCTGGCCAGAGATCATGTTTTATGTTCATTACTTGTAAGTCCTTCCAAGCATTGAGATGATCCTTCAACTTTCCATGCTCATTAAGCAATGTGAAGATCAAATTTTCATAAACATTATTCTCAATATTCATCACATTAAGATTATGTTGCAACAAATTAAATTCCCAATATAGTGGTTTGAAGAATATACTTTATTTCTTACACTGCTCTGTTCTGATTTAACTTAATGATGCACTTCAAACCCGTATCCTTATATCATTAAAATGATAAACCTTCACAAATTTTGTTTCAACTTTTCCATGTTGTGTCAATATTTCATAACCAGATAACAACTTTGGAGGTGGTCTACAATCAATGAAACCATTAAATCTTGATCTGTTCAGCCGAAATCTATGAGATGCATTGAGAAATCATCAATGGCATAAGAGGCACCATTTTCTAATCTGAAGTAGTTGTTTGGGTTCAAAATCAAATATACAAATAGTACAAGATAAACCCATGTAAGTGTTTCAAAAATATAAATACCCAAGCCCTAGGAAGTCACTAATGGTCCACATTAAAGCAGCATGCATTTTGAACATTGTTTTAGAAGAAGCATCAAATGTCTCAACATTGTTGCTCCATAACTCCTATAATTCTTCAATTAAAGGATGAAAGTGTACATCAATATCATTTCTAGGCATTATTATTCCTGGAATAATCATCAAAATGATAAAATACTTTTGTTTCATACACTTCCATGGAGGAATATTTTAAGGGATCAAAACATCTTTCTAATTGCTATAACTGGTACTCAAAGTCCCAAATGGATTGAATCCATCAATGGCCAATCCCAATAGAAAATTCCTTGGATCAACTAAGAAATATGGATGTAATGAATCAAATGTATTCTATCATTGTGAATCTCATGGATTTCACATTAACCCATCATTTTTATTATCTATAGAATGCCACTTTATGTGCTCGATAATTTTTGATGACATGAATATGCTTTGCAATCGAGGATTTAAAGGAAATTAATGTAAAAGCTTTTCATGTGTGTTATTTTTCTTGTTCTTTATGCTAGTATATTGATTTAGACTTCCAACATCACCCATTGAATTCCATCTAGAAGAACATTTTTTGCAATCATGTCTACTTGAATCCTCTCACTAATAAAGCATACAATCATTGGGGAACACATGTATTTTTTTATAATTAAAACCAAGCATGTTAACAACTATTTTTTCATATCATAAAAATATTTGGGATTTTTGCTTTAGGAAATGCATCACGTAACAATTCCAATATCATAGACATTGCCTTATTTTAAATTCCACAAATACATTTGATATGGTACAACTTTAGTAAAAAATAATTTTTTGAATATTTCCAACATTCACTATAAAACTCTTGATTTTAATCATTAAATAAATCATGAAATGTATTTCCCTTAATAATGTTTTCTCTTACATTAGTCTCCGCATAATTAAGAGGAGGATCTACTGATATGTTATAATCTTTATCTGAATGTCCTAAAGTCTCAAAAACACCACTTGTCACATTGTTATTTGTAGAACCCTCATCTGGTTGTTATGATATGTTTTAATGTTAATGGTGGTGTCTTTCAGTTCCAAATGCATAATTTATATAGTTTTTCATTTCATTTCCCATTGTCGACGAAGTTGGGAGATCATTCTGTGGATTGACATCAGTGCTCAACCTTTCTGTAACGTTTGATTCTCCGTGACAAATCCAACACAAATATTGACCATGGAATTGATTCAATATTAAATGTTCATAAACTTCATCTCCCTTCAACCATCTTCTAAATTTACTTTTAGGATATTGAAATCTTATTCTCCCTTCAACGGATCGATTGGAAATTAAAAAATCTAAAAATTCCTCCAAACCCTTAACATACTACGGTCTGTTCCTTAGTAATGTGATCAAGCTTTTATCCATGTACATCACAATGTGCCTAGACAATATTAAAAAAAATTAAACACATTACTATTAATAAATATAGAAAGAGATTCATATATACTAGTTTAAAAAATATATAAATATGTTAAATATTTTGAAAAATTCTAGGATTAAATCAGAAACAATCCTCAAAGACACTTTTTCTTAATAGAAAATGGTATCTTAAGGAACATTAAGATGATATCTAGCCAAGAAATTTCTCATAATATACCTATTAAGTCTCAAAAATATTATCTCATGTCTACAAAGGCATCCCAAACTATATAGAAATTTCAAAGAAAAGGCATGAATTCCTTTGATAACAATTTGTCACAAACCGACCTAGATAACCTACCTAAGTAGAATATTATAGGGTTTCTATGTAGATCACATATTTCATGGATGAATAGATACATAAAAAATAAGAATAAGGTGGAGAAAATAGAGGTATATTATATTTTTGAAGATATGCATGTGTGATAAAGGAAAAAGATGAAGGAATCATGGAGGAAGGGAAATAGGTGTTGGGATGACGGGAAAGTGTCAAAGGTGGAGCTAGGGGAATGGACATGGGGAGAAATATATATAATATTTTTTCCTATGTTAGAAAAATCACCCAATTAAAATTATAAATCTATAAATGAGCTTTATATTAGTTATGTAAGAATGAAACTATAACCAAATGTATTGATCCATCACTAGTAAAGATAATTTATATTATCATTGGTTTCTAAAGAAAATTTAAGGTTAACATAACCATTTTATTAACTAGAGTAATTTCCATCAAAATACATGGTTCAATATAGACATGAACATTGTGAATTTTTAAGTATAAGACATCCATTTTGGGTAGTATACTCAGTAGGCCAATTTTTGGTGATCTAATGAAGTTTTTATAAAATTCCTACCAAGATACCATCAAAAGATTTGATGATTAGATTTTCGATGTTATTTGAGTGGAAAAATATATCCATTCATTATAAATACCCAAGGTAATTGACTATGTTTCATAAGAGGTCACAAAAATTTAATTATATAGAGACAAATATTGTATAAGAAAAATAAAACTAACGTTATATGGTTTTATATTCATAACATATGTTATATTTTATTTTTTTAGAATATAAAATTAATATCCTATATAGAGTACTATGTTTCAACTAGTCATGATTAACAAAATCCATATGAATTCCATAAAGGATTCCAAATTGATAAATTTAATTCTTTGTTTTGTTTTCTTTGAAAATTGATGTATTATTATTGGTGGGTATTCAAGATAATATATTCATGGGTGAATAAAACGTGGTAATAATAAGGAATTTTTTATACCATTTCCCCATGTTGTACCTCTCGTTCCCCTCGTTGTTTGATTTTCATGATCACAATCACCTTATTATTTTACTAAACTTGTTGTAAGTGTTTGTGTTGATAGGCAAAAGATTGCCAAGAAAATGGCCCAAGAAAGAATCAAGAAGTGGACTGAAATTCAGTCCACCGGCCAACCGGTGTGATAGCACCGGCCAGCCGGTGGACCTGGCAGAGGCATTGCCCACTGCCAGGTTCCACCGGTCAGCCGGTGGCTCTGTCACCGGCCAGCCGGTGGCACCCAGAACTGAATGGCAAGCTACTGTCTTGCCACCGGCCAACCGGTGGCCAAGCACCGGCCAACCGGTGGCACCCAGCCAGCACAGTGCAAGCTACTGTCTTGCCACCGGCCAACCGGTGGCCTCAGCACCGGCCAGCCGGTGGCTCCTGGGCAGAAGCACTTCTCAACATCCAAGGCACCGGCCAACCGGTGGCCCTACACCGGCCAGCCGGTAGCCCAGTCAAACTAGCCGTTGGCTTTGACCAGTCAACCTTCTTTTGGACTCCAACGGCTCCGAGGCCTTCTCCAACGGCTCCGAAGACTCTCCAAGGGTTCCATGCCTATAAATAAAGGCTGAGGAAGCCCCGGACACTACCCGGAACAATTGTGAAGCCATCGGACACATTTTCCATCATTCGGCAATCCTCCGGCGAGCCACCTCAAGGAACCCCAAGTGCTCCATCCAATTCCACATCCAAGAGCACCACCAAAGAAGCTTGGAAGAGGCCTTCAAACTCTCCTATCAATCAAAGGCGCCCAAGGATTCTCCAAATACGGTTTTTCTTGTTTTATTAATTTTGAGCTTAAAATTGGGTTTGTGCCTACAAACCCCAAACTCTTCTCTCATCCCTCTTTCTTCTGGGTTTCACATCACCACTAAGGTGTGAAGAGGTTTCTTCAAGCCTTTCCTTTTAAAAGGCTTGTGTCATAGGTGAGCTATCCTTCACCTGTAAGAAGGATAGTGGGTTCTTGCTTAACCATTAAAAGCAAGTGGGTTATTGCTCAACCATATAAAAGAAAGTTGTAATAGGTTCTAGTGCTACCTCAAAGCCTAGTGGGTTTCTTGCTAAAACCATTGGAAAGCAAGCGGTAGGAATCTCTCAACGGTTGAGTTGGGAGCGGAGACGTAGGCCGGGTTTTGGCCGAACTCCGTTATCAATTTCTTGTGTGATTGCCTTTTTATTTTCCGCTGCATTACATACTTTGATTTTAATTTGTTTAATCATTTTTAAAAGGAAATTCACCCCCCTCTTGCCATCATTCCCTCCCTTGGGGTGTTCTCCCGACCTAATAATTGGTATCAGAGGGAGTATTTGAATAATTCCCTAACCGGTTTCAAATTAAAGATCCTATTTTTTTTTTATGGCATCTACCTCTTTCGCCCCCGAGGGCTACTCATTGGGTCGGGCTCCATTTTTTGATGGGACCGACTATAATTATTGGAAAACCCGCATGACTACTTTCCTTAGAAGCATAGGTTATCCCATATATAAAACTGTCATGCATGGTTACACTCTTTCTACCCCCGACGAATCCAAATGGACCCAAGCCGATATTAGAAATTTCGAGCTTGATGGAAAAGCCATGAACGCTCTACATTGCGGCCTTGACCGAAATGAATTTAATCGAGTTTCCACTTGTACCACTTCTCATGAAATATGGACACTTTTGGAGGTTACCCATGAGGGGACCAACAAAGTAAAGGATACTCGATTAGATATGTTTCGACAAGATTTTGAATCTTTCTCCATGCATCCAAATGAATCTATTTCTGAAATGTTTACTCGTTTTACTGACGTGTGAAATGGTAGAAAATCTCTTGGAGATAATATTTCTGCAGAAACCATGGTCAAGAAGATTCTATGGGTCCTTCCGAGCTCATGGGCACCAAAGGTGACGGCGATCCAAGAAGCTAAGGACGTCAAAAATATGCCGGTAGAGGAGCTCATCGGATCTCTCATGACTTATGAGATCACGATGAGGAGGCAAGCTCAAAAGGAGGGCACACCAATCAAGACACCCAAGAACATCGCCCTCAAGGTACAAAAATAAGTAAGCTCCTCCTCATCATCATCATCTTCATCTTCTTCATCATCAAGCGGCGACTCGGAAATGGAGAATCTCGCCCGCCAAATGCACAAGTTTATGAAGAAGCACAAGAAGAAGAAGAAATCTCGCAAGGCGCGAAAGCAAGAACCCACCACAAGATCCGAGCCCAAGGTAAAATGCTACGGGTGCGGCGAAAAGGGCCATTACAAGCCCGATTTCCCACTCAACAATAAACGGGCTAAGGAAAAAGGAAAGAAAAAGGTCCTCAAGGCGACATGGAGTGACACCTCATCATCCTCCTCCTCCTCCTCCTCGAGCGACCAAGGTACAAAATGCCTAATGGCATTCCATGAGGTAACATCTTCCGACTCCTCCTCGTGTTCTTGAAATTCCAATTATTTAAATCATCTATCTTATGAAGAACTATCACATGCTAGAGACCAACTTGAAAATGTATTTCATGAGCTTTCTTCAAAATTCGTTGCTTTGAAAAAGAATTTCAAAAAACTCTCTTCCGAAAAAGAACAACTTCTCAAAGAGAAGGAAGAATTGACCCTTAAAATCCAAAATTTACCAAATGTTGATTCCATGGAATCAACCATCAAAGACCTAAGGGAGACCCTAGCTATGTTCACCCAAGGGGAACAAAATTTGAACAATCTCCTAGGTTCCCAACAAATTTCTAGAACCACCAATGGACTTGGCTATACCAACCAAGCTTCCTCCTCCCATGCACCCACTATTTTTGTAAGGGGGAGCTCTAGTTTTAAATTTTTTAATTATTGTAAAAAACCTGGGCACCTTATTTATGAATGTAATTGTAAAAACGCCCGGTACGGACAACCCAAGTCTATTTTCTATTCCGACGAGTTTTATAGGAGAAGACCCGCCATGAGACAAGTATGGATTGAAAAATCCCTTCTAGCGAGTCTCTCCGGGCCTAAAATTGTTTCTTTTCAAAATCCCTCTCCCCGGTGATTCATTGTTTTTATTTAGGGGGAGTTAGGATCTTTTAAGCTTTTTGTGTATTCAAAGTTTTCATTTCAAACTCAACACTTGGTTTCAAAACTCTCTATTCAAAATTTTCTATTAAATTTTCATTTCTAAATTTCCAACAGTTGGTATCGAATTTTTTTCAAAACTTTCAATTCAAACTGTTATTCATTTTTTGTTTCAAAAATTTCAAAAATTTCATTTGGTTTCAAATTTCAAATTTCAATTTGTTTTTGATTCAAAACTTTCAATTCAAACTGTTATTCAATCTTTCAATTTCCAAAATTTCAATTGGTTTAAAAAAACTCTATCTTGATTTTCAATTTTCCCTCAATCAAGTTTTATGCCCCACGCTATTTTGATAATCACAAAGGGGGAGAAATTTCTTGATTGATTGGGGGAGAATCATTTTCATCATGCTTAGCATTTCCTTTCAATTTCAGTATTTTACATTAATTGTTTTGGTGATTGTGATCATCAAAATAGGGGGAGATTGTTGTACCTCTCGTTCCCCTCGTTGTTTGATTTTCATGATCACAATCACCTTATTATTTTACTAATCTTGTTGTAAGTGTTTGTGTTGATAGGCAAAAGATTGCCAAGAAAATGGCCCAAGAAAGAATCAAGAAATGGACTGAAATTCAGTCCACCGGCCAACCGGTGTGATAGCACCGGCCAGCCGGTGGACCTGGCAGAGGCATTTCCCACTGCCAGGTTCCACCGGTCAGTCGGTGGCTCTGTCACCGGCCAGCCGGTGGCACCCAGAACTGAATGGCAAGCTACTGTCTTGCCACCGGCCAACCGGTGGCCAAGCACCGGCCAACCGGTGGCACCCAGCCAGCACAGTGCAAGCTACTGTCTTTCCACCGGCCAACCGGTGGCCTCAGCACCGGCCAGCCGGTGGCTCCTGGGCAGAAGCACTTCTCAACATCCAAGGCACCGGCCAACCGGTGGCCCTGCACCGGCCAGCCGGTAGCCCAGTCAAACTAGGCGTTGGCTTTGACCAGTCAACCTTCTTTTGGACTCCAACGGCTCCGAGGCCTTCTCCAACGGCTCCGAAGACTCCCCAAGGGTTCCATGCCTATAAATAAAGGCTGAGGAAGCCCCGGACACTACCCGGAACAATTGTGAAGCCATCGTACACATTTTCCATCATTCGGCAATCCTCCGGCGAGCCACCTCAAGGAACCCCAAGTGCTCCATCCAATTCCACATCCAAGAGAACCACCAAAGAAGCTTGGAAGCGGCCTTCAAACTCTCCTATCAATCAAAGGCGCCCAAGGCTTCTCCAAATACGGTTTTTCTTGTTTTATTAATTTTGAGCTTAAAATTGGGTTTGTGCCTACAAACCCCAAACTCTTCTCTCATCCCTCTTTCTTATGGGTTTCACATCACCACTAAGGTGTGAAGAGGTTTCTTCAAGCCTTTCCTTTTAAAAGGCTTGTGTCATAGGTGAGCTATCCTTCACCTGTAAGAAGGATAGTGGGTTCTTGCTTAACCATTAAAAGCAAGTGGGTTCTTGCTCAACCATATAAAAGCAAGCTGTAATATGTTCTAGTGCTACCTCAAAGCCTAGTGGGTTTCTTGCTAAAACCATTGAAAAGCAAGCGGTAGGAATCTCTCAACGGTTGAGTTGGGAGCGGAGACGTAGGCCGGGTTTTGGCCGAACTCCATTATCAATTTCTTGTGTGATTGCCTTTTTATTTTCTGCTGCATTACATACTTTGATTTTAATTTGTTTAATCATTTTTTAAAAGGCAATTCACCCCCCTCTTGCCATCATTCCCTCCCTTGGGGTGTTCTCCCGACCTAATACCCCATTCTTTAATTTATTGATAGATCAAAATTTAATTTCTCACTTCCGAGTAGAGCAAGAAAAATATTGGGAATAATTGACCATAATATAAATACCATCATATAATCCATGGCCATGTTAGAGGTTATGTTAATGTAAAACAGTTATTAAAAGAATAAATATAGAATTATTGCTTTATATTAGAATTTATGGATCCTAATTTTTTCTAATTTCATGATATAAATTGAAAATATTAGACACATAATTATTATAGGATTTATCTCGTATTGTCGCCAAATTTTAAACTCTCTCATGTAGTGAAATCAGGTCACTTATGGGATTTCAAGCATGCCTCCTCATATTACATAGGCTTCTAACAAGACGCAAGGGTGTGATAATATATCATGGATACTTTACCCCTTTATGTATAGTTACAATATAGTAGAAATAAAAAATATAAATAAATATAATTTTAATGGAAATAGATGAAAGAGTATGACATACTACTTAGAAGAAAAGGGATGAACCAATAAAAAATTAATAATAAATCATTTAATTGCATGATAAAATTTATCAAAGTAGAAAACTAAAGGTAATTAAAATAAAAGAACCATCTAACAAAATATCTTTGATAAAGCATGAAAGCCATTACAACCATCAATATAGAACCATGGAATGACAAAATGACTGGGGATATACCATTGTATATGCATTTCAATATCATGTCTAATCCCTATAGATAATAATTTCACAATCCTAAACATATTCGTCTCTATAAGAAGTATGGTATCTATTGATATCCCTTTATATAATCATTAAAATATAAAATTAATCCAATCCCCTATATAAGCAATACATCATTAAAATAGGTCAATCTCTCTATACAGGTAGTAAAGAGTAAATTCATGCCTGGCCTTGTATATAATAATTACAAAATAAAACTCAAAATAGGTCACAACAGTAAGCATATCACCATATTATATCCTAATACTCAATGATTAATTCTAAAAATTACCATATTTCTTCCAATTTAATATTCATTTTCATTACAAATTATTTCTAATAATTTATATTAACAATAATCTATTACCAAATTCATGTTATGTCATGAAATCACCTAGGTTTTCATGTCATGATAAAAAAACTTTAATCCATTTTTCAATTCATTATTAATCAATGATATCTACACCCACGGGTAGCCAAAAGTTCATCCAAACTAGCATTTAATATAAATGGATCCAAGGAATAATCTCACTAATGATTTATAATAATTAATCATTAAATTAATTAATGTCAACATTATTCTGAAAAAAATGTTATACTACACATTATTAATAATTAAACATACCATTAGGATTGGTGGATCTATTTCAAAACAAATTGAAGTAGAAAAGACTAACTAAGATGAGAATCAGTGAGGCGGCGAGGCAGCGAGGGGTGAGGTGATGAGGTGGCGAGGCGGTGAGGCAGTGTGGCGATGATATAGTGAGGGGCTAGGGTTTCAGGGGTCGCTGAGGGGGGGTCTCATGGGGTTCAGGGAGAGAAGGGGGGTCTCGGGTGTGGGGGAAGTGTTGGGGTTTAAAAAACATTTTAGTGGTGGCTTATAAAAAACCACCGCTAAATCATTAATAAAAAATTTAGCAGTGGTTTAGAAAATAGCTGCAAAAAAAAACCGCCGCAAAAAGCTATTAATGTTGTAGTGTATCAACAAGAGACCGTTCAGGATATAATTTAGAAGATCTTCACAAGAAACCTACTATATCTCATGAAGCTGTACATAATGTCACAACTTCTGCTCTATGATATCAATGTGAGGTAGCTATTCATGATATGAGAGTATCTAAAATTCATGTTAAGGAGAATATGACCGAGATAGTATAAATAGTTCTATATCCCTTTGTTGTTATTTTATGTGAGAAGGGTTCCAATTGATTGCTTCGGGGTGGACACATAGAGGACCAGGGGATTCCTGGAGATGAGTGGAATCAAAACTAGATGTTGCAACAGATACTACATGATTTTCTCAAACACGATCTATCACTCTTCTTCCCATTGATAGACATAACCTTTTTTCATGATCTTGGAAAATAGATGACACGTTTTGGCCATATTCGTGATGAATCAGAGTTTGTAGCCTAAGTATCCATGAAATCCTTGGATCTCCTAGATTTTTCTCGGAGGATGCATATGGTAAATAGCCATGAAATTATATTGATTGATCTTGATGCCTCAGTATCTTAAGAAGAAGATGAGAAGAATTCAATAGGTAACATTGAAAGCACACTTCATGGCGTTCATATTTCAATGGAGGGAGAAGAGAAATCTAGACACTTTATAAAGATCTATGACATGGTCCTGAAGCTGGAAGTATTGACTAATAAGTCATCCACGTATCATTCCACTATAGTCCATAAGAATGTTTCAAAGATGTATTTCATTGAACGCTCATAGGTTACTCCAATATTCTTCCAATAAAAAGGCATTACTTGATAGAAGAAGTTCGCCTTTGGCATCCAGCTGTAGGTGGAATCTTTATCTTTAGGGACCATTCGGATTTGATTATATCTGAGATAACCATCCATAAAGGAGAGATCCTATAATCTAGTAGTGTCTTTGTTCAATATATCTGAAATAGGAAGAGGAAAATCATCCTTTGGACAATGAAAAGTGAGATCCTGAAAGTCGATACAGACACTAATCTGTCTTTTATTCTTCATAAACAGAACATTGTTGTATAACCATATAGGGTACTGGAATTCCTTGATAAAGTTGGATTTGATGACCTTATCAACATAGGCCTCAAACATGGAACCATGAGGGGGGTTCATTATCTTGGGAGAATTGTTGAACCCATAATGAATCATAGTGGGATAGTGAAGATGTACGAAGACCAAATGGTCTAGTCTAATAATATAATCATAGCTCTAGGAAGAAACATCATAATGATGCTTTTAGAATTCCACATACTACTATTTTTCCACTATAGGCATAACTTTGCTGATCACTGTTGGCCTCAGATATGTCTTGGTGCCAAAGTTCACCACAACTAACTCGTCGATGGCGGTGGAGATGCCTTCTTTGAATGCTGGAGTAGAATACTCCAATTCTTATTCATCATCTGAGATAAGAGAAGAAATGGGGAGAGATGTTTCATCCAAGATAGCAGATTCTAGAGGAACATTGGTGCCCAAATGTGTGGATGTGCAATCATTACTTGGAGAATCCATCACTATTGAAACCATAGTAATAAAGTATTTCTACCTGATTCTAGCAGGACATCAATCAGGTGGTCCACACTTGATTCTTTCAAAGAAGTGGTGGCGGTTTGGTTTCTGTTGATTCAAACCATCTTGGTGGAACATGCAGGTCTGGTGAAGAACTGTATCCAAAGGGTGAACATATCGATACCTAACAAGGGTATAGGGTTCTGGTATTACCTTAGCTTGACCCATCTAGGAATATGAGGTAATCTATCAATGTTTCATTAAACTGGGAACATGTCTTCCTCTTACCTCATAAAATAGGAAGTATTGTCCCATGTTTGGGGTCATGGTCTTCAACTGGTAAATTGGGGGATGAAGGCATTATCCATGTCGATCCATGGGTCGACCACAATGGTAGTGTGCTTAACCTCATTGGACTAAACCCATTTATAATTTCACTAATAATATTTGGTTTCTAGATCAAGATATTCAAAATAGGTAAATGGATATGAATCACCTTGTAGAATTCTCACTCAACCATTGAGGGAGTACTTGAGGCATTAATGATATGAGGAGGGAACTATTGCATGCATATGGATCCAAGGTCTACCCATCTATGCATTGTATGTGATTTCCAACGATAGATCCATGAATTTAGTGTTTGAAATATAGACATTGAACTAGGTATTTAGGGAAATATTTTCACATGGACTATGCTCGGTCATATCACAACCGTAAATCTTCAGGTCTGAGGGACTCAAATCTTCTTCAATCAATCATATCTTGAGAAGTGTTTGGGTTGGGATGAGATTGTTCCTATAAATAGTGTTGACTATATAATAGCATACTTCCACACCATTGAACTAGCATATATTATAAAGAGAGTGAAAATTACCCCATATGGGAGAGCCTTCATCTTTTCTTGAGAATGAGATGACGTCTTGGCATTATGATCTCTTGACTTCCTCAGCATGGAATACATTTGTGACCACTACTCAATCTCAAACAATATGGGGCTCTCAAAGGACTGTGTAAGGGATTAACGCATCCCTTCTGACAGTAAAAGGGCCTCGAGAATCTTGTGGTTTATAAGAATTAAATAAAGGTTCTTGAGTACATCATACTTCTGTGCTAGCTGAACATTTTTTATAGCAAGACATTTCTTTTTGGAAATAGGTATGATGGGAATTTCTAGTCAAATCGGTGGAACCAGGATAGTGATTGGAATATCTCGCTGCTCACTAGCTAAACCACAAAAAATTACTACTGAATGATTTTTGGTTGACTGAGGTCTGGCTATATGTAACACCCCAAGCTTCTACGGTATGCTTCTCATTGAATAATGTGATAGCGTGTGTTGTACGCAACACCGAGTTCTAACACACCATAACCAATCAAACTAGCCGTTATGAATAGTAATACCTACTTTTTGAAATTATATATATTTTATATTTTAAAATGGACTTCATTTTTGGATTTGGGATATCGAATTTAGCCTAAGGTGAAATTTTGGTACTTTTCGGATAACTTTAATATTTTGATGAATAGTGAAAATTAATAAATTTTAATTAAAAACAACATTTTTAATCAAAATAATTAATAGTGATAAATTATTAATTTGAGTGGTTTTAAAGTATATTTAGAATATATTTTTACCATTTAATATAATTCTGGTCATTGGACATAATTTTACAATTAAACCAAACATAAACAAGTGTCAATCTTTTGATAGTTATTCTCTCTTAAAAACACGCTTTTTGTTTTGACAGCGGGATTAATTTTAAATTAATTTCTGCCACTTCTGTGTTTTGAATTTAGAAAAATGGATTCCATATTTGGAATCAGGATGTCCAAATTTTGTAAATAGGTAACATTTATTTTTAGACATTTTGAATAATTACTGCGGTAAATATTTTATTTGCCATGGTTAAGGGTAAATCCGGTAAATAAGGGTTAAAAAATAATATTATAATAATACTAAATTACCCTAAAACGTGTCCTAGACTTATTGGTTGATACATGTTCGACCATAGGCATCTTTGGGTCGATTTTGGGACCCCGTGGTGCCACTTGTAGGTGATAGGGACACTTTTGTTTAATTAAGTTAAAATGAATACAAAAATGACACAAGCATATATCTTTTAGAAAAACAATTTTTACATAGGGTTATATATGTTGGATTTTAGATTATAAATATTCATTATAAAGATAAAACGATTTCCTACATAATTATAGTTTATTTATAATTTTTAGATATTAAATAATTTAATTTATTTATGACACAATGATGATGAATTAATTACTATAATAGTGAAAAATAAAAATAATTGATATTATAAATAACCAAATAAATATAATATGAAACTTTTAATAAATTAAACTAATTTTATAGGATAATATGATATATTAGTATTGATTTAATTGACTTTTTTCGAAGTAATAAATCTTTTATGAGTTTCACAAAAATCAACTATTGAATAGTGTCAAAATTGACATAAAAGAGTTCTTAAAACAAATATTATATTATTAATTGATATTAAATTCCTAAAAATCTAAGGTTCAGCCAAGAGACTTATATCATGATAGTTTCATCATTAATGGACCACTTGGGGGTCTCTTGGATATATATAGTAAGTTTATTAACCATATTATATAAAAATACAAAGAGACATTGTAAAAGTGAAACTAATTAACTTAGAGTTAATACTTAAAGATAAGGTTAATATAAGTACCCAAACCTGTCTAAATTCTATTGGTTGAGTTTTGTTCGACCTATCCCCACCTTAACATTTAAATAATAAACTTTTGAACCATTAGAAACCGAATATGAATTTATTATAAATTAATATTTCTAGCTTTTCCAAAGGTGCCCCTCACCCCTCTTATAAAAGGGCACTCCTCCTTCTCATTTCTTCACACCTTAAAAGCCTTTTGGTTCGGACAAACTCTGCCCAAATACTCTCCCAACTTCCCTCACTACAACCTAGAGGCCTTAGTTTGATCAGAAATCCAACCTAAGGAGCCCTTTTGATCAAATCAAAAGGAAGAACCGGAAGAAGAGGTAATGATTTCACCACCCTTTTCCAAGTTCATTTCTTCTTCCACTTCTTCTTCCTTTGTTTTCACCATTCTAAAATAATGACTCCAGTATCATATATATACTGTGATGTTATTATAAATATGGTACAACCATATTCATTATTCTATCTACCCTTTGAATAACATGTCACCATACGTGCGTACGTACGGCTTACCGTCTCCACGTCGTGGTGTAATTGTTATTCAATATATTATTATTTGGATGGGTATAATAATGAATGTGTAACTCATGTAAATAATAAATATAACATGTTAATTATTCTGTATATATGATATACCATCCATTTATATATTATTTTAATATCAAAATAATGATATTGTCGCTCGTGCGTACGTACGGACTACCGTCTCCACGAACGCGATAAGATTCATTCTCCATCGTATCCATTCAAGTATAATTATCATTTGATGATTTAAAAATTATGTTTAAGGACTTGATATCATTCTGGATATGAATAATATACAACCTATCCATTACAAACATGGCTTACGTAACAAAACATATAAAATAAAACAAGTTAACACCTGAAACAACGATAATACTAAGATATTATTATCAAATCAATATTAAAAGATCATATATGATATCATATTAATATATATGATTCTTTTATAATTTAATAACAATTATTTCACCATTATACAGGAGGTTACCCTACCCCAACCAAGTTAAAGTGCAAGGTAAGGGTTATTTTGCAATCTCTTCATTATCCGAGGTTGTTTATACGTAATAATCTACTGGGATCTCTTTATCATCCACATCCATGTTTCTTAAAAATGTATTTCAAATTTTTTTTACTATTTACAAGAATATGGGTTAAATTCATTTATACCCTTGTTTGACTTTTAATAATAGGTTTATAAAGGAATCTTTTTGTCGTTTTCCAAACAAGGTGCTTTTTAACCTTTTCGACAGAATTAAGGTAAGAATATTTTTTTTAACTTATACGGCGGGTGCGGCTATTTTCTGCCGTTATAAAATCGTCGAAGCTTCCCTTACAAGCTTATAAGAATATTTTCAAAGAAAATTTTTTATTTTATAAATATATGACTCTAAAATGATTTCAAAATAGAAAGAGATATTTCTCTAAAAAGAGTTTTGATTTCATCTATGTCAACATCCTTAAATGGATTTTACACTTATGTGAAATTGATTTATTATGATACAAAACTTCTATATTGTATTTAAGGTTTTGTGATATGTTTGACTGTGGATGTGCTATTTTTATACCATTCATAGTTTATGGTGAAATTATTGACATTTCTTATGCTAGTTTTAATACGAATGTTTATGTTATTTTTAAACCTTTTCATATGGGAATGCATTGGACTTAATATGTGACGGGTGGAGCCCGATATAGCTCCTCGATGCATCGGTAGGTCTCATGAGACAAACTAGTGTCTTGGAAAAAGGCCTTGGAAAAATCTTATTTGTGGTCATGGCATGAGGCCTTGGCTATGTGGTTATGATAGTCTGGCATTATGCATTCCATCATTAGGAAAGTGGTTATCGATTTTGCATGTGATTATTCGATTAGTAGAATATCCATGTGAATAAGTAAATGGAATTATTTCATTTTATTTATGCCATACTATGTTGAAAGTTCAAGTTTGAAAGTCTTTTGTTTTAGTTATACATTGCCTTAAATGTTTATTCTTATTTATGAAAGTTTATGCTATATTGTTATCCTTACTGGGCATTTGAGCTCACCCCTTTTCTATGTTTTAGTTTTCCCAGGAAGTGAAGAAGTAAATTATGAATGACCTGTAGGGATATTATGTGGGGATATGAGTGTGGATTATGGAAACAATATGTTGTTGTAGTAGTTTTTTAATTTATGATGTAATGTAAAACTTATGAATATATCTAGTGTTTCCAAGGCTACTAAACCAATCGGTCTTTCGAGATTTGATCTTTCTTGTGATCATGCCAATGTTATGTAATAATGCACCGACTCTGGGTAACTAGGGTCGGGGCGTTACAGTTGGTATCAAAGGAAGTTTAGTACAAACCTTGGAATCTAGATTTAGATAAACTCTGATTAGAGCACGTAGACCTAAGATGAACTTTGAGGATTGGTATAGAAGAACTTCCTAGAATTTTGGTATTGTAGAGATTTTGTGAGTTTTCTGAGTAATACATCCCTATCTAGATACGAGCAGGTAGAGGCGGCTCTGGCACAGATGTACCTAGGGGTAAAACCTGAAAACACCGCTTTGAGCTAGACTCGAACAGGAACTGGTGCATGACAACGGGCCTTGCTGCACTCTTGGTTACAACACTCCCGGGGGATATGCTTAGGATAACTCTCATTTTCTTTACAAATCATTATGAAGGGTTTATGAGTATATACTTCCTCAAAGAAAACATTTTTATGATTATGGATTATATCCATAAATAGTTCAATTTATGTTAAGTGTTTTATAAGTATGGGATTATGTATTTTGATTCATAAACTGATCTAGTTTAAGCCATTGTTTAGAAATGGCGCCTAGTGGAAGAAATGGAAACCGTATCAATGCACGCACTCCATGTAGGAATTTCCCTCCTGCTCAAGATAACTGGTGCCGATCAGCTAATCACCATACTGGGACAACTTACTCAGGTTATGAATAATAACCTTACCCGTATGGAGCACCCTGAGCCACAACGTGGAGGATCAATGTTAGATCGATTCATGAGGCAACAACCACCAACGTTCAATGGGAGTACAAATCCCTTAGTAGCTGAGCAATGGATATTTTCCCTAGATAAAATATTTCAGGCTTTGGGGAGTAGTGAAAGGGAAAAAGTTATCATGGAAGTTTACCGCCTCACTGGAGATGCTGATCAATGGTGGTCATTGATTCAAAATATGAAGGAAGATGATGAAGTATCAAATATGGAATGGATGGAGTTCAAAGATCTGTTTTTAGAAAAATACTTTCCTCGTGACCATCAAGCAGATATGGAAAGGCAATTTCTGAGTTTGAGGCAGAAGGAGGATGAGAATGTCACAAAGTATGAGGCTAACTTTACAAGGTTATCAAGGTATGCTGGAGATTATATACGTAACCCAAGAAGTAAGATTGATCGTTTCTTTGATGGGTTAAAACCATTTCTCCATTGAGCATTAGTCTCACAATCCTTTTCATCGTACGAAGACATTGTCTCATGTGCAATCAAGACTGAAAAGGAATTCTCTAAGTCTTATGACATTAAAGTAAAGCAAGAGAAGAAGAGGCCTGCTGATCAATCTGGGAATGGAAATAATGTCAAGAAAGGAATGTTTGAATATCCATCATGTGGTAAATGTGGGAATAAACACCCCGGTACTTGCTTGAAGGGAATGGGAGTCTGTTACAAGTGTGGTGAAAAAGGCCACCAAGCTCGTGATTGAAAAGGGAAGAAGGAAGCCACCAACGTTCAGTGCTACAATTGCAGGGAGATGGGACATTATGAAAATGAATTTCCTAAGCGTCAGGAGAACTTACCTCAGAAAAGGCCAAGAAATCAAGGCCAGGCTTATGCTATCACTACTGCTGAGGTAGAAGCTCCGAAAGACGTGGTGGCAGGTAATTTAATGGTTTCCTCAAGTTTAGCAAATGCATTATTTGATTCTGGATCATCGCATTGTTTCATATCTTCCCAGTTTGATAAGAAAATTAGATATTTCCAATTTGATTTAACAAGGGAGTTGTCAGTTAAAACTCCTAAGGGAAGTATCATTGCAACAAATTTTTGTGAATCAGTCCCCATTAGAGCACATAAATGTTCGTTATCTGCTGATCTCATCGTCGTACCTATGATTGAGTTTGATATAATCCTTGGTATGGATTGGCTTTCGGACTATGATGCGAAAATTTATTGTAAGAAGAAATAGGTTACGATTCTTGATGATAATGATAAGGAACACCTTATTTTTAGAGCAGAATCATCACCACCTAATTCTTATTTAGATCCACCCTCAATAGCTCAACTAAATTCAATTATTGTGGAGGAAGAGAATGAAATAACTGTGGGTGAGGAAAGGAATGTTCAAATAGAGGATGTACCTATTGTGAAAGAATTTGTAGATGTATTTCCGGAAGATTTACCTGGACATCCTCCAGAACGAGAAGTTGAGTTTTCCATTGATTTGATTCCTGGATCAAGGCCTATATCGAAGACCCCTTATAGAATGGCCACTGTAGAATTAGTTGAACTAAAGAAACAACTAGAGTAATTGAATAATAAGGGATTTATTCGCCCTAGTGTTTCTTCATGGGGAGCCCCTGTTCTTTTTGTTAAAAAGAAAGATGGATCTATGAGGTTAGGTATCGACTACAGGGAGATCAATGCTATAACGATAAAGAACAAGTATCCCCTACCTCGCATTGATGATTTATTTGACCAAGTGCATGGAGCTCAATACTTTTCAAAGATTGACCTTTGATATGGATACCATCAGTTGTGTGTGAAGAAGGAAGACATTCCGAAGACAGCATTTCGAACCAGGTACGGGCATTACGAGTTTACTGTAATGCCGTTTGGGTTGACCAATGCACCCTCTGTATTCATGGATCTGATGAATAGAGTTTTCAAGGAGTATCTCGATGAATTTTTGGTGGTATTTATTGATGATATCTTAGTATACTCTAAAATCTACGAAGATCATGAAAATCACTTGCGCGTTATCTTGAAGACTCTGAGGAGGCATGAATTATATGGAAAGTTTAGCAAGTGTGAATTCTGGCTTCATGAGATTTCTTTTCTTGGTCATATTGTCTCTAAAGATGGAATCTCTATTGATCCTTCTAAGACCAAGGCAATCCAAGAATGGCCAGCACCTATGAGTATAACTAAGGTACGCAGTTTTATTGGTTTGGCAGGTTATTATCGACGTTTCGTCCAGAATTTTGCCCGATTGGCTAACCCATTAACGAACCTCACACGTAAAGGGGTTAAATTTGTTTGGACAAAAGAGTGTGAAGAATGTTTCGAAGAACGGAAGAGAAGATTAGTCAATGATCCTATATTGACTCTACCATCGGGGAATGATAGGTTCGTTATTTATAGTGATGCATCAAAGAAAGGACTTGGTTGTGTCCTTATGCAGAATGATAGAGTTATTGCCTATGCATCACGACAGTTGAAAATTCATGAGCAACACTATCCTACTCATGATCTCGAGTTAGTAACTGTGATCTTTGCTTTGAAGATATGGAGGCACTACCTATATGGTGAAAAATGTGATATTTATACTGATCACAAGAGTTTGAATTATATTTTCTCACAAACATAACTCAACATGAGACAAAGGAGATGGCTTGAATTACTCAAGGATTATGATTGTACGATACACTACCACCCGGGGAAAGAAAACAAGGTGGCAGATGCTTTGAGCAGAAAAGACCATGGAGTTTTGAACATGATGAGAATTGAAAGGGATCCAATTTTCATGGATCTAGTAAAGATGGACATGGGTATAACCAGGGAAGGTGAAAAATCAATGCTTTTTCAAATGGTTTCCAAACCATATTTACTAGAAAGGATTAAGAGTTCTCAGACCGATGATGACGAATTCAAAAAGAAGATTAAAGCTGTGAATGATGGAAGATTGAGAGAATTTGTGTATGAAGATGGAATTTTGAAATTCAGGAAGAGACTTTGTGTTCCTGATATACCTGATCTAAAAAGGGAATTGTTGTATGATGCTCATAGTTCCAATTTCTCTATACACCCTGGGAGAACCAAAATGTATAGAGATTTGAAGGAAAATTTTTGGTGGGACAACATGAAGAGGGAGATTGCTGATTTTGTGTCAAGATGTATGGTTTGTCAGCAAGTGAAAGCTGGAAGGCAACAGCCTGGAGGAGTCATGCAACCTCTTCCCATACCGGAGTGGAAATGGGACAATATTACGATGGAATTTGTCATGGGGCTACCAAAGACTCCTAGAAGGAACGATGCAATATGGGTTATTGTTGATCGTCTTACCAAATCAGCACATTTTCTTGCTATAAGAGAAGATCTACCCCTGGAACGTCTAGCAAGACTATATATTAATGAAGTTGTGAGACTTCATGGAGTACCCCTATCAATTGTTTCTGATCGTGATCCCCGTTTTACTTCAAGATTTTGGAAAAGTCTTCAGAAATCACTGGATACTGAACTTCATTTGAGCACTGCTTACCACCCTCAGACAGATGGACAATCAGAACGGACTATTAAAACCTTAGAAGACATGTTGAGATCTTTCTCACTTGACTTTCAGGGTATGTGGGATCAATATTTACCTCTGGTAGAATTTTCCTATAACAATAGCTTCCATTCGAGTATTCAGATGGCACCATATGAAGCGTTATATGGAAAGAGATGTCGTACACCAACCTGGTGGGATGACGTTGGTGAAAGAAAACTTGTAGGTCCAGAATTGGTGGAGGAAATGATGGAAAAGGTGAAGGTAATCCAAAATCACATCAAAGCAGCCCAAAGTAGGCAGAAGAGCTATGCTGATAATCGAAGGAAGGATTTGGAATTTCAAGTCGGTGATCATGTTTTTCTGAAGGTATCTCCATGGAAGGGAGTCATACGTTTTGGTAAGAAAGGTAAATTGAGTCCCAGGTACATCGGACCTTTCGAAATTCTAGAATGAATTGGGGCTGTAGCTTACTGATTGGCAATGCCTCCAAGTCTCTCTAAAGTTCACGATGTGTTCCACGTATCTCTGTTGAGGAAATACATGCCTGACCCAACGCATGTACTCACCTATGAAGAATTAGAACTGGAACCCGATCTGTCTTATTGAGAAGATCCCGTCAAGATTCTTGATACGAGAGAACAAGTGCTGAGAAACCGGACGATGCGTCTGGTAAAAGTTTTGTGGAGAAACTATAAGATGGAAGAGGCAACGTGGGAACCCGAGGAACTTATGATGAAGAACCACCCGAGTCTTTTCATGCGGTAGTATTCTAGAAATTTTGAGGATGAAATTATTTGAAGGAGGGGAGAATGTAACACCCCAAGCTTCTACGGTATGCTTCTCATTGAATAATGTGATAGCGTGTGTTGTACGCAACACCGAGTTCTAACACACCATAACCAATCAAACTAGCCATTATGAATAGTAATACCTACTTTTTGAAATTATATATATTTTATATTTTAAAATGGACTTCATTTTTGGTTTCGGAATATCGAATTTAGCCTAAGGTGAAATTTTGGTACTTTTCGGATAATTTTAATATTTTGATGAATAGTGAAAATTACTAAATTTTAATTAAAAACAACTTTTTTAATCAAAATAATTAATAGTGATAAATTATGAATTTGAGTGGTTTTAAAGTATATTTATAATATATTTTTACCATTTAATATAATGTTGTTCATTGGACATAATTTTACAATTAAACCAAACATAAACAACTGTCAATTTTTGATAGTTATTCTCTCTTAAAAACACGCTTTTTGTTTTGACAGCGGGAATTAATTTTAAATTAATTTCTGCCACTTCTGTGTTTTGAATTTAGAAAAATGGATTCCATATTTGGAATCAGGATGTCCAAATTGTGTAAATAGGTAACTTTTATTTTTAGACATTTTGAATAATTACTGCGGTAAATATTTTATTTCCCATGGTTAAGGGTAAATCCGGTAAATAAGGGTTAAAAAATAATATTATAATAATACTAAATTACCCTAAAATGTGTCCTAGACTTATTGGTTGATACATGTTCGACCATAGTCATCTTTGGGTCGATTGTGGGACCCATGGTGCCACTTGTAGGTGATAGGGACACTTTTTTTAATTAAGTTAAAATGAATACAAAAATGACACAAGCATATATCTTTTAGAAACAAAATTTTTACATAGGGTTATATATGTTGGATTTTAGATTATAAATATTCTTTAGAAAGATAAAAGTATTTCCTACATAATTATATTTTATTTATAATTTTTAGACATTAAATAATTTAATTTATTTTTGACACAATGATGATGAATTAATTACTATAATAGTGAAAAATTAAAATAATTGATATTATAAATACCCAAATAAATATAATATGAAACTTTTAATAAATTAACCTAATTTTATAGGATAATATGATATATTAGGATTGATTTAATTGACTTTGTTCGAAGTAATCAATCTGTTATGAGTTTCACAAAAATCAACTATTGAATAGTGTCAAAATTGACATAAAAGAGTTCTTAAAACAAATATTATATTATTAATTGATATTAAATTCATAAAAATATAAGGTTCGGCCAAGATACTTATATCATGATATTTTCATCATTAATGGACCACTTGGGGGTCTCTTGGATATATATAGTAAGTTTATTAACCATATTATATAAAAATACAAAGAGACATTGTAAAAGTGAAACTAATTAACTTAGAGTTAATACTTAAAGATAAGGTTAATATAAGTACCCAAACCAGTCTAAATTCTATTGGTTGAGTTTTTTTCGACCTATCCCCACCTTAACATTTAAATAATCAACTTTGGAACCATTATAAACCGAATATGAATTTATTATAAATTAATATTTCTAGATTTACCAAAGGTGCCCCTCACCCCTCTTATAAAAGGGAACTCCTCCTTCTCATTTCTTCACACCTTCAAAGCCTTTTGGTTCATCCAAAATCTGCCCCAATACTCTCCCAACTTCCCTCACTACAACCTAGAGGCCTTAGTTTGATCAGAAAGCCAACCTATGGATCTCTTTTCATCAAATCAAAAGGAAGAACCCGAAGAAGAGGTAATGATTTCACCACCCTTTTCCAAGTTCATTTCTTCTTCCACTTCTTCTTCCTTTGTTTTTACCATTCTAAAATAATGAATCCAGTATCATATATATACTGTGATTTTATTATAAATATGGTACAACCATATTCATTATTCTATCCACCCTTTGAATAACATGTCACCATACGTGCGTACGTACGGCTTACCGTCTCCACGTCGTGGTGTAATTGTTATTCAATATATTATTATTTGGATGGGTATAATAATGAATGTGTAACTCATGTAAATAATAAATATAACATGTTAATTATTCTTTATATATGATATACCATCCATTTATATATTATTTTAATATCAAAAGAATGATATTGTCGCTCGTGCGTACGTACGGACTACCGTCTCCACAAACGCGGTAAGATTCATTCTCCATCGTATCCATTCAAGTATAATTATCATTTGATGATTTAAAAATTATGATTAAGGACTTGATATCATTATGGATATGAATAATATACAACCTATCCATTACAAACATGGCTTACGTAACAAAACATATAAAATAAAATAAGTAAGTTAACACCCGAAACAACGATAATACTAATATATTATTATCAAATCAATATTAAAAGATCATATATGATATCATATTAATATATATGATTCTTGAATAATTTAATAACAATTATTTCACCATTATACAGGAGGTTAACCTACCCCAACCAAGGAAAAGTTCAAGGTAAGGGTTATTTCGCAATCTCTTCATTATCCGAGGTTGTTTATACTTAATAATCTACTGGGATCTCTTTATCATCCACATCCATGTTTCTTAAAAATGTATTTCAAAATTTTTTTACTATTTACAATAATATGGGTTAAAGTCATTTATACCCTTGTTTGACTTTTTATAAGAGGTTTATAAAGGAATCTTTCTGTCGTTTTCCAAACAAGGTGCTTTTTAACCTTTTCGACAGAATTAAGGTAAGAATGTTTTTTTAACTTATACGGCGGGTGCGGCTATTTTCCGCCGTTATAAATTCGTCGAAGCTTCCCTTACAATCTTATAAGAATATTTTCAAAGAAATTTTTTTATTTTATAAATATATGACTCTTAAATGATTTCAAAATATAAAGAGATATTTCTCTAAAAAGAGTTTTGATTTCATCTATGTCAACATCCTTAAATGGATTTTACGCTTATGTGAAATTGATTTATTATGATACAAAACTTCTATATTGTATTTGAGGTTTTGTGATATGTTTGACTGTGGATGTGCTATTTTTATACCATTCATAGTTTATTGTGAAATTATTGACATTTCTTATGCTAGTTTTAATACGAATGTTTATGTTATGTTTAAACCTTTTCATATGGGAATGCATTGGACTTAATATGTGATGGGTGGAGCCCGATATAGCTCCTCGATGCATCAGTAGGTCTCATGAGACAAACTAGTGTCTTGGAAAAAGGCCTTGGCAAAATCTTATTTGTGGTCTTGGCACGAGGCCTTGTCTATGTGGTTATGATAGTCTGGCATTATGCATTCCATCATTAGGAAAGTGGTTATCAATTTTGCATGTGATTATTCTATTAGTAGAATATCCATGTGAATAAGTAAATGGAATTATTTCATTTTATTTATGCCATACTATGTTGAAAGTTCAAGTTTGAAAGTCTTTTGTTTTAGTTATACATTGCCTTAAATGTTTGTTCTTATTTATGAAAGTTTCCGCTGTATTGTTATCCTTACTGGGCATTTGAGCTCACCCCTTTTCTATGTTTTAGTTTTCCCAGGAAGTGAAGAAGTAAATTATGAATGACCTGTAGGGATATTATGTGGGGATATGAGTGTGGATTATGGAACCAATATGTTGTTGTAGTAGTTTTTCAATTTATGATGTAATGTAAAACTTATGAATATATATAGTGTTTCCAAGGCTACTAAACCAATCGGTCTTTCGAGATTTGATCTTTCTTGTGATCATGCCAATGTTATGTAATAATGCACCAACTATGGGTAACTAGGGTCAGGGCGTTACAGTTGGTATCAAAGGAAGTTTAGTACAAACCTCGGAAGCTAGATTTAGATAAACTCTGATTAGAGCACGTAGACCTAAGATGAACTTTGAGGATTAGTATAGAACTTCCTAGAATTTTGGTATTGTAGAGATTTTGTGAGTTTTCCGAGCAATACATCCCTATCTGGATACGATCAGGTAGAGGCGGCTCTGGCACAGATGTACCTAGGGGTAAAACCCGAAAACACCGCTTTGAGCTAGACTCGAACAGGAACTGGTGCACGACAATGGGCCTTGCTGCACTCTTGGTTACGACACTCCTGGGGGATATTCTTAGGATAACTCTCATTTTATTTACAAATAATTATGAAGGGTTTATGATTATATACTTCCTCAAAGAAAACATTTTTATGATTATGGATTATATCCATAAATAGTTCAATTTATGTTAAGTGTTTTATAAGTATGGGATTATGTATTTTGATTCATAAACTGATCTAGTTTATGACATTGTTTAGAAATGGCGCCTAGTGGAAGAAATGGAAACCGTATCAATGCACGCACTCCATGTAGGGATTTCCCTCCTACTCAAGATAATTATAGTGGAGCTGGTGATGCAATTGGTGACGATCAGCTAATCACCATACTGGGACAACTTACTCAGGTTATGAATAATAACCTTACCCGTATGGAGCACCATGATCCACAACGTGGAGGATCAATGTTAGATCGATTAATGAGGCAAAAACCACCAATGTTCAATGGGAGTACAAATCCCTTAGTAGCTGAGCAATGGATATTTTCCCAAGATAAAATATTTCAGGCTTTGGGGAGTAGTGAAAGGGAAAAAGTTATCATGGCAGTTTACCGCCTCACTGGAGATGCTGATCAATGGTGTTCATTGATTCAAAATACAAAGGAAGATGATGAAGTATCAAATATGGAATGGATGGAGTTCAAAGATCTGTTTTTAGAAAAATACTTTCCTCGTGACCATCGAGCAGATATGGAAAGGCATTTTCTGAGTTTGAGGCAGAAGGAGGATGAGAATGTCACAAAGTATGAGGCTATCTTTACAATGTTATCAAGGTATGCTAGAGATTATATACGTAACCCAAGAAGTAAGATTGGTCGTTTCTTTGATGGGTTAAAACCATTTCTCCGTCGAGCATTAGTCTCACAATCCTTTTCATCGTACGAAGACATTGTCTCATGTGCTATCAAGACTGAAAAGGAATTCTCTAAGTCTTATGACTTTAAATCAAAGCAAGAGAAGAAGAGGCCTGCTGATCAATCTGGGAATGGAAATAAGGGCAAGAAAGGAAAGGTTGAATATCCATCCTGTGGTAAATGTGGGAAGAAACACCCTGGTACTTGCTTGAAGGGAATGGGAGTCTGTTACAAGTGTGGTGAAAAAGGCCACCAAGCTCGTGATTGCAAAGGGAAGAAGGAAGCCACCAACGTTCAGTGCTACAATTGCAGGGAGATGGGACATTATGCAAATGAATGTCCTAAGTGTCAAGAGAACTTACCTCAGAAAAGGCCAAGGAATCAATGCCAGGCTTATGCTATCACTACTGTTGAGGTAGAAGCTCCGAAAGACGTGGTGGCAGGTAATTTAATGGTTTCCTCAAGTTTAGCAAATGCATTATTTGATTCTGGATCATCGCATTGTTTAATATCTTCCCAGTTTTCTAAGAAAATTAGATATTTCCAATTTGATTTGACAAGGGAGTTGTCAGTTATAAATCCTAAGGGAAGTATCATTGCAACAAAGTTTTGTGAATCAGTCCCCATTAGAGCACATAAATGTTCGTTATCTGCTAATCTCATCGTCATACCTATGATTTACTTTGATATAATCCTTGGTATGGACTGGCTTTCGGACTATGATGCGAAGATTTATTGTAAGAAGAAAGAGGTTACGATTCTTGATGATAATGATAAGGAACGCCTTATTTTTAGAGCAGAATCGTCACCACCTAATTCTTATTTAGATCCACCCTCAATAGCTCAACTAAATTCAATTATTGGGGAGGAAGAGAATGAAATAACTGTGGGTGAGGAAAGGAATGTTCAAATAGAGGATGTACCTATTGTGAAAGAATTTGTAGATGTATTTTCGGAAGATTTACCTGGACATCCTCTAGAACGAGAAGTTGAGTTTTCCATTGATTTGATTACTGGATCAAGGCCTATATTGAAGACCCCTTATAGAATGGCCACTGTAGAATTAGTTGAACTAAAGAAACAACTAGAGGAATTGAGTAATAAGGGATTTATTCGCCCTAGTGTTTCTCCATGGGGAGCCCCTGTTCTTTTTGTTAAAAAGAAAGATGGATCTATGAGGTTATGTATCGACTACAGGGAGATCAATGCTATAACGATAAAGAACAAGTATCCCCTACCTCACATTGACGATTTATTAGACCAACTGCATGGAGCTCAATACTTTTCAAAGATTGACCTTTGATCTGGATACCATCAGTTGTGTGTGAAGAAGGAAGACATTCCGAAGACAGCATTTCGAACCAGGTACGGGCATTACGAGTTTACTGTAATGCCGTTTGGATTGACCAATGCACCCTCTGTATTCATGGATATGATGAATAGAGTTTTCAAGGAGTATCTCGATGAATTTGTGGTGGTATTTATTGATGATATCTTAGTATACTCTAAAAGCTACGAAGATCATGAAAATCACTTGAGCATTATCTTGAAGACTCTGAGGAGGCATGAATTATATGGAAAGTTTAGTAAGTGTGAATTCTGGCTTCATGAGATTTCTTTTCTTGGCCATATTGTCTCTAAAGATGGAATCTCTATTGATCCTTCTAAGACCAAGGCAATCCAAGAATGTCCAGCACCTACGAGTATAACTAAGGTACACAGTTTTATTGGTTTGGCAGGTTATTATCGACGTTTCGTCCAGAATTTTGCCCGATTGGCTAACCCATTAACAAAGCTCACACGTAAAGGGGTTAAATTTGTTTGGACAAAAGAGTGTGAAGAATGTTTCGAAGAACTGAAGAGAAGATTAGTCAATGCTCCTATTTTGACTCTACCATCGGGGAATGATGGGTTCGTTATTTATAGTGATGCATCAAAGAAAGGACTTGGGTGTGTCCTTATGCAGAATGATAGAGTTATTGCCTATGCACACGACTGTTGAAAAATCGTGAGCAAAACTATCCTACTCATGATCTCGAGTTAGCAGCTATGATCTTTGCTTTGAAGATATAGAGGCACTACCTATATGGTGAAAAATGTGAGATTTATACTGATCACAAGAGTTTGAAGTATATTTTCTCACAAAAAGAACTCAACATGAGACAAAGGAGATGGCTTGAATTACTCAAGGATTATGATTGTACGATACACTACCACCAGGGGAAAGCAAACAAAGTGGCAGATGCTTTGATCAGAAAAGGCCATGGAGTTTTGAACATGATGAGAATTGAAAGGGATCCAATTTTCATGGATCTAGTAAAGATGGACATGGTTATAACCAGGGAAGGTGAAAAATCAATGCTTTTTCAAATGGTTTCCAAATCATATTTACTAGAAAGTATTAAGAGTTCTCAGACTGATGATGAAGAATTCCAAAGGAAGATTAAAGTTGTGAATGATGGAAGATTGAGAGAATTTTTGTATGAAGATGGAATTTTGAAATTCGGGAAGAGACTTTGTGTTCCCGATATACCTGATCTAAAAAGTGAATTTCTAGATGATGCTCATAGTTTCAATTTCTCTATACACCCTGGGAGCACCAAAATGTATAGAGATTTGAAGGAACATTTTTTGTGGGACAACATGAAGAGGGAGATTTATGATTTTTTGTCAAGATGTATGGTTTGTCAGCAAGTGAAAGCTGGAAGGAAACAGCCTGGAGGAGTCATGCAACCTCTTCCCATACCGGAGTGGAAATGGGACAATATTACGATGGACTTTGTCATGGGGATACCAAAGACTCCTAGAAGGAACGATGCAATATGGGTTATTGTTGATCGTCTTACCAAATCAGCACATTTTCTTTCTATAAGATAAGATCTACCCCTGGAACATCTAGCAAGACTATATATTAATGAAGTTGTGAGACTTCATGGAGTACCCATATCGATTGTTTCTGATCGTGATCCCCGTTTTACTTCAAGATTTTGGAAAAGTATTCAGAAATCACTGGATACTGAACTTCATTTGAGCACTGCTTACCACCCTCAGACAGATGGACAATCAGAACGGACTATTCAAACCTTAGAAGACATGTTAAGATCATTCTCACTTGACTTTCAGGGTATGTGGGATCAATATTTACCTCTGGTAGAATTTTCCTATAACAATAGCTTCCATTCGAGTATTCAGATGGCACCATATGAAGCGTTATATGGAAAGAGATGTCGTACACCAACCTGTTGGGATGACGTTGGTGAAAGAAAACTTGTAGGTCCAGAACTGGTGGAGGAAACGATGGAAAAGGTGAAGGTAATCCAAAATCACATCAAAGTAGCCCAAAGTAGGCAGAAGAGCTATGCTGGTAATCGAAGGAAGGATTTGGAATTTCAAGTCGGTGATCATGTTTTCCTGAAGGTATCTCCATGGAAGGGAGTCATACATTTTGGTAAGAAAGGTAAATTGAGTCCCAGGTACATCGGACCTTTCGAAATTCTAGAACGAATTGGGGCTGTAGCTTACCGATTGGCAATGCCGCCAAGTCTCTCTAAAGTTCACGATGTGTTCCACGTATCTCTGTTGAGGAAATACATGCCTGACCCAACACATGTACTCAACTATGAAGAATTAGAACTGGAACCCGATCTGTCTTATTGCGAAGAGCCCGTCAAGATTCTTGATATGAGAGAACAAGTGCTGAGAAACCGGACAACGCGTCTGGTAAAAGTTTTGTGGAGAAACCATAAGATGGAAGAGGCAACGTGGGAACCAGAGGAACTTATGATGAAGAACCACCCGAGTCTTTTCATGCGGTAGTATTCTAGAAATTTCGAGGACGAAATTATTTGAAGTAGGGGATAATGTAACACCCCAAGCTTCTACGGTATGCTTCTCATTGAATAATGTGATAGCATGTGTTGTACGCAACACCGAGTTCTAACACACCATAACCAATCAAACTAGCCGTTATGAATAGTAATACCTACTTTTTGAAATTATATATATTTTATATTTTAAAATGGACTTCATTTTTGGATTCGGAATATCAAATTTAGCCTAGGGTGAAATTTTGGTACTTTTCGGATAACTTTAATATTTTGATGAATAGTGAAAATTACTAAATTTTAATTAAAAACAACTTTTTTAATCAAAATAATTAATAGTGATAAATTCTGAATTTGAGTGGTTTTAAAGTATATTTAGAATATATTTTTACCATTTAATATAATTTTGGTCATTGGACATAATTTTACAATTAAACAAAACATAAACAAGTGTCAATCTTTTGATAGTTATTCTCTCTTAAAAACACGCTTTTTGTTTTGACAGCGGGAATTAATTTTAAATTAATTTCTGCCACTTCTGTGTTTTGAATTTAGAAAAATGGATTCCATATTTGGAATCAGGATTTCCAAATTGTGTAAATAGGTAACTTTTATTTTTAGACATTTTGAATAATTACTGCGGTAAATATTTTATTTCCCATGGTTAAGGGTAAATCCAGTAAATAAGGGTTAAAAAATAATATTATAATAATACTAAATTACCCTAAAACGTGTCCTAGCCTTATTGGTTGATACATGTTAGACCATAGTCATCTTTGGGTCGATTTTGGGACCCCATGGTGCCACTTGAAGGTGATAGGGACACTTTTTTTTAATTAAGTTAAAATGAATACAAAAATGACACAAGCATATATCTTTTAGAAAAATAATTTTTACATAGGGTTATATATGTGGGAGTTTAGATTATAAATATTCATTAGAAAGATAAAAAGATTTCCTACATAATTATATTTTATTTATAATTTTTAGACATTAAATAATTTAATTTATTTATGACACAATGATGATTAATTAATTACTATAATTGTGAAAAAATAAAATAATTGATATTATAAATACCCAAATAAATATAATATGAAACTTTTAATAAATTAAACTAATTTTATAGGATAATATGATATATTAGGATTGATTTAATGGATTTTGTTTGAAGTAATCAATCTGTTATGAGTTTCACAAAAATCAACAATTGAATAGTGTCAAAATTGACATAAAAGAGTTCTTAAAACAAATATTATATTATTAATTGATATTAAATTCATAAAAATCTAAGGTTCGGCCAAGAGACTTATATCATGATAGTTTCATCATTAATGGACCACTTGGGGATCTCTTGGATATATATAGTAAGTTTATTAACCATATTATATAAAAATACAAAGAGACATTGTAAAAGTGAAACTAATTAACTTAGAGTTAATACTTAAAGATTAGGTTAATATAAGTACCCAAACCTATCTAAATTCTATTGGTTGAGTTGTTTTTGACCTATCCCCACCTTAACATTTAAATAATCAACTTTGGAACCATTAGAAACCGAATATTAATTTATTATAAATTAATATTTCTAGCTTTTCCAAAGGTGCCCTCACCCCTCTTATAAAAGGGCACTCCTCCTTCTCATTTCTTCACACCTTCAAAGCCTTTTGGTTCGTCAAAACTCTGACCAAATACTCTACCAACTTCCATCACTACAACCTAGAGGCCTTAGTTTGATCTGAAAGCCAACCTAAGGAGCCCTTTTGATCAAATCAAAAGGAAGAACCCGAAGAAGAGGTAATGATTTCACCACCCTTTTCCAAGTTCATTTATTCTTCCACTTCTTCTTCCTTTGTTTTTACCATTCTAAAATAATGACTCCAGTATCATATATATACTGTGATGTTATTATAAATATGGTACAACCATATTCATTATTCTATCCACCCTTTAAATAACATGTCACCATACGTGCGTACGTACGGCTTACTGTCTCCACGTCGTGGTGTAATTGTTATTCAATATATTATTATTTGGATGGGTATAATAATGAATGTGTAACTCATGTAAATAATAAATACAACATGTTAATTATTCTTTATATATGATATACCATCCATTTATATATTATTTTAATATCAAAAGAATGATATTGTCGCTCGTGCGTACGTACGGACTACCGTCTCCACGAACGCGATAAGATTCATTCTCCATCGTATCCATTCAAGTATAATTATCATTTGATGATTTAAAAATTATGTTTAAGGACTTGATATCATTCTGGATATGAATAATATACAACCTATCCATTAAAAACATGGCTTACGTAACAAAACATATAAAATAAAACAAGTAAGTTAACACCCGAAACAACGATAATACTAAGATATTATTATCAAATCAATATTAAAAGATCATATATGATATCATATTAATATATATGATTATTATATAATTTAATAACAATTATATCACCATTATACAGGAGTTTAACCCACCCTGACCAAGGAAAAGTGCAAGGTAAGGGTTATTTCGCAATCTCTTCATTATCCGAGGTTGTTTATACGTAATAATCTACTGGGATCTCTTTATCATCCACATACATGTTTCTTAAAAATGTATTTCAAATTTTTTTTACTATTTACAAGAATATGGGTTAAAGTCATTTATACCCTTGTTTGACTTTTTATAAGAGGCTTATAAAGGAATCTTTCTGTCGTTTTCCAAACAAGGTGCTTTTTAACCTTTTCGACAGAATTAAGGTAAGAATGTTTTTTTTAACTTATACGGCGGGTGTGGCTATTTTCCGCCGTTATAAATCTTCGAAGCTTCCCTTAGAAGCTTATAAGAATATTTTCAAAGAAAACTTTTTATTTTATAAATATATGACTCTTAAATGGTTTCAAAATAGAAAGAGATATTTCTCTAAAAAGAGTTTTGATTTCATCTATGTCAACATCCTTTGATGGATTTTACGCTTATGTGAAATTGATTTATTATGATACAAAACTTCTATATTGTATTTAAGATTTTGTGATATGTTTGACTGTGGATATGCTATTTTTATACCATTCATATTTTATGGTGAAATTATTGACATTTCTTATGCTAGTTTTAATACGAATGTTTATGTTATGTTTAAACCTTTTCATATGGGAATGCATTGGACATAATATGTGACGGGTGGAGCCCGATATAGCTCCTCGATGCATCGGTAGGTCTCATGAGACAAACTAGTGTCTTGGAAAAAGGCCTTGGAAAAATCTTATTTGTGGTCTTGGCACGAGGCCTTGGCTATGTGGTTATGATAGTCTGGCATTATGCATTCCATCATTAGGAAAGTGGTTATCGATTTTGCATGTGATTATTCGATTAGTAGAATATCCATGTGAATAAGTAAATGGCATTATTTCATTTTATTTATGCCATACTAGGTTGAAAGTTCAAGTTTGAAAGGCTTTTGTTTTAGTTATACATTGCCTTAAATGTTTATTCTTATTTATGAAAGTTTCTTCTATATTGTTATCCTTACTGGGCATTTGAGCTCACCCCTTTTCTATGTTTTATTTTTCCCAGGAAGTGAAGAAGTAAATTATGAATTACCTATAGGGATATTATGTGGGGATATGAGTGTGGATTATGGAAACAATATGTTGTTGTAGTAGTTTTTCAATTTATGATGTAATGTAAAACTTATGAATATATCTAGTGTTTCCAAGGCTACTAAACCAATCGGTCTTTCGAGATTTGATCTTTCTTGTGATCATGCCAATGTAATGTAATAATGCACCGACTCTGGGAAACTAGGGTCGGGGCGTTACACTATAGGTGGGAACTGATGATCTTGATGCGGTAATGACTATTCTACCTAGACATGTAGCATGGTCAGTAGTGGTAGATAATATTACAATATGGGAAGAGGGGATTATATCTGTTGAGAACTACACTAAGCCTTATATCTAGTCTAATTATCATACATGAATTTTTTATAAACATTGGCATTATCATTATAACAATTCACATATCCACATCCCCTTCGACGATGGAATCATCCTGGGACATTAGGATGGCCTGCCAGATATTATTCAACAATATAGACCATATAGTGATCCAACAGCTTGACAGTATTCATTGAGGCATACTCCGGGTCTTCATTAGATGATTCCTCCGATACTAGATCAATTCTGGGGGTGATTTACATATATTGATGCATAAAATTATTGAGTGTGCGAGATAGTGTTGACACCAGAAGGGGGCTCCACTTTACCTTGCGTCGTCGATGTCTACTCTTCTAATAAGTATAAGGTTGTGATGTAGATGTAGAAGAGGTGGACGAAGGATGCATGAAAACTTCAGGAATTTAGAGTTGAGTTAATCAGGAACAGATGACTTCATAGGTTCAAGAGACTGCCATACAGGCCAACCAGTCATCATAATTCTATGACCCTGGTTGGAAACATGTTTTCAATCACCTTCTCTATCACTGTCAGGCATTGCAGATATGCACTCTACCTATGTCAGGGCAAGAACCAATACAAATACATTTTTATCTACCTATACCTAGATACATTCATTGAACACATAGTATTTATTTATGGTATGAAAAAGGTTATTTTGATAAGGATAGTATTCATGGTAATCTGTGAGCTCAACTTCTTGGGGCTTCCTACATTCTAGAAGATTCAGAATTCCTTGATCCAAGGAACAACATAAGTAACTGGGAACTTGAGCCTCATTGAATGAGTTGTTCTGGTTTTGGGAAGTTAAGTCTAGGAGCCTCACCTTGATGATGTTTTGGGGCCTAGAGAGGGGCTTGATCTTGGTTGTCTTGCCTAGGTTGTGGTACTTGATAGGGTGGTGGAAGTCGATTTCATGGTGGGTGATATTGAGCCTGAGACTGGGTGTGAGGCTATTAGTCTTAGAGAGTCTTTGGATGAGGCTTTGTTGGTAACAATTATAATGGATGATGGGCCTCTTTATATGAGACATCATCAGTCTCTTCCATGGTAGCTCTTCTTGTAGAAGATGTAGGAGGAAACGAGTGTTCCTTCTTAGCTTGCTGCAAGGATTCCTTTAGGTACTAAGGGTTGTTAGAGAAATCCTAGAAACCAACTTAGAAATTATGAACAATGAGGGATAGAACCAATTTAGTCTTAATATTCCCTATGCACATTGTCAACAACAATTCTTGAGTTAGCGGCATATCGAATGAATATGTGATACCCTTCAACAAGGAGAAAAAGTCGACAAATCACTCATTTGGTAGTTATTTGAACTTGAAGATGTCATAAATAATTATTTTATGGTATGTAGAGCTAAACTAGTAAATAAACTTCCTATAAAGATCATGACAACTATCAATGGACCCAATGGGTAACTATCTATACCAATCGAACATAGGCCCTTGTATGGTCTATAAGAAACACTAGATCTTGGTGGATTCTTTCTATGTTGGAGTTCCAATCATGGGTCCACACATTGAAATAAGGAGATATAGATGTTGATGTGGGTCAACCATCCCGTTGAATGGGGAGAAGGTAGAATTTCTAAACTCTTGGGTTTCTTTCATGTTTTACAGCCATGCAGGATTTGTTTGACCATCAGGTGGTATTGCCATCTGTCTTGTCTCAAGAGCCTCAAGTCTAGTGATGAGGAAATTCATCAGATCATACTTGTGGGTATTCTTATCATGGAAAGGATCCCTGACCAAAAGTGTTATGTAAATCTCTTCAACAAAATTGGAGGGATCAACGGCTTCAGGAGCGGCTAGAGCGTCCTCTAGAGCGGCTTGAGGAGCGACCTGTGGAGCTGTTGGAGGAATGACCTAAGCTGTTGTTGGAGGAATGACTACAGCCAGATCTTGAGTCAGTTTATAATAAAATTTGAGTGGATTTTGTTACAAATACCATGGTCTCTTTCCATAGGCACTGATATCAACCTTATTGGGATGCATGGGATTATCTAAATTGAGAAGAGGGAACTAGACAAAGAGGACCTACAGCTGACCATGCTGCCCTTGCTTCCCTAGTAGAGGAGGTACAAGATTGTATCAAAGATCACCATAGTCTAAATGTCTCTCTATAAGGAACAATTTGAGGATATCATCGAGGAACCTTTTCTATTATGCATGTTATTGGAGAAAATAGGCCTTAGTAAGATCATCCTTTATCTCTATCACTACACCAAACGGGTGATATTTCTTGGAGGTCCCAATCTAATCATAAACTTTATTGCATTCATACCGATAGAAAATAATTTAGAGCTGTCTCCAAGACCAATTTATTGACTTCACATGTGAGTTAGAACACTTGGGGGTCCAAAAAATGTTATGATATCCCAAGGTGCAGGTTCCCTCCTTTAGACCCTACACCAATGCCCCCTTCCGAGTGTATCTCAGGGAAAAACATGTTTAATTCAATAGTTCCCAGAGGCATATCATTGATGTCACCATGTAGGTCCTAATTCAACATAAAGGGACTAAATTGGATATCTTCATACTATCCCCAGCCTTGGATCTACACATTAGGGGTTACCTATTCAATAATACTATGGAGCGTAGTGAAGCATTGAATGTGTCATTGTTGAAGGTTCTGGTGATAATAGGGTCATGATGGGTGTTGTTCTATGGGAATAAATTCTAAATAAACCATGATACATAAATAGATAGTCCAGAAGAAACACATGACCTCATCATGGTGAACGACTATAGAAAGTTGATGTCACATGTAGCGATTATCCATACCATCTCAGACAACTGATCGATGGATATAGTGTCCCACAACTTCTCTGCTAAAAAGTGGGTTCTGAATCTTGGTCTCCCCACTCATAGACTTGGGTGGTCTAAGGATCTAGTAATTTCACTTATATGGACCATTGTGTTGCTGGACTAGTTGGTGGATAAAATGTTTCACGAGCTGACTTGCCACCTCTAACAAGGTCATCTCTCGGAGAAGGTATTAGCCGCATAATCAAGTCCATATAGGATGGGGTAGTTACTATTGCCTTAGGAGGAAGGGAAGTGACTATTGGTGATGAGTCTGGTGGGTCCTCATCATCTACCAAAACCCAAAATAACTCTTGATGATCTCGTGTTGAGTTAGATAATGAAATTGGCGATTATAGAGAGTATAGCATGGCAAGACCCTAAAAGGGATCCAAATCTGTTTCCCCCTTCAAGTACCTATGAAGGGATTTGGGGATTTGGTGCATCTCACCTTCTAGGATTATAAATATTATATATTGGTCTCCTTCTCCAGACTATGATGTAGAGGATTGGGTTAAATATCCATCATTGAGTCACATTACACTTCAAGATTTGAGTATCAGACTAGATTGACAATGATATGGTGCTTCGTGGAGTTCTTACTTCCTTGGATAAAATTCTCCCTTATGGCTTGGGATGGATCTTTAGGGTAGGGTAAATTATTGGAATGGGGAGGACTTCCATGCGATTTTGTGCTGGAGCGATTATGTCCCTTGCTTGAGCTGGTTGTGATAGGAGGAGGAACTTCATATGAGGTGTCATCTAAGTGAGGAGGGCCTCTATTGGGACATCTATGAGAGTGGGGAGGACCTTTGTTGGATATGGTGATAAAATGGGGTGGAACTCGATGTTAGTATGATGGGGGGGACCTCCAATTTTGTGACTTGAGGTGCATGGATCACCTTGGCATATATAAAGGAGGACATTGGAGGACCTCTATAGTGGTTAGCTTGAGTATGTGGAGGACCTATGTACAGGTTGATGGATGTGTGGGGAGAACCGTCCAGATGAGGAGTGTTAGATTTGGGAGGACCTATGTGGTGATGTGTACTAGAGTGGTAGGACCTTTGATTGATCTGGGAATGGAATGAGGAGGTCCTTCACATTGATGATCTATGACACAAGGAGGGCCTCTGTCTTGGAAATCATAGGCATAAGGAGGACCTACATGACAGATGTCGACAAGATGGGTAGGACCAGCACTTGGACTGATGTTGGATATATAGGAAGTACATGTATGAAAATGATTATTGGAGCATTAAATACCTCCACTTTGGTTGGAAATGGTATGGAGAGGGCTTCCATACTAGATCTCATCAACATGGGTTAGACCGTAATGACTACTATATATGTTAGCAATCGAAAGAGTCCACCCGGCCCACCCATGGGGTGGATAATGTCTCAATTTTGACGATTTGTTTATGAATTCGTGCTCTATGGTAATAGGGATCTAGTAGAACACATTGGGGGTGGCATGGGCCACTGAATATGTGGAATTTGATTCCCCCTGATAGGAATCCTCTGAAGCTTGCATCTGATGCTGGAGTTGGGTCATCTGGACTGTGGTCGATAGAGAAGGGGTGTAGACCACATGTTCTTCTTACTAAGATAACAGTCATTAGTGACATTGATGTGGACTGGTTGGAGCTATCCATGGTATCTCCCTGGTAGTGTTCACATCTAGGGTGACTCTGGAATCTCCCTCCTCATTGGTGTATGGGAGCGAGTCATAAGAGTGCTCTGGGGAGAGGCTCTTGAAGTGGTTGAATGTAGGAGTGGGTAGAAGTGGATCCATGAATAGCCTTTGGGGTGGTGTTGATGGTGAGGATTATAAGCCTCCAAGTTCTTCAAGTCCATGTCCCTTATTGGAATGACCCCCTCTTTCTCATGTCATCATATGAGTGCATCGATCAACCTCCCTTAAATAATTTTTGAGGGTCAAATGGTGCATGGTTTCCTAGTATCTATGGTTGTGGATGAATTCATGGAAAAGGTGGAGTAATGTCGGGTTGTTTTATTTTACTTCATCCTACCCCTGCATATATGGGAAGGGTGATTGGTTTCTTATATCTTTGGTCTTGAAAATCAGGAAGATTCATCTATTTGTGTGAATGAAAGGAAATAAATTCCCAATGCCCCATCACCATACAATCTTCCATGTTTAGAGAGATAGATCCATGCTAACGATGTCACTGACAATAATTCCCAATTATTAACTACCTCGAATTTTAGTGAGTTCCATGACAGGTCTAATATCTTCTTGGTAGGACTTAGCGATGAATAAATGGATCCAATGAAATGATTATCTATTGATGTCTTTAATGATACTAATCACCATATTGATGAGAATAGCTTCATTTTGGGTTCATAATTTGTATTTATTATAATTTTAACTGGGTCACACTACACATGTTTCTTTTTTTATTCCTTCACTGATGGTGCATTGTACCCCAAAATCCCAGTTTTCAAAGGCAGGCGGTATTCATCACTTTCATAGAGATGTCTTCTCCTTGATTGAAATGATATTGGTGGATGTTAGTAACTCATCCTATGGATTTATCCTTATAATTAATTTCCTATTCTGGGTCTCTTTTATAGATTAAGACATTATTAACAAAAGTTGTTCCCAGTGCCATCTCTTTGTGGACTATAGTAAATTACACTACATTTATCTGTACGTTCCAAGGAATCTAGACAGGACAACAACCATCATACAGAATAGTAGTCTTATTAGGCATCGTTGACATGTCTTGACACAGGAACATTGGTCACCTATATTTTCCATCATAAGAGTTCTTCTAATGATTCTGAAATCATGAGGTATCCCACATATATTGCAGTTTATTTTGTGTCAGAGGCTTGTATGATATGATTTTCCTCAGGAATCCTATGTTTAACATAGTGTGGGCCTCAATTTTAATGTATAGAAGAGATGAAGGGTTGCGAGTTTAACATCTTAAAGTGATGAAATGTAATGATCAGAAAACATGTGAAGGTGTATCAGATAGGTACATCCTTAGGAGAGAATAGGTGGAAGTTTTACTGTGTGAATGGATCAGGTTTCCCAAAGAGAGAGGACCACAGGATTGCATGTCCCATAAAGGGAACATTTCACACCATAAAGGATGATATGTACATCACTATGGATGGATGAAGAAGGTATATGCCAATTAGTGGGGCTGTGTGGTTTACGATTGGGTGGGATTGAACACCATGGAGGCTTCTTACATACCCTGTTTTGAAGACCGTGATCATAACTGATATATTTTGGAAGGGATGGTTTAGGGATTATGCCATTAGACTGCCCATACAAGAGGATTTCTCTTGGTTAGATGATGAGTGATGTGCATATTACACATGTTTAGCTACTCGGATGTGTATAGGAGTAGTTATGATGTTGATGAATGGTGCTTACACACTATGATGACCCATATGGATGATTTGATCCCACTGGAATAAGAGTGAGGTGATGAATAATATTTATGTGTATTACACAATGGAGTCACACAGATGAATGGTCGAGGATTATGCGTAGGATGTGCCAGCCTGGGTAAGGATCAGGATGTATGTGAATGAAGAAAGAGAAATGGATTGACTGAATGGGTTTTTTAGGGTGTTGGGATTGAACCTTAGGGAGGTTTCCTATGTATCCTATTTTTTTGGGAATCAAACTCAATGTAGTTCTAAATGGGGGGGAATGGGGATTATTTGTAGAAGCTGCCAGATGGGCCTGGAAGAAATAATGTCTCCCAGGTGAAGGGCATGATCATACCATGGATATGGACTAGAAGATATCAAGATTTATTTGGATGATGGTCTTGTACCTCATAGAGCATTCCTCTGTATCCATGTTGGTTGGGAATCAAAGTCCACAAAGTTTGGATTGAGGAATTGGGTCTTACATTTAAGGAGGAGGGTACTGTGAAGGATGATATGGACACCACTGAGGGTATATCTGGGAGATTCACCCCTAGGAAAGGGTCATTAATGTTTACCTATTGTTGGGATTGAACCTCATGGAGGATTTTTTACTTACCCTATTTAGAATATGGGGATTAAAACAAACATTGGTCAGATGGGATGATGCTGTGGGGAAAACATGTAGAATTAAATTGGAAGAAGTGTGCCATGGTAACTACTAAACTATAATCCAACATGAGTCATGCTTGGTGTGGGAATCAAGAGTAAGAATTAGACCAGACCATCATATCATTAAATATTCATCATCAAGGGTTTGAATGGGGCTTATGCGTGGAATTATCCTAAGTATGATGAATTTCTATATGAGGATGATTTCATTCCATGAGTGGAATATCTCATTCCATGTCTGTCATACACATAGAACCCTACCAAAGCTGTTTCAAGGATAATGTGGAGACTACTCGAGGTGCACATGGCGACCAATCCTGAAGGGAAAGAGATGAAGGATTCCACTCTAGGTAATAAGGATCTCATTTTATTTCACAAATACATGGTGAAATATAGGTATTTCCACACATGGGGAAATCACATTTTAACATCATGTGTTGAGGATGTTGGTGCTAGGAAATTTAATGTCTTGTAGCTTGAACAAGGGTGAACTCACTCCCCACCCCTTGGACATACATAGCTGAAACCAACCCACACTTGAAGAAGGGAAGGAATTAACAATAACTAATTAGAGAGAGGTGGAGTAGTGGTTGATAGTGGGGTCCATGTAAGTATTTATTTGAGTAAAATAAAAATAAATTAGCATACCTATGGTAACAAGAAAGAGGTAGGAAAATGTAACAAGGAACACTGCATGAGGGACCAAGATATCAATATGTGGAATCCTGGAGGGCCCCACATAGGGGGTGTGCGTAGAATTTGGAAGTTTTGTGAAAAGGGGGATAAAACATGGTGCTTTAGAGTAAAGGAAACCCAAGGAGGTTAAGGGAAGGGGTGCACATAATATTGGAGGCTTTCATGCAAAAGAAAGTTTCTTGAGTAGAATATGGGTATGCATAAGGGTAGGTGGTGTGTGAAAGAGGATCCCTTGTGAAAACATTCCTTACAAAAAAAATGAAATGGGTAAGGGTCAATCCCTAGTGTTACCACATGGGGGGGGAACCCATAGGGGACTTATAGTGCTTGTTCTTATACCTTGAGGTGTTCATGGTCTGCATGTTGTCATGGAAGATGTGGTCTTGCACGCGGGGGAGAAATGGTTCGACTTCATGATCATTAACCTGAAGGTAGGGTAACCCTTCTATTTACACATAAAATCATTGGAAGATGTGTGTCATAATTGAGGCACATATGTTCTTGTTTGATGTTGTATTGGACATGTAATATTCTTACACATGGTACATCCTTCTATGCACTAGTCTCTCGAGATTCGTGCATCTGCCTTGGATGTTTTTGGGTATCTGGTGTTCAATAATGCCTTTTGACCTCCAATTAGGACTGTAAGGTTCTTACACATGGATTTCCATTTTACACATAACACTAAAATCTTTTTTAAAGCTACATTGGTATTTTTAGAATGTTTCGATGAGACCAATGGTGTATTTAGTTTGTTCAAAGATGACTGATTATAGCTTCTAGAGTAATTCATCACCATGAATCTATTTCACCCATCACTGTAGTTTCTCTTATGATTATAAATTTAAAATGATATAGAAAAAATTAAATACCATTTAGTTAAAGTTTTTATAGGTATAAAACATCTTAAAAAATGTATAATATTTAGTTCTTATGTTGATCAAGTTGAAAGACCTTGTGAAAAAGGTTCATGATAAGTTTGATTCCAAATAGACCTTTGCAACATCCTTCAATAAAAATGGTGGGTTATCATACAAGAGGTTATTTTATTATTATTACATGAAATAAGTCCTAAAAATATTAAATGCAATGTATTGAATTGAAGAATCATGTAATTAATTCTCCTTCTTGTATATTCATCAATTGTTATTAGTTTTTCTATCTTACTTATTGGTTATTAAATATAATATTCTAATCACATGTGTGTATTTAAATATAAGAACCATGTACCTATAAAAACATTAGAAGAAGTAAGGTATTTTCTCCATGTGGATGAGAAAGGGTGATTCCTCATTCAGTGGTCATAAGTACACTACTTCTAATTTTGAAGATTATTGATTATTGTTTAAATTTTGTTATATATTACCAAAACAGTAATCTCATATGTCCATAGGAATCAAGGAGAAATTAATCCAATTTTGGAATGAATGTTGTTCATGGGGTCTTATTCACAACTAAAGGATTAGTATTGCTTAAATTATTGGTGATAACTCGTGATTATAAAATTGAATACTTATATACCCAATTGTGGGAAGATAATACTATGCTAAAAAATTAATTTGTTTTTAAGGATATACCAAGAATGTTTTCAGACTTTTTGTAGCCCTAGGTATTATTGACACACTTATGTACGTATTTTTTGATGAGGAAACCATTAGAAATAATGTTTTGTCAAAAAATCATAATTAGTTCAGCTAGATAATGCTTAATATTACAAGGTTAATGTAGTGGAAAATAAACATTATATTATTACACAAGTCATTTTTAAGGAATGAGAATGTTAGGCATGGTATTTCCATGGTATGATAATATGGGTAGCTTCAGTCCCATATGCCAAAGTATATCTTTACCATGTATACATCTATTAATATAATGTAGGATGGAGTAATACATAAATTCACATTACCTTTTCTACATAAAAGGTATGATGTCACTAAGGAAGATCAATGTTTATTCTTAAATGAAATCATTGATCAATAAAATTAAGCACAGAATAATTCCTAAAGTCATATTTCCTTATACACATTAGAATCATAAGGTTTGTAAAAGGAGTATCATTGTTGTAATGTATATGAATTGCATTAACTTCAATTATATTTTAAGAACTGTGTTGAAAATAGTGAAATTATGCCATAATAAAAGGAAAGCACTAACGATAAATGGATATCATATGATTCATATTATGAAATAAATAAATTATTTCATATGAAGATTTTGTTCGTATGCAAATAGTTTGTTTAGAATATTAATGAATTTGAATCTTGAAAAAAAATATGCATCTTAATTAATATCCTCAATTTTGTATGGATATTATTTAAATCACTATCAGATAATATTTATTATCATGTATTAAACTATATTTCAATAAAAGGGAACTAATATTTATTTCAGATGGTTGGAGTAAGAATGAATTTCATCTAGTCAATGTCAAAGATTCATAGATAGTTTTCATAGAAACAAGTTCAACAAGAGATTTTGGAAAATGATTTTTCTAGTGACACATACTGTTTAGAAAGGATTAAACCATTTTAGTGGTTTTTTATTCACCATGGATAGTGATACATTATTCATTTACAATAATAATTCCTATATGTATTCATTAAAAGGAAACAAGGGATGATTGTCAATATCAATTAAAATTAAATAATGGATTAAATATATAAATGTAAAGGGGATTATTCTTTTGAATAATGTGGTGGGATATCAAGTGAAACTATACATGGATGGTAATAAGGAAAAATTGGTTATACCAAGTAGTTATTCCTAAATCCATTAGGATTTTAATTTCCATAGATATATTTGATGGTAATTAAATTATGCAGTGGATGTCAGGACCACCAATCATGGAAGCCTTCTATAAAATGAAACCATAAATTGTTGGTGAAACTATATAATTTCAATTAGAGGTTCAAGTTACTTTAATAAAATTTAGGATTAAATTAAGAGATGTGATCACGGAGTATTAATCTAGAATTAATTCATACTATGTGGATATAAAAGGCTAGTGGAAGTATTGTTGGTTTCCAAGTAGAATATGGTTTATAACATATCAAACAAAACTACTTGTATTATAGTTAGTTAAGACTAGAAATAATTAAAATCTACATAGATTGAATTAATAAAACAACCTATGTTTTAGAGAATGTGATATACTGAGGTAGATATAATGGTTTCTTAGACCTAGTTACTAATACATATAATGACTATGTATTGGAAAATACCTATTGGAATAAATTGAGAGGGAATCGCTAGAATTTTCACACCAATTAAAACTCTCCATGAAAAAATGTGCGGGAAATTATAGGAGATTAATTTGGTGCTTTAAATATCATATTCATCTTTGATGGATCAATGAAGTATGACATGTTATGTACTATATCGGGTATTTCCATCATATAATTTATTTAATCCAAATACTAGTAATATCCAGAACAACTGCAAGGGATGCGATCAAAACTATCCAATAATACTATATCATGTTTAAAGGATATCTACCAGGTATGTGGAGGGGAAAGAATACAAGTTATAAGGTGACACAAACTAGTCTTCCTATAAAACAATATGATCTGATATCATAGTTATGATAAGGTAATAATCAAGACAAGATCATTCAATCTAGTTCTAGTTATATCTAAAAATACTGAGTATATTGCTTCTTTTGTGGTTGTTAAGAAATAGTATATAATACACAATGATTTATTACAGTTATTTTAATTTCACCTAGGAATTAATGTTTTATTATTATTACATTTCTATTATTGTTACTACTTAATATGTAACAATTTTCTAGTGAATAAAAGAAATATAATTGGGGGTATCTTGTCTTAAGAAGTCATACTATTGGAGTTAATGTCACAAATAAACAAATTACAAAATAGTGGAAAATTAGTAGTCCCCTGAGTAAAGCCATAACATATAAGAAATAAGATCTCATCAAGTGAGGGCTAACAAGGTTGGTTGGAATGTTTGTTATAGTTCAAGGGGGAATGTTGTAATAATGGGTGACCTAGACCCAACATGAACAATACCTTTCAATTACCTTATCATGTATAGTGTTTTATGCATAATTTACTCTTACCATAAGAGTGTTGATATTAAAGTGTATACTATATTAATAGTAATTTCCATAGATTAATTTTCATATCAAATAGTAATAGTGGTTCCCATAATATATGGAGAACCTCATGATACTATGACATTAATCATAAACATATTTCATAACGTCTAGATAAATTATATTGACTGGAAATAGTTTTTATCAGACTATCAGGTGCTAGGGGATCATAATTATAGGGAATTATTCTCATGAAGTTCATAATAACTAATATCATGTAGGTGAGATCATGAGGATAGTCCCTCCAATAGGACCACCAAATGTTTTTGGTGCCATTGTTTGTTCATACCTATGAACATGTGTATTGGTATCATGACATGATTGTTTTTCAAATATTACCATTTCATCGAGTACTTTGATGCAAGAAAAAAACCCTGACACTGATGTCGTGTTGATGTATCTTCTCTTGGGTGTGTATTTTGTGGTATGAAACTGGTTGAATAGTCAAGATATAATTTGATTCTTCTGTGTTGAGGAAGTGATATCTCGATACTAGTTGAACAAGATGGTAGTACCTTCATTAAATACATTTACATGGTAGTGGTAGGTAATTCCCTCAAGTTATATTAATAAATTATAAATAAATAATGGATGATGGAACATGGTGTGCATATCACTTTATGATATATATTACGACAAAGAGATTATATTACACAGTGCATGTTTTTAGGATAGTTTTTTTCTATTAATATTAATTATCTCTTTATGGGACTTGATTGGTTGAGATAATACATTCATAGCCTTTAAAAGGTATTCAATACTATCAAGATAAGTATTGAGAGTCACACACAATAGCATAATCAATAGTCTTTAAATTATAGGTAATAGGTGTATAGGACATGGGGGCCCTAGCATGAGGTCCAATTGTTTCCAAGTATTAAGGATCACTAATGAATTAATAAATTAATTATTATCCATGAATAGAATAATTGTGTTTAATTTATTTATTAAATGTATATAAAAGTATTCTGGTAAATACAATCAAAAATATTATTTTAATGAAAATTATATTAATATTTAAGGATCATTTAATATTTTGTGGTTTATGTGTTGAGATACTGGATCCATTTTATCTTGTAATATATTTTATTTATATTATAAGTATGTGATAAAAATATATATGATATTATGACATAGTTATTTCATAATAAATTCACATTTATTTTATATTTTTTTGGCATTAATTATACGAGGGTCGACGAACCCTTTTTGGGAAATTATCATTCACTATATAAGCTAGAGAGGACTATTTTCATGGGAACTATTTACAACCTTGAATTTGAGATATCGACTCTCTATTAATTCCTACATCTAATAGATAGAAATGTCTAGTCCAATATTTTCATCTTCCATCTTCTTTAGGGATCGAAATGACGGGTTCATGTTGATCATCATGGTGATGAAGGAATAATTGGAGCTCCATGACTGAACATAGAATATGATGATCAAAATCTCTGTAGATTATTAAATAAAGTGTGGAAAATATATATGGGTTTGATGTTGTATCCTTTAAGAAACACTCAATATAGACGTGTGTTTGAAAAACACATCACTGATCCAAACAAGGTATTTGCTGTTATAATTTTTTTGATATGAAATATTCATGTGACATCCTCATACATTTTCTGGGGCTTAGATCACTAGAGAAGATTTAGTTTCATTCCATTGGTGATGAAAAAGTTTGAATCCTCAGCCCCCATCATCTGTTGTGTTCCTCAGTACCTTCAATTTCGGTCTCAAGGGAAAGGTCTCACTTAATACCATTAGATATTTCTATAATCATGTAAAACTATTCCCAACAACAAATGAATACTTATAGTTGATAAATTAATTTAAATACATAATTTATTTTACATGTTTTAACCTTATCCAAGAGGGTTCATAAATATCTCATTATTTTATGCTCACATGTTGCAAGTCCTAGAGGTAGGACACTGAACTATATAGATTTTATATCATAACTATGTATTTGTTGATTCATGTTATCATAATGTACATAGTAATTCTTGGGTCTCAACTCTTGGGTCCAAACACAAAATAAAGGAAAAATTCCCATTTCCCAGATATGATCTTGATTTATGTGGTGAGCTAACGTATGAAGAATGTGTTTCTTGATTATCATTCCCTAGAGATTTATAGAGATTCATATATATCATTTTCATTAATAACCATTAATCATTTCATACATGAGAACTAGAACCATGTATAATCCTTTTCAAAATGAGCGACCAACACATGAGAGTAATAGTGTCCCCTTCAATGCACACAAGCCTAACCTGTATATGGAACTCTCTATTTTAAAACTATGCATGGATTGATTCCTATTCTCACGATATATATAGTTATTCCTGGGTCTCCAATCTAGGGCCCAATAATGATGAATAAAATTGACCTTATATTTTTATGGGTTCGAACTATGCAAGGGATTCTCTAATAAGAACTACATGTTGCTTGATTACCAAACAATGGGATACCTAGTGACACGTGGATTCTATGTTTGAAAACCGTCGTCCATCATCACAATTTATTATAGGATCGTAAAAGGATAACCCTAGTTAACCAATGTGTTGGGGTGCTTCCAACATCTTTATGATAACATCAATCCTGAAACCACACTTCATATCTTGAGTGTCTCGACTTTCTACAAACCTTTCATAGACCTTAGAATGAATACATGATCTATCTGTATGTCCATGTTCTAGACGGATCTACATAAGGTCCATAGACTCGTCAACTAGAGGACTCATGGACATATAGGAAGGGGCTTCTGATCCTTGTGAACCTTAATATCACTGTATTTGGCCTCATCCCCATAGAGTGATTTGTGATCATCCTATAAACGGATGATCTATACCATTAGTCATGTCTCATGAAAAATGATTCATTATTTACAACATTCGCATCTACAACTGAAAAGGATGTTGGACTACACTTGACCTAGGGAACCTAATTAGGATTCTATGAAAAAATCCCCTGATACTATGTCTAAGTGCATCGAGACCATAAATTTCATGCACTTTTCTCAATGTCGTAAGACAATAATATTTATCCTTTAATGGTTGAAATCGCAAAAACATAAACTTCAAGTGAAAGAGATATAAAAATGTTATGATAAAAACCCAAAAGGGTGTTCTAAGACACATTTAAGACTTCTCTCACTAAGTACTTCATATTTAGATTTTTGGGAAAATGTTATAGTATAAATAAAAAGGGAACAAAGCTTATAGGGCCATCTGGTGGCCCTGGTGAAATTATATCTATGATCGATGGACCCCACTATTCTAGAACAAATGGGGCAGGATGATTTATGACATCCCCTTTGCATGATAATATGTTAAATATATGGCTAAACAACTTTTAGTGTGCTCAAACCCTTCTTTAATATTATGATTTACATTAAGAAAGATCATGTATTTGTAGTCTATGATCAAAAAACCAATTCCTTGAGTTGATATACTTCTCCTAAAACCACATAGACTCGAGTCATTTCTCTTAGTTATCCCTAGTAGTGTATAAGTAATATGTACTAGACGATCTAATAGGTCTTATCAAGGATTCACTAGTGAATTAAAAAAATTCCAAAAAGACTTTTCCTTGAGGATGTTTGGTCCCAAATAAAATATACTACCTAAATCCATGAGCTATCTTCCAGGATATGTGTGATTCTTTTTATCACCATTAGTATGTTTTGGTCTCTAGCAACTAGCCTATTTTTTAATTGACTTAGAAATTCTTGTATCATGATTTACAAAACCAATAAATATAATATTCATGTGGATTCAAAAAAATTTATATTACAACACCTTGTGTTGTACCCATTCTCAAAGATGGAATGTGATACTTCATTCTCGACCCTTTTGATGGCCCTCATCGTGTTCCCTAAAACAATGTGATGTTGGAAACATGATTCATTTCCATAAAAACTAAACATAGGGTGGAAATAGATGGTACAATGTAGAATACCCTAAAATATAGAAATAGAAAGTTTGTGCTTAGTGACTATAAACAAATATAATAGATTATCTGGTCTATAAGACCCTAAAATACAATAATAGATGGTCTGAGCAAGAAAACCCTAAACTATAGAAACAAATAGTCCAATAGAGATGACACTAAACTACAACAATATATGCTTCGGGATAGAAGACCATAAATTAAAACTATATATAGTCGGAGCTAGAACACCAAGAACTATGGAAATATATGGTATGAGCGAGAAGTCACTAAACATCACACAGAGATGGTATGGGGAAGAAGAACCTAAACTATAATAAAAAATGGTAATAAAAGTATGTCTTTAATCTACTGAAATAGATAGTCTGGCATAAATAATAGTGAACTAAATCAATCGAAGTTCTGAGTTAATTGGACAAAAATTATAACATCTCATTGATTAGGAAAGACCCTAAAACTACCAATTAAAAAATAAACAATTCACTACATGTTGAAAACCAAAAAATTCATCCCTAGGGAAAAGTTGAGTGTCTTATCTCTTGATACACATGTTGTGTGATCCAGGAATCATTGAGAACTCATGAAATAAAAAAGGTATAAATATTCTTAATATGAAACCCCATAAAGGTTGTACTAATATAAATACAAGTATATAATGACTAAGAATATTCTTCAATGAATTAATAAGATGTTATTTCTGAAAAATATATATAAATATTTTAGAGAAAACTAAGTAGACTAATAATAAAATCAATCTATGCTCACTGGATCCACAGACCTAGAAAAAGAATTAAATAACATCTCTATTTCAGAGGACCTTTCTGATGGTACTTACTCCTATCATTCCTTAAAAATAAATGATAAATTTTCCATCCAATAAAACCTTAAACTACTTATAGTTTCATACTCTGTGTCCTGAAATTTGACATGATTTTAAGATTTCTGAAACATCTCCACCAAATAATAGTCCCCTAACTGTTATTTCATCATAAAATGATAATATCCCCTTCTATTTTAATGAACAAGATCTATAGTGGATATTTCTTAATATAATTATTTATACATTTACCTATACACCCTATGCATGTTCTTGATCTAAATACAAGTCTTACATCTTAAAACTTAATATGGATTTATTCTCATTCATTTTGGATACGTATCAATATCCTTGTCCCATATTTTGGATCAGGCCATAAATTTGATTCCATAACAATCCATTTTCTATATTGGAATTTATACACATTCCAAGAAAATGATAAGTGTGCCCCATGAAAATTCTAATCCTTATCTGGGATTCACCAAATCAATCAAGTTCCAGAGCCTCCTCTTGAAAGCACTAGAAGGAACTGAGTAAAAATCCTCACAACAAATATATCCACATGGATCAAAATAAATCCCTATATATGTTCATGTTGATGGAAAATTCATCCAAATTTTCTATATAATTCAATTCATTTATTTTTAAATTAACCCCATTCCTAGGCGGGATTTTTTGGCACCCATAATTATTTATCAGTCACATTACCATCAAAAATTTGAGATGTGTGATGCTTATTGAAAAATGACAGATATATTTTCATAATGTGTTGGTCTCGACAATTATTTTATAAGGGAGCCATATTATGTCCCGCATGTCATTGAATTTTAATTTTATAATTATTCTATGTAGTTTTGTATGCTTATAGCCAAAACATTGTCCAACCATGATAACTAGGGCACATGTGGGAGTCTCCTCAACTCTTCCTGGGAGCTAACAAAACCAACCAACCCATCAACTATAAGAGTCAAGAGCATAGTGCTCGTGGAACATTCATTGTGTTCTCTAATGGTTCCTAAGAGAGATGTATAATTGCATTGTGTGTCCCATGTAGGCATTAGTACAGTGTGTCGAGTGTCGTGTGCCAGACCTCAGTGTTGGCTCAAACAAGAGGTGTATATTGAGATGCTTATTAAGTTTCATACATTCATTTAGATGTCTAATGTTGGACTAACTCAGGTAAGGAACTATTAATGTCATTAAAAATTGATAAACCAAATCTCATCCATCTGATTCCATGAAACTCATCATTTTGATCACTCTCCCAAGCCATCACATGGATCCATTGAATGATACAAAATTGATAACATGCTCAAATGGAGACAATCACTAAGAAATCATGTGAGAATTCAAGGTTACATAGAGACTTTCGAATAATAAATGGTGACACCACATAAACACCATGCACTATCACAATAAGCACTAACAGGTTGCATTGTGGATCATATGAATCACATATCCACCACCATGATCACTGATCCATCATGTCTTCAAAATTTCCATTGACTTCAACCTCCAAACATCAATGGACATGAGGCCTGAGACAACATGTTATTTCCAAAAGTATTTGATAGCTCTAAGGGATGATCAACAAACCCATCCTATGATAATGTGAAACAAATCACAAGACTTACGTGAATCCATTGTGAGAATGTTTGTGGATTCCATGATTAATGTATTAATGATCTTGTGAACCATATTGACAACACATCATTTTCATGAAAAATAACATTTTATGATTTTATTGCTATTATCTAGGAACTACTTCACATGAAGAAGAGACAAGATGGAATAGAATATCTATAAGAAATCAATAATGCGATAATGAGAAGGCATACAGGGAAATATCATGGTTCATTTGTTCTAATGAATACAATCTAGAAAGCCATACTAACATCATGTGGCTTCATGTGAAAAAGGATGTAACTTTAATTATCTAAAAACCGCTATTATATTTTCAATTGAAGCTCTACATCCCCCTCAAGACGGGGCACACAACACCTTCACCATGAAATGCACAACCATATTCGCTTGACCATTTCCCATATAAACCCCTAAAATCCTTGAACAAAACAATTCCCAAGATGATAGGTTTAAGGAAAAAAAGGAAACATGAGTACAAAAGATGAGGAGAGGGATACTTACTTTATAAAATATCTCCTAATTATCAAAGGACTCCCTTCACAAGAAACCATCATGAGATTCCATCGCAAGACTTCATCACATGATCACTTTATGATAATGAAATTTAATGACAAAATAAAGATCAGATGATTCCTATTTTATGAGACACATGCATGTAGAATAAACATATGCCTCATTTTCAAACGATATTAACATGAAAAACACTTTGTATCACTACATATGCATATGGGATTGAACATGTATTTCTTGACATGAAATTCCATCATGGGACCTCATTCTTAAAAATATAAATTATCTTTGATATTCCCTCTATTTTACATAAAAATTCTAGGATGTTCATCTGTTACATGACCCTTAGAAATTCACTCCTACTATCATGTAAACCCTTTCCCATGTTAAATAATTCATGTGAAGTCACTGAAAAGTCATGTAAACCCACACTGCACTCAAGACACTATCATGTGAAATCCCTCTAACATATCCTCTTCAATCACATCAAGCACCTTTGACATGTCATCCTAATCATGAAATATCCCTTGGATATAGTAGTATCAATCCTATGATGCGTCGTCTGACATATCTGCTTCAATCACACAAAGCCCTGTCATGCATAATCACCTTGTCATTTCATCTTGGATCATGTGAAGCACCATCGTACATGCCCACTTTGATCATGTTAATAACCTTGTACATGCTATCCCTGATCCTGTGAAAGGCCTTGGAAATGTCTTCTATGATCTTCTAAATAACCTTGAACATATTTTTCTTGATCATGTGAAGGTACATGGACATGTGTTCTTTGATCATTAGAAGCACATTGGATATGTCATATTCGATCACATGAGATACCCTAGACATGTCATGCGAACACCCTGGACATGTCCAGACAACACCTAGGACATATCTGGAAAACATCCTAGACATGTTAGGCAGACACCATAGGCATGTATCATAGAAACCCTTATATATGTTAACCTTGTCTAAAAGATAAATATATACATATAACTTGTAAAGCCCAAGACATTAACACTTCTAAAAGTACCCCTATTATAAAGTTAATTTCTTTAATGATTTAGGTACACTCACTTAGGAAACCAAATACATATCAATATCTCTAAATGGTCTACATTCCATACCAAACATATTTAACCAACCTCTCATGGTCATCATCTCTATTTATCCATTATAGGATATAGAATGTGTATATAACATGGGAATACATCATGGTATATGTCCATAATATTCCTAAGCCCAAGGAATAATAAAACATAACCCTTCATGTGTAATCACCTATCCTAAACCATCAGTGGGTTATGAATTAATTAAATATTGAAAACTATGATTCCTATACAGAGAGGATTGGTAAAATACTTCATAATGTCCATGATCCCATTAGAATACTCCCTAGTCTAGGTCCCTCCTTATCCAAAATTATATAGATTCATGGGACCCAAAATTCACTATGATTATGTCATATTTCTTGGTACATCATATGATGAGAAGTGGACATATACATGGGAATCACTTTATGTGTAAGCCCTGACCATTCCCTTAAGCACCATAAAACCATCAACAGGTTAGGGGAAAACATAACTATGAGGACTATGATTCCTATTATATATGGGATATATATATGATTCCTTCCAAAGGCCTAAAATCCATACAAGATTCTCCATAAGACTAGTAAGAAAAGTATCAGGTTAAACATAACATGCAATCCCCATACAATGTTTCTCTCACGTGATGTGTCTTATCTCTTGGTATCACTTGTTTCATACACTGAGCATGACTCACGTAGAATTAGAAATTGAATATTATTATACCAATAAAATGATGTGAATTTCCCTATTATGTGACCTTTATCGTGGTGTTAGTGGGATTATATATCAAAATCACTCAAAGGGTCATACTATTATTGATGTGGGTTAGGGAATCCATAAATGTATATTACCTACTCAGTGCGTCTACTATCACATAATTTATGATGCATATGTCCATAAAATGAACTATCTAAACTCGGATTCCTATCTTAATAGGATACAAATGATGCCTCCCCAAGGCTCGAGCCTAATATTTATACCCTTACCACATGATGTTATACATTATATTGTAGTCTTGTCATATAAACTTAAACTAAATCAAACAAACTATGTGGTTTTTGATTCATATTCTAAAAAGATACAAAGGATTCCTTGCAAAGGTTTAATCCCATATCCATGACACCAACTACCTCCTTGGATGGAGATAAACTCTAGAGTTCCTAAACATGGATGAAAACTATAGAATCATAAATTAAAAAGATTATAATAGGAGACATATTATATATAGTCATTCTCATCAACACATAATCACAGTCATGTTATTGAAACATGGGTAACTAGTCATGTATGAAGTCATGGAAAGGATTTAAACACATATCTTAAGTTTAGGAGAGATATTTGGAGTAGGAAATAGTTCCCCTCAAAATGGTATGATGAGATCAACCAACCATCATGTCCCCTAATGTGTGTTCCTAAGAATCATTGCCCCTAAAACAACAAAAGATTGTCTTCTATGGGAAATAAAACCCATAATTAATTATAGATGTGGGGACCATTATGTGTTTCCATGTATAAAAACTACCAACATTGTTTATTGTGAAACTATACTAATCCCCTTAAAATCAACCATCAGACCATTAGATCTTGATGAATCAAGGGACCAAAACTAATATAAGACACCTTTAATGGAGGGGTTCATAGTTTAGTGATATTATTCATAGACATACATTCCATGTTGTTCAGGATTATTTAATGAGGACCAACAGTTGTTTGAGAATGATATGACTATTCTAGTGATTAAAATGGGTACTATGCATGAATATGTAACATATAAGATATTTGAATGAATTTAAATAGTTGGATTTTGAAATACATAAATAAAAAGTCTGAATGTTTGAATTTTGAAATGATGGTATAGAATTTTGATGAAGGGGATGATCCAAGGACAAATTCAAATGATGGGTTCAACTATAATCCATTTTGGGTGTATATAGAGTAGAGGACCTTCTCCTTTGGAAAAATATGCCTCTAGTTGATAGTTTCTAATATGGTAGCACAAATATTTCCAATTTTATGGGCCCCTTGTATTCAAATACACACCTTAATCATGGCCAATAAATTTTTTGTGAAGATTCAAAAACCTTTGTAATGGAGTATATTTATGGAGAGAAGGATACTTAAGAATTTTTTGAGAACCTTAAAAGATAAACCATAATGTATGGAACACATATTTAGGGAAAATATATATAACATGCAACTACTCTTACTTTTTCTTTGAATAGTGAAAATAATAAGCATAGATTTTTTTTAACTATGGAGAAATAGATATTCCTAAAATATATTTTCCTTACATTGTTTGAATTACAAATTGTTTCCTAGTTCAAGAAAATGGATGTCCTGATGAGAATATACATGAACTTTTCTCAAGGCAACCTTTATAGTTTTTTACCTCACATGTTTTATATCATTTTCATATGAAAATTAAGGGTATTTTAATTTGGGACATTGGGGGTTTTAGTTCAAGGTCACATATCTTTGATTAAAAAATCTGATAGTGTAACTTATTGGGACCAAGTTGGATGAAGTTATTGGTCAAAATATGTTTTCTAGTGGAATTTTATTTTCCAATATTTTAAAAAAAAATCACTATAGTTTATAAATCAAGTGATAATAAATATAGGTTCAAACACTGAGGTTTAGATATAGATGATCAGAATATGTTTTCATAACAAAATCCATCACTTCTTTTTTTTATCCTGAAGAATATTCCAAAAATAGCATTCCATAAAAAGCTTATCAGATGAAATGTTAGATATTAAGTCATATGATGTTATGAATAACTCAACATTAATTACATAATGGAAAATTTCATGATATATGATTATTAATAAGAGGTGAAGTTGAATTAATTTAGTCACAAATGATCTGGATATAGTTTTCTTGAGGTAGTTTCTCAAAAATTGTTTTTTTAAGAAAAATATGATGATGCTTTGTTGTTATGAATGTATCAAACATGATTAACTATTAAGATTTATTGATCTAGGATTCTTTACAGAAAGGGGGAGAAAATATTTGGTATGTAAAAATTATTAACTATGTGTTTCTAACAAAGAATTTAGAAAATAGGCTTTTGGATAGGATACTGAAAAAAGATCTGAATAAATAATTATGAAGTATTTGAGGTTGATAAGTTTTTGAATATTGTTGGGTTTGTCTTCTGGTGAAAATATAATTTGTATTAAATGAAGAAAGAATAGAATAGTTTTAATAACTATTCAAATTTTAAAATGGAGATCATCATAGTTTGGGTCATAGAATTCCAGATAGGTTCTTATTAAATATTCTTGAAGTTACAGATAGAAAGTTGAGAAAATGAAGAAGTTATTGAAATACTAATGTTCTCAAGATTTTTTTCCAAACATAATTTTTCAGAAATAAAAAACCATAAAGTGTTTAGTGGATATAGAATTTGGAAAAAAGATACTTGTGAAGATTTTCTAGATAATCATTTTATAGGCAATCATTTTCTGGATAGATGTTATTAGATGAAATGAAAAAATTTACAATTTTTGTATTGTTATTAATATGTGGAGATATTGAGTTGGTCTTAGTTTATTCCAAAAATAATAGTGTAAAATCATTATTCTCTCTATGTTTTAAGGATATTTAATATAATGTTTTAAATTTATCAAATAATGAACTTTTAGAGAAGAATTTTTCAATTTTATTTTTCATTAAAAAGGAAAAATATATTTGACTTCCCACCTATTCTATTTTGAGCGAACCTATATAAATTATGAAAGTGATAAGAAAAGTTCATGATTGTTGATGTGTGTAAAAAGGTTGATGTTATAGAAAATTTTATGCATATAGGGACAACATATGAAATCATTAGAAAAACTTCTGTTGGATAGAGTTTTGAGCATACTATTTCCAAACAAGGAATCTCTTAGTTGAGGTGAAGATGAAGTTTATAGTGAACTTAAGTGATGTGTTTAGGGTTTATCAGATGAAAATTTTTAATGATATCATCAGAAATAATAGATCAAATCATAGAATTATATAGACATATTGTGGAAGAAGAATGGAAAAGGAAAGAGAAGGTTTTACATTTTCTATAGAAAAATTGGATATACTATTTTCCAAATAGATTCATTTTCGAGCAGATATAATGATCAATGGGAGATAGATAGTTTAAAGATAATATTGGGAAAAAGATAGGGAAATCAAATAGAGTAAAAAAATTATTTTTGTAAAAATTAAAAAGAATATGTTCTTACCTACTTCTGGGTATGAATTTGAAGAAGAGGTTTTTCAAGAAAAAAAAGAGTTAATTTTGATGAAGCAAAATAGTGTAAATGTTTTGAAGCTATTTGTGAAGGTTTATAAACATGTTAAGAAATAATATTTACCTATTTTGTTCTAATGAAGAACATACACTATTATATTAATCATAGTGACATGAAATTGAAAGGATAAATCCTACTTTTTGTAACAACAAAAAAGGACTACTTTCTAGTGGATTGTGTTATAAAATAATATTTCCAATCTATTCCAAGGACTAGCTACTTTTGTTGAGTAGTAACCCTTATAAATTAGTTATTCGTGTTCATTTTATTTTAAGTATTATTTATTAATATTTAAAACTCTTTAAAAGGAAGTTAAGGTTATTTCAAAAGAAATAAAACAAAAAGTAAAAAAGATAGATAAAAAATCACCCCCTCCCCTCAATAATCGCATGGATCATGAATGGGAATTTCAATTGGTATAAGAGTGAGGTTCCTTTAATTAATACTTTTCAAATATTGTAAGAAATGATATGTTTCTTTGGATTTGTATAATTTTTTGAACTCTAATGGCATTCCAATTTCCTATTTAATGAGTTATTTTATTTTTAAAGATATAATGTTTTTATTTCATATGTTACATGGAAATTATTTTCATTAAGCTAACACTTATGATATTTCCACCCCATGATTATAATGTTCTTTTAACAACTATGTAGATGAAAATATTTCAGAATAATGAGAGATCCAGAGTTTCTATACTCTCATCACTCTCTGAATGTGAGTTTTTAGAGTTAAAGGAGTTGGTTCAACTAAAGGTTTCAAGGGAAATTTGTAGAGCATCTATCAGAGAAATATGAAAGTAAATAAATAAACATTAAAAATCTAGAATCTAAAGTATTAATATATTAAAATGGGTTATTTTGAATCCTTTGGTGTATTATTCATGATGGTGAGTGATATTGTAAGCACCATATAATGTCTTGATGAGAAGTAAGAAGATTAAACTATTTTTGAAATATTCATATGCATTATTCATGATAAGTTTGAAGACACTATTTCATCATTAGATGATAGAGATCCCAAAACTCTATAAATAGATTATTTACATAGAACTCCAGTCACATAGGAAATTAGAAGAGAAAAATTTATGAAAGGAAAAGTAAAATTGGATGAAGATATTTATTTAAAATATACCAAGAAAGGAAAATATGAGAAAGTTCATGAAGATGATGAAGTTAATGACTATGATAGTGAAGATGATTTGAGTAAAAAAAATTGAATTTATTTCATAGTTTTCTTAAAGTATGAAAATAGTCATATGAATTTAAAAAATGAAGTTATCACTACAATACTTATGGTTGTGGAGCAATTGGGAATTTTAATGTAAATTTACCTTGAAGAAAAAAAGATGAATAAATTATTGAAGATGACATAAAATCAAGAATATACTTTTAGAAAACTATAGATAAATATATATATAAATATTATTTTAAGGTAATGGATAAAAATTACTCTAAAAAAATTGATTATTTTTGTATAATGATTATAAAGTTGATAACATTGAATATAAAACCGAAAACTCAAGTGATAAATCAGATGAAAATATTTTTTTAAGTGAATGATGAAAAGTTTACCAATGATGATAGTAGTTTCTCTAATTAAGAATAAACATAGTTAAATGTTTCTTATAAAAGATAACTAAAATAATTTATTTTAAGGATTTAAATACATTAAATAGAGATGAATAAATAGTAAATAAAATTTCAACAACAGAAAATGAACAATATATTCTTAATGAAAAATCCATTTTCCTAAAAGAAATTGATCATATGAATAAATATATTAAAATATATAGAAACATAAATATTTAACATAATGTGATGATAAATTTGAAGGAGGAAGAAATGGAACTTTTTCAATAAGATGTTTCTATAACTGTGCAAGTAGTTACAAATTTCAAAAACTCGGTTTTTAAAGAAAGTGAAAGTTTTGAGAAGTGTGAACCCAAGAAATATAAACAAAATTACTCCTAAAATTTTGATAATAATATTTATTTCTTTTGGAAGATTAATAATGTTATGAAAATCATGTATGTATCCAAAACCAACAAAGTTAAAAATTCAATGGTTTATAAAATTTCATAGTCTGAATCGTATGTCACTAATACTAATGATTTTGATAAAGTAAAGAAGAATCCAATGTAAATCATGAAATAATAGAGTTCTAAATGAAGTTTTGAGGCACAAAAAAGTCAAAATATGAGAACAAATAAATTATAGAAAATTAATGTTTACAACTCCTATAAATATAAAAGTTAGAGAGAAAAATATTTCTTCTATGGATACTTCTTGTATTTTGGTGAATTTTCCCATGTAGAAAATATGTGTTGGTTCAATGAACAAGAATATAACAATCCTAATAGAAACTGGAAGAAAATTTTGAGGTGGATCCAACCCACTAAAAAAGGGTGACCTAAAAAAGATTTTATGAAACTTTAAAATATATTCCAGCTTTTGAATCTTTTTTGAAAAGATGTGTACATCCTAGAAAACATTCAAAAGGATGTATTGTTTTTTTAATAGCCCAAAAAATTCTTTATGACTATTCCCAACATCTGAATATGATGTAAGATAAAAGAAATAAAAAATCTATTATTTTTGAGATAGTTCTCAAAGATAAAAATGGGGAATGACCCTGGATTTTGGATAATTGTTTATCTTCACATATTATTGGAGATTTGAATCTATTGAAGAATGTGATATATTTTAATGAAGGAACAATGATTTTTTTACAATGATGATTCACTCACCATCCAAGGTTTTAGATCTTCCATAATTGGGGAATGAAAAATGAAATATAATGATACTTTTTTGTTTATGGTATTAAGTAAAAATTATTATGTGTTTCTCAACATTATGAAGCAAGTAATAAATCTTTTTTAGGAAAAGAAGGTTTTTTAAAAGAGTAGATGATGGAAAAGTTGATAGGAGAGGTCAATGAACAAAGGGGAACCTATTTCATGTCAATTATGTAAAAAAATCATGATATCTAATTATTATGGATGAAAATCAGTTTTGGTATAAAATATTGCAACAAATGTGTTATAGGAATATGAGTAAGATAACATGAAGAGATAATATTCATGATATTTCTTCTAGAACAAGGAGAAGAGATCAATGTTGTTCCATTTTCCAGAAAGGGATGATTATAAATTAATATCATGAAAAATGTTAATAATTACTCAACTAATATAGTAGAGATAAATCATTTTAATACTTCTTGGACAATGAGTAAACAATATAAAAATTGAGATAAGTGATACGTTTATTTAATTGATTATTTTATTTGAATTACATTTTTATGTATTTGAAACGTAAATATGAATCTCTGAAAATGATTAAGAGTTTCAGGATAATTAGTGAAAAATAATGTGCATATTCCATGAAGAAGTTATGAACTAAAAATGGTTTGAAAAAATGAATATTTTAGATGTTATCATTGAAAACACAGAATTCTTCATGAGTTCAGTTCACCATACACATTATAAAAAATGGTATTTGTCAAAGAACAAAATAAAACTTTCTTAGAGATAAGATATAAAATGTCGATAAATCATGACACTTATCATTATTATTAGAGGAAGGTGATTATTAGATATCATTATATTCATATCTTATGTCTCTATAAACCATGTTCTGATATTACTCCTTACAAAATGTTTTATAAGGAAACCATATGTTTAAAACACCAAAGAGGTTTTGGAAGTCCCTATATCATAATAGTCAAAGGGGGAAATCAAGGAAAGAGTGACTAGGGAGTTTTGATGGAATAATTCATGGATATTACCCCTATGGTAGAAGATATAGATTTTTGTAATGTTAAATTGGACATATAGTTGATTATACATATGTAAAATTTCTTGAAAAAGATGATGGGAATGTTTCACAAATACCTAAAGACAATAAAGATTGAAAAATGAGATAGTTGACATTCAGAAACATGAAATAATTTCTCACCATTGAAATGCTAAAAAATAGGATTCTGAATCAGATATTTCTAGTGATGTGGAGGTACATTAAACATATCATCCTAGTCTTATGAAGTATTTTTAACTTCAAGACATCATTAGGGATCAAAAATAATAAGTTTAAATGAGAAGAACATTAAGGCAAGTTTTGTAACAACTAGAGTTTTTTGTATTATTTTCAAGAATAAATTAAATTTATTTGATATTTTTGTTTACTTGAAACACCATGTTAAGCATAAATTCTATGCACCAATGGTTTAGCTTACATTATACACAACATTCATTTTTAACAAAATCGTGATATTTTATTAATATGATGCAAACATGATAGTTATAACATAACTATTAAAAACTGTGATATGAATAACAATAAATGATTTTAAAATATTCACTATAATGGTTTAATATAAAAAACATATTTATAAAAAATTTCTTATTTTTTCGATATATTCTTTATATGTTTCAAAAATACCATTTTCTAAAAAAATAAGTTTTAATTATTTTTTTTTTTAAATTATTTTTTTGAAACATTTAGAAAATTGATTTTAATAAATAAACTTCATTTTTGATATCATCATGCCAAAATTATATGATACTAAATTATTTATAATTTTCTAAAAACATTAATTTTTTGATGAATAGTGAGAATTACGAAATTTTAATTAAAAATTACCTCTTAAATTAAATTATTTATAAAGTAAAATTTTATTTTAAATTGAATTTAAATTAAAATTATCTAAATTATTTTTCAATTAGTCTAATTTATTCCATTATAATCAATTTAATTTTGAAATTGGATAGAAAAACTTTGTAAACCTTTGGATATTTTCCCTTTGAAAAGCTGATTTCTCGTCGTGTCTACTGGATTAATTTTAAATAAAAAATTTAACTTATTTGAATTGAATTTTTGAAAAATTAACTCTATATTTAGAATAATAATAAATTAAATTATCTAATAAGGTCTGTTTTTACCAAAAATAATTGTGAAAATTATATCAATTAATTATCATTGTTACAGTAAAAATGGGTTTATAGGGAGTTAAACTAAAAAGACATGGGTCAAAATGACTTAATAACATGTATAAAATATATTTATCACCATATTTTGACCCTATAATGTCCAAGGATATATAATTCTCTATTTTGGAGCCTTTTGTCATGGGAAAACCATGGGTATACCTTTTTTCGAAACCACTTACAAGTGTTCCATTCACCTTACTTATAAAAGGAAACAGCCTCTCCTATACTCTTCACACCATAAAACCCATTTGGGTCAGACAATAACTACCCAAATTTCATCTCAAAATCTATAATATCGTCCTAGATATATTATTTCATTCATAAATACAACCTTGGAGGGTTTTAATGCAAACCTAATAGGGTTCCCAAGGAAGAGGTGACTTTCTTAATCAAGTGTTTTTATTGTATTTATTTTTACACAAACATGAAATATTTTTTAAATTATATAATACAATAAAATAAATATCTTAAATATAATAACTTTTTATTAAATTTTAATTACCTTAAACTATATCTACTTCAATCAAATAGGTTATGAAATCATCATACGTGTGTACGGTGGAATACCACCTCACGAATCGATGTCATTTGGTTTTCCATTACCACATATCACAGGTGGTAATAATGATGGATTAAATTTGAATATATGATATTTTTGGTATTTAAAATTTTTTAATTTTTTTAAAACCAATAAATTCATACTTTCCATTTTTGTGCGAATACTATAACGTCGTTTATGTGTATAGCGGACTACCGCTTTGCGATGTGATGTGATTCAGTCACGATTTATATATAACGTAATAACAATGGTTTTAATGAAAATATGTGATATATATGACATAAAAAATAATATTTAATTATAATATATTATTTTACGTCCTATATTTCATTCCTTCGGGAAATGGGATACGTTGATCATGTGTATGTACGTTCTACCATCTCCATGAACGGTGTATTTAAATTTTCTATCTCCAACATTAATGGATAACCAAAAATATATATATATTGAATATGTATGATATTTATACCATGGTTAACATTATATATTTAATTAAACCATAATCTATATATGAGTACTGAAAATATAAAATCAAAACCTATTCGAAAAACAATGCAGTTATTACCTAAATCATGATTTTAACAAAAAAATTAATAAATGGGTAATAAAATTTCCTAAGTGAATTATATATGGTATTATATATATAAGTAGGGTTATTTAATATATTAATAATGAACATATATTTATTATATAGTAGGTTCATGTTTTTATGATGGAAGTTGAGACTTAATTTAAGGTATTTCTCTATGTTACGTTTAAATTCTGTGAGACACATGTCACATTCACCAACTATTTATTTTATGTTTTTTATATACTAACCCTAAATTTATTTTATGATGAGTATACTAAAAATTATTTGAATTAGAAATTGATTTTAGTATATCTCTTTATTTTGTATTTTGTTTCAAATGTTATCAAATTGGTAATGGTTTTATGGTACAATCTAAAAGAAAATTAAATTAAATTATTTTTTAAAAAACTTTTAAGAAGAAATTAAGAAAAAAAGTGTTCAATCAAAAAATAAAATAACTTGAACATTGAAATAAAATTTAATTCTACTAAAATTTCTATCACTATAAAATGTTAAATAGATATTGGTTACCTGAAAGTTTGGTTCATTTTTTATCAGATCTTCAAACTGAAAGGCCGACTTGTCCCAAGAATGGATGTACTTCTCAAGGATGATATTCCCCTAATTGAATCCACCAAAAATAATCAGGTCCTACTTATCAATCCATGTATATTTTTCCTAATTTTTATCTACCCTCAAATCCTCCCCACCATTTTAATAGCTTCCTATTTAATGGAATTGAGTAAAAAACATGTCTAACCACTTCATATTCTTATCTTAAGAGAAATTCCATAGATTTTTCAAATACCCCACCTGAATTCCTCAGGCAAGTGACATCACTATCCCTCTTCTTGTCTTTCAAATACAATATGATCGTTTATCTTGATTGTTAATGATTAAGTATTCCAAGATGAAAAAATATGATCTACCTCTAAAAACTTTTCAATTCTTTTCTTATCTGAAGGTTATTCATGATATTTTCATATAATTGTATGATTATTCCACACTTTAGGACTTAAATAATTGAGAATATATTTTTACGAAAATTAACCTTCACTTCTCTGTTTGGTTGTAAATCCTTTTTTTCAAAAACCATGTTTTCTAAAAAAATATTTATAATTCTTAATTTGATTCATTAAATACGTTTATTCATGTCTTTGAATTATGAAAAAAAAATTAACTGAATATTTATATCATTTTCTAAAAAATTAGTATTTGGATTTTTCTTAAATTTTAAAATTAATCATTGTTTTTAACATGTACTACATGAATAAAATTTTACACAATCATGAAAATTATATGATTTGAATATTATTTATATGTTTTCAATGTTATTTTAAAGGAAAATTATTTTCAAATATTTTTATGAATTTATTGACTTGAAAATTTACATTAAAGGAAAATTTAATTTCCCCAAATAAATGTACATGTGGTATTTCAATATAATTCTCCATATAGTATGACATCCGTTTATGTAACTTATGATTTACTCGGGATATAAACTAAGGATAATTTTATCATTCTATTCTGAATAGTTTACAATGTCAAATATTCTTCTGAATTCATTTTCTCTTCCATGGGTTATACTAGATAAAATACATAAGAGGCCCACTTATATTTAAAAGTTTATTCTATGAAGAAATAATTAAATTATTATGAAATATGTCCCTTTTATACAGGTTATGATATAATGAAATATTTATTAAATGTATTTCACTTTATGTTTTATGATATTCTAAATGTTTTATGGTCTTAGGTTACACAAATGTATGATTCTCATTATGTGAAGGATGGGAACTATTTCTCCTTAAAATTAATTGGTTAATGATTAGTGATGTATGAGCTCAAAGGGGACATGAAAGGTTATGTTATACCCTAAGAAAGGGAACATGATAGGTCATCCAAAGATCAAAGTAGGTACACTGGTGGATATCCCAACCCTAACATGTTATGAATTTTTTAGTGTGCGTACTTGACATAATATTTTATAAAATTATGTACATTCCAAAAATAAATTTATAATGCCAATTTTATGTTCTATTATATCATTTTATTTGATTCTGTTATGATTCATTTCTTATGGACTTCCAATATTTATTCCATGACTCAATATTATGAACTTTTCTATTCAAGGAATGTGTTTTAAATGTTATTCACATGTTCTCCTAACCTAATGTTCCTGTTATGATAAATTATATACCTTGTTTACCGTTACAGAGAATCTGGGCTCACTATTTATTAGGTTTCCTTTCCCCAGGATGTGAATAAATGTATTAAATATGATATTTCTAAAATGTGTGATTGTTATTATGTAGATAGTTTAAGATGACGTAGTTTACATATGAACAATTTTTTTTGTGTTTCAATGTTTCCAATTAAACTATACATGTATGATCCTTTGGTGTGTGCTTCTGTAATTTAATAACTTTTAATGAACAAATGAATTAATGTCTATGTATGAAAATATTGGGATGCAATAGTTTATATCATAGTATTTCATTTAGTTAACCTTTAGAAACTTAGATGATAAAAAATTACTGAGATATTTTAGTACATATATAAGGATAAACCAAAGGATGAGATAATTTATAGAAAAATGTATTTGAATTTTGGTTAATTATATAAGAATTTGTAACCAAGATATTAAAACCCTTTCTTAATAATGAAAGTGGATATAGATATGGAACAAAGGTACCTAGAATTAATAAATCTGAATGGGTTGAATTTCTCAAAAATCAATTGTCACCTAGTGCATAAAAATGGACTTTCTACACACCTGGTTTGACACTCCAAGGGGATATTCTTTGAAAATTCATAAACTAAAACATCATAATGGATTTAAATAGATAATTACTATTAATTAAATCTTATAAAACTAAGGTTCTATAGATTAAAATTATGGTGTCATTATTTGGACATACTATAAGTGAATTTAGATACACCATGATCAATAATCGATCATGTCTTCAAAATTTCCATTGACTTCATCCTCAAAACATCAAATGAAATGAAGTCCAAGACAATATTCTATGGTCTATAGGATTAGATATATCTAAGGGATGATCAACCAACCCATCCTATGATAATTTGAATCAAATAACATGAACTATATGAATCCATTGTGAGAATTGTTGTGGATATCATGATAAATTTATTAATGATCATGTGAACCATAGTGACAACACATAATTTTTATGAAAAAATCCATTTTATGATTTTTATTTCTATTTTCTATGAACTCCTTCACATGAAGAAGATACAAGATGGAATCTAATATCCTTAAGAAATTGATAATATGATCATGGGAAGGAATCCTGGGAAGTATCATAGTTCATGTGTTTGAATGAAGATGATAATTAAAGTAATACTAACATCATGTGGCTTTATGTGAAAAAGGAAGTAACTTTCATTCTAAATATACCACTATTATTTTTTCTTTTGAAGTTCTCCACCACCTCAATATGGGTCACACGTCACCTTCACCATGAAATGAATAACTATATTCGCTCAACCATTTCCTATATAAACCACTGACCTCCTTGAACCAAACAATGCACAAGATGATAGGTTCAAGGAAAAAGGATTCACTAATGGGTAAAGTAGAGGAGGAGTGGGATGCTTCCTTTATAAAATATCTCCTCATTACCACGAGACTACCTTCATAAGAAACCATCATGAGATTCCATCATGAGAATCCATCACATTATCACTTTAAGATAATGAAATTTAATGACAAAATAAGGATCAGGTGATCCATCTTTTATGAGACTCTTGCATGAACCATAAATATATGCCTCATTTTCAAGAGATATTAACATGAAAAACAATCTTTATCACTATGTATTCATGTGGGATTGTACATATATTCCTTGACATGAAATTCCATCACAGGACCCATCCTTAAAATGTTAATTATCATAGATATTCCCTCCATTTTCCATGAAAATTATAGGATGTTCATCCTTGACATGACCCTTATAAATTCACTCCTCTTATCATGTAAACCCTTTCCCATGTTAAATAATTTATGTAAATTCATTAAAAATTCATGTGACCTCACATTACACTCGAGACACTACCATGTGGAATCCCTCTAGCAGGTCCTCTTTAACCACATCAAGCAACATGGACATGTCATCCTCATCATGTTGTATCCCTTGGATATACTAGTATCAATCACATAAGGCACCATTTGACATGTCTGCTTCAATCACGTGAAGCCTTGTCATGCTGAATTAATTGGTCATGTCATCTTGGATCATGTGAAGCACTCTCATACATGTCCTCTTAGATCATGTGAAGAACCATGTACATGTCATCCATGATCCTATGAAAGGCCTTGGAAATGTCTTATTTGATCTTGTAAAGAACCTTGTATATATTGGCCTTGATCTTGTGAAGGGCCCTGGACATGTGTTCTTTGATCATGAAAATCACATTGGACAAGGAATATTTGATCACACAAGAGACCCTAGAAATGTCATCTGAACACCCTAGGCATGTCAAGACAACACCTAGGACATGTCTGGAAAACATCTGAGACATGTTAGGTAGACACCCTAGGCATGTATCACATACACTCATGGATATATTAACCTTGTCCGGAAGATATATTTATACATATACCAAGTAAACCCCAATCCATTAACACTTGTACAAGTACCCTCATTATAAGGGGTGTATTTTAAATGATTTAGGGCCAATCACTCAGGAAACCAAATACATGTCAAGCTCTATAAAACGTCTACATTCCATACCAAACATATTCAACCAACCTCTCATGGTCATCATATCTATTTATCTATTATAGGATATAAAATGTACATATAACATGGGAATCCATCAAGGTATATGTCCCCAATATTCCTAAACCCCATGAATAATAAAAATTACCCCTTCATGTGTAATCACCAATACTAACCCATCAGTTGGTCACGAATTAATTGAATATTGATAACTATGATTCCTATACAAAGTGGATTGGTAATAAGGCTTCATAATGTCTATGATCAAATGGGAATACACACTAGTTTATGTCCCTCTATATCCAAAATACTTTGGGCTCATGGGACCAAAAACATCTTATAAATATTTCATCTTTCTTGGTCCATCAGATGATAAGAATTGGACATATACATGGGAATTATTTTAAGTGTAAGCCCTCAAAATTCCCTTAGGCACCATAAACCCATAAACTGGTTAGGGACAGACATTACTATGAGGAGTATGATTCCGATTATATACAGGATATATAGGATTTCTTTTTAAGGCCTAATATACAATGAAATTTCCCCATAATACTAGTAAAAAAATATCATGTCAAACATAACATGTAATTCTCATACAAAGTTTCTCTCACGTGATGTTTATAATCTACCATTATATCTTGTTTTACACCCTGAGCATGACTCATGTAGCATTGGATATTGAGAATTATTGTACCAATAAAATGATGCATATCCCCTTATTGTGTGACCTTTATTGGGATGTTACCTTGATTATATCTAAAACTAACCCACAGGGTCATACTCATAATGATGCAGTTTAGGGATTCCTTACATGTATATTCCCCACTCAATGTATCTACTATAACATAATTTATTATTGATATTCCCATAAAATAAACTATCTAAACTCTGATTCCAATCTTAAGAAAATACATCTGATTCCTCCTGAAGTGCACTGTGTTGCATTTGTTGTCAATGAGGCATGAAGTTGTCAAGGAATGTCAAGATGTGAATGAAAAAGGTTGTGATGGTGTTGGTAAAGAATGGAGAATGGCCATGGAACTTAGAGGAATGTCACTTAGGAGATTCACTAAGTGGCATTGGAGAATTGTGGTTGAAACATTCTCCATGTAAATCAGACGATTGTTGAGCTGATCTTTTAAGTTCTAAGAACTTGTATCAACTGGATACAAAGTCACAACAATGTTTGAAGACCATGAATTGTATTGACAATGCATGAGGAGATGAAGATGATCCATCCACAACTACTTAGTGGATGAAGTGGATTAAAGATGTCCATGCACTATCTCCTAGTGCATGTGAATGTGAAGAAGTTCCAATTTGATGTCTGATTTGATCAACGAAGTTCATTGAAGAATTTATGTGATTAAGAAGCTCGGTTGAAGATAAAGACCCTTCAGGAATTCCATTCCTAAGTGTTGAATAAATGTTGATGAGAATTGGAGGAATTCTAATGAAGAAGAAGAAATAAAGAAGATGAAATGAAGAGGAAGGAATGGCACTTGGCATTTGGCATTTGGTAATTAGTAACTTTGTTTTTATACAAAGTCTAGGTTCTACACTTAAGCAAAAATATGGCCAGCCAAGGCACCTTGAGGGTTCAACCCCAAGGCATGTGCACTAGGGCACCACGCCCATGGGGGAACCCGTGGGGCGAGCCATGGCGGCAGGGCGCACACCCAAGACACCGCATGGCCGCCTGGGGCACGCCCAGAGGAGCGCGGCAGGGGCCGTGTATAAGCCCCCCGAGGACACGCGGTGGTGAAACCCGCACGCCCGAGGTGCATAGGGGGCGCTAGGAGCGCGCCCGCAGGGAGAAGAGAGTGGGCGCAGAGCGCGCCCGCAGGGAGAACACGGTGCGGGGCGGCACCGTGGAGGGAGAAGTTCAATTGCGGGGTTGAGGCAGCGCTAGGGTGATAAAGCGTGGAAAAACAGCGCGCCGATTCGATGTGGGACGCGGAAATTTCACCCGGGACAGATCTGAGCCGTCCGTCTCATCGCGCGCTGGATCGCAGCCGCTCATCTCATCTGTCGCGCGCCGCAATTTAATCCGGCCGTCCGATGTATCTCAAATGCTTGATCCGATGGCTAAGAGACCGTCCTCTTCCTCGAGCTCGCCCGAAGCCACCCGCGAGCCTCCGACGAACCAGGCGCCATCCGAGCATGGTTCTTGAGCTCCCGGCCACCATTTCCGAATCCGAAGGCTCCATTGAGCTCGTCTGGACCTACTGAACACATCCATGCCTAAAAATTGGCTTGCATGCGATGTATGGGTGATTTCGGCCGAGACCGAGGCATGCGAAGCTGGCGAAGGCCATGAGGGTTGATGATCTTCATGGATTGTCTTAAAATAAGGCCATGCATACGTTTCCATGCACATGCATGAAGAAGTAAATAAAGAGAAGGAGTCCGCGTGTGAAATAAAGGAAAAACAAGATTTTACAGAATCTTGAAGAACCGAAAATCTCGGGAGTTTGAAGTTATATCACGCGGATTGAACCCCCTCTCCTCTTCCTATAAAAATGAGGCCTAGCCCTCGAGGAGTGCTTTTGCTGAAACTCTGTTGAAAATCCGAGTCCCGTGAGAGCTCTGCCTCGCGAAGCTGAAGCCCCGCGCAACCCATTTGCGCGGCTGTGTTCCTTTTGCGCACTCCTTGCGCGAAAGAAGAAAGGGGAAGTCCCCTGCGCGCTTCCCTTGCGTGACAGGAAGAACCCGAGGCCGCATCCTTGCGCGCCCGTGGTTCCATCCTTCTCTGCCCGCGGACTTGCGCGGCAGGAGGTGTTTGCGCGGCCCTTACCCTATGCACCCAAGCCTTGCGTGGCTGTTGAAGACAAGTGGAGGCCGAGACCCTTTTGCTTGTGTGCCAAGTGAAGGAAGAGCACCTCGGGCAGTAGGTGTGCAAAGTTGAGGAGAACCCGAGGCCTTAGTGCCTTGTGTGCAAAGTGAACAAGAAGAGGCCGTAGCCTTGGGTGTGTGCAAGAAATGGAGTGTAGGCCACAACAAAGGAGAACACATTTAAGTGTGTGTGCAAAGTGAAGAATTTGTGTGTGCTTAACAAGTGAAGGCCGAACCTAGGTGTGTGCAAAGTGTACACATTTAGAAGAAGAAAGAAGAGGACATCCACACTAAAGTATAACACACATTAAGTGTGTAAGCAAATTGAATTAAGTGTGTGAAGGAAGTGAGTTGGTGTGTGCTTAAAGATACTACACCCTCTGAGGGTTTACTGCACCAAGAAGAGAAGTAGGGGAGTGCATTCATGCATGCATGCACGTGCACACGTGAACAGTGCTAAATCTGTGGTGTGCATCTGAGGAGTCCAAGACTTGAAGATCTTGAAGAGATTTGAGAACCCATGCTATCAGTGCATGAAGATGAAGAGTTGCCATGCACTCAGTGCATGAAGATGATTTGATGTGAGACTGGACCAGACTAAAGTTAAATACATCAGTTGTCTGAGTATTCAGTAATTGAGAAGATCCTGATCAACAGAACTGATCAGAAGTGCTGAGCAAGACCAACAGACCTTTTCAGAGGCTGTTGAAGATTCTTGAAGAGAGAAGCCAGGTCATCCTGAAGAAAGAGATAAAGCCTGAGCTAGACGAGAAGCCCTGATCAACCACAAGTGATCAGAAGAGAAGAGCAAGGCCATCAGTCTTTATCCCAGGCTGCTGAAGTTACTTGAAGAGCTTAAAGAGGAGAAGAGCTACTCATGCGACTCGAGCAGCCAGGAGAAGCCCCTGTGAGACTCAGGGTGGAGGAAGTCTTCAGTGGGATTCTGGAGCCGGCCAGTGGGACTCTGGTAACATTGTGGGACGCAGTATAAAGACCCTCCTGTGGGACTCAGGAGAGATACAGTGGGACTCTGTATCGACCATTGTAATACTAACCGGTTATAATGGGAGAATCCATGCTGGGAGAGCATGGCAAGGATGTAGGCCTTTGGTGCCGAACCTTTTAAATCCTTGTGTCCTGTGCCTTTTCATTACTGCATTATCCGGAAAAGGTTGAGAGATATAAGAAGAGTGGATCGAGGCCTTAACAAGCCATAGAGGTTTAATTGATTAAGAATCAATTAGTAAAAAGTTTTAAAGGATCACTGATTCACCCCCTCCCCCTCTCAGTGATTCACACTAATCTGGGCACTTCAATTGGTATCAGAGGGAGGTTACCTCTAAAAGATCCAAGGGAGTCTTTACTCAGTGCAGATTTGAGGAAATGAGTGACCAGCCTCAAATGGAGATATCTGCCAAGACTCAGAAGAACAGAAAGAAGAAACAGGCCAAGAAGATGAAGAAGATGGTTGCTACAAACAGAGAAACACCTTCTATGGAAGGTACTGTGAAAGTCACATCAGATGACAATTCCTTCTATCATTCTTCTGATGAAGCCTGCTCTAGCTGTGATGAAGTTCGAACATACGATGATCTACTAAATGCACTCAAATATCTTCAGAAGAGAGTCCCCAAGGAAGTGGCAATGTGTATAGCTACAGGCATCCTTGATCTTAAAGAAGAAAAATTACAGCTAGAAGATGAAGCCAATTCACTGGAAGATCAATTGGCAAAAAGGGTTGGCATAACCAACACTCTCAGAAAGCTGGTGAAGGCTAAAGATGAAACAGTATCGCTTTGCAATGAAAGATATGAAGACACTACTGAAGAATTGCAAAGAAGCCTTTCTGAGAAAGAATTCTTTAAAATAATAATCAAAGATGTTTTCCATGCACTAGAAAAGAGGCACAAAGTTTCAATGAATGTCAGAGATGCTCAACTTGAAGACAAAGTAAACAGGGTAAAGTAGCTTGACAGTTCATTACAAGAAATGAAGAAGGTGCATGAAGACCAACTAGAACAGCTGAAAGAAAATTGGGAAGGAAGGCTAAGAACTGTTGAGGATGAGAAGAACTCCCTCAATATGAAATGCTTAGAACTAGAGGTGATATTGAAAAATCTGCAATCACCCAAAGCTGAATCCTCCCAGTCATCTAAAATAAGAAATGTTGCCACTCAAGTGAGCTTTGAGAAGGATGATTCTAAAAGAAAGACATCATCTAATAAAAGGGCAACATCTTCTAGAAAGAAGGTACCATCCATACCATCTTGTATTGATGCTTCTAATTGTGTTTCCACAAAAAGTGCAGGATGGAAGAATAATTCCAAACAAATATGGATGAAGACAGTAAAGAAGCAGAGCTCTCCTGAAACAGCACAACAGGTCAAGAAAAGTACCCTACAATCAGAAGGACTGAAGAGGTCAAGATTCGTGGGACAATGCTGGTGTTGTAACAAGTATGGGCATTGTGCAAAGGATTGTTGGTACAATCCACTGAATGCCAATGCACGGAGGAAGCCCATGCCAAGGGGGAGCAAGCCAGAAGGAAGGAAGCAACATCCATAGGTCCAGAGACATCTGTTTACTGCAAATAGATTTGGATTACTTGACAACATCTGGGATGGTTGCAAAAGTGGTCAAAGAATTGATACATATCAATCTCCGAATGTATCCGAAACTGGAATGAAGAGAAGATCACTGAACCTGGCTAAGAGAGATTCCTTGGGAAGCAAGCAGAAGAAAGTGGAAGATGCTCCCAAGAAGAGTTTGAAGAATGAAGAGAAGTCCTTGGAATTGAAATCCAAGAAGGGTGATGCATCCAGAAGGACCACCAAGAAAACATGCTTCTACTGTGGAAAGAAAGGACACATCATGGACCTTTGTAAAGAAGCCATGAAACTAAATAGAAGCAGACTGAACTCCAAAAGACAATCAATCCAGAAGAAGAAGGGATTGATTGAAAATAAGTTGCCTAAGAGAGGTATCTTAGCAGCATCCAAAGAACCATGTGGAACTTCCAAAACTGAGGCCACTCTTCCAAATGATTTACTAGTCATATGGCCAAATCAGTTGCAACTTGCCAAAGATCTGCAAAAAGCTGAAGATAAAGTTCTGGCAATTTCTAAGGCAGAAGGGAAGAAGAATATTTCACATGAAGATGTGTTGAGATCCACACCAGCACAAACATCAAAGAAGATCAGGTGTGCAAGTGTGAAGAATGGTGAAAATGGGACATCTCGGTTGAGAGAATCTTCTCAACCTTGTTGTTCACATTGATGAACCAAGGAGGTTCCATCTTATTCCCTTATACTATTGGTATTTATATGTGCTGACATTGCAGGGAATTGAAGATGATGATCATTCTCATCTGGAGAGTGGTTTGGACAGAATGGAGTGCACCCCTTGAGGGGGAGCCAACCTGTAGAAGATGGGATTCTGATATTTAATACCATCTTGAGAAAAGTGAATGTATTCCAATCATACTTTCATCCTTTGTTTCTTAATTGAGTTTATCTTGTCAATTAAGGGGGAGTATTTATTGAAGTCAAATGGATGAAAGGGGAAGCTTTATCTTTGCACCTGAACTTTCTAATGAGTTTTGTGAAGTTGTGCAGGATTTAGCAAATTCATTGTTATATCTGAAAATTTTCAAACCCCTAAGCATGATCTCGCATGTGTAGAGAATTATGGACAGCTTTGAATTCCTTGGTCATATCACTCTTGTTTTCTACACCGGGTTAGCCCAAGTAGACTTAGAGTTGATTTACTAAAGGTTCTTTGCTAAAGAAGAACATGTGGCATCATCCCTCTCTTAGTGATTTTTTTTCAAGAAGATGCTATTTGAAGGGAGGAAGAGATTTTTGAAAGAGTACCACACCACACCTTTGCATTTGATTGCCAATAAGGGGGAGAAAATATTGGCACACATATTGACCCATTCATATGTGCTGAAGGAGTGTATTGACAACAAATACAAAGGGGGAGATTGAAGTGCACTGTGTTGCATTTGTTGTCAATGAGGCATGAAGTTGTCAAGGAATGTCAAGATGTGAATGACAAAGGTTGTGATGGTGTTGGTAAAGAATGGAGAATGTCCATGGAACTTAGAGGAATGTCACTTAGGAGATTCACTAAGTGGCATTGGAGAATTGTGGTTGAAACATTCTCCATGTAAATCAGACGATTGTTGAGCTGATCTTTTAAGTTCTAAGAACTTGTATCAACTGGATACAAAGTCACAACAATGTTTGAAGACCATGCATTGTATTGACAATGCATGAGGAGATGAAGATGATCCATCCACAACTACTTAGTGGATGAAGTGGATTAAAGATGTCCATGCACTATCTCCTAGTGCATGTGAATGTGAAGAAGTTCCAATTTGATGTCTGATTTGATCAACGAAGTTCATCGAAGAATTTATGTGATTAAGGAGCTCGGTTGAAGATAAAGACCCTTCAGGAATTCCATTCCTAAGTGTTGAATAAATGTTGATGAGTATTGGAGGAATTCTAATGAAGAAGAAGAAATAAAGAAGAGGAAATTAAGAGGAAGGAATGGCACTTGGCATTTGGCATTTGGTACTTAGTAACTTTGTTTTTATACAAAGTCTAGGTTCTACACTTAAGCAAAAATATGGCCAGCCAAGGCACCTTGAGGGTTCAACCCCAAGGCATGGGCACTAGGGCACCACGCCCATGGGGGAACCCGTGGGGCGAGCCAGGGCGGTAGGGCGCACACCCAAGACACCGCATGGGCGCCTGGGGCACGCCCGGAGGAGCGCGGCAGGGGCCGTGTATAAGCCCCCCGAGGACACGCGGTGGTGAAACCCGTGCGCCCGAGGTGCATAGTGGGCGCTAGGAGCGCGCCCGCAGGGAGCAGAGAGTGGGCACAGAGCACGCCCGCAGGGAGAACACGGTGCGGGGCGGCACCGTGGAGGGAGAAGTTCAATTGCGGGGTTGAGGCAGCGCTAGGGTGATAAAGCGCAGAAAAACAGCGCGCCGATTCGATGTGGGACACGGAAATTTCACCCGGGACAGATCTGAGTCGTCCGCCTCATCGCGCGCTGGATCGCAGCCGCTCATCTCATCTGCCGCGCGCCGCGATTTAATCTGGCCGTCCGATGTATCTCAAACGCTTGATCTGACGGCTAAGAGACCGTCCTCTTCCTCGAGCTCTCCCGAAGCCACCCGTGAGCCTCCGACGAACCAGGCGCCATCCGAGCATGGTTCTTGAGCTCCCAGCCACCATTTATGAATCCGAAGGCTCCATTGAGCTCGTCTGGACCTACTGAACACATCCATGCCTAAAAATTGGCTTGCATGCAATGTATGGGTGATTTCGGCCGAGGCCGAGGCATGCGAAGCTGGCGAAGGCCATGAGGGTTGATGATCTTCATGGATTGTCTTAAAATAAGGCCATGCATACGTTTCCATGCACATGCATGAAGAAGTAAATAAAGAGAAGGAGTCCGCGTGTGAAATAAAGGAAAAACAAGATTTTACAGAATCTTGAAGAACCGAAAATCTCGGGAGTTTGAAGTTATATCACGCGGATTGAACCCCCTCTCCTCTTCCTATAAAAATGAGGCCTAGCCCTCGAGGAGTGCTTTTGCTGAAACTCTGTTGAAAATCCGAGTCCCGTGAGAGCTCTGCCTCGCGAAGCTGAAGCCCCGCGCAACCCATTTGCGCGGTTGTGTTCCTTTTGCGCACTCCTTGTGCGAAAGAAGAAAGGGGAAGTCCCCTGCGTGCTTCCCTTGCGTGACAGGAAGAACCCGAGGCCGCATCCTTGCGCGCCCGTGGTTGCATCCTTCTCTTCCCGCGGACTTGCGCGCCAGGAGGTGTTTGCGCGGCCCTTACCCTATGCACCCAAGCCTTGCGTGGCTGTTGAAGACAAGTGGAGGCCGAGACACTTTTGCTTGTGTGCCAAGTGAAGGAAGAGCACCTCGGGCAGTAGGTGTGCAAAGTTGAGGAGAACCCGAGGCCTTAGTGCCTTGTGTGCAAAGTGAACAAGAAGAGGTCGTAGCCTTGGGTGTGTGCAAGAAATGGAGTGTAGGCCACAACAAAGGAGAACACATTTAAGTGTGTGTGCAAAGTGAAGAATTTGTGTGTGCTTAACAAGTGAAGGCCGAACCTAGGTGTGTGCAAAGTGTACACATTTAGAAGAAGAAAGAAGAGGACATCCACACTAAAGTATAACACACATTAAGTGTGTAAGCAAATTGAATTAAGTGTGTGAAGGAAGTGAGTTGGTGTGTGCTTAAAGATACTACACCCTCTGAGGGTTTACTGCACCAAGAAGAGAAGTAGGGGAGTGCATGCATGCATGCATGCACGTGCACACGTGAACAGTGCTAAATCAGTGGTGTGCATCTAAGGAGTCCAAGACTTGAAGATCTTGAAGAGATTTGAGAACCCATGCTATCACTGCATGAAGATGAAGAGTTGCCATGCACTCAGTGCATGAAGATGGTTTGATGTGAGACTGGACCAGACTAAAGTTAAAGACATCAGTTGTCTGAGTATTCAGTAATTGAGAAGATCCTGATCAACAAAAGTGATCAGAAGTGCTGAGCAGGACCAACAGACCTTTTCAGAGGCTGTTGAAGATTCTTGAAGAGAGAAGCCAGGTCATCCTAAAGAAGGAGATAAAGCCTGAGCTAGACGAGAAGCCCTGATCAACCACAAGTGATCAGAAGAGAAGAGCAAGGCTAGCAGTATTTATCCCAGGCTGCTGAAGTTACTTGAAGAGCTTAAAGAGGAGAAGAGCTACTCGTGCGACTCGAGCAGCTAGGAGAAGCCCCTGTGAGACTCAGGGTGGAGGAAGTCTTCAGTGGGATTCTGGAGCAGGCCAGTGGGACTCTGGTAACACTGTGGGACGCAGTATAAAGACCATCCTGTGGGACTCAGGAGAGATATAGTGGGACTCTGTATCGATCATTGTAATACTAACTGATTATAATGGGAGAATCCATGCTGGGAGAGCATGGAAAGGATGTAGGCCTTTGGTGCCGAACCTTGTAAATCCTTGTGTCCTGTGCCTTTTCATTACTGCATTATTCGGGAAAGGTTGAGAGACATAAGAAGAGTGGATCGAGGCCTTAACAAGCCATAGAGGTTTAATTGATTAATAATCAATTAGTAAAAAGTTTTAAAGGATCACTGATTCACCCCCTCCCCCTCTCAGTGATTCACACTGATCTGGGCACTTCACCTTCCCAAGGATCGATCCAAATATTTATGCCCTTACTGTATGATGTTATTTGTCATGGTGTAGTCTTGTAATAAGAAATTAAAATACATAAAAAAAACTATGTGGGGTTGGATTCATATTCTCAAAAGATACATAGGAGGCCTCAGAGAGGTTCAATCCTATCTCCAAGACATCAACTACATCCTTGGATGGAAATAAACTCTAGGGTTCCTAAACATTGATGGAAACTATATAATCATAAATAAAAAAGATCATAATAGAGGACATGTTACATAGTGTCTTTCGTATCAACACATAATCCTGACCATGTGATTGGAACATGGGTAACTAGTCCTATATCAGGACTTGGCAAGGACTTGAGAACATACCTTAAATTTATTTGAGATATTTGGATTATAAAATAGTCCCCCCCCCAAAGAGGTTTGGTGAGATTGTCCAACCATCCACTCCCCTAATGCGAGTTCCTAAGCATCATTGGCCCTAAAACTAAAAATAACTATCTTCCTAGGGAAATGAGGCTCATAATTCATTATGGATGAGGGGATAATTTGGTGTTTCCCTATATAAACACTACAAAAATTGTTTATTGTGAAAATATACTAAGACCATCAAAATCAACCATAAGGCTAGAATATCTGGATGAATCAAGGGATCAAAACTAATATAATACACCTTTAATGGAGGGTTGACTATTTTATGGACATTATTCATAGACATAAATTCCATGTAGTTCAAGATTATTTGATGATGGCCAACAATGGTTTTAGAATGATATGTCGTAGTCTTATAATGAAAATGGGTACGATGTATGAATATGTAACATAGAGTATATTTGAATGAATTTAAATAGTTAGATTGTGAAATATGTAAATCACAACTCTGAATATTATAATTTTGAAATGATGGTATAGAATTTCTATATATGGGATGATCATTGGACAAATTAAAATGATGGGTTCAACTATAATACATTTTGGGTGTATAGAGAATAGAGGACCTTACCCTTTGAAAGAATATTCCTATAGTTGATATTTCTTAATATAGTAGTAAAAATATTCCCTATTTTATGTGTCCCTTGTATTCAAATACACTCCTTAATCACGGCCAGTAAATTTTTTGTAAAGAATAAAAAACCTATGTAATGGAGTATAATTAGGGAGAGAAGGATATTTAAGAAGGTTTTCAGAACCTTAAAGGATACACCATAATGTTTGGAACACATATTTAGGGAAAAGAAATATAACATGAAACTACTCTTACATTTTCTTTGATTAGTGAAAATAATGACTATAGAATGGTTTTTATTATGGAAAAATGGAAATGCCTAAAATATATAATCCTTAACTTGTTTGAATTACTAATTTTTTTCCAAGGTCATGAAAATGGATGTCCTGATGAGAATATAAATGAACTTTTCTCAAGAAAACCTTTATATTTTTTCTACCTCAGATGTTTCATATCATTTTCATATGCACATTAAGGGTCTTTTAATTTATGATATTAGGGGTCATAGTTCAAGGTCACATAGATTTGATTAAAACATCAAATAGTGTAACTCATTAGGACATTATTAGATGATGTTGTAGGTCGAAAGTTTTTTTCTAGTGGAATATTGTTTTTCAATATTTTACAAAAAAAAATCACAATAATTTATAAATCAAGTGATAAAAAATAAGGGTTAAAACACCGAGTTTTAGACATATATGGTCAGAATATGACTTCATAACAAAATCCATCAGTTATTTTTGTTATTATTTTTTTATCCAGAACAATTTTCCAGAAATACCTTTCCATTAAAAGCTTATCAGATGAAATGTTAGATATTAAGTCAGATGGTTTTATAAAGAACTCACAATTTCTTACATTAAGAAAAATTTGATAATACATGATTATGAAAAATAGGTGAAGTTTATGTAGTTTAGTCACAAATTTTTCGAATGTAGTTTTCTTTAGGTAGGTTCTCAGAAAAAATTTCTGTGAGAAAAATATACTCATACTTTGTTGTTATTAATGTATCAAACATAATTAACTATTAAGATTTCATGATACAAGAATAATAGTAGAAATGGGGAGATAATATTTGGTATTTACCAAGTTTTAACTATGTTTTTCTCAGAAAGAATTCATAAAATATGATTTTGGATAGAAGACAAAAAGAATAACTGAATGAAGAATTATGAAGTCTTTGAAATTTGGATGTTTTTTTTAATATTGTAGGTTTTGAATTATGGTGAAAATCTAATTGGTTTTAAATGAATAATAAATAGAATATTTTTAATATCAATTTAAATTTAAAAAGGTATATCATCAAAGTTTTGGAAATAGAATTCCAGATAAAGTCTTAATAAATATTCTTGAAGTTACAAATAGAACATTGAGCAGATAAATAAGTTCTTGAAATACTGATGTGCTCGTGTTTGTTTTCAAACTAATTTTTTCTTTAATACAAGACCAGAAAGTGTTCAGTGGACATAGAATTTGGAAAAAATATTCCTTTGAATATTTTCAGGATAATCATTTTAAAGACAATCATTTTCTGGATAGAGGTTATTAGACCAAATGAAAAAATTTACAATTTTTGTAAAGTTATTAATATGTGGAGATGTTGAGTTGGTCTTATTTTATTTTAATATCCATGGAGTAAAATCATGATTCTCTCTAATTTTTAAGGATGTTTAATAGAAGGTTTTAAATGTCTCAAATAATTAACTTTTAGAGAAGAAGCTTTCAATTTGAGTTTTCATTAAAGAGTAAAAATAAATTTGAGTTCCCTCTTATTCTATTTGGAGTGAACCTATATAAAGTATGAATGTGAGAATACAAGTTTGTGACTATTGATGTGTGTAAAAAATTTGAAGTTCTAAAATATTTGATGTATATAGGGAAATCATATGAAATAATCCAAAAAAAATTTATTTTATAGAGTTTTTTTAGGCTATTTCCAAACAATGAATCTCTTGGTTGACGTGAAGAAGAAGTTTTATCAGGAACCAAGAAGTGAGATTAGGGACTACCATATGAAAATTTTGGATGAACTCATCAGAATGAATATATCAGATTATATAATTATATAGAAATATTGTGTAAGAATATTAAAAAATGAAAGGGAACATTTTTGGTTTTCTATAGAAAAATAGGATATATGGTTTTCCAAATGGATTCATTTTCGAGTAGACATAACAATCAGTGAGAGATAGAAAGTTTGAATATAATAGTGGGAAACATATAAAGAAATCAAATAGAGTCAAAAATAATAATTTTGTACAAATTAGGGAGCATATGTTCTTACCTACTACTCGGTATGAAAGTGAAGAAGAGGTTTTTCATGAAAAAAAGTTAATTTTGATGAAACAACATAGTAAAAATGTTTTGAACCTATTTTTGAAGGTTTATAAACTTGTTAGGAAAGAATATTTATATATTTTTTGATAATGAATAACATACACTATTATATTTATAATAGTGACATGAAATTGAATGGATACTTCCTACTTGTTGTAACCACATAAAAGGATTGTTTTCTAGTGGATTGTGTTATATTGGAATATTTCCAATGAATTCCATGGACTAGATACAATTGTTCAATAGTGACCCTTGTAAATTATTTATTCATATACATATTATTTTATGTATTATTTAGGAATATCTATAAATCTTTAATAGTGGGTGAAGGTTTTTTTATAAGAAAGAAAACATAAAGTAAATAAAGAGATTAAAAATAACCCCCCTAGTAATCATATGGATCATGAATTTGAATTTGATTTGGTATAAGAGTGAGGTTCCTTTCATTAATAAATTCCTCATATTGGAATAAAATATATGTTTCTTTGTATGGGTATAATTATTTGAATAGTAATAAAATTCCAAGTTTGAATTTAATGAGTTATAATATTTTTAATGATAGAATGTTTCAATATATTATATTACATGGAAATTATGTTCTTGAAGATGACACTGATGTTTTTCCTCCACATAATTATATTGTTCCTATAATAGCTTTTGAGAAGAAATTTTTTTAGAATGATGACAGAGCTAGAGTTACTATACTCTCCTCTTTCTCTGAATGTGAGTTTTTATAGTTAAAGGAGTTGGTTCAGCTAAAAGTTTGTAGGGAAATTTGAAGAGCATATATTAAACAAAAATTAAAGTCAAGAATGAAAGTTTAAACATCTATAGTCTGACGTATAAATATCTTAAAATGGGTAAATTTGAATCTATGGTGTATTCTTTACAATGGTGATTGATATTGTAGGAACCATAAAATGTATTTATGAGAATCTGGAAGATTCAATTATTGTTGAAATATTCATATGAATTATTCATGAAACGTTTGATGGAGCTATTTCATCATTAGATGGTAGAGATCTTGAAACTCTATCGATGGATTATTTTTGTAGCATTATCCTCACATATGAAATTAGAAGATAAAAAATTTATGAAAGTAAAAGTAAAATTGGATCAAGATATTTCTTTCTAATATACTAAGAAAGGAAAATATGAGAAATTTTATAAAGATGAAGAAGTTAGCGACTCTGACATTGAGGATGATTTCAGTAACCATTTTTTTAATTTATGTCATAGTTTTCTTAATTTTTTAAAAGATTTATATCAATGTACAAAATAAATTTATCACAAAAATACTTATGGTTATGGAGCAATTGGGAATTTTTCTACAAATTTACCTTAAATAAAGTAAGATGAATAATGTGATGAATATTACATAACGTCAAGAATAACCTTTTAGAAATATATTTAAATATATAAATTATATTTCAAGGGAATGGATAAAAATAACTCTAAAAGGGGGAATATTTTTGTTTTATGATTATAAAGTAAATAACATTGAAGACAAAACTAAAAACTCAAGTGATAAAGAGGATGAACATAATTTGTTTTTTAAATGTGAATGATAAAAGGTTCACTAATGATGATAGTAGTTTCTCTGATTAAGAAGAAACATAAATAAATATTTTTCATAATATATAACTGAATTAATTTATTTTAAGGAGTTTAATACATGAAATAGAGATGAATAAATTATAAATAAAACTTCAAGAACAGAAAATGAACAATATATTCTTGATGAAAAATCCATGTTTTCAGAAGAAATTGATCATATGAATAAATCAATTGAAAGAGATAAGAACCTAAATATTAAACATAAATCAATGATAAATGTGAACGAGAAATAAATAAACATTTTTAGATAAAAATATTTTAGAACTAAGTAAGGAGTTTAAAATTTCAAAAACAATGTTTTTGAAGAAATTGAAAGTTCTCATAAGTGTGAACCTACAAAATATAAAGAACTATCATCATAAAAGGTTGATAAGAAGAATTATTTATTTTTCAAGATTAATAATGTTAAGAAAATCATGTATGTATCCAAAACCAACAAAGTTGAAAATTCAAAGGTTTCTAAGATATCACAGTTTGAATCATATGTCTCTTCTACTAATGATTCTGATGAAGATAAGAAGAATCTGAAGTAGATCAAGAAGCTATTGAATGCTAAATGAAATTTTTGGTTATAATAAAGTTAAAATATGAAAATAAATAAATTATAAAAAATTAATATTTACAACTCCAAGAAATAATAATGTCATAGAGAAAAATATTTCTTCTATCGATACTTATTGTATTTTGGGGAATTTTTTCACGTAGAAAATATGTGTTGGTTTAATTAACCAGACTATAATAATCCCCATAAAAATTGGAATAAAATTTTGAGTGGGAGACAACCCAAAAAAAAGGGATACTTAAAAACATGGGTACGAAAATTTAAAATAGATTCATCCTTTTGAATATTTTTTTGAAAGATTTGTACATCCTAGAAAACATTCAAAATGATGTCTTGTTTTTTACTTGCATAAAAAATTATTTATAACTATTCCCAACATCTTAATGTGATGTTAAATAATGTAAATGAAAAATCTATTATTGTTGAGACTTCTCTCAATGCTATAAATAGAGAATGACCCTAGATTTTGGATAATTAGTTCTATTCACCAATTAATAGAGATTTGAATCAATTAAAGAATGTGATAGATTTTAATAAAGGCACAATTATTTTTTACAATTATGAGTCACTCACCATCCAAGGTTTTGGATTTTCCATAATTGGGGAATGAAAATTGAAAAATATTGATTATTGTTTGATTATGGGATTAAGAAAAAATTATTATGTGTTTCTCAACATTATGATGAAGGTAATAAAGTTGTTTTTAGAAAAGAAGGTTTTTTTAAAAGAGTAGATGATGAAATTTTTTTATGAGAGGTCAAAGAACAAAGGGGAACCTGTTTCATGTTAATTATGTACAAAATTTGTTATATTTGTGCATTATGGATGAAAATAAATTTTGGTATAAAATAATATAACATATGTGTCAGAGGAATATGAGTAAGATAACATCAAGAGACAATATATTTGATATTTCTTCTATGTCAAGGAGAAGAAATTAGTATTGTTCTATTTTCTAGAAAGGGATTATTATAAATACATATCATAGGAAAGTTAATATGTATTCGACTAATCTGGTATAGATAAATAATTTTAATATTTTTTGTCCAATGAGTAAACAATATAAAAACTAAGATAAGTGGTCCCTTTATTTCATTGATGATTTTAGTTGAATTACATGATTTATGTATTTGAAACATACATCTGAATCTCTATAAAGGATTATGGGTTTCAGGATAATTGATGAATACAGATGTGTATATTCTATGAAGAAGTTATTAATGAGAAATGGTTGTGAAAAAAATTAAGTGTTTAGATATTATCTTGAGAAAATATGGAGTTTTTCATAAGTTCAGTTCACCATACACATTATAGAAGAATGGTGTTGCTGAATGAAAAAAATAAAAGTTTCTTAGATATAGATATAAAATGTTAATAAATCATGACACTTATCACTATTATTAGAGGAAGGGGATGAGTGTATCATATTATATTCATATATTATGTTTCTATAAACCAAGTTCTAATATTACTCCATACAAAATATTTTGTAGGGAAACCATATGTTTAAAACACCTAAGGGGTTTTGGAAGTCCCTGGATCATAATAGTTAAAGGTGGAAATCATGGAATGAGTGACCAGTGAGTTTTTTATGGAATAATTAATTGATATAATCCTAATGGTAGATGATATAGATTTTTTTTATATTAAATAAAAAATATAGTTGATTATACAAACGTAAATATTCTTCAAAAAGATGATGAGAATGTTTCACAAATACATAAAGATAAGAAAGATGGGAAAGATGATATAGTTGGCATGAGAAACTTGAAAGAATTTATAAAAATGGAGATACTAAAAAATATGATTCTGAATCAAAAAAATTTACAGATGTGGAAGTATATAAAACATCTCATCCAAGTCTTATAAAATACGTGGAACCACAAAACATCATTGGTGATCAAAAATAATAGGTCTAAATTAGAATAATATCAAAGAAAGTTGTGTAACAGCTAGAATTGTTTGTATTATTTTCATGAATAAATTAAATTTATTTGATAACATGGATTACTAGAAACAACATGTTAATATTAAATTCTATGCACCAATGGGTCAGCTTACCTAACACACAATACTGAGTTTTAATAAAATCGTGATGTTTTATTAATATGATTCAAACAAGATAGTTGTAACATAGTTATTAAAAAATGTGATATAAATAGTAATAAATACATTAAATTTATTTAGTATAATGGTTTATATAAATAAACCATATTTATTAAAAATCACTTAGTTTTTCGATATATTCTTTATAAGTTTCGAAATTAACATTTTCTAAAAAAATAAGTTCTATTTCTTTTTGTGAAGAAAAATAAAATTATTTTTTTGAAACTTTTAGTAAATTAATATTAATAATTAAAATTACTTTTTTAAATCCGAATGTAAAAATTAAATTAGGTTTAATTATTTAAAATTTTCTAAAAAGATTTTTTTATTGATGAATAGTGATAAATACTGATAAATACTGAATTTTAATTAAAAATGGACTTTATAATTAAATTATTTATAAGGTTAAATTATATTTTAAATTTGTTTTCAATTATTAATTGTTGAAATACATTTCTATTAGTACAATTAATTCCATATTAATAAATTTAATTTTGAAATTTGATATAAAAACATTAGAAACCTTTGGATATTTTCCCTTTGAAAAACTGATTTCTCATCGCGTCTGTGGGAATATATTTAAATAAATTTTTCACTTTTGTGAATTGAATTTGGAAAAATGGACTCCATATTTGGTACAATAATAATTTATATTATCTAATATGGTTAGTTTTTTACCAAAATTAATAGTGAAAATTATTTCAATTAATTACTGTTGTTACGGTAAAATTTGGTTTATAGGGTGTTAAACTGAAATGAAATGGGTTAAAATGACTTAAAAACATGTCTAAAATATAATTTATCATCTTTTTTAACCCTATAATGTAAAATTATCTATAATTATCCATTTTGAAGCATTGTTTATTGATCAACCCTTGGGTATATCTTTTTTCAAAACCACTTACAAGTGTTCCATTCACGACACTTATAAAAGGAAACTGCCTCTCCTCTCCTCTTCACACCATAAAACCCATTTGGGTTAGACACAAACTATCCAAATTTTATCCCAAAATATATCATATCATTCTAGATACCTTATCAAATTTATAAATATAACCTTGGTAGTTTCTATGAAAACCTAAGAGATTACCCAAGGAAGAGGTAGCTTTCTTAATCAAGTGTTTTTATTGTATTTTTTTTCCACATACATAAATTATTATTAAAATAATATGATACAATAAAATAAATATCTTAAATATGGTGATATTTTTTAATGATATGTTAAATACTGTCAATGATATCCACTTCTATTTAATGGGTTATTAAATCATCATATGTGTGTACGGTGGAATACTACCTCATGAACCGATGTCTTTCATTTTTTCCATTACCACATATCAAATGTGGTTATAATGATGAATTAAATTTTTAGATATTATATTTTTGATATTTTATACTTTTTTAATTATTATAACACACACAAATTCATACTTTCCATTCTTTTCAAATACTATAACATCACTCATGTGTACGACGGGCTACCACCTCATGAAGCGATGTGATTCAATCACGATTTACATGGAATGTAATAAATTTGGGTTCAATTAAAATATGTTATATATATGACATAAAAATTAATATTTAATTATAATATATTATTTTACTTCCTTTCTTTCTTTCCTTTAGGTAATGGGATACATTGATCATGTGTACGTATGACCTACCGTCTCCATAAACGGTGTATTTAAATTTTCTATCTCTAATTTTAATAGATAAACAGAAATACATATATAATTAATATATATATAATATTTATACCATGGTTAAAATTATATATATAATAAAACCATAATGAATATATTAGGACTGAAAATATCAAATCAAAATATATTTGAAAAACAATGTAGTTGTTACCTAAAACATTATTTTAACCAATTTTTTTTATAAGTGGGCAATAAAAGGAGATAAGTAACTTATGGATGGTATTATATATATAAGTAGGGTCCTTTAATTTATTAATAATAAAATTATATTTATTATACATATGTTTGTATTTTTATGAAGGATGTTGAGACTTATGTTAAGGGTTTTCCCTATGTCACTTTTAAATTCTTGGAGAGACATGTCATATTAACAAGCTATTTATTTTATGTTGTGTATATACTAACCATAAATATATTTTATGATGAGTATAATAAAAATTATTTGAATTAACAATCCATTTTGGGATATCTCTTTGTAGTGAATATTTATTCAAATGTTATCAAATTGGTAATGGTTTTATGATACAATCTGACATAAAATTAAAAAATATATTATTTCAAACACTTTTAAAGAGAAAGTAAGAAAAAATGTGTTCAAACACAAAATAAATTACATAATCCTTGAAATAAAATTTATTTATACCTTAATTCATATCTCTAATAAATTTCAAAGAGATACTGGTTACTTAAATGTTTGGTTCATTCATTATCAGTTCTTCAAACTTAAAGGCCAACTTTTCCTAGGACTAGATGTACACCCTAGGGATGATCTTCCCCTTGTTTAATCCCCCAATAATAATTATCTCATTCTTGTTGATATATTTATATTTCTCCTCATTTTGATCCTTCATAAAATTTCTCTCCATCATTTTAGTGGATTACTCTTTAATGGAATTGAATAACAGAACTTGTTCAACCACTTCATCTTCCAAGCTTAAGGGTAATTCCAGAGATTGTTAAAATACTCCAAATGAATTCCACAGATTATTCAGTATATTTTCATATAATTGTACTATTATTCATTACTTTGGAACTTAAAAAATTCAGAATATATTTGTAGTAAAATTAATCTTAACTTTTCTCTTTGAGTGGAAACCATTTTTCTTCAAAAATAATGTTTCATAAAAATGTTTTTTAGAATTATTAATTTGATTCATTAAATATAATTATTCCCATTTTTTTATTTTAATAGAATTTTTTTAAAAGAATCTTTATATCATTTTCCAAATAATTACCATTTTTATTTTTCTTAAAATTTAAAAGTAACCATTATTTTTAACGAATATGACATGAAGGAAATTTTACACAATCATGAACATTATATGATTTGAATACTATTTATATGTTTTCAATGTTATTTTAATGGAAAATTATTTTCAATTTTTTATGAATTTATAGATTTAAAAATTGACTTTAAATGAAAATTTATCTTTCCCAAATAAATTTATATGTGATATTTCAATATAATTCTCTATCTATGATGACATCTGTTGATATAACCTATGATTTATTGTGGGTATGAACTGATGATATTGTTATCATTCCTTTCTGAATGGTTTATCATGTAAAATTTTCTTATAAATTCCGTTTCTCTTCCATGGGAAATACTATGATAAAATACCATGGAGACCCACTTATATTTAATATTTTATTCTATGAATAAAGGATAAGATTATTATGAAATATGTACCTTTTACAAAGGTTATGTTATAATGAAATAGTTTTTAAAATATATTTTACTTCATGGTTTATTATATTATAAATTTATTATGATCTTATGGTACAAAAATGTATGATTTTCATTATGTGAAGGATGGGGCCTATTTCTCCCTCAAATTAACTGGGTAATGATTAATATTATATGATCTCAAAGGGTACATTGGAGTTTATATCATCCCCAAAAAAGGGTACACAATAGTTCACCCCAAGGTCAAAGTATATACACTAGTGGATATCCCAAGCCTAACATGTTATTAATATCTTAGTGTGTATCCATTAAATAATATTTTATAGGATTATGTACATGAAAAAAAATTCTAATGGCAATTTTCTGCTCTATTGGAACATTTTATTTAATTCTATTATTATTCATGTCTTATGGACTTCCAATATTTTTTTAATGACTCAAGATTATGAACTTTGATATTCATGGAATGGGTTTTAAATATTATTCTCATGTTCATGTAACCTTATGTTCATGTTATGATAATTTATATCCATTTTTTACCCTTACAGAGCATATGGGATCACTATTTCTTTTGTTTCCTTTCCCCATGCGGTAAATAAATGTATTGAATATGATATGTATAATAAGTGTGATAGTTATTTCGTAGATAGTGGAAGATGATTTAGTTTACCTATGAACACTTTTTTTGTGTTTCAAAGTTTCCAATTTCACTACACATGTACAATCCTTATGTGTGTGTTTATGTAATGTAATAAATTTTAATAAACAAATGGAGTAATATCTATGTAAAAAAATCATGGGGTAATATAGTATGTATAATAGGATTAATTTTAGTTAACCTTTGGAAAAAAGGATGATAAATCATTAGTGATATCTTTAAGTACATGTATAAGGATAATCCAAAGGATGAGGCAATGTATAGGAAAATGTCTTTGAATTTTGTTTAATTATATTTAAATTTGTTCCTAATATATTAAAACCATTTATTAATAATACAAGTGAAAGCAGATCTAAACAAAGGTACCTTGGATTAATAACTCTGAATAGGACACATTTCTCAAAAATCAATCGTCACCTAGTTCATGAAAAATAGACTTGCTACACACATGTTTTGACACTCCTAGGGGATATTCTTTGAAAATTCACAAACTATATATAAAACATTATAATGTATTTAAATAGATGATTACTCTTACTGAAATTTGATAAAACTATGGTTTCATAAATTAAAAATATGGTGTCATGATTTAGACACACTATAAGTGAATTTAAGGATTATGTGGTTCCCCTCTATGATTATTGTTTCATACAGTATTCTTTTTGGTTTTATTGAATGGTTGGAATCTAAAGGTGTTTTTTAATGTATAGTTAAATAGAAAATTAAATTATTTTCTTCCAATGAATCCAAATTTTATGGGAGGTTGAATAAAAAATATCATCTCTATTATCGCACAACATTCTTAGGCTATTAATCAAGCTAGACTTCCAAATGAAAAGCGGAGGGAACAATAGTTTGTTGAGTCCATCATGAGGTAATTTTCACCTTTGTTAAGTGGGTATTCAGATACACTAGTTTATGATCAATGGATCAGAACCACTGAAAAGGTTTTATCAATTTTCTATTTTATAGGACATGAAAAAGTCATTTTGGATGTCTTCTGTTTGGAAGGTGAAGCGGATCAATGGTAGAATATTATCAAGAATATGAGGAAATAAGATAAAATTGAATCCATGGATTCGTATGAGTTCCATAATATATTTTTCAATAAATAATTTCCTAATATTATACATATAATGGTGTAGAATGAGTTCCTTGAGATAAAACAAGAGGAAGATGAATCCATTGCTACCTATGTGGAAAATTTTAAAATACATGTGAGGTATTCTTGTAGTATTATCATACAAGATGAATATAAGGTTGATCATTTATTTAGTGGCTTAAAATAAGTCTCTAATGTTTTTTATCAAAAAGAGACATATTTAGTTATTAAGAGATTGTTCAATGTGCTATCAAGGTGGAAATGAAGGTTGGTGTCACGTATCGGTCTCATGGGTTTGATAATAAGGTAAAATTGGAATTAAAAGGAAAATCATAAAACCATAGAGAGAAGAATAAAATTTTTACTGTATGATCAATGTGTGGAAATAATCATTGATGAAATTTTTTTAAAGGGACTACTATATACTTTAAGTGTGGAAAGGAACGTCATGGAGTGGATGAATATAAAAGTGATGGGAAGAAGGTAACTAATGAAACGAATAATGAGAAAGATTCATATATTAAATCTCCCACACTTCAGTGTTTCAAATGAAATGGTTTTAGGAATTATTCTAACAAGTTCCCAAATCCAATTGTAAATAATGATTTTTAATTATAAAAACATATTAAGACAAGATACCATGATAAGTCTCATTATATCACTATTTATCATGGGTGTGAAATACCGACATGGTGAAAGGTATACAAACTGTCCACTCTAGAACCACAAATTTCTTATTTGAGTATGTATATAACCATTCTATCATGTATTAATAATTTCATGAGACTATCAAGATACCACCAAATTTATTAGATAAATAATTATCATTTAAAACCCCTATTATAATGGTGATTGAATCCCACGTCTATGACTCTTCTATGGATTAATTTTCTTAGAATGTGTTTCCTACAATCCTTGTCACTCTTCCTCTAGTTGAATTTGATATTATCTTATGTGTGGATTAGATTTCTATATATAAATAAATAATCAATTGTAGAGGAATGGAAATCACATTTTATATTATAAATCAACCTATGATATTCTATTAGTGAAATGATGAAAATGAACTCTTGATGGAAATCACATCTGTTGTATAGGTTTTGATTTCTATTCAAGAGGGGTGTCTATCTTAGATGATTTTGGAGAATATCAAAATCAATGGTTTTAATATTATGTTGAAATTTCTCTGAATATTTACAAATGAGTTTGATAGACTTCCACTAAAATGTGAATTTGAGTTCTCAAAAGAATTCATACCTGGTGCCACACCAATTTCAAATAATCCCTAAAGAATGGACCAGATTGAGTAGTAGGAATTGAATAATAATATGACAACCCTTATCATAATTACAAATTATTTTTAGATTTATTACATAAAAGTAAACATAATAAAACCCATAAGATCAATATGTACAGTGTATTTTATAATTAGGTATATAGAATAACATCTTGAACATAGGGTACAACAAAAGTTTTCATAACATCCTTAATATTATACTAAAATTCCAATTCCTTTAAAACAACACGGGATAACAAGTGAACATATATACAAAATGGATGACCTATAATTCCTTGTAAGGGAATAAACATGAAATAACATAAAGAAGGTAAAATATGTAAGAAACTAATAATATTAATGGGGAATAAAAGGATCGGGAATAATAAACATAAACAATGAGGCATGATATTAAATGATAACATAAAGGGAACATGGAAAATGTGGTAACAATTTAAAACAATGGAACATAAACATAGGTCAAGGATAACTAATAAGACATAATAATGGGAAAAATACAATAAAATAATAAGGATTAATCCATATCCCAACATGAATTCTCATAAGACTAAACATTACTCAATGTATTGGAGTACTAGATAATTTAAGGATCATCCACCACTTTCAATTCATTCTCATATTTAAGTGTGCCACAGAGATCATACAACATGTATTCATTCATTATCATATTTTAATACATAATAAATGAGTGTAGAATAAATACATGTATTTACCATGTCAAATAAGTATAATTTTATAATGTTGACTTGCATTGATATAAAATGTGTAAGTTTTTCACTACACAATTGTTTTGGTATGGAAAATAATAGTGAAATTTCAACAGCACAACAACATCACATAAAAGAAAATGGGTTGGAGAGATATAAATTGGTATCTAATAATTTTTAAATAAATTAGGATGTAATAGGGACAAGATAAATATGTATCACAACATTAGAAATTGGAAATCAAGGGCATAATATAATAAATAATCTTGAATAAATAAGATATGTAAGGATCTCTTACTTGAGTGTGTAACTCCAAATGATTCAAAGGAGTTTCTTGGGATATTAGGGGTGCCTTGAGAGGACTATATAGAGGGGTGTGAAGATTAAGAAAATTCTCCAAGTATTTTGAGTGTATATAAAGGTAACATGGGTGGGTTTATATTGGTAATGTGTAGGGAATTCTTTATCATATCTCACACTTAGGTTTTGGAAACTATATATTAAAATAAACAAAAACACAAAAATCTTATGGTTTTTCCCATGGTTTCTTCTAAATGGAAGTGGTTTTCATTATTTTCTCAGGAAAAGGGTAGAAATTAAGAAACTAATACCCTTTCTTATGTGGAAGTGAGTCATACTCTTAATGATATGATTTTAAAAAATTTAAAAATATTTATTATTATAGAGGATTCAAAAAGGATTTATAAAATAAATAAAATAAATTTAAAATAAAATTATTTTAAATTTAAAACATATATGTTTTAATGGATACCCTTTATATTATTTATTATATCACATTTCAATCATTATGATGTCATAAAACACACCGTATATTTATACGGTAGTTAATTTTTTACCCAAAAATTCCACTATCTCAGAAAGTTATAAGAAATTCACAATTAAAAAATTTTGATGTTCTTATTCCAAAAATATTATTCATTTTAACAAAATCATTTTATAACTATGTAAATTTTCACTTTTAAAATAAGAATCATTATTTATTAGGAAATATTAGGGTTTTTACAATAACTATGTTTGAACCCTTAAAATTAAACATTTGACTTAATAAAAAATATTTGGTCACATATATTTGATAAAAATTACATAATAATAATATTTCAATAAAATTTTATTTATTTAAAAAATAAATTAATTCATCAAAATAAATTCCCTAATATAATTTTAATATAACCCAAAAATACACTATATTTTATTGTATCAAAATAAAAAACATTTATATAGTAACAATCATATAAAGTAAATATAACCATTATTATATTGAAAATAATGTACATATTCGTATTTCTTGGTTCTTGATATATATCCATTTAATATACTAGAATATTCCATAAGGGTAAGTTATGTGGTGGTGATACATTCATGGGGTGGTTCGACACGCATGGTTTGGGTTGTGATCTCGATAAGCTTCAACTTATCCTGTAAACATTTTCACTCATTCTTATGAATGGTCTTAACCATTTACACTATTTTCTTGACCATTTTAGGACCTAGGAATTTTCATTCCTCCACATCATCCCAACATGTAGGTGTTCTACACCTTATCTAATAAATGGATTTACAGGGATTCATTTAGATGTTTGAGTTGAAATTGTTATTGTCTGAGATATATAAGGAAGATGTTGATTTCATATCCTTTTAAGTAAATTGAGAATGATCTAAACATGTCCTCAAGTGTTTGGATAGTCTGGTGAGATTGGACATCAATTTCAGGGTGATAATCCATTTTTAAGTTAAACTGCCTATTCAGATAATGTTGGAGACTTATCTAGAACATAGATGTAATTCTTGGATATCTATTGCATAAAATTGATAGTGGTGTTCCATGGAGCCTCACTAATTCTCCAATGTATATCCTTTCAAGTTAACTAAGTGATAAATCCTCTCTAATCCCAATGAAGTGTTCAGTCTTTTTAAAATGATCCACCACAACTCATATAGAATTATTTCCTCTTGATGACTTCAGAAGACCAGTTACAATGCCTATGGTGATGTTTTTAGATTTAATTATAGGTATGAGTAATTATTACATTATCCTATTAGAATTTTTCCTTTCCTCATTGAATTTCTTACATATATGACATATTAATGTATATTCTACGATCTCCTTATTCATAATTTTCCACCAATAGTTCTCCTTGAGATCACAATACATCTTTGTGATTCCTAGATGGATGGAGAAATTTGAACAATGTGAATCACCAAATGGACCCTTCTTCAACTAAAGATTTGATTATACACATAGTTGGGAACTAAATCTCACAACTCCTTCTTCATTAATAATAAACTCTAAGGATTCCCCTTTTTTGTTGTTTCCACACTCTTCTAAATTCCTATGTAATATTTCTGAGTGTCCTTTATATTTTCCAAAGGATATTCTTTTGAAATCATTTGGAAATGGCATTGTAGCGGTGGAAAGGCACTGTATCAGCAGCGTTACTATGCGTGTACTATAACAGATGGGTTACTATTCACAGAATGGGCATTAGGCCAAAAATTTGAGCCTACGGGCTATGTAATGGGCTACAAACCCATTGTGCCTTTAGGCTATGTAATGGGTATCCCACTACCCAGTTAAAAGAGGTCTTTGCCTTGCATTAATAATAAAATGAGGCTTCGGCCCCAACCTTTAAAAAAACTAAATCTCACAACTCCTTCTTCATTAGTAATGAACCCTGAGGATTCCCCTTTTTTTATACTTTCCACATTCTTATAAATTCCTATGTAATCTTTGTGAGAGTACATTATATTTTCCAAACGATATTCTTTTTAAATCATTTGGAAATGGAATGATGATTTTCCTTCCTTTATAATTCCCATGTCGATCGTCTTCATGTCTATAAAGATCAGATCCTTCTAATTTCACATCAATGATACAATTTACGTATCCTTTCAAATTATAGCATCTAAAACATTATTAACTTTCACATGATGTTATTGGATTCAGAAGTTATAGTCCTTAATGAGGTCTAACCATCTTTGTTGGTACATATTCATCTCTTTGTGTGTGAATATATAATTGAGGCTTTTTTGATCCATATTTATTTCAAAAAATTTCCCAAGTAGATTCTACCACCATATTTTTGAAGATAAGATAATTGTATCCAACTTCAGATCACGTTTCTCATAGTAATGTTCATGAACTTTCAAATGCCCTGAAGAAAAGGCTAACACTTTTTAATTCTACATTAACACACAACACAAGCCCTTATATAAATAATCATTGCATACCACAAAAAGTTCTCTAATTATGGGTAGTGATAGCATAAAGTATGTTATAAGACTATATTCAAACTCCATGAATCCCTCATTTCATTCATCATTCGATGAAAACATGCCTCTCTTCTAAGTTAGGTTAGATAGAGGTTTTTTTCATCATGGTAAATTTCTCAAAATTTGACCATAGTTCTAAGATAATAAAAGGATACTATGAATATCAAACATTGATGGTTTCCTTGTACATCCTTAAATTACATCTTTTTTTAAAGGGTCCACAGATATCCATTTTCCTTTGATTATATTCCCCAATAATGATACATACTTCAACTAAAACTCAATTTTTTTACTTCTCATAATTATTCTCCTTTCGTATTGTTTTTAGCATATTGATCAGATACTCCTCATGCCCCTCTATTTTTGATATTATTAAAATATAATCTAACAATATTGAAAAAAATCTACGTAATATTTAATGACTATATTAATCATTTCCATGAATATTTATGGAGGATTAGTGAGACAATGTAGAAATACAATGAACTCGTAGTTCTCATGCCTTGTATGAAAATAAGTATGGGGGATATCATTAGTTTTCACCATAAATTGGTAATATCCCAATCATAGATTCACCTTAGAGAATTATTTTTCTCTATATAGATGATCAAACAATTCATCAATTTGTGACCAAGGAAACTTGTTCTTTATTGTGGTCTTTTTTAACTCATGATAATCAATGAAAAGGCACATTGATCATTCTTTCTTCTTGATGAAGAGGACTTGTGAACCCCATGATGAGGCACTTGGGAATATGAACCCTTTATCCAAATTCACATATATTTTTTTATTAACTCCTCCACTTCCAAAACAGATATTATATATGGAGACTCGGATAATGGAAACACCTTGGGTATAATCTTGATTTAAAATTCAACCTCTCGGCTAGGAGTAAGATTAGAAAAATCCTAAAGAAACACATCTGTGTATTCCTTCACAATGGGAATTTCATCATGGTTGATATATTACTTAGACTCAATAATTTGAGATAGATATGTTTACTCATAAGGCAATAATATCAATGCCTAAGATGTTGAAGCTAAAAAAGATTCATCATCTTCCTGCACTTGTAGAGATTCAGGGGTTGATTCATGATATGAAGAGTGATTTCATTCTATTGGAATTTTATGTTTTATATATATTGGGAAATACAATCCATGCCTGGAATTGTATAAACTTACACAATAGGAAGTATCAAATAGTTTTTTGGGAAATTCATCAAAAAAAATTGATAAGGGAAGAGTTATATATTTGGGATGCAATGATTACCCATCATTCTATTTTCACTGACAACTCTACTGTCATGTTTTTTGTGGTGTTTTAATAGTTTATATAAACATTCATGATATAAAGGAATTAGTTAAAAAATAATGAAAATATATCTTCTCTATTATTCAATGAGTAACTAGCACATCCATCACCACTTCATTGTTGGGATCCACCTCAACAGTTGTGATGGAAAAAATCTCCCCCTTACTGCTTTTTAGGTTTTTGGTTATCTCCGAAAACCCATGGCTTAGTGAATTGGTTTTCAAAGTTCCCAAGTTACTTATATTTTAATTAATGAAAGATTTTATTAGGGTTATTTAGATAATTATTTTCCTCCATTATATTGGTGAGTTTATCAAATTATCAATCACTAGCTAGGTTTCCTTCACCACCACACCTAAAGTATTTCGTCATTCCCCATAAAAAAATTCTGGGGTTTGTTTTGCATCTTTAACTACTAGGATGATGAAATTTAATTCCACCATTTGAATTATCCATTGGAACAATAGTATTAAACTTTAAATTCCACTTCTTATCACCATGATACCCTTGATATTCACCGATCTCAATTTCTACTTGGAGGGAACATCAAAAATTTTCCTCATAGCTATCAAAGTCTCAGAATTCCAAGAATTTTCATAGACATGGAATCAACCAACCAAAGAAGTTTTCAACTTTGTATTCAAGGGTAACAACAAATCCAGAGGAATATAATGTAAGTATTCAAAAAAAATTCGTGTAAATCCAAATAAATCAATCATCTTTTTTCTTGGTGGAAAGGAAATACCATTCAATTTAAGTAAGAGAGTGTGGGGAAAATATTTATCAGAAAACATTTTCCATAATTTTTTCCACCCCATCACTAAACTCTATTCCTAATCCTTCATATTCTTGAACAATTTCCACCACTGATCATATTTTCCTTCCATATGATAAATAATTAGTGAAATATTCCCTTATTTGGAACATTAAAGGATAGGTAATATATTCTCAATGTAGTTGATCCATTATTATGTGATTAAAGGATCATATAATTCACTGAGAGTTGGAGGACGTTATCACATAAATATCTCAATTGAAGCATATTCTCTCTTAGGGGGAATCATATGATTCTCTTGATCAAGGTTTCTATTTGAAACCCATGTAATCAGAGAGATTATTATCATAAAGTTCACGATTCATTCTCCCATAGGATTGGGTATCTCATTAGGGAAGTTATCACATTTCCTGTCACATTATTTATTTACCAGAATTCCTCATACTTTAATAAAATGGATAGAATAAATGGAAAATTAGGGATTCACATTTTTAAACTATTAAACACATAAATGGTAACCCAATGACAGTAAAGAGAAAACCTATAAATTTCATGTATTTCTTTAACATCTTAATTTATAGGTTTCAATCTATGTTATCTATGATCTATATCCTGATATATATTCATATAGGTACTTTTTTTCCCTTGATAATGGATTGAAATGATCTTTTTAATTCACACAATAATATCTCCTATGAGTGTCAAACTAGGTGCGCAGTAAGGCCTGTTGTTGTGCACCAGTTCCTAGTCGAGTCTTGATCAATGCAGTGTTTCTAGGTTTTACCCCTATGTACATTTGTGCCAAAGCCACATCAACTTGTTGTATCAAGATGTGGATTTATTTTCTTGATAAACCACTTACTCTATACATAAAAAATTCAACGATTTTTGTTATACGTAGTTATATTCTTTAGACATTCCCTTTAGTTTTCTACTTTTAATCCAAAAAAATAACTATACTTTTCCTTCAATACCAACATTGATAACCCTTCTCTTTATTACGCATTAATTTCTAATTTATTACATAAAAGTACAAATAATAAAACACAAAATATTGATAAGTCTAGTGTATTTTGGAATTAGATACATATCATAATATCTTGAACATTGGATATAAAAAATATTGAAGACTTCTTTAACATGCTTCGAAAATTACATGGCTTTAAAAACATCATGGGATAACATGGGGACATACATAAAAAAGGGGTGATAAATAAATCCAAATAATCAAATAAACATTGATTAACATGAAAAAAATAATACATATTAGAAAATAGTAATATTATTGAGGAATAAAATTAATGAGAATCATAAACATGAATAATGATGCTTGATATAGCATGATAACATAATGATAGCATGGGAAATGAAGCAACAACCTAAAAAACTACCACTTAAACATAGGTCAAGGATAACTGCTAAGAAATCATGATGAACAAGTACCATAAAAGAATTAGTTTTACTCTATATACCAACATGACATCTAATGAGACTAAACATTACCCAATTAATTAGAGCGTTATATAATTTAGGGTGAACCCGTCACTTTCATTTCAATTTCCTACTTAGGTGTTCCACGGAGATCATACAACATGGATTCATTCACCATAAAATTTTATTCCATGATCAAGGAGTGTGGAAAAGATACATGTAATTACTAATTCAATTAATTATAAGTGTATAAAGTTGAATACCCTTGATATTAAATGGGTAGGGTAGTCCCTACACAATTGTTTTGGTATGGAAAATTATGGTGAAATTTCTCCAGCATAACAACATCACATAAAAATTCATAAAATGGGGTAATAAGAGAGAAAGGGGTCTATAATCATTTTTTCATAAAATGGGAAGTAATAAGGAAGTATAAATACATTTCCCAAAATTATGAATTTTAAATATAAGGCATACGATAATAAATAAACTTGAATAAATAACAGAAGTTAAGGATCCATTAATTGAGTGTGTGACACCAAATGATTGGAAGGAGCTTCTTCAGAGATTAAGGTAAACATGGGAGGACTCTAGAGAGGTTATTCCAGATTAAGGACATGCTCCATATATTTTTACTGAATAAAAATGTGAGCTTGAGTGGGTTTATATAGTAATTTAGTGACGAACTCTTTATCATTTCTAAAACTTATGTTTTGGACTCGATATAATAAAATAAACAAAAAAAATATTTTCCATGGTAATTGACCATTGTTTATAGAAAATTATAGTGGGATTAATTATTTTATAATTACTAGGATTTAAATTAATAATATTATACCCATTCTTATGTGTAAGTGAGTCATACTCTTAAAGAGATGATTTTAAAACCTTAAAATATATTAATAGTTTTGGAGGAATCATAATGGATTTATAAAATTAACAAAATAAATATAAAACCACATTATTTTAAATTGAATACATATAATTGGTCTTTTAAACCTTTTATTATATTTATTACAACACTTTTGGGTCATTATGATGTCATAAAATACATCGTATATTTATACGGTATTTAATTTTTACCCGAAAATTCATTAGTCTTATAAAATTATGAAAAATTCACCATTCGATAATTTTGAACTCATTATTCCAAAAATAATATTCATTTTATGAAAATAATTTTTTAAATATGTTCATTTTAAATTTTAAAATAATAATTTACATTTATTGACAAATACTCAGGTTTTAGAAAATAACAGTTTTCAAACCCTTATATAAATTACATTTTACTACATAAAAAATATATGTTAATTTATATTTGATAAACATTATTTACTAATAATATTTCCATAAAATTTTATCTATTTATGAAACCCATTAATTCACAAAAATAAATTATGTAATTTAATTTGAATATCACTTAAAAATATACTTTGTGTTTTATTGTATCAAAATCTAAATCGTTTATAAATTAACAATACAAAGAAGTAAAAAAACCATTATTCTACTGAAAATAATTTACATATTCATATTTATAAGTTCCTGATAAATATACCTTTAATACACTAGTAATATCCCTATGGGTAAGGTTCATGATGTTGATAATTTGATGGGGTGGTTTGGCATGCATTATTTTGTCCATGATCTCAACGAGATTGAACTTCTACTGTAAAATGATTTACTCATTCTTATTTTTTTATCTCATCTTGTTACTGGTCAAGTAAAAAGAACATAAATCCTATCTACCTTGGAAACTCTAATAAATTCAATTCATAGGGTATGATCCTACTAGTTGAGGTCATAACTTCCTTTTTCTATGTCAATCAAATTTTTGAAAACCCTAAATTTATAAAAATCATGTGATCACAGTTAAAAAGCTATATTATCAATAGAAATGATGTATATTGGTATTTAAAATATTATCTGATATAATAAAATAAAATAAGTAGATATTTTTTCTATAACCAAAATACATAATAATACGTTTAATTAAAAAGCAAGGGGAATTTTATTTATAACTATTTTGATCATTACAAAGAAACTCTAGGAAAATGTTGAAAAAAGATTAATTTGGCCAAGTGTGTCACCATGGGGGTAATATATTCTTTTTATTTAAAATGAAATTGGATAAATATAACTCTATATTAATTTTAGGTATTCGAACAAGATCAAAATTAAGAACATATATCTTATTTTATGTATTGATGAATTTTTTAATTAACTATGTGGAGCTCAATACTTTTCCACTATTGACCTTAATTTTAGATTTCATCAATTGAGGGTCAAGAATAAGGATATACACAAGACAACAATCCATACCAGGTGTGTACACTATGAATATATAGGTATTCCATTTGGTCTTAATAATTCCCTCACTATCTTCAAATATTTAATGAATATAGTCTTTAGATATTACCTTGAGCATTTTGTGGTGGAATTTATAAATGATATTCTTATCACTTAAAAGATAAATTAAGAGAATGAATATTATGTTATAATTGTAAAAATGTCCCTATATAAAGAGACACTATATGAAAAATTTACAAATTGTAAATTTTGGTAGGAAAATTTTATATTTTAGTTTCAGGTAATATCATTAGAGGCTATATCAGTATATCCATCAAATACGGAGGGTATTGAATGTTATCCTAGACTAACCAGTATGATAGATATGTGTAGTTTTATTAGTAAATATGGATATTATTTATGGTTTTGGATAATTTCTTAAGACTGTCTAATCTACTCACCATGTAAACTTGAGAAGGATAAAATTATAATTGGACAGATGAATATGGGAAAAATTTTAAGTAACTAAAGAGAATATTAGAAATAAAATCTATTCTTACATTACATTATACTGGAGAAAGTTTTATAATATATAGTTATGCATCTAATTAGGAATTGGGATGTATTCCTATGGAGACACTACTACAAAAATGGGCAAGGTAAGTGCCACCTTTTATCAGCGCTAAGCAAAAAATGCAAATAAATAAGCCATGTATCAATGCTAAAATTTTAGTATTGATACAGGGATTATTTATTAGCACTTTTCTGGTGGTGATAAAGAATCCCTTTTTCAGTGATAAAATTTTAGCGCTGATAGAGGATTTCTTAATCAGTGCTTTTATAGCGCAGATAAAGAAGCCATGTATCAGTGCTAAAAAAAGTGATGATAAAGAAGCCCTATATCAGCGCTAAAATTTTATCACTCATAAAGGGTATCCTTTATCAGTGCTAAAAAAGAGCTGATAAAGAGACCCTTTATCAGTGCTAAAATTTTATCACTGATATAGGAAGGCTTTATCAGCGCTTTTTTAGCACTGATAAAGGGTCTCTTTATTAGTGCTAAAAAAGTGATGATAAAACCGTAGTCCCGTATTTTATAAAATCGATCACATGGTGTCCTTTGTTTGTCACGCCCTAAAGTTCTCACGGTACTGTACCCCTGTGAAAATTCCCCTCCCCCCCCATGATCTTTGCTTTTCCAGACCTCATCCCCCACCCCCTACACCTGATCTTCACATTTCCGGACCTCCGCCACTAGCCCCACTCCTTATCCTCCCCCATAAACCCCTTCCACAGATACTCCTCCCCACAATCCCTACTTCTCCTCCTCTCCGCTCGAACCTACTCCTCACGAACCCTACTCCTCCATTTCTCAATGGTTGGTGGATCCTCCCATTCACCTCCCCCTCTGGAGATCATGCCTTCCCCTCCCGACATAGCGCAGAAGGATCCCTATTTCTCCTCCTCTAATTTAAATTTCATTTCTCTTCTTCTTGATTCTCTTCTTGAACTTTCTTCTTAGGAAGGATGTGACAATAATTATGATTCAGTTTTTGTGTTTTTTATTATGGTTTTAATGGTTAATGGTCATTAATATGACTTTTATATTACCCTCATGTGTTAATTCATGTTTAATTTTACTATTCTTCTCATTCTTATGAAATATTTGTTAAATATTTAGTTGAGGTTGGGGAGATAAAATTTCTCCTTCTTTATTATGTTTAAACTGTGGAATTATCATGTTATTTTGTTTCCATTAGATGGATATTACTGATTAACCTAAATACTATAATGAATTACATTGATGTAAATTAAAGTGAATAGGGAGTTTTTCATGTGATTGATGAAGTTAAAAATATTTCTTATATATTTATGGATTTAATAGTGTTGTTTCTAAGTGATTTATTCTTTATTTTGTGAAAGAAATTTCTTACTACTAATAATATGTTATAATCACCTTTCATTATTTTATATTCACTTAAGGTAGGTAATGAATTGGTTGTATGGAAATTTTTAATTAAAGTGTTATATTTAAACTATAAATTCTACTTTAATATGAAAGAATGTTTAAGGGGTATTTTTTAGTTTGAATTTCTTATATGTTTTCCCTTTCATGGTACTATGTATGGGGTATTTATCACTATGATTATAAGGGTGATGGTTGATTGATGTGGTTGGGAGCATGTGGTGTGTTACTTAATACAGTAGTGATGGATGGATTATTGTGTGGTTTTGATAGAAATGATATGGCTATTTAGAAATAAAATAAGTGGTTTATGAGTTTTAGAATGAGTTTAGTGGTATTTTATGTCATGAAAATTTAGTTGTTATTGGGTGGTGTTATAGTTTCCTTTTGACATGGAATATGGTTGGAATAAATTAAAATAGTGATGGGTGATGGGTTGGAAATGATAAATGATGGTTTATTAAATGATTAATGATAATGATTTGAATAATTATGTTTAATAAATTTTTAAAGATAGAGTAAATGATATTAATGATTAATGAATGGATTATGGTGGGTAGTGATTTAATGATTGGTTTTACAATAAAATAGTTAATAATTTAAATGCATATGGTAATAAAAATCCAAGAAATTATAATGTTAAATGAAATGAGAAGTTGGTAATGTTGATATGGATGCTTATGTGATTTGTTGGGGATTATTTGTGGCATTATAATTAAAGTGGTTATTAGAGGGTGGTAGTAACAATAAAATGGTTGATGAGGGCGTTTGAAGTGTTAGTGTGGTGTAAACCCTTTTGAAAGATTTATGTGTGACTATATGCTTATTATATTTTCTTATTATTTCTTAGAACCACCACTTGAGTCGAGTAGCCTGATTAAAATCCATATGGGTACTTTGGTTCTGAGTGTTTTTTTCAATATCTAGGTTATAGAGGGAACACATATAGAACCACCCCCTCTTCCCATCTCCCCCTTCACACTTAGTATGAGTTTTAATGGCTCACAGTGGCTGTATATATATGACCTATAAAAATTTTTGGTTTTGGTGTATATATATTTGTGTTGACATGATTATGTGTATTTGGTGTGGATACATAGTGGTGGTTGTTCATTGTAGGAGGAGAGTATGATGTTTATGCCCTTCATGTTCATGATATCATATTGTGATGAGGATGTGATGTGTGGTTGTGATGTGGATATGGTTTTTTATGTGTTTGTGACATGTGTATGTGTAGATATATGGTTATTAGATTATATAGAAGGGGTTGAAGTATAAGAAATATTCCATTAGAGTGTGAGAATGACCAGATTAGTGGGGAAGTGGATGTGGGGTAATTTATTAATATATATTCTTTTGATATTACACTTAAGATGGAGTTTGGAATTATACACTCATGAGGATTTAATGGGATGATAGGTCAATAATATTTGTTAAATTTTTATGTGGAATAACATGGGAGACCATTTATGACACAAGTTATTATCCCCCCCCTGTGATTTCATGTCAGTAACTTGAGATTACAAAAAATATTAGGCATGATGATATTGAATGTAAGGCAGAGACCTAGGAGTGGTAAATGTATCATTCTTGATTATTCTTATATTTGGAATGGGGTGATTTTAGGAAACTATAATGAATCTAAAGTAATTATATTTAATTAATTCCATATTGTAGAGATTATGAGAATCCTTTCTTTACTTAAAGAGCTGGCTACAGGTTTTCAACCATTTGTATTTTAGGTTGGTGAGGTATAAAAGGATGGACTAGTTGACCATAAAAAAGGTTGACCCAATATAGGAGGAGGATCCATAGAGGATGATTCCATGTGAGTTTTACCATCTATGACACAAGTGATTATCCCCACGAACCCCTTTGTGTTTTGAAACTGTGTTGATTTTGATGGGGGGTATATCCTGGTTTTGTTGATTTCCAAATCTTTATTAGAAATGGTTAGGCTCTATTAATCTCTATTTTTACAAGGAATTGGTTCTCTTCTACTGTATTTGGAAGTCTTGTTTTTTGTATTTGAAAAATAAATACAAATATTTGAGATTCAAATAGAATGGAGATGAATAAAGATTGGATGGATGCTAATTGTTTGACAATAGAGTATGAGAATGGAGTAGAAGAGTTCATCAAGTTTGCAAAGAATCACGCAAAGGATCATTCTCAAATCCTTTTTCCATGTTTACGTTGTTGTTATTTTAGGCTAATTACTCCATAGGAGTTGGAAGAACATTTGATATTTCACGGAATAGATCAAAGTTATAAATGTTGGAATAAACACGAAGAAAAAGATAATGTTGCTACTCGATGGGATAAAACTGCGTTTTATGGATCATCAGATATGAATAAAAAATATGGATAACAAAGAAGACCATATGGAGGATGTGATTACAGTTGTTAATGATGATGAAGATCATATTGAGGAAATGACAAGGAAAATTGAAGATGAACTCGGTGATTGCCCAAAATTATTTGAGAAGTTGAAGAGTTGTGCAAAGACACCATTTTATGTTGGTTGCACTAAATATATAGCATTGTCAGTTGTACTGAAGTTGTATAAATTGAAAGCAGGAAACAGATGGAGTGATGTTAGTTTTATGGAACTACATGCTCTCTTGAATTACATGCTCCCGAAAGATAATGATATCCCAAGACGGACATATGAAGCTAAATGAATTCTACGCTCGATGGGTATGATTTCTTAATGAATACATGCCTACCTAAAAGAGTGTATATTGTTTCTCAAGGAGAAAAAATCACTTATAGAATGACCAAATTTCGGTGCTTCTCGATACAAGAAAGATAAATCCATTCCTATGAAAGTTGTATAGTACTTTCCAATCATTCCAAGGTTTAGGAATCTATATGAAAGTGAAGAAACTGCAAGACAATTGTCATGGCATGCAGATAAAAGAAATAAATATGGGAAATTACGTCATCCGAATGACTCTCCACAATGGAATAAAATTGATCATGAGTATCCAAAATTTAGAAAAGAGATGAAAACCATCATCTTGCGTTATCTACAGATGGAGTGAATCCTTTGGATTTTCAAACCAGCACCCACAGTACATGGCCTGTCATGTTGGTAAATTATAACTTTCCACCCTAGTTATGCATGAAGTGGAAATTAATCATGTTATCTATTCTTATATCAGGACCAAAACAACTAGGTAATGATATTGAATTTTATCTGGCTCTTTTGATTGAGGATTTTAAGTAAGTGTGGGATTCAGGTGTTATGTTGTATGATGCTTATAAAAGTGAATACTTCACGTTGAGAGTGATGTTTTATAGGACAATAAATGATTTCATTTCTTATGAAAAAAATTCAGGCAATAGCATTAAAGTAAATCAAGGGTGTCCTGTGTGCAAAGAATATACAGAATCAATTAGGTTGAAACATTCATCAAAATCTGTGTTTCTAAGACATTTTAGATTTCTACCTCATCAGCATAAGAACTGATCTAGGATGACATCAATAAATGAAATTTTAGAACAATGTTCAGCTCTGTCTCCACTAACAGGTGATCAGCTATTTGATAAATTAAAAGATGTGAACACTATTTTTGGTAAACCATTTTCCAAAAACCTTACGAAAATGGGTTGGAAAAAGAGATCGGTTTTTTTAATTACCATACTGGAATTGTTTGTACGTCAGACATTTTCTTGATTTAATGCATGTGGAAAAAAATGTATGTGATAGTGTTATCAGAACATTGCTAAATTCCCCTGGAAAAACAAATGATGGAATTAAGGAAAGTTTGGACATGGTTGACATGGGAATACGAGAAGAGTTGGCTCTCGTGAAAGGTGAAAATCGAACATTTCTTCCTCCATCTACTTACACTCTTTCTAGGGAGGAGAGATATCAATTTGGAAACTTCTTCAACAATGTAAAGGTTCCATAGGGGTATTCATAAAATATCAATAACATTGTTCCAATGAATTATTTGAAGTTAAAAGGTTTGAAATCACATGACTTCCATGTTTTGATGCAAGATCTATTTCATATAGCTTGACGTTTCACTTTTTCCAAGAATGTTCGTCAAACGATAACCAAACTTTGTTTCTTTTTCCAAGATATATATAGTAAAGTTTTTGACCCAACAAACATTCCATCTATGGAAAAAGAAATTTTCATCATATTATGTGAATTAGAAATGTTCTTCCTGCCAACATTATTTGATATGACGGTTCACTTGATGATTCACTTGGTGAGAGAGATTTGAATTTGTGGTCCTGTGCACTATAGATGGATGTACCCCATTGAATGGTATAATAATATTTTAAAAGGGTATGTCAAAAGTCCAATTCATTCATAGGGTTGTCTAGTGGAGTGATATATTGTTGAGGAATCCATTGAATTTTGTACTGAATACCTATCTGATGTGGAAAGCATTGGTCTCCCAAAATCTCGTCACACTGGACACATTGAGGGTGAGGGAATTTCAGGAAGAGATATGGTTATTATTACAGATCGGGAGTAGTCCCACCTTTAGGTTTTTCATAACAGTTGGGAGTTTGCTCCATATATTGATACTCACAAAGAAATTCTTAGGCAGTTGAATCCATCAAGGGCTGAAAAATTGATATCAAATACACATAATCACCAGTTTATTGGATGGTGTCAAAAATATATTTTTATTGAGTTGGATGAAAAATTGAATTCAATTTCAAAACGACTACTATGGCTAGCCACTGGACCAAGTGTGTATGTATTATCTTACAATGTTTATGTAATTAATGGTTATACATTCTATACAGATGTACATGATGAAGATAGTACCATGCAAAATAGTGTAGTTACACTTCTTGCTGAAGTGATGCATGTTTCTGATAGTAAGGATAGAAATCTAATTTATGCAAATAGGTCATACTTTGTCATTGTCAAACAAATATGGGAGTTTGATTATACGACATTCCAATTACTGATTTTTCAATGAAAATGGGTTGATAAAAATAGTGTTGTTAAAATAGATGAATGGGGATTTGTGAAAGTTGATTTATGTAAAGAAGGGTACAAAGATGAACAGTTTATAATGGAATCACAAGTGGTACATGTTTTTTATGTTCCAGATCCCGCAAACTGAAAGTGGTCGATTGTTCTGTTATCGTCCAAAACTACTGAAGGGTCTGATGAAAATTAAGTTGAAGATAATACTTTCAGTGGTACGTCGCAATCATTTCACAGCGGTCTCAATGTAGATGATGTTTTGTATGTTAGAGGAGACCACAATGAAGGGATTTGGATAATCGATAAAGGTGTCAAATCCCTTTATCCTTTGAAAAAAAGAATGAGAGTTCAATAAACAGGTTATATTTTGTTTGTAATATAGATCTTGTTATCTCATGTTATTATCTTATCATTACTAAATTTATGTGATCTAAATTAATTGTTCAACCACTTTTGTAGATAATGACTTCTGCACATTCCGGTGCTCCTAACCTTGAGGCTGAACAAGTCTCTCAAACTGCTACTGCTGCTGCTACTACTCCTGTTGTGGCTGCTCACAGTGCAGAGCAACAACAAGTTTCTGAACCTGTTTCTGCTCTAAGTGTTGAGGTCCAACAACTATCAGCACATTTTTTTTTCTACCATTTTAGATGAACATATAAATGATGTTGATATCGATGAAATGGTTAGGGATGAAGGACTGGTGTCACATAAAACACAGGTGTGTCGTAGTTTGACGGTGTTAGCCAAAGTTCTTAAGGTGAAAAGCAAAGGCATCAAATTTTATTTCATATGGAATGCATGAGGCCAAAATTTGAATCCCAACAAGGCTATTTTTAGTAGGTACATTAGATTTTTCACTCGAAAACGCGTGCCGATTGACATAGATTCATGGCACCATGTTGTGTCCAGGCTGAAGGCTGTGATCTGGGAATAAATTAATGTAACATTTTGATATTATTTATTTAATTTACTAGAAAATAAAATAATGAAACAGTGTCTTACTTTTTTCAATCTCTTACAGAGTACATTTATAGTAGATGATTCACACAAGAATTATGTACTAAGGCTTGCAGGAATGATTCATCATGGTGTTTACACTATTTTCACAAAATGTCACCTGAAAGATTCCAAAGGTAAAATAAACCTGCACCCACCCATTTTCTACATTTACCTGATATCCCAAGAAAAATGGGATGCATTTATTGGCCGCCATAGGGATGAGAAGTTTCAGGTACATTTTGGGTGATAATACGCTGTCTGAGGATACATGTATTCATCACTTTGATTGTCAATATTTCATTTATAAGATAGCAACGTAGTACTGAAAACAAGGAACGTGCATCAAAACCAACATACCCCTATCGTAATGCAAGGATGGGGTATGCTTAACTAGAAAATAAAATGGTACGTATTTTAAATTTACAGCAATATTGTTAGGTTCCAATAAACGACATCATAATTATCTTTCTATATTTATATGTAGATTGATGAATCTAAAACCAAATACACTTCCATCCCATGTCATGTGCTATGGAAGGAGGCATGTGTGAATAAGGAAGGAAAGATAGTAGATGAAAACACACAAAAGTGTGGGAAATATGTGTAAGTATGATACAATGATAAAAAGATTTGTTTTAAATTTATATTACATAAAAATAATTAGTTATTTTCCTATATCTGACAGTCATAGGAATCATCTACTTTTGTAGTGGATGCATACCTATTATTGACATCTTTAAAGCATCCGGAACAATACACACGTGTCAGAGGTGTGAGGTTTGGGGTGACACCCCGAGTATATTTTGAGAAAAAAATTAAATGGATGATAGATATGAAAAATTGAAACAAATGAGAGAAATACTATCAACTCTTGAAGAACAATTTCAATGGTAGGGATAGTTTTTAGCAACTTTTATGGGTGGTAAACATGGAGAAGACACTACTCAGGAACAACCAGTGCGTGAAGATCCCGCCCCACCCCCCACCAGCTTTTAGGTGAGCCATTCCCCTCAAAGAGTTGTCTTAGTCGTGGTAATAAATATTATAATAATTGTTCCCATGAAATGTGAATCAGACCAACACTGATACTTTTCCTATAATGATCTTCTACACGGTGATAATGAATGTGATTTATATCTTTCAACACCCACTTATCACCTTGTAGCGAGGGCTACAGTGTTCAATATCCCAGATGATAAGCTGCATAATAGTCCACTTTTGAAAGATCATCTTAAAGTAATGATTACTATATCTCATTAGCCAAATGTAGAGATACTTATTCCACTTGATGATGATGATATTCATATATTCAAAAAGGTTATTCGGACATTCATTGTATGGTCGTCACAACTTGAAAGATTAAATGGGGACAAAGAGGTATTTGTTTCTTTTTCTCAATATAAACCTTTAAAAATTATTGGAAAAAGGGTCTGAACCAATGAATGTTATTATAGACAGTGAAAGGGAAGGGGGTGAAAAACGTCGGCTCAAAACCATCTAAAGTATCGACCAACCAATCCCAAAAAGCTACTGAAAGCACAATAACACCACCAGTTCTCTATCCACATTTACTATCATTGAAGACTCATGTGGATACGAAACTAAGAGGTGGTAGTAGTCACATAGTGGTCTTCGAAAACAATATATATGGAGAGGAAAGTCAAGATTGTGTTGCTACTAAAAATAAAAATGAGATCCTTGAAAAACGATTGGTTGGGCATCATAATTATAAATATATATATGAGGTATGTTTTCAGGAATTGATTTTCTAAAAGCTGATCTAATGTGAAAATTATGACTATTTTCATTTTATATTGTTGACATACGTATATATGATAAATAGCTGAAGGAATTTTCCCATGAGGAAAAATTTGGACTCGTTAGTCCTCATACCACATCAACACATCTAACGAAATAAGAATCATCAAAAAAGGATAAAATAGTGAACGGCTTGCTGAAAACATCTGAAAGCAATATTATAGATGATAGACTCTTCCTAATACCAACGATGTAGAGGTAAAACTTTACGATTAAAGCATATCAATTATATTTTCACTACTTTTATTACTTATTCCTTTTTGTGTTTTTAGGCAACATTGGATACTAATAGCATTGAACTTGGATACTCCAAAGATTTATTTTCTGGATTCAAAGCAAGGATATACAACAAAACAACCACACATGATGGGGTTTGTGAATTTGTAAGACGCTACATCCTACATTTTAGGTCTAAACATCAAGTAATATAATTTATATTATCTTTTATTGAGGATTATGTTATGATAGGGTGGTGTATCATTATCGTCTAACAAAAGGAATGAGGACAGGGGCTAAGCATAAGGATGCGAGCAAGTACTACATCTAGAAAAATATCAGGGTATATATAATAAACTTTCACTATCCAAACACATATCAAAACTGGTTACTTATTCTCCTAATGATAAAAATTTTTCGAGTTTCCACAATGTACAAACGATAATGATTTCAGTTATTATGTTTGTAAATTTATGAAAGAGATCATTTTTTATCAACAAACTAGCATCCCTAAAGAGGTATTTTCAAAGACAACTACTATTTCATTTAATTTATTTATTAATTCTTTATTTTAATATTTTGAAGTACTACTCTGACTACCAAAAAACCTCATACTCACAAGATGATATATATTTTTTCAGAAATGAGTGGGTCGCATACCTGATGGCAGATTGTACACAAATAAAATGAAGATCTAGATTGGGGAAGTGTACAATTGGTAGTCATTTTTGAGAGTGGTTAAGGGGATCAAAAGATTAAACATTATTGTGTGTAAATGTTCATTGGAAAATTTTAATTATTATTAAATAAACCAAATTTTCTCTAATGATTCATTTTCCCATTTTATCAAATGAAATTCTCCAGAAACATGCTAGAATGATGAACCACACAAAGTGTCTCTCTTTTGATTAAAATTGACAGAATTTTGAGTGAAAAAAACAACTGACCTATAGAAATCTGACCAAATGCATTAGGATTGTGTTGATCCTTTAGTAGAACGATCCATGGATCATTTTTGACATGTAAGAGTCAACTATACCTCAATCCAAGGCACGGTGTCACCGGTATCACTCAAAGGGTCTCTCTTTTGTTTAAAATAGATAGAATTTTAAGAGAAAACAACAATTGGCCTATAGAAATCCAACCAAACACATTCATATTGTGTTGAGATTTTAGAAGAATGATCCATGGGTAATTTGTGATGTGTTAAAGTCAACCCCAGCTCAATACGAGACATGGTGTGGCTGGTATCACTCAAAGGGTCTCTCTTTTGTTTAAAATGGATAGAATTTTATGTTAAAACAACAAATAACCTACAAAAATCTGACCAAACGCATTCATATTATGTTGATCCTTTAGTAGAATGATCCATGGGTCATTTTTGACGTGTATGAGTCAACCCCGCCTTAATCCAAGTCACGGTGTGGCCGGTATCACTCAAAGTGTCTCTCTTTTGTTTAAAATGGATAGAATTTTAAGTTAAAACAACAACTGAGCTACAGAAATCCAACCAAATGCATTCAGATTGTGTTGATCCTTTAGTAGAATGATCCATGGGTAATTTTTTATGTGTATGAGTCAACCCCGCCTCAATCTGAGGCACAATGTGGCTGGAATCACTCACATTGTCTCTCTTTTGTTTAAAATGGACAGTATTTTAAGTGAAATAAACATCTGACCTACGAAAATCTGAACAAACGCATTTTGATTGTATTGATACTTTAGTATAACGATCCATGAGTCATTTTATATGTGTAAGAGTCAACCCCTCCTCAATCTGAGGCTCGGTGTGGCCAGTATCACTCAAAGTGTCTCTCTTTTGTTTAAAATGGACAGAATTTTAAGTGAAAACCACAACTGAGCTATGGAAATCTGACCAAACTCATTAGTATTGTGTTTATCCTTTAACATAATAAACCATGGGTCATTTTTTACATGTATGAGACAACCCCGCCTCAATCTGAGGCACAGTGTGGTCGGTATCACTCAAAGTGTCTCTCTTCTGTTTAAAATGGACAGAATTTTAGGTGAAAACAACAACTGACCAATGTAAATCAGAGAAAACACATTCTTATTGTGTTTATTATTTAGTATAATGATCCGTGGGTAATTTTTGACATTTAAGAGTCACCCTCTCCTCAATCCGAGGCACGATGTGGCCGGTATCACTCAAAGTGTCTCTCTTTTGTTTAAAATGGACAGAATTTTAAGTTAAAACAACAACCAACCTATGGAAATCTGACCAAATGCATTCATATTGGTTTGATCCTTTAGTAGAGCAATATATGGTTTATTTTGGATGTTTAAGATTCAACCCCATCTCAATCAGAGGCATGGTGTGGCCGGTATCACTGAAAGTGTCTCTCTTTTGTTTAAAATGGACAGAATTTTAAGTGAAAACAACAACTGACCTATGGAAATCCAATACAATGAATTAGTATTTTGTTGATAATTTAGGATAATGATACATGGGTCATTTATGATGTTTATAAGTCAAATCATCCTCAATCCAAGGCACGGTGTGGCCGGTATCACTAAAAGTGTCTCTCGTTTGTTTAAAATGGACAGAATTTTAAGTGAAAACAACAACTGACCTATGTAAATCTGACCAAACACTTTTGGATTGTGTTAATCCATTTGTATAATAATAAATGTGTCATTTTTGACATGTAAGAGTCAACCCCACCTCATGTCGAGGCACATCGTGGCCGGTATCACTCAAAGTGTCTCTCTTTTGTTTAAAATGGAAAGAATTTTAAGTGAAAACAAAAATTGACCAACAAAAATCCTAAAAAATGCATTAATATTGTGTTGATACTTTATTATAACAATACATGGGTAATTTCTATGTGTAAGAGTCATCTTCGCTTCAATATGAGGCACAGTATGGCCGATATCACTCAAAGTGTTTCTCTTTTGTCTAAAATGGACAGAATTTTAAGTGAAAACAAAAAATGACCTACGGAAATCCACAAAAATGAATTATTATTGTGTTGATACTTTATTATAAAGATACATGGGTCATTTTTGATGTTTATGAATCAAACTTGCCTCAATATAGGGCACGGTGTGGTCGGTATCACTCAAAGTGTCTCTCTTTTGTTTAAAATGGACATAATTTTAAGTGAAAACAAAAACTGACATACGGAAATATAAACAAACGCATTAATATTGTTTTTATCCATTAAGATAATGATCCATTGGTCATTTCTAATGTTTACAATTCAACCCCGACTCAATCCTAGGCATGGTGTGGTCGGTATCACTCAAAGTGTCTCTTTTTGGTTTAAAAGGGACAGAATTTTAAGTGAAAACAACAACTAACCTATTGAAATCCAACCAAATGCATTAGGATTGTGTTAATATTTTAGGAGAATGATTCATGGGTCATTTTTGATGTGTAAAAGTCAACCCTGCCTCAATATGAGGCACAGTGTGGCCAGTATCACTCAAAGTGTCTCTCTTTTGTTTAAAATAGACAGAATTTTAAGTGAAAACAAAAACTGACCTACGGAAATCCAACCAAAAGCATTCAGATTGTGTTGATACTTTAGGATAATGATTAATGGGACATTTTTTATTTTTATGAGTCAACCCAGCTTCAATCTGAGGTAATGTGTGGCTGGTATCACTCAAAGTGTCTCTCTTTTGTTTAAAATGGACCGAATTTTAAGTGAAAAGCACTACTAACCTACGGAAATCCGACCAAACACATTTGGATTGTATTGATCCTTTAGGAGAACAATACATGGGTCATTTTTTATCTGTAATAATAAACCCCACCTCAATATAAGGCATGATGTGGCCGGTATCACTCAAAGTGTCTCCCTTTTGATTAAAATGGATAGAATTTTAAGTGAAAACAACAACGGACCTATAGAAATCTGAGAAAATGCATTCTGATTATGTTGATTATTTAGGAGAATGATTCATGGGTCATTTTTGAAATTTATGAGTCAAACCCACCTCAATTCGAGGCATGGTGTGTCTGGTATCACTCAAAGTGTCTCTCTTTGGTTTAGAATGCACATAATTTTAAGTGAAAACAACAACTGACCTACAAAAATTGGACCAAATGCATTTTAATTGTGTTGATCCTTTTGTAGAATTATCCATGGGTCATTTTTGAGGTATATGAGTGAAACCCGCCTCAATCCAAGGCACGGTGTGGCTGGAATCACTCAAAGTGTCTCTCTTTTCTTTATATGGAGAGACTTTTAAGTGAAAACAACAACTGACCTACAGAAATCCAACCAAATGATTTCGGATTGTGTTGATCCTTTATGGGAATGATCCATGGACCACCCCCCAACCCCCTATACCCCCCCCCCACTCACCCCTGGATTCCCCCACCCCCCTTGACACCACCCCACCACTTGGACACCTCCCCCCTGGGCACCACCACCCCCATGGAAAGCCACCCCCTCCCCCTTGGACACCACCCCACCCCCTTAGACATCCCCACCAACCCCTTGGACCCCCCTGGACACCACCCCACCCCCTAGACACCCCCACCCCTCTAGATGCCCCCACCCCCTAGAAAGCCTCCCCAACCCCTTGGACACCTCCCACCCCCCTACACACCCCCACCATGGACACCCCCCCACCCCCCAAAGACACCCCACCACCCCCTGGACTCCCCCCCCCACCTGGACACCCCCCCTCCTAGACACCACCCCACCACCTAGACACCCCCACCCACCTGGACACCCCCACCTACATGGACAACCCCCACCACTCCTTGGACACCACCCCACCCCCCTTAGAAATCCCCCAACCTTCTAGACCGCCCCCACCTCCTCCTAGACACCCCTATCCCCCACAGACACTCCCTACCCCCCCCCCCCGAATAGCCACCCAAACCCATGAACACCCCCCTAACCCTCTGAATTCTAAATTGAATCCTATATGTATTTAATTAACTTATGAATTGTGTGTTAATGGTGTCTGGGTATGCTTGTTGTATGGGTATACTTGGGGTAATAACCTTATGAATTATGCGTTAATTTTTCATGGGTATACTTGTTGGGATGCTGAATTTTTTGCAGGTGTTGTTCAGGTGTGATGCGGTAGAATTTTTTGTTGCATTAGACATGGAATTTAATAGCACCTTTTTAGCACTAATAAAGGATCAGTTTAATTAATTATGTGGAGTCCACACTTTTCAAATATTGACCTTAATTTTAGATATCATCAATTAAGGGTAAATAATTAGTATATACCCAAGACAAAAATCCATACAAGGTGTGTACACTATGAATATAGAGGGATTCCATTTAGTCTTAATAATTCCCACACTATCTTAAAATATTTAATGAATATAGTATTTAGATATTACCTTGAGAATTTTGTTGTAGACTTTATTAATGATATTATTATCACTTAAAAGATAAATAAAGATCATGAAAATTATATTATAATTGTAATAAAGTCCTTATATAAGGAGACACTATTTGAAAAATTTACAAATTGTAAATTTTGGTAGAAAAATGTTTTATTTTTGTTTCATGTAATCTCATGAGAGGCTATATCAGTATATCCATCAAATACGGAGGTTATTGAATGTTGACCTAGACTAACCACTATTATAGATATGTGTAGTTTTATTAGTAAAGATGGATATTATTGATGTTTTTAGATAATTTCTCAAGGATGACTAATTTACTCACTATGTTAACTCGAGTGGGATTAAAGTATCATTGGACAAATGAATATGTGAATAATTTGAAGTAACTGAAGATAATATTAGAAAGAAATATATTCTGACATTACATTATACTAGTGAAAGTTTTATAATATATAGTGATACATCTAATAAAGAATTGGGATGTATTTGTTTGGAGAATTACATAGTTATAGATCATGCCTCATGACAACTGACAAGGAATGGGAAAAATTACCCAAATCATGATTTGCAGTGGGGTATGTTTTTCACTAAAATATGGAGTCATCGTCTTTATAGGGAAATTGTGATATATATATATACTGATCACAAATGTTTTAAGTATAATTCACACATATGGAGTCGACTATGCACCAAATAAGATGGTTAGAGTGGATTAAATATTATGACTACTCAATACATTACCAGCCTAGCAAAGTGAATAAGGTGGAATATTCCTTGAGACAAAAGGATCTTGCTAGATTATCCATTATGAGATTAAAAATGTTCTAGTATTTTTATATTTTCAAATGATGGATCTAGAAATCTAAAATTAAGGGTAAAAATCTTTTCTTTCTAAATTTAATTTTCAACCACCTATCCAAGTAAAGATTAAAATAATGTAGAAAGAAGAATTAGAGATAGAAAAAAAAGTTTATAAATGTTCTATAGTTTAACCTTGGTCATAATGGACTGATAATGTTCTGAAACCATGTCTCTGTTCAATCCATACTATATTTGAAGTAGTATTTAGAGGAAGCTCATAGTTCTTCATTATCTATTCGTCTTGAAAGTATGAAGATGTATAAATATTTGAAAGATTAATTAAGGTTGGATGTAATGAAGAGAGTTATCATAGACTCTGTATATGGGAGATTCATATGAATGTAAGTTAAGTCTAAGAGAAACAATTATAAAGGGACGTTACATTTATTACCCATACCATAAGGTACATGGAACAATATCACCATGGATTATTTCGTTGGACACACCAGAATGTATAAAGGGAATAATGCTATATGGGTTGTAGTTGATCTCTATACTAATTTAGAAAACTTCATCACTATCATAAAGTAATTATCCCTAGATTATCATGTTAGTATATAAATTAAGAAGGTGGTAAAATTTTATCGAGTACCACATTCCATTATGTCTGATCAGGATTCAAGGGTTACCTAAATGTTCCTAAAAATTATCTAGGATTTTCTAGATATATAGTTGAGTTTTAATGCAATATATCATCCTTATATAGATTATTAGTGTGATAGAAAAATTAAAAACCAATAACATATATTGATATATTATTATTTTTGTTTAAAAGTTAGTTGGGATCAATACCTTCCTCGTGTTTATTTTTCTTACCATAATAGATTTCACCCAAGAATTTTGGCGGTTCCTTATGAAGACCAACATAGAAGGAAATGTAGCATTCCAACATGATGGAATGAAGTTAGATAAATATTTCTATTGTCACCTAATATAGTTTAAGAAATAGAATATAAGGTTATATACATTTATCAAAACATTAAGGATGCTAAAATTCCATATAAATGTTATGCTCACAATCACCTGTGTGATCTGAAATTTTATGTTGGTGATAAGGTGTTTCTATGAATTTTTCCGTGGAACAAAATTATGAGATCCAAAAGAAAGAGAAACAAATACCTAGGTAAATTGTTTCACTTAAAATTCTTGATAGTATTGATATTGTATCTTATTAGATGGAACTTCCACCAAGACACTCCCAAGTCCAATTTTTAATCCATGTATCTCTCATGAGGAAGTATATACCTGAATATTCACATGTACTGAACTCATAGGTCATACTATTGGACCAAGTACTTTATTACGTGGAAAAAATGTTTAGGATTATGGATTGTATAGTGAAAATTTTATGAAATATGACCACTCAAGTGCTCAATTTTTTGTGTTGAAACAATCAGTATGAAGAAGGTATAGGGGAACCTGAGGAAATGGTGAGACATAAATATCCTCATTTTTTAATATAAGAGTGGTGAATTTTGAGGGAGAAATTCATTTTAATGGCGTAGAATGTTACACGAAGATTTTTTATGTATTATTATTATTGAATAAATATTTCACTACTATCTAGAATTACATGAAATAAAAATATAATCATTCATTACATGCAATATTGGGTTAGCTTGTGTTACACCCGAATCTGAGTTTTAACAACACCTCGATATATTATTCATATTATTCAATTACGATTGGTATAAACATTCCATATAAAATATAGATATAAATAGTAATAAATAATTTTAAAATATTATTTATAATATTTCTATATGAAAAATCATATTGATAAAAAATTAAACAATTTTTCAATAATGTTTCTATATGTTTCGAAAATAATTTTTTCTCAAAACAATGTTTGTATATCTTATTGTGAAAAAAAATAAAATTAATTATTTAATAATTTAGAAAAATAATTTTATGAAATAAAATTAATTTTTTAAATAATCAAATAAAAATTTTCTTTGTGTGAATTATGGAGAATTATTTAATAAAATTTATTTATTGAAAAATAGTGAAAATACTGAATTTTTTATTTAAAACTGACTTTTTGTTTTAGTTATTTTTAAAATAAATTAAATCTTATATTAGTTTTAAAGAAAAACTAATTCAATTTTATATATTTTAAACCAATATTGGTCATTGGAATCAATTTGAAATTGATATTTTATATAAAATCTTTGTAATCTTTGGGATATTTTCCTTTTGAAAACAAGCTTTTTCGTCACATTTCCATGAATAATTTTAAATAAACAATTTTCAATTTAATGAATTGAATGTTGAAATATAGATTCCATATTTAGAGTCAAAATATTTTATAATATTTAATAAGGGTAAATAATTTTTTGAGAAGAATTAGTATAGTAAATAGTAAAATTTAATTACCGTGGTTAAGTTAAAAATGGGTTTTCTTGAAGGAAAAAATAGAAATATAAGGGTTCAAATCACATAAAAAATGTCTAAAAACCCTTTTATAGACTTATTTATACCCTATAATTTCTAAGGAATCTAAATAATCCATTTTAGATCCTTTTTCATGAGGAAAATGTGGTTGCATCTTTTTCTTTTCAAAATCATACAAGTTTTCTACACAACTCACTTATAGAAGGCCACCCCCTCTCTTCTCTTATTCATACAATAAAATAATTTTATTTTGAAAAATAAATATAATAATAACTTCATATAATTTATCCTCCCATCCTAAAATCCTTTTTTAATAATTTCATCATTTGAATGGTTTTTTTCCAAACCTAAGGAGGTTACCCGAGGAAGATATAACATTCTTTATTGAGATTTTTTATTTTATTTTATTATCCAACTCCTTAAATTCTTATTAAGACTTTATGATATAATAAACATATAATATTAATTATAATTAGATGTTTTTATGATATGTTCATAACCTATAATAGTCTCCACTTCCATAAAATGTGTTAATAAATTATTTTTTCACGCGTACGATAAACTACCACCTCGCCAACTGATGTCATAATTTTTCCATCTCTATATTTCATATGGGTTATATTTATGGAGAAAATGTTTATATATTATATTCATGATATTTTATTAATTCTAGAATTATTATATCACACATATCATCACACATTCTATTTATTGGGAATACGATAACACTGTTTGTGTGTACAATTGACAACCGCCTCGCAAAGCGATGTGATTCATTGACTCCTTACGTAGAAGGTAATAACTATGGTCTTAAAAAAATTACATATATGACATAAAAATTAATTTTTAATTATAATATATTATTTAACATTATTCATTTCTATCCATTTTGAAAATGGAATCAATGTTCATGTATACGTACGAACTACCATATCTATAAACAATGTATTTGATTTTATGTATTTAAATATTATGGATCGCTATAAATAAATATATACTAAATATATATGAATTTAATATCATGTTTATAATTTTTCAGATTATGGGACCATAATGAAATTAATAGGACAAAAAATTTCAAATCAAACCATATACAAAACCTAAGTGGTTATTACTTGAAAGGTGATTTTTATAAGGAATTTATAATAAATAGGTATTATAAGGCCACAATAAAATCATATGTGGAAAAATATATATAATTATTTTTCATTAATATATATATAATAAACTTATATTTATTAAACAGGAGTTTCGAATGTGTTTGAAGGAATTTGAGGCTTAAGGTAATGGATTTATGTCTTAATTTTACTTCTATGAGTCACATTCTATATTCACCACCTATTTCTTTTATCATGGGTATATAATTCCCATAAATTTATTTTATTATTTTTCATAGGAATATTATTTGGATTAAATATCAATTTTATTATCTCTCTTTCTTGGGGATTATGTTGGAAATGTTACCAAAGTGGTAATAGTATTAGGTTACAATGTCATCATCTACCCAAATTTCTTGTGATTAAGTCTCCAACACTGAAATGGTATGATCTAAATCTCATGATATATCGCAAAAAATCTTCTACTATAGTTATTCATAATATTTTCATGTAATTTTACAATTTTTCAACTATGTGGTAATTAAAATAATAGAGAACTATTTTATAAAAAAATCATCTTTATTTCTCTCTTTGGTCGAAAACCATTTTTATTCAAGAAACATGTTTTCTAGAAATGTTTTCAAAAATGTTTTTAAAATTATTCATTTGATTTATTAAAGATATCTCTACCCATGTTTGAAGTTTTGAAAAATATTATTAAATGAATCTACATGTCATTATACAATCAATGCTCTTTTGAGTTTTATAGAAAATGTGATAGAGATATTTATTTTAATGTGTACGAAATGAATTTAATTTTACACAAACATAACCTTTATTTTCATTTAATAATCATCCATAATTTATCAATGTCATTTTCATATATAAGTATTTTTAAATATTTTTAGGATTCTTGATTTTAAAAAGGTTATTTTCTATGAATAGATATTTTCATCATGAAATGTTCCAAGTGATCTTTAAAATTCATTCTCTATATATAGTGACATACTTTGATGTAAATTATGGTTTATAGTGGATATCGATTAAATATACCATTATTATTAAAATAATTAATGGTTTATAATGAAAATATTTTTATGAAACCCATTCCTCTTCCACGGGTTATATGATGATAAAATTTTTATGAAACCTACTTTTTTTCATGAGATATTCTATGATGAAATGATGAAATAATTATGATACCTATCCCATTTTCATAGGTTTTGATATGTTTAAATTATTATAAAACCCATATCATTTATTATATTATGGTATGAAAAATGTTCCATGATATTGTTTCACAACTATGTATTATTTTAATTATGTGATAGGTGAGACCTATGTCTTACTCCAATGAATAGAGTAATGATTAATGTTATATGAGCTCAATGGGTACATAGTAGGCTATCCAAACCCCAAAATAGGGTTCACATGAGGTCTTCCCAGACCCAAAGATGGTACATGGGTCATTATCCCAAGTCAGACATGTTATGAATGTCTTGGTGGGTATCTTTGAAATAATATTTATCATGATTATGTAAAAGACAAAAATATATGTTCTAAGATAATGTTATGATCTTTTGGATCATGTTATTTGATAATATTTTTATTAATGTCTTATATACACCCAATAATTATTCCATGACTCATGATTATTATATTTAATATGCAGAGTACGTTACTCAAATTTTATGATCATGTTATATGACCCTATGTTCATGTAATTATTATGTATCTCCCTTATTTACCATTATATAGATTCTAATATCACCCTTTATTTTGTTTAATTTCCCCAATGTTATTTAGAAATTCATTATGTATGATTTCTTTAAGATCGGTTCAAGTTATGATGATCATAGTAGGAGATGTTGAAATTTATCTATTATATAGTTCATTGTGATTCAAATTTTTCAATGGAACTATACCTTTATGATCATCAACTGTGTGTTTGTGTAATGTAATAAACAATCATCAAAATATTATTTAATATACATGTTTAAAAATCCTGGGTCCCTATAAGTTTCACACACTTATTTATAATCACTAATGAGCCAGAATATGTAAATGAATCTTTTGATCATTAAGAGTGGATTGATGTTATGAATGAAGAGTTTGAACAGATTGAAAAAAATGATACAATATAACTTATACTCAATCCAAATAATAAACAATTTATTGGTATAATATGGGTGTTCCAAAAAAGTTTAATGAAGATGGTGAAGTGATAAGAAACAAAACTTATTTATTTTAAAATGTTATTCACAAATTTAAGGCATTGATTTTGATCATAATGTTTATCGAGTAGAAAGATTAGAAACTATCAAAATATTTTAATATATTATTGAAGAATAAGGTTTTAAAAATTTTAAGATTGATGTAAAGTCATATTTTCTGAATTGAGATCTTGTGGAATAATTTTATATTGAACAACTGAGTGGATTCATGATGGAAAAGATCACATCTATGTGTGTAAGTTTAGGAAAATATTGGATTGTCTAAAGAAAGATCTTATATATTCATATTCCAAATTGGTTACATACTTAAAGAAGTTAGACATTAAAAAAATTAAGAATTTATAGAAATATCTACATGAAATAAAATCATAAGGATTCCCTCATTTTGATAGTTTATGTTTATGATATTATATTTTATTTGAAGGATGAAGAAACATGTGAAATGTTTTTTGAAGAAATGAATAAGTTATTTTAAATATGTATGCTGGTAAAAATGAAATACTTTCTTGGATTATAAATCTAAAAATTGATGAAATAAATTTTTCTATATAAATAAAAATATTATAATTAACTTCCTATGAATATTGACACTAAATATTGAAAAATATATTTCCCACCAATTTTGGTGGGAACCAAGATGTGTAAAAATGTTGAAGGTAAGGAAGTGAATCCTAAGGAGTTTATGAAATTGGTTGGAAGTTTGTTATATTTGAATATTTGAATACAAGATTTGAATATACTATAAAGTTTTGTGTAATATTTAATAGTGTTCCAAATAATATAAATTCTTGGTAGGAATATGAATTCTATGATATAGTGAAGGAATAATATATTTAGTTATAAAACATGATAGGTCCGGAATGATTGATTTGTTTGGTTATATTGATACTGATGGGGAAGTAATTATTGATGATAGAAGATCCACATGAGGTGGAGATTTCTTTCTTGGGAAGTATTTTGTGTTTTAGCATATAAAAAATAAAAAAATTGAAACTCATAGAATGACTTAATATGGATATGTTACTACCATTAAAGCATTAAAAAAACATATATGGATGAAGACTCAATTTAACAAGTGTGTAAAACCTCTTTCTCTTTATGGTTGAGGTATGTGGTTGATCCCCACTCTCATCTTTTTTTCGAAAGTGTTTCCAAGGGGGGATAAAATGATGTTTTAAAAATCTATCCATTGGTATTTTCTAAACCTTTTAAAGAAATAATGTTTTTTGGGTGAGTTAATAAAAGTGGTAAGCTATGATTTAAGAATTTTTTAACTCTTTTAAATGTTTTTCAAAGTTGGTATAGGAAAAATTGTTCTTGGATATTTTGTTTTAGAAAAGTTTATGAATTTTTGAAGAAAAAGTTTCTACAGGGGTTTTTGAGAAGGAAGAAGTTTCTTAAGTCACTGTATATGGTAAACTTATTTCTAGTATTAATTTATTCATGTTTCATACATCATGTTTACACACACATGCTTAGAATTTTTGGATAAGTGATCCATTTACTATGTTGAAAATATTTAGTGATTTATGATCTTTGGTTGATAGTAATATACAATGGGGAGATTATTGGAAACATGTTGGTTAAAGTTGATGGTTTAAATAATTTTTTTGGAGGTATTTTAATTTTTTGTGCATTACGGAAATTCACCTCACGTTGTAATTATGGTGAATGAACATAGAGGGTCATACACATAGGTTCATACCTATAAAAACAGACTATGTTTTCCTAAGAAATTCTCTCAGTTATTTTGTAATAATTGTTTATATTTAGAACTGGATTCTGGGAATATATTTTTGGACTGGTCTTATCAGATGAAATGTTTATAATTAAGTCAGATGGTGTTTCGAAGACCCAAAAAATCCTAATTTCATAGAATATCTTGGGATACATGCTTTTGAAAAATAGGGGATGTTGTTGTTCTTCAATTATAGAGGTTCTAGATCCATTTTTTTGGATAAAGTTTTTGCAAAAAAATATGGGGCTGCTTTACTGTTATGAATGTTTCCAATATCATGAATTATTAAGATTTCATGATCAAAGAGTTTTTTAGAAATGGGGTGAAACTACTTGGTATGTAAAAAAGTTCATACTTTCCATTTTAATGGAAAAATACTTGAAATATGTTTCTGTAAAAGGATTTGATTGAAGAATTATAGAGTCATTGAATTTGAAAAGTTTTTGAATGTTTTAGGGGTTTTTATAAGGTGAAAGAGGTACTAGTTTTTAGACAGGATTGATGATATGAGTTTTAATATATTCAAATATTATAAAAAGGGATATAATTTTAGTTCTAGATATATCAGTTTGTACATATTATTAATAATTATTCATTATATTTTAGATAGAAATTTAGAGGATGATGATGTTTTTGGATGACCGAAGCACTCTAGTTTTTCTTGAGACTCACTTTTCCAGAAATAAAATAGCATAAATAGTGTAATAGATTTATTTTCTAGAAAAATTAACCTTGTAATGATTTTTCAGAAAATTTTTTTACAAATAATCAATTTTTTGAGAGAGTTCTTGATAAAAAATATAGTAATTTAGAATGTTTGTAATGTTATCAATGTGTGATGATTTTTAGATGGTAATTTATTATTCCAAAAATAATAGAGGAAAATCATGATTATCATTGATTCTTAAGGATGATTTTTAACGTATTAAATTATGAATTATTTGAGTAGGATTTTGGATCTAGGGATTCATTAAAAATGAAAATAAATTAATGTTTTCATCTATTATATTTCAAGCTCACCTATATAATTAGTGACAGTGAGAGTTTAGATGTGTGACTATTGATGTGTTTGAAAATGTTTAAGTGATATAGAATAGTTTTTATATAGGGACGTCATAAGAAAATATCAGATGAACTTTTTTTGGATAGTTTTATGAGAATGTAATTTCTAACAAGGTCCACTCCTGATTGCGGTGAAGAAGTATTTTGTAGAGAACATAGAAGCCGTGATCCTAGTTTACTAGATTAACCTTCATGATAAACTCATTATAAGTATAAGATCAAAAAAAATAATTATATATATATTTTTTAGATGAATAAATAATAAATAATGAAAAGGGTTATAGTTTTCTATAGAAAATTGGAAAGGCCATTTTCTAGATAGATTCATTTCCGGAAAGATTGAATAATTAGTAGTAAATTGACAGTGTGAAATGGATAGTGGGAAACAATTAGAAAAATCAAATAGATTGAATGGAGTAAATTTTGAAAAATGTATAGTTAATATATTCTTACCTACTTCTGGGTGAAAAATTGAATAATATGTTTTCCAAGAATAATACAATTTATGTTTCAAGAAGAAGTATAATAACAATGTTCTAAACCTATACAATAAGGTTTAAAAACATGTAATGAAATAATATTAACATAATTATTAAAAATATTCACATGAACTATATTATTAATAATGGATCCATGAAATTTAAAAGATATATCCTACTTTTTTGTGACCACATAATAGTATTTTTTTAGTAGATTGTATGATTGGTTATTATTTATTACCCATGATGAGGAATAGCTAATCATTTTGATTAGTGAATATTATAAATTATTATGTTCTTGTGGTTGTTCTTGTGAGTTTATTTTTAGTATATTTATAACACTTCAATAGGAGGTTAAGGTTTTTTCCTAAAAAAGAAAACATAAAACAATAAGAGATCACTGATTCACCCACCCCCCTGAGTGATCACAAAGATCGTGCTTGGTCTTTTTATAACTAAAGAGGGAACTTTGAAACCCTATGTGAATAAAGAGACCAATGGTAGTGTAGTTCGTCTCGAATTGTGACTCACATAGTTTAAGGTCATAGTTCATCAACCACAAAAATGATAAAACCTATATAATAAGGGCATGATAAACATATGTTTTTTGGTGATAACCACTGATGAAAACCCAAATGGGGATCATAAAGTTAATATCACCAAATACCTTTTTAATATAGATTTAAAATGATATAAATCCTCACATGAGGTGTTGGAATCAGGAAATTGATAGGGTATATGTTTGTCAGGGATAACCACTAATGAATATTTGAGTGAAAGGTTCCACACAAATTTTTTCAGGGGATACAGAGTTTAGAGGACCTTATCCTTTATATGAATATACCTCTAGTTAGTCAAACCAAATATGGTCGTATAAATTTTACAATGTACTGGTATCCCTTGTATATGGACTCAAAAATTACTGATAGCCATAAATGGTTTATAGCGATTCAATAATTCCCAAGGGATGAAGTTCAATTTTTGGGAAAGGACCACTCAATAATATTATGAGATCCGTGCATTTATGAGATAATTGTTTCTATGTTGTTTAGGGTTGATAATAGGTAATTAGTTTTGATAGTGGTTTGTGGCATAGTTTGGCATATTTGGTTTGGATATCGATACATTTCCTAAAATAAAAGGAATAAATCCATATTTGTTTTTTATAAAGGATATCCCCAACATAAATCTAGCATAAATATGTTAGTTTTTTATATTTATATCTTGGTATGAGATTTGATATAGAAGAATCCCCATGATTATAACAAGGGAAATGTATATATACACTGCTAAAACATAAATATGGGGAGAATATTCACAAAAAGATATTTGGAAAACATTCTAATTTCTTATCTTAGTTTAGGGTCTCAAATTTCATTCACCCTTACATGGATGTGCCTCTAAACAGGTAAGTCACATCATAGATAATGGGCCACTATAAATAGATTGTAGTCATGTAAGATAGGAAAAATATCATGTAGTTTAATATGAAGTGATAGGGATAAAAATTGTATGCTTTTTGGGTCATATAATGAGGACCTATATGTAAGAGATTTTGTAATGTATTGGATCAGAAACATAGTTAAATAGCTTAATCTTAGTGCTATACTTGTGAAGAGAAACCCTACATGAATGAAGTGGTCTAAAAGATAGTATGAAGTGGGGTTTTTTATTAAGATTCATGGTTGGGTCTATGATAGGATAATTTTGTTTCATTACATATACCATAGTAATAGGAATCATGTCATGTATAGTTATAATATTAGTTGGATGATTATAATTATTGTGAGTTAAGTGATTCATGACATTATGATAGGATATTATAATCATATCCATACTATCTACAAAGTGAGAGAGTACTATAGTGGGGAGATCTCTTGAACATAGTGAATTGTTTCTTATATTTATCAAACTCTTATATATAAAAAATATAAATCACATGGAATTCCTTTCATCAAGTAGTTTAAGGTTATATAGTATAGATTATTCCCAATAGTTTGATGTCATATGGGATAGAGTATATGTTTTTTGGTTTAATGTCTTGTGATGAGAATATGAGTTCCATTTAATTTAGGGTTATACAATGGAGACCTTCATATGGGGGATCATTTATATTGATCTAGCATAGGTGAAATGTGAAGATAACTATGTCTTAGAACTTGATGAATGAGTGAAGGTTTGTAAACCAAGAGAAATGGGGATTTCCTTAATAAAATTTGTTGGGCCTAATATGGGAGATTTTGTAATCACTACTGATCTAATGTTAATAATAATAAAGACACATGTAGCTCCAAAATGGTCAAATAGTAGGGGTCATTGGAACAAACTCAGCATCAAAGAAGAGGCCCACAAAACATGGATGTAACATGAATGAAGTTTTTTGAGGTTCCCATATAGGCCTAAGATATAGGTATAGGTGTTACTATGTTTCAAAATTCAGGGAAATCATTCCACGTGATTTTTTGGTAAAATATCCCTATGTATATTAAGTTCTTACATGGTGGGGTATTTTATTTTTATATATAACCCTAGATAATGAGTCATATATTTGAGTCTCTTACATAAATATGACATGTACATTAGGTAAATTGGGTCCCATGGATTAGAATCATCTATATAGATTATTGACATATAGAATAGACCTTATATTATCTAGTTTAACATCATTTTACAAGGATATAGGTAGTCTATACGTTACTCTCATGTGATGAGGAACCTTACAAATATGGTTTTTCACCAACTTGGATCAGGAGAAAAATTAAATAACATTCTCATAATATCAAGCATAGAGATGAAAAGTAATGGGAGTGGATGAGGAATATATCAATGATATATAATTGGGGTATAATTAGAATTGAGCTCATGGTTAGGTCAATTAGTTTCGATGTCACTATATATCAAGTTATAATACGAATCAATTCATGCATAGTTCTTATGAAATGGGTTTATTTATATTATTAGTGTAATTGTTAAATAGAGAATAATATGAACTAGAAATTCATACACTGATCTAGATCTCATGTAAGGAAAACATGTCTCTCTAATAGATCATATGAATAGATTAGGATGTAATGTGTGGTAAAATACATGTCATGAATTTTGGCATCATGATACTAGGACTAATTCTAGGCCATTTATAGTAGAATACATGGACTTCTTGGAAGATATCATGAAAATAGTTTGAGTTTTTATTATGAATCAATGCATTGTGTGGAGTGCATGAAACAATCTATATTCGTTGGGATTCTATAATAAACACCATTGGAGTAGAACTTGTGTATAGTGTAAGGACACTCTAATTGAAACTCTTTCTTATATGGATTCATCTCATGTATCATGGGGGTGTCAAAGTGTGGAATTAATCTCCTTGGGGGATTTATTATAGAAGAACAATAATATTAAATTCTAAAACTACTTGGTTCTAATGGATTTATAAGCTATGAAATCTGTGTAACCTTTTCACTTTGAGTCTCTCTAACTCATATGGTATATAAGATATTTCAACTTCAAAAAATTGATAATATATGTAAATGAAAAGTTAGGTTAGATATAATTTTATATAACAAACAACCAACATCCCATATAGATGAAAATATGGGGTCTCATTCAAATCCATATGGGTAGTGGTGAAATTTCCCCACAATGCATGCAAGAGCATATTTGGCCTAGAAATTTTATTATTTTCCACCATCTTATGAATGATTTTAGTTAGATTTATATTAAAATAAGTTATTTATCCATCCATCATTTCATGGAGGAAGTATGAGTGGTTGGACTAAATTTTGTTTTCCTGATACAACCACTTTAACTTGGAAGATAATAAATTAGTGTTGTTGTCCATAAATATCATGTGAGAGACACCAAATACGGTGGTGATAATTTGATTCATATTGATCATGATAGAATATCTCCCAACATTTGTGATGGATATAGACATATCCAATTTTGTAAATAAATCATTGAAAGTAAGTATGTTCATGAACATCTAGGATATAACTCAAGGATATATCCCCATGAAATAAATTCCCCATATTTAAATATAAAATGAGTATTTTTATGTATGAAGAAGATTTAGATATTTATGAATGAAATTGGGATGTATTTGAAAAGTTTGAAATTTTTTCATTATCTCTATGAAATATTTTGTTACAGTTTTCCATAAGTTTCCACTCTCCTAATTTATGGTAAGGCTTGGCTCCTAACTGATGAGAACCAAAATAACCAGCATATAATTCCTACATAAATAACAGGGGTTCACCCCCTTCAATGAATCAAAGGATTATTCCCTAAAATCATTATATATAGTGGAATTTAATGGGATATATACCACTATAATGGATTGAGTTTATTATCCTCCACTACATCTAATACATGTGAGATTGATTTTGTGGAATGAGTATGGATTATAGGTAGTCTATTACAGGAGATGTCAATTTGATTATGTAAATAGTTAGAGAGGATATGGGATCATATTGGATAAGGGTAGTTTTAACATCATTGATCTTATGAATATCAGTATTAATGAATAGTGAGGCCACCTTGTGATGTGACATGTGAATTATAGTCTCATCCTATTCAATATCTTCCAAGAATATGGATATATTGGCCAAAACATTTGGATAAGAAATAATTTGATTAAAGATAAGATATGGTATCATTTATAAGGGTAATTACATCATCAACCCTAATTTATGATCAAGAAATTTTACTAATTACATTTTCTTAATGACGTATTTTTGATTGAATTTCTATATTACCAACTTTGAGTCACCCTTTACATTTAAATAGTCTATTGGTATCTGAAGCACCAATTCCAAACCTCTAATGAGGGAATGGTATTCTTATTAATTGTTTGTACATACTTTTAAAAGATTTAGGAAGTAGGGTAGATCTATTTTTTCAAGGGAAATGATCACAATCTTAAGGTGCAACTTGTAATTTATCAGGTTTCTAGCCTTCTCCATGTTGATCCTCTAGATTCACAATAAAAATACAACTCCTATATATGGGGAGCATCATGGTTGGAGAAACAAATTCATTAAGGAGATCTATATTGAAAAGTCTATAATTTTGGAATGGGTTCCCTATATTGAAATCATAAAATGCCTATAATTTGGATTTTTGATACATGAAATAGATACAGAAATATTATAGAATGACTTCTTATCCTGCCAGAATTCATGTCAGTATTAGGAGTCTAATGATATATTTGATCTGGTCTATATAAAGGAAAATATAATCCTAATGATTTTGTGGGTAATTCCTCAACTTAATCATATTGAAAATTACTACATTGAAATTATCCTCAATATTAGAGTATTGAGTCTCAAAAGTTTCCATTGTTTTTCTGAGACTGTAAATACTTTTATCCTTTCCTATATTATTATTCAAGGTTAGTAGATGACTATGAATTAAATCTAAATTTATCACATAAAGAATGATAGTTTTTCCTTATATGAGTTGAATCAACACTAGTAGGTGCATTGTATATTACTAGGGTTCATCAAATTCATTCATACGATCTCTATCCCAATGATAGTTGACTCTTTGATTCATTAATTCCATGATGGAAAAATATTTAATACAGAGATTGGAAATGAAGAATAATGTATTTTATACAAACTCATAGATTTCCCTCAGTACTCTGATATTACATGGTGGAGGTATATCAGTGATTTCAATGGTATTATCAATGTATACTTAAATACAACAATGATATACCCTGAATCTGGGTTACTTATGTTACCCTGATAGAACATTCCAAAGGGTTCATATTCATACAATATTACTATAGTTTATTGAAAATATCCTTGAGGATCTAATGGTGATCACTATACTATTTATATGTGACCATTAAATCATTAGCATAACTTTATATGACCTTCTATAAGAAATAATTAAAAATATGGTGTGCATGTCACATTGATATATGGCACAAGAATATATCAAACCAAAGGTAATAACTTGATATTAATATACCCCTTGGGTTTACCTCATGGAGGTGGCCTCCTCATCATCAGGGACCATCCTAAACTAGTTATAACATGAATATCAATCAATGGAGATGTTGTATTGGATATAAACTATTAAATTAATATGTAATACCATGAACAAGAATAGTAAGTATACCTTCAAACAATTATAGTTGAGATCCCTAAATTGATGTGGACTCAAAATTTCCCATCATTTTTAATGACATGGAAAATATTAATTTTCTATTTTAGGTAATTAACATCCTATATGAAAATAGATTTGATTATCTTAACAAAATTGACTTCTTCCTTAGAAGCATATGTTCGATCCATCCACTTGGTGGCCTTCTTAAGGACATGATGATCATTTAGAAAACCCAATTGATGGGTAGCCACATTGAGATCCAATCTGAGATTCTATGTATAGTTACATTAAAATACATCATAGTGTTTCAAGAGAAAGGAGATGGGTGTCTCATGTTCGGCATAAGACATGAATACAATATTCAACATCAGCTGAATATCCCCATTTTTATAGAAATTCACCTATTTAAGTTCGTCATCATTGGTGGAGAGACCATCCTCAAATGATAGAGGGGCATCTCTTGAATCTTCTTTACCCTCCTTGTATGCCTTTCTATTGTCTTATATGAAATATGAATATGTATAATGGGATCTAGTATATGAAATATGAGTTTCTTTAAATCCTAAAGATGATACTATAATATTTTAGATAGCTTCACCTTACTTCTCACTATCATCCATGGAAAATGATACCCTGCTACTATGAAATTTGTGAGTTTATGGGGGGATATTATAATCTAATGAAAAATGAAATTATCAAAGATCATGCATCTCCTCTACATGGATGGATTCATTTTATTCAACCAGTATCATCACAATATGGGAAATTGTATATAAGCCTTGAGAGTTTCTTCTTCTCCTAGGATTCATATACACATTGTAAAAGAGGCTTGACTTTATTGAATTAGACTAAATATCAATTAAACTAATATATAAATAAAGGAATAATAGATCCAATTTGATACACATGGATATTGAAACAATCTATTCCTTTATATACTATTGTTTAAGTTTGTTATGAAATGGAACTTGCAAGGCTTAATGACTTCCTAGATCAATATTCATTACCTAAATTATATTAATAGGAAACACATGGTCTCTATTGTGATTTATACATAGGATAAAAGGACTATCCTATAGATAGTTTTGGTTATTAATTTGGATGGAAATGATTTATCATCAGTTATTTCCACACCCTTCGGAAGAATCCTATATCTATATATTGGGAATCATTTGACTAACTTGTGGAATTTTCAACATATAGGATACTAAAATATCCACCAATATAGTATTTATAGAATTAATGGTATGGAAATGGTATTTTTACATGTTTATGGATATATTAACACCATAGTATAATGTTTATGGCATTATCTTTTCAATCCTCTATAAATTAAAAGTTGGATATGGGATCAGAGAACTGGGACCTCAGTTTGATCCACCCATGTGTATTTTTCCATATCTTATAAAATCCATAAATCTATAGGTTAGGGGGAACCAGTTATACCTAACTATAACATAATAAATGTAGGATCTAAACTAGAATTTGGTTGATCCCAAAATATTTACCAATCCGGACTCATGGATGTCAATATCTCTAAACATGGAATATATATAAAAGGGTCTTATATTCCTTGGTATGCTTACTTCCTAATAATTCTATATAAAGTAAATATCCTTGTGAAAATTAGTAGGACCAGTATTTATGTGATATTCCTCATATGTGGGGAATTCCACATTAAAATTTTTAGGGCTTAAAATTATATCAATAAGAGACCTCTTGAGTATGATGGAGTGTTAAAGAACATCTAGAATATATAGGTTAGAAAGAATAATGGATAGCTACTCTAGGATCTCATATTTCTAGACTAAGGGTTTTTACTTCCTATCATAAGGTTGTTCTTTGGACTAGGTTTTGGAATTTACAAATAACTATGTTGGAAAATTCCATTCCTGATAAAAAAATGGGTTCATTTTCATGGTTCATATGTTGGGAAAAGCTGACATCCCTATAGTCTGACATTGACTGGGAAACTGAAAATCTACAATCTAATCCTCTGGTGTGATGGGGTTTGAGAAATCCCTATATGACTCAAGATTAGATTGATTCTCATGTTTGCCTAGTTAGAGCACTTTTCTTCTGGTTTATACTGTTTATATAGAGCCATTGAATGTAGTTATTTAATATCAAGGTCCATTTTAACCACATATTCAACAACCTATCTAGCCTCTATGACCTATACCCCCATTATCATTAGAGTGTTTATATTAATAAAATTACTCATCCTCTCTAATGAAATGGGTTTTAATGTGAATAGAATTGAATCAACCATATTGAGATGCCTCATTAAATGGTGATTTTTTATGGGGGTGGTTCCTATTTTCTTATTTGGTGAGATGATTATTCTCCCCCATGAGATGGAGGTAAGATAACAGGGAGGGTCTATACCAATATAGATACCAGTGATGATTCTTCCAACCATGACATGATTTTTAAATTAATTTTTCAATGATATTTAGAATATTGAGATGGTAATTTTTTCAATTTGATAGTATAGGGGGATTCCAGCTTATAACTCACTAGTTAAGTTTCACCCTTATTACAAGGTGTGCTACATTGGCTAAATTTCAAACCATCCATTCATTTAATTTTTGTCCATGTATTTTCAATATTTCATTTCATTATCAATCATCATCTTTTATAGTGGATGAAATATGTGTAATATTTATTTGGGGTTTTCCCACCATGACCCATTTGGAGTCAACCTACATTGAGAGTATATCCTTGAATATAAATTATTATTTTATATTTTTTCTAGGTATGAAAAGGAAGGGGTTGAAATCAATGAATTCATTTGGATTTAATTCATCAGGCTTCTTGATGTTTGTAAATTTTACTAGATTTTTCTCTTCTATAGATATAAAGTACCTCAAAGACTAATGTTTTGGAGTGTGTATTTTTATACATATAATCCACACAAATCTGGTGAGGTTGATACCACCCACATCCCAAAATTGGTGTTTGTACTATTGTTATCATATAAGAGGAGTAGTTTCATGATATTGCATGCTCTTGGGTTCTTAAGTTGTATTTAGTGATAATTTGAAAATTATAGTACCCTCTATTCTAGGTTTCTTCCATAGAGATGAGGATTCTTGAAAATAATTTATAGCAACCCAAGGCTTTAACATATAACATTTCATGATTTTAATCTTAATTAATAATCAGAGTACAAGCCAAGGATCGTTAAGTCTTGTGTCTTGGAAGACTAGGTACATATAACATAAAACATGGGGCTAAAAAACACTTCTTTATATAATCTTTATAAAGATCTTAAAACTTCCTTTGATCCCTTGCATCTGTATGGGGTACCCTGGGGAACTCTTAAACAAAGGGATGAGCTAAATATCCCAGTAAGGGAATGAACGTAAGGATACATCTCAAGCACATGAGTTAGGAGGCATGACATAATGATATCAAAATCATGAAACTTATAAAATCATTTAAAATAAGCATGGGACCATATAAACTTGGAATCATATAAATGTGGAATAATCATAAAACATATCTTTAGTATGGTTCATGGCTAACTTCCATTCTCGTTTCCCATTTTAGTACGGGTCAAGGCTAATTGCCAATCCTGTTTCACATCTCATCTCATGAGACTTATCCATACCCAATGCACTGGAGTGCTATTTGGGTGCACCCATATAAACATTTTAATGAATATTATTTCAACATAAATATTCTTACCACATAAATATTCTTTCCAAATGAGTAATCATACATAATCAATTGTTCATAAACATAAGGTTACCCATGGAGAGAATTGGGTACCACAATCATGACATAAAGCATAACCAATGAGTGTATCGTGAAAGTGTCCATGAAAGAAAGGGATTAGAACATACATGGATGTTCCTAAGGTAATATAGGCATATAACATGGTAGGTGGTAACAAATATAAGTGACATCACATAATAAATGTATTTGAGAGACATTAGAATTAAAACGTTTTTGAGTTATTTTAAGGAAAATACTATAGAGCTTTTAAAATAGTAAAGAAAACATTATTGTATATAAAACCATAATTTAACCAAAAAGGATTTCATAATAAAAATACCTAATTTACAAAGACAATGGTTTCTTAAAATATAGGATAGAGTGCACTTGAAATTGGGTAATAGTTCCGGAAGTTCCTTTAAAACAGGTGTGCTTATTAAGAAGTATCGAGGAGAGATTCACTTAAAAGCATGTATATCCCCGAAAGAGAATGCGAGATGGATCTTGGAACATGAGTTTCGAGCATATAAACATAATTTTTATGTTCTACCTAAAAATAAAAGACAACTACATTTTGGTAAAAATAAAGATAGAGCAACCTGAAGGTATAAAGGATGTTCGGGTAGAATCCATTATGGTTTATCGGCATGGTATTGGGTGTAACTAAGAGGGCTTGATGAGAGAGATAAGGGGTTTATGATCACATATAAAACATTAGGTCGGTATGGGAGAGGTTATAAAACATACCCCATCACTTGATATTGCACAAAAAGGCATAGCATAGAGAATAATCTTGATTAAGAGCGAAAAGGAGAGAATCTCTTACCTTAAATCTATTGGTGTTCTCCACTCGTTATTAAAGACCTGAATAAACAAATTAGGATTTTTAATTAATAATACCAGAAACTATTCTATATGTAAATTATTTATTATAACCCTTTTTAGTCCATTCAAAGCCTTTTTGATTAGTTACAAAGTTCAATTTCATTGTTCGGGCTCGTTTGTTTACTTGGCATTAAAAGATCGGTTTACTTATTTTTCAAGTTTGGATTATATGAAACATGAAAGTGGTTGTCCAGAATTGAGGTTATATTATTTAGTGCACATCCAGGAGATTACATGGTTTTAATTTTAATTAGTTTACTTAGAGTGAAGTCGAATTATTATATATATAACCTTAGTGATAACCGTTTTTGTTAATCGGTGGATTTGATTGCAAAGAACATGTTTTGCTTTATAAATTAATACCATTTGTACAAAAGGATTACAGAACCAAAGATATGATATATTAAATATATAATAATCTGGTTCAACCACAACACAAATGGTTTCATGACCAGAATTAAAGATAATAGAAATTGATAAACCGTTGTCCTTGTATGTGATAAATTAGCACATCTCAAACGGTGGTTTCATTTCTTTCGAATAAAAGGGTGGGGAAAGGAGAAAAGATAATGAAATATACCATTATATTGGAAACATTCCAGTACATGTATGTTACTTGATTTATCATACTATTATGGTGAAGGGAGGTGAGGAAAGAAACAAAAATAAAGAGAACTTAAAAGAAATGAAGGAATTGGAAAGAGAAATTTACCTCTTGAGACTTCCTCCTCTCAGAACCTCTTAAGGGGAGATGTTGTGTTATTTGAGGAGGCTGAGAGTTTTTGGAAATGGGGGAGGACCTTGGGGAGATATTTGGGAAGAATAATGGCAAGGAACAAGGCTTAAGTTGAGTGAAGAGAAGAGGGGGTGAAGGGTGGTTTATAGTAGAGGAGAGGAGGGATTTCATAATATTATAATCATTAATTTATTATTTATTCACAAGACAAGGAATAGTAAGTATTCCATGAACAAGAATAGTGATTTTATCATGTGATCCCAAACCAAGTAAGCTTACATCATCTGAACATCATCGATGACTCAATTAATACATTATTTAGAATTTATTGTGAATTGTCAGATTCTACTATTCATCAAAAATTTATGTATTTCAGAAAAATCCCAAAAATTCACCCTAACCATTTTTCGACATGTAGAATTTAAAAACAAAGTCCATTTTTCAAAACTAATTTTCTAAATATGATTATTTTAATATTTAATTAAAATATTAATTTATTATCAAAACCAGTTTTAAAATATTCTTTAACTTATTCTAAAATATAGGTGTATCGTACTTCCAAATTGAATATTATTTTTATACCACCATAGGTGAGGTTACTATTCATTAGGGTATATTACTATTCATAAGGGTATGTTACTATTCTTTAGGGAAAGTTACTATTCACTAAAAAAATTATGTTTTCCTTATCAGACTCCAAATAACTTACCAATTACAGCCGTGTATGTCGGGTTTTTGAAATTCCGAACATTGAAGTGAAAAACTTATGTTTAAAGGTCACTTAGCACTTAGTATTTCATTATGTTGTGTTTTCAGGTGATTTTATGACATACTTATGATAAGGGAAATTTCCATTGAAAAACATTGGGTCGTTACATTCTTCCCCCTTGTAAAATTTCGCCCTCGAAATTTCGTTTTACATTCTATTCCAAAAATAGGTGTGGGTAATTTTCCTTCATTGCTTCCTCCAATTCCCATGTTTCCTCATCATACTTATGGTTTCTCCATATTACCTTTACCAGATGATTAGTCTTTTTGCATAGAACTTTGTCTCTATAATCCAAGATCTTCACTAACTACTCCTCATAAGAGAGATCATCCTCCAACTGTACCACCTCTGAAGAGAGTACATGTGAAGGGTATGGTACGTACTTCTTTAAGAGGGATACATGAAAGACATCATGTACTTTCGAAATGGTAGGTGGAAGTGCTAGTCGGTAGGCCATAGCTCCGACTTGATCAAGGATCTCGAAGGGGATGATGTACCTGGGACTTAACTTCCATTTCTTCCCAAACCTCATGACCTTCTTTCATGGGGATATGTGTAGAAATACCATGTCTCCAACTTTGAACTCAAGTTCTCGTCAATGGTTATCTGCATAACTCTTCTATTGAATTTGGGCTTCCTTTATATGCTTCTGAATTGTTTTCACCTTCTCCACCATTTCTTCGATCATTTAAAGTCCTAGCAGCTTACGCTCACTGACTTCATCCCAACATACTGGTGTTCTGCACCTTTTCCCATAAAGGGCTTCATATGGTTCCATTCGGATGCTCGAGTGGAAACTATTGTTGTAGGATAATTCAACCAGTGGAAGATTTTGGTCCCATCCTCCTTTGAATTCCATTGAACACACTCTCAACATGTCTTCCAATGTTTGAATAGTTTGCTCAGATTGGACATCAGTTTAAGGATGATAGGTCATACTGAAGTTCAGTTCACTGATTAGAGCATGTTGGAAACTTTTCCAAAACTTCATGGTGAACCTTAGATCATGATAAAATACAACATATAGTGGTACTCCATGAAGCCTTACCACTTCTTTGATGTAAATCTGTGAAAGTTGATCTAATGAGAAGTCCTATCGAATCACAATAAAGTGAGTTGTCTTCTTAGGATGATCCACAATGACCCATATAGCATTGTTTTCTCTAGATGTCTTTGGAAGTCCAGTGAAAAAGTCCATGGTAATTTTATCCCACTTCCATGCTTGTATGGGTAGTGGTTGCATCATCCCCTTATACTTCTGTCTCTCAGCCTTCACTTGTTGACATGCGAGGCACTTTGATGTATATTCGGCAATCTCCCTTTTCATATTGTCCCACCAAAAGATTTTTCAGAGATCTCGATACATCTTTGTGCTCCCTGGGTGGATAGAGAAGGTCAAGCTATGTGCATCATTCGATAGCTCCTTCTTTATCTCTAGATCATATGGTACACATAATCGTGTCCCAAATCTTACAACTCCTTCCTCATCAATTTTGAAATCGGAGGATTTCCCATTTTTAACATCTTTCACACTTTTATGAATTTCCACATCCTTTATTTGAGCATCCTTTATTTTCTCCAAGAGAGATGGTTGAGAAATAATTTGAGAAAGGATTTATGATGTTCCTCCCTTAATGATTCCCATGTTCATACATTGCAAATCTAAGAAGATTAGATCCTTTTCAATTCTCATCATTGATAAAGATGCAGGATCCTTTCTACTTAGAGCATATGCCACCTTGTTTTCCTTACCAGGATGTTAGTGGATTGAGTAGTCATAATATTTGATGAGCTCTATCCATCTTCATTGGTGCATATTAAGCACTTTATATGTGAATATATATTTGAGAATCTTTTGGTCAGTATATATCTCACATTTTTTCCTATAGAGATAATGCCACTAGATTTTCAATGCAAAGATCATAGTTTCCAACTCCAGCTCATGCGTAGGATAGTTTTGCTGATGGATTTTCAGCTGCCTTGAGGCATAGGCTATCACTTTATCATTTTTCATTAGCACACAACCTAAGACTTTCTTAGAAGCATCATTATACACCACAAAGAGTTCTCCACTTGAAGGGAGTGTGAGTACCAGCGTAGTGATAAGTCTATTTTTCAAATCCTTGAAATAGTCTTCACATTCCTGTGTCCAAACAAAATTTACTCCCTTTTGTGTCATCTTGATAATTGGGTTTGACAATCATGAAAATTTCTTCCCGAATCATCGATAATACCCAGCTAGACCCAAAAAGCTGCGGATCTCTGTTACAGAAGTTGGCCTCAGCCACTCTTCAATCACCTTCATCTTGGAAGGGTCCACAGATATACCTTTCCTGGTGATAGCATGCCCCAAGAATGATACTTCCTCCATATAAATCTCACATTTACTGTACTTTTCAAAAAACTTCTCCCTTCAAAAATTCTTTAACATAGTTTTCAAATGCTCCTCATGTTCCTTCTTGATCTTGGAGTATATCAAAATATCATCAATAAAGACCACCAAAAATTTGTTGAGGTAATCTCTAAAGACTCTATTCATTAAATCCATGAAAATTTTTGGAGCATTAGTGAGTCTGAAGGTCATCACTATAATCATATAATGTCCATACCTCGTTTAAAAGGTAGTCTTGGGAATATCTTTCTTCCTCACCTTTAGTTGGTGATATCCCGACCGAAGGTCCACCTTAGAGAAATAATTGTCCCCACAAAGTTGGTCAAACAATTCATCTATCCGTGGAAGGGAATACTTGTTCTTTATCATTATTTTATTGAGCTCCCGATAATTAATGTAGAGGCGCATTGATCCATCCTTCTTCTTGACGAAGAGGCCTGGAGCACCCCACGGTGAAGAACTCGGGCATATAAACCCTTTCTCCATATTCTCTTGTAACTGCTTCTTCAGCTCTTCTAGCTCTACGGCGGCCAGTCTGTAAGGTTTCTTCGAGATTGGCAGAGATCCAGGGATAAGTTCAATTGAGAACTCAACCTCTCGGTCAGGAGGAAGACTAGGAAACTCTTCAGGGAATACATCAGTGCAATCCCTCACAATTGGTATTTCTTCAAGCATGATTCTATCCTTTGTCCCAATAATTTGATCAACATATGCTTTCTCCCAAGGAAGCAGTATCAAAACTTGAGATGAAGATTCTAAAGGAGACTCATCTTCCTCCTTACACTTGTAAAGAATCGGAGTATGCTTTGGGATGTGAAAAGTGATCTCCCTTTCTCGACAATTGATGTTGTTCTTTTACAAATATAGCCAATCCATGCCCAAGATAGCATCGAACTCCACTAAAGGAAGTATGAAGAGAATTGATGGGAGGTTCCATCCACAAACGTTAACTGGGGAGGAGTTATAAACCATGAATGAAATAATTTCCCCATTCAATGTTCTCATAGATAACCTTTCCTAAAAATTTTGAGGTGGTTTTTGAATATTCCCCTAAACTTTCACGATATGAAAGAATGCGTAGAACCATAATCAAATAGTAATTTCACTATTCTTGAATGAATAACAAACGTATTTATCACCACATTGTTTTCCAGCTCCACCTTAGCAGTAGTGATAACATAAGCCCTTTCTTGTTGCCTTGGGGTTATTGTCGATTGGCTCTTAAAAACCTCGGCTTAGGTAAATTCTTCGCATGATGCCCAACCTCCTTGTAGTTGTAACACTGCACCGTAGGATGAGTGTTGATCTGAATGTTCCTTTGTTCTTCCACATTAGCGAGATTTTTCATATCCCTTCGGTATTTCTTGGACAGATGACCAAAATTTCTGCATTTTAATTAATTCTTGGTTCCCTTGAGATAGTAACCAAGATGCTTCTTTCCACAATTTTTTCAAAGGGGAAAGTGAGTCTTCTTTCCATCATGGGATTTTTTTGATAAACCACCCATCATGTTCTCCATTTTCCACTTCTTGTAACTAGTCCCACGAGACCACATAGAGTCTTCAATCTCCATTTTAACCTTGAGGGCACAATGGAAAATCTCCTCATAACTATTGAAGTCTTGAATCGCCAACGCTTTTCATAGACTCAGCTTTAGTCCACTAAAGAAATGATCCACCTTTATTTTGGTGTTCATGACATAGCTAGAGGCGTACCCTGAAATCCTTGTAAAGTTTTCTTTATATGCCCTGATGGTCTCATCTTCCTTCTACTTGAGTCCAAGGAACTCTCTTTCTATCTTGAGACTGAGGGTTTGAGGAAAATATTTGTTGAAAATATCCTCTTGAATTCCTCCCAATCTAGGGAATCAATTTCATCTTGGGTCTTTGTATTCTTGATCAATGTCCACCACTGATCAGCTTCCCCCTCAAAATGATAAACCGCCAGTACAACTTTCTCTTCTTCTGAGCAATGGAGGATGAAGAAAATATCTTTAATGGAGTTAATCCATTGTTCTGTGTGGAGGGGATCAGAAGACCCACTAAACATGGGAGGCCTTTCCCGAATTAAGGATTCTACAGAAACTTGCTCTTTCCTTGGAGGAGTAGGATGTTCCACCTGATTCATGTTATTATTCATAAATCGAGCCAGCTGAGCAAGTAATACCATGAAGTTTGGAGCACCCGCTTCCATCACAACAGGAATATCATTAGGGAAATCATCATATATCCTATAACATTGTTTGTTGGAACGTGTTCTTATATTACCCACCATTAACAAAGAAAAAGAACATATAATTAGAGGTCTTGAATACTTAACTATTGAACATAAAAAAGGAAAATTTGAACATAAAAGTGTAAACTTATAAAGAAGAAGTATATCCTGACTTGTGATTCCCTAGGTTTATATCTAGGTTATCCTCGATCTATTTCTTAACTTATATTCTTATGGGTTTTTTTACCTTAATAATGGTTTGTACTAAGCTCATGAATCTACCAAGGCATATACCCCAGGAGTGTCATAACCAAGAGTGCAACAAGGCTCGTTGTCGTGCACTAGTTCCCGTTTGAGTCTAACTCAAAGCGTTGTTTTCAGGTTTTACCCCTAGATACATCTGTTCCAGAGTCGCCTCTACCTGTTTGTATCCAGACAGGTATGTACTTTCTTGATAAACCACTTATTAAATACTCACCAAAATTCTAGAATATTTTCTTATACTTAGTCTCATCTTTAAGGTTCTCACTAAGGTGATCTATTCCTAATCTCTAAAAATAATTGGACCATGCTCTGATACCAACTATAGCGACCCGAGCCTTTCACATATATCATTTCGTGATTTTAAGCATAATTAATCATCAGAGTACAAGCCAAGGATCGTTAAGTCTAGTGTCTTGGAATATGAGGTACATATAACATAAAACATGGGGCTAAAAAAACTTCTTTATTTAATCTCCATAAAGAGATCCTAACTTCCTTTGAGCCCTTACATCTGCATAGGGTACCTTGGGGAACACATGAAAAAAGGGATGAGATAAAAATCCCAGTAAGGGAATGAACATAAGGATACATTTCATGCACATGAGTTAGGAGTCATGACATAATAATATCCGAAGAATGAAACTTATAAAATCATTTAATATAAACATGGGACCATATAAACATGGAATCATATAAATGTGGTAGAATCAGAAAATATTTCATTAGTATGGGTCAATTCTAACCACCAATGTTGTTTCCCATTTCAGTATGGGTCAAGGCTAACCACCAATCCTGTTTCACATCGCATCTCATGAGACTAATCCTTACCCAATGCATTGGATCCCTATTTGGGCACACCCATCTCAACATTTTCATGAATATTATTTCCACATCAATATTCTTACCACATTAATATTCTTTCCACATGATTAATCATACATAATCAATTGTTCATAAACATAAGGTTACCCATGGAGAGAATTGGGTACCACAATCATGACATAAAGCATAACCAATGAGTGTATCATGAAAGTGTCCATGAAAGAAAGGGATTGGAACATACATGGAAGTTAATAAGGTAATATAGGCATATAAAATGGTAGGTGGTAACAAATAGAAGTGACATCATATAAGAAATGTATTTGAGAGACGTTATCATTAAAACATTTTTGTGCGGTTTTAAGGAAAATACTATAGATCTTTTAAAATTGTAAAGAATACATTATTTTATATAAAACCAGAATTGAACCAAGAAGGATTTCATAATAAAAATACTGAATTTACAAATACAATGGTTTCTTAAAATAGAGGATTGAGTGCACTTGTAATTGGGTAATAGTTCGGGAAGTTCTTTTAAAACGAGTGTGGTTATTGGGAAGTATCGAGAACAGATTCACTTAAAAGCATGTATATCCCCGAATAATAATGAGATATGGATCTTGTAACATGATTTTGGAGCATATAAATAGAAATTTGAAGTTCTACATAAAAATAAAAAGACAACTACATTTTGGTAAAAAGAAAGATAGAGAAACCCGAAGGAATAAAGGAAGTTCGGGTAGAATCCTTTATGGTTTATCGGCATGGTATCAGGTGTAACTAAGAGGGCTTGATGAGAGAGATAAGGGGTTTAGCATCACTTATAAAACATTATGGAAGTATGGGAGAGGTTAGAAAACATACTCCATCACTTGATATTACAGAAAGAGGCATAACATAGAGAACAATCTTGATTAAGAGCGAAAAGGAGAGGATCCCTTACCTTAAATCTGTTGGTCTTCTCCACTCATTATTAAAGACCTAAATAAACAAATTAGGATTATTAATTAATAAGTAAAAAAACTATTATATATGTAATTGATTTATTATAACCCTTTTTAGTTCATTAAAAGCTGTTTTCATTAGTTACAAGGTTCAATTTCATTGTTTGGGCACGTTTGTTTACTAGGATTTAAATGATCGGTTTACTTATATTCAAGTTTGGATTATATGAAAGATGAAAGTGGTTGTCCAGAATTTAGGTTATATTATTTAGTGCACATCTAGTTGATTACATGTTTTTAATTTTAATTAGGTTAATTATAGTGAAGTCTAATTATTATATATATAACCTTAGTGATAACTATTTTTGTTAATCGGTGGATTTGATTACAAAGAACATGTTTTGCTTTATAACTTAATACCATTTGTACAAAAGGATTACAAAACCAAATATAGGACATATTACATATATAATAATCTAGTTCAACCATAACACAAATGGTTTTATGACCAGAATTAAATATTATAGAAATCTATAAACTGTTGTCCTTGTATGTGCTAAATTAGCACATCTCAAACAGTGCTTTCCTTTCTTTCAAATAAAAGGGTGGGAAAAATAGTGGAGATAATGAAACATACCATTAGCATGAAAACATTAAAGTACATGTATGTTACTGGATTTATCATACTATTATGGTGAAGGGAGGCATGGAAAGAAACAAAAAGAAAAAGAACTAAAAAGAAATGAAGGAACTGGAAAGAGGAATTTACCTCTTGAGACTTCCTCCTTTGAGAACCTCTTAAGGGTAGAGGTTTCGGTATTTTGAAAAGGATGAGAGATTTTTGATGTCGAGAAGAACCTTGGGGAGAGATTTGGGTAGAATAATGGCAAGGCACAAGGCTTGAGATGAGTGAAGACAAGAGGGAGTGAAGGGGGGTTTTATAGTGGAGGAGATGAGGGATTTCCTAATATTATAATCATTAATTTATTATTTCTTCACAAGAAAATGAATAGTAAGTCTTCCATGACCAAGAATAGTGATTTTATCATGTGATCCCGAACCAAGTGGGATTGCATCAGTAGAAAATCATTGATTACTCAATTAATCCATTATTTATCATTTATAGTGAATTATCTGATTCTACTATTCATCAAAAATTCAAGTGATTCAGAAAAATCCCAAAAATTCACCCTAACCATTTTTCGACGTGTAGAATCAAAAAACAAAGTCCATTTTTCAAAAATAATTTTATAAATATTATTATTTTAATATTTAATTAAATAATAATTTATTATCAAAACCAGTTTTAAAATATTCATTAACTTCTTCTAAAATATGGGTTCATCGTACTTCCAACTTGAATATTATTTTTATAATACCATAGGTGAGGTTAATATTCATTAGGGTATATCACTATTCATAAGGTTATGTTACTATTAATTACGGTAGGTTACAATTCACCAAAAAATTAAGTTTTCCTTATCAGACTCTAAATAACTTACTGATACAACCGTGTATGCCGGATTTTTGAAATTCCAAACATAGAAGTAACAAAATTATGGTAGCACTTAGTAGTTCATTATGTTTTTTTTCATGTTTTTTTATGACATACTTATGATAAGTGAAATTTCCATTGAAAAAAATTGGGTCGTTACATAATTTACCTTAAAATATCAAATAAAATCCCCTAAGTACCACACGATTAACTCAAATGCTCTAAAACATCTAGGGTACTTAAGGGAACTAAAGAATTTAATAGTTTATTAAGGATATTATATATTTTTATCTCCATTATAATATCTTATGGAATATATATTTCATGTTTGTAGGTAATATACTTCTATCTATAGATAATTTTAGTGACCCTCTTGTTCTTACGGAATTTGAAATTGAAGGTGTTAAGGACAATCATCTTCAATAGCATTGATTGAAACGGTTATAGGAATTTTTATCATTGATCTTACTATTAAGAAATAGAGACTTCTTATATGTTATATAAATTAAATACATGTACATATAATGTCTAGAAAAATAATATAATATTTTATGCTTCTTATTTATCCATTGTTCCAATCCTAGGGAAAAATCGAGATGCAAAGTTTGTTAGGTGTTTTCCTTGGTCGTACCATTAAATAATGAGAATGTGAGATTTACAATGTTAGGAATAGGAGGAATATTGTCTACCTAGTCAACATATGGCCTTCTCTATAGTTTAAATGGTGTGTGACATCCTACCATATATTTTATTTGAATCATAAGGGACTTAATGGAATTGAAGATTACCTTCAGCAACGATTCATGGGTTGATTCCCTGTTGGGAGAAATAGGCATATCCTGATATAGAAAGCCCAACTATATTAGTTTTTATTATCTAGGTTTAGCTATCTTGGGTTATCAAACCTATGATATAAACTATTAATGTTAGGAAAATTATTGATAATATTTTGTCAGTGTGTTTAAGTAAACTAATGGTATATATCCACACCTGGTTGCATGTTTAGACTCTCCTATTAATGGATGTTAATACACTTTTAGTCACAAATATATTAGATGGGAAAAATTATCCTCTTCCTTGAAATTATAATTAGAAATATTATTTCCTCTTAGTTGTTCCCCACTGAGCCACCACAGCAAATCTAACTCGAATACATATTTTAAAAATTATTACATGATGGAAGGAGGTTCAATTTACACTTGTAGTGGGTGGGTTATAGATATAGTCAGAAATTTCTCATCACCCTTAGATAAATAATGCTATTTATGTTCTAACTATGAATTTATAGTGTCTCCTAGATTTTAAGATTCCCTCTAGTTCTCGGTTAACATGCCAAATTTTTCGGTGAAGACCATTCCATGGGTTAACATTTTTTCCTCATATCGATTATTGTTAGGTTCATGCTAATGATTATTCCTAATAAAAACACCAATGACATTTACTTATGTATATTTTAAAGAATAAATCATTATTTAATTCTTTATGGAGTATAATATATTTCAAGGGGTGAATTTTGATCCTCCATGATATTTTTCTTTTTGGTTTATCATTTTTGGTTACAACACCTACGAGAATTAATTCTCCATCTCTAATGGATGGTGACTTTGTTAGAGTTACAGATGAATCTCACGTAGTGATACCCTAATAAAGTATATGATTATAATAGTTCTAATAACTATGAGGTAATTTCATGCAATGTTTCTCCATGCCTGGAGAAAACCAATTTCTTTGATGGAGGAGGAGGAGGAGGTGATATAAATTCCCCCATCCCTCTGTGTTGGGTTTGACTTGGTTCCATCACCAACATATCATATAGTATCAATAACATTGTAGATCCAAGGGAGTGGTAAACATAACACCATCACCATGGTATAAATTTTCTCTTGTGATGCAATAGATATAGCAATTGGCATGGGCTTCCCAATATTCAAGGACTTCACTTGGGAATGATCTAGATGAAACAAAATTGTTGGGAAATTATTACATCTCATTATAGTTTATCCTATTATCATACAATTATATTTCCTCAATCAAGGATCCTTCTCAAATTTATTAGTAGATTGATGTATGAAAATCCTTGAGATTTTATGATGCATTTCTCTTCAAATAAATTTAATTTGTTCGATAACTAGGGATAAAAACAATCCTGAGACCAAATGAATAAAAATATTGTATACCATTAAAATGATCCATTAAATTGTTTTAATGAAAAGTAATAACAACTTTATATGAATAATTTATGAATATTTTAGATGAAGTAATAATATTTTTAGTAAATTCAATATTTTCTTTAAAAGTATAATTTTTATGAAAAAATTGTTTATTTATTTTTTAAATGATTAATATAGTAAATTTATAAATATTTTAGATAATTTATTTTTCAAAATGAAATTATTTTTTTAAATCATAAATTCATAATTATATTATAATTATTTGTTGATAAACTTCTGAAAAATTTTATTTTTCAATAAATTGTAAAAAATACAGATTTTTTTATTTTTTTCATTTAGAGAATTAAAAGAGTTACATTTTATTTTAAATGGTCTTAAAGGTAAAATTATATTATTAATATTATAAATAATATAATATTTTCAATAAAATTAATATATGTTTGATTTTGGAAAAAATACTTTTGTACATCAAAAAACATTTTTTTAGGAAAAACGATTTTTTATCATGTTTTCTAATTTTAAATTTAAATTACATTATTCAATTTATTTTAATTAAATAATGAAAATGGATCCCAAAATTTGAATAAGGAGGTTCATATTTGGAAAATATTTCAATTTTATTTTTTCCTCATTAGGAATATTAATCATTGTAAATATTTTCACCTCTTTAAGGGTAAAAAGGGTAAAATAGGTGTAAACCTCTGAGATCATGCCTCAAAATCAACTCAAAACATGCCATTATTCATTTTATGAGATTAATTAGACTATATACAACACAAATATTATTATATTACATTTTAATTCCATTTGAAATTGTTAATTACATATATATTATTTTATGTATAGAAAATTCAAAAAGGTAACCCCTTTCTCATAATTTCTTATATTTATTCAAAAAGGCATAATAATATTCTATAAACAAATATAAAAGATTATTTTGGATATTACTAATTTTTTTTTAGATGGTAAATTATTTTTAATTTCTATTAATATTAAATTTACATTAAATTCTTACACAATACTTATATAGTGCTTGTGAAAGTATTAGAAAAATAAAAATAAATGATTTGAAAAACATAAAAAGTAATATTTTTCAATACATTAAGGTACCACATGAATATTTTATTTGAAAATAATTTAAAATTTATGGTTAATTTTTTTTATATTCTAATTCATTCTTTATCATGATGTCTTTAAATCCAAATTAAAAGAATAGTGTAAAAAATGATAGTAATGACATTTTTTGGAAAAAATATATTTTATTAAATTATAAAAAAATTGTAAGAGGAAAATTAGGGTGATATAGGGTCTAAAATTGGATCCATTTTCTTTATATGACCCAATATTTTAACTTAGATGTAAAATTATAACCCTTTGTGATTGAAAATTTTGTTACTGTGGTTAAAGTTAAAACGATAATACGAAGGGGGTTGAAATAATGTATAAGGGAATATTTTCCATTTAAACTAGTCTAAATACTATTTTATGGCCATTTTTTTGACCAAATATTATAAGAACTATGAATATATTTCTATGTAGACGTATTTTTCAAGATAAATACGTTATAATATTTTAATCTTTTGAAAAATCCCAAGTGTGTCACCTCCCTCAATTATAAAATTACACCCCTACCTTATCCTCTATACACCACATTGAGCTATCTAGAATGACCAATACCTACCCAATTAAATTTTAAAATTTCTAATACATGAATTAAAAGTTGCTGTCTTCTAAAAATACCATTCCAATATTATTTAAGATAGTCTCTAAAGAAGGGAACCGAATCAGAGGTAATCATCCTTCCCAACATATTTCAATTTATTTATTCTTATAAGAACTCTAAATATATCATCTTACTCATAAAATTATAACATCATTATTCTAAATATACTAAAATTATATTGTTATTATGTAACCACCATTATTTACCCACTTTTTCATCAAATGGGAAGTGAAATCATCACTCGTGTGTGCGTGTAGATTACCACCTCCACATAGTGATACAATTTATTTTTTATAATAATATTTCATGGATAGTTATTATTTTTTATTAAATTTTTTTAAATTATATATATGATATAATTCTGTTATTTTAATTATAATATCATATCTAACTTATTACCTTTACATATATTGGAAGTTGATAACATCGTTTGTACGTATGTTTGGACTACGTCCTCCAAAAGTGAGGTGAGTCATTTTAATATCCTTATTTACATAGATGGTAAAAAGGATAAAATTAATAAATCGATATGATATATGTGATATAATAATGATATTAAAAATGTGAATTATTATTTTAATTTCCTTTCAGTCCGTAACCCATAAATATTTTAAGAAATATTTTGTTTCTCTAAAAAGTTAATATATTTGATAGCTTGCATTACATGAAACCCCATTTTATCTTTCATTACATGTAACTCCATGTTTTTATTATGTTACATTAAATACTATTTTTTAATGAAATGTAAAATGCTATTATAATATTGTAATTTAATATGATAGTTATCACTTAGCTATCGGAATGGATGATATGAATAAGATAAACAAAATTGTAAAAATATGTGGTTTACACATGTATATAAAATGAATTATTTGGGAACCATTTAAATATAATTGAAAATAAAAACCATAATAAAAGAAAATAAATCCTTTTTTGAAAAACTATTTTTATGTGCACAAACACATTTTACCACAATAATCTAAAAAAATAACTTCTGGTGAATTATTTTAGTGAAATTTAAATATTATTTTTTCCAAAAAAAATAAAATTAAAATTATGTGTTTTTTAGACTAGAAAAATAAGGAACCCAATTTTAATGAAAAAAATATATTTTTCTAAATATTAGTTTTGTAGAATTTTGCAAACTTATTAAAAATTTAATTTTTTTCTACTTTTAGAAAAAATATTTGGAAAAGTAAAACTCATTTTTGAATTCATCATGTCAAAAATTATCTTGTAATGACTCGTTTTGATAATTTTTCTACAAGATAAAGTTTTGATAATAGTGAAAAATATGGGTTTTTAGTATGAATTTTCATTTCATTTAAGGTTGTTAAAAACATCCAAATTATTTTAGGATATATTTTAAAGTATAATTAGTTCATTTATATATATATAACTAATTAATTTTATTATAATAAATTTCATAAAGAATTTTTATTTAAATACATTTTTAATATTTTGAAACATTTATCTTTGGAAAATAGTTATTTCATCATGTTTGCAGGATTAGTTTTAAACTAAGCTTTTTGACTTCTAAAATGGAATTTAGAAAAAAAAAATCCATAGATGGAAGAAAAATAATTTATATTATCTAATATTTCCAAAATTATTTTTTTTCGTAACGAATAGTTTGAATGTAAAAATTAATTACCTCATTTTGAGGAGAAAATGGGCTTATTGGGGGTTATACTACAAAGATAATGGGTATGTGAACTAGAATGTTTTATAACAAAAATGTAATGGACATAGTTTGACCTTAAACCATCTAATATGAGATAATTTCCCCATTTTATAATTTTTAAATGTTAAAAACATGGGTATACCTTTTTCTTATCAAAAATCACAATTGTGCCACTCACCTCACTTATAAAAGGACACCCACTCTATACTAATATCCTCACCTCCAAAACCCTTTATTTCATAATTAACCTTCCAAAATAATTTACCTAAATCACTCTCATCATACTATAGTTCATATTTTGGTTATTAAGATCTCATATGAAGGATTTAGGTTTAAATCCAAAGAGGCTCTCTGCAGAAGAGGTAAAATTCTAAAACATTCATTTTTGTTTATTTTCTTTTTCCACCAATTTTATTATTTTAAAAATATTATTAAATAATAACACCAGAATATCTCATACAAGTATATTTTATAATGTTAATCTAATAACATAAATATATCTCATGTTAGATCTAATTTTATTTTAAATCTTCATTCGTGGGTATGGTGGACAACCGCCTCGCGAATTAATGTGATATGTTTTTCATTCTACTTTACTTGGTTGGTAATAAGGATAAATTAAATAAATATATTTTATATTGGTGAAATATTTATACTTCTATAATAATTACATCACATATACCTTCTTACATTCATTTCGCAGGAATAGAAAGGTCTGTCTTAATAGAGTTCAAACAATGTTTAATTTTCTAACCTGGAGGATAATAAACCAAGTAGTTCCCATGAATGAAAATGTGAAAAAGATGGGGGTCAAACTGGTCTCCAAATTTGACTACTACAATACTCACCAGAATGAGAAGTTTAATAACCTCTTCTTATAGGGTGAATGGGCCTTGGATGTTTGGAAGTTCTTCAGTGATTTCACTGCCATCATCTCTCCAGATATTCTTGGCACCTCATTTTTAGAGAGACGGTTTCATAGATCGAATGATTTTGGCCCAAAAAATGGAATGATCTATTATTATGAGTGTAGTTTTTTATTATATATGTAAATCTAGGAATAAGTCTAGGTTTGAGGGGATTTTTTTCACAAGAAGATCCATTGTCATGAGAATAAGATTCATCGTTGTCGATGTGATTAGTGGTATAAACAACTTGCATGATGAAACCTCTTTGAGATCTATATAGGAAAGAGTTTATATAGTGAAACCCTCTATTTCTATTATTAGGGGACACTAGGTGTTCTAGATACCTCCAATCATGAATTTCAAATTGAATTTTGATGGTTTGGGTGTCTTGGGAGTCATACATGGTGGAGGTGTGGTTCATCACTATAGGGGGAGTGTCGTTATTTCTTTTACATCCTACAATGGGTAGTGGAGCTTTATCCAGGTGGGGGATAAGGAAATGTAAACGGGTATATGCCTATGGGACCGAAGAATATCACACTTAATCAGGTAGAAACAGACACCATGATCATATATAATTCAATACCCGATAAAGGATCCATTCCCTAGTCGATATCCTACATCATCATAAAATATAGATCCATTCTCAACAACATAAACATTCATGGAGTTCATATGTGGTGTGAATGAAATAGGGTGGAAGATCATCTTGGTTCCATGTGGGTCGCGGATTAGGGTTCTAATGTCACATGCTTCTCAAACACACATCTCTTGAAACCGAAGGGGGTCAACTTGATCAGAGGAGATCAGCTTGGGCTTTATTAATTTAGGCCTCCCTAATCTTGTGTATATTTTGTCCCTGTTTTAGGGTTAAATTTAATTATTACTAAATATATAACTATATGATGATATATGAGGTGTATATAGTACCCCATTGATAAGTTATATTATTAATATTGTTCGTTTCATTAAATTCAAAGATTAATTTATATCATGTATCTTATTCTTTTCATTATATTCTATATTTCATTTAATGTTATTCTTTAATGGTGCCTATTATTAAAAAGATACCAAAGTGGTAAAGGTTTTATGTTACAATCTCATTTTTATCAATATTATTTATTATTATTCTTTTGATGATGAAATCATATTATATATCTCTCTCAGGAAACTCTTGAAGTTTATTATCTTCTAGATATCTAATGTGAATATGTGTTCTCCCTTCAATTTACTCTCTTAATTTACTCAATATTCCAAATGAATATTTTTAATTAAAATTTAAATTATTTATCTCTTCAGTCTGAAACACTTTTAATTCCAAAACCATGTTTTCAAAAAAAATATAAAATGTTTTTAACATTCTCCAAGTAATTTATTAAATAATTTTTTCCCATGTTTTCCTTTTTAGATTTTTTCTGTAAAAAATATTCATGTCATTTTCCAAAATAGACCATTTATAATTTAATGAAAACTTAAATGGAACATATTTTTTGACATTTACTAAATGAATATAATTTCTTAACATCAAGACCATTATTTACACTAAATCTTCCTTTACAATTTCCCATGTTTATTTTAAATTAAAATGTTTTTTAAAACAATTTATACTTTTAAAAGTGTTTTCCAAATAAGAAGTATATTTTCTTCAAGAAATTATAGAGCTCGTCTTTCTATATAATTTTACATCTATAATGACATCTTTTTATGTTATATATGCTTTATTGAGTTTATTATTGACACACATATATTTCATACATATTTGTATTATATTTATTAATTATTTGTAATTTTTTTCAATGAATAATTCCATGTTTTCCAATTTATTATGAATATATGAACATTTATAATTAGATACATTAAAATGATTAAAATTTGGTTATCAATTTTTACTTTTATATGAGAATATTTTGTGATTAATTTATAAGTTGTTTACATTGTTTTAAGAGTTTATCAAAAATAAATTCCAAGCTAAGGTCAACTCTCAACTGAGGGCTAACATTCTATATAGCTAGCACAAGGGCCATAAACCATGAAAGCTAATAAGAGGGCCAGCCTAAGATGTAATGGTTATGGGGGATCCTATAAACCGGGGACCATGGGGAGAAACATGTAGGTATATATAATATAAAAGATTCTATTGGTGGAGCACGAGGAAAATTCAAGAGACATAGTGAGTTGAGGCTCATCAAGACTATGTAGGGCATGATGATGCCTAGGTTCTTCCAACCCCCAAGAGAATTAATTGAGGTGGTGAAGTGGGGGGATTGAGTAATAAACCCAAAACCTACCGTATTTCTTTTCATACATGGGATATGTTCAAATGGTACTGTTAACTTCATAACAAAAATGACGTCGGTTTTCCCCAATATCGTTGGTCCGTGCTTAAATATTACCTCTTGCATGACTCCACTACCTCCTACCACAACATGTCACATGTCACTACTTATTCCAACCAGAATCTAAATTTCATCCACCTCCTGAATGTTGGATTCAATGCATCCTCCACTTTAGCAATCCCTAACCACCCAAGATCCCTCTCGTACATTGTTTCAACCACCATGAAACCAAGTTAACCATCCCATAACCAGGAAATAACTCACCTCCATTCACATAGGCATAATAAAAGACTGTTAAATTCTTTCCCAAAGGATTCCCCATGGATTTCAGTCCATGCCCAAAATTCGAACACCCAAAATATTCATGTTTTTTTAGTTCAGAAATGTCGGGTCTCCTGGGTGTATCTATAAAGATATGACTGATCATTGAACCAATATTTGATGATCATATAATTAAGATTTAAACACTCTTATTTTCATATAAAAAGAGTAGGAGAACCACTGTTTGAGGAGGTTTATGCACCCACAAGAAGATATTCCATAGTATATTGATTCTTTTAATTTTCTCAATTCTTTAGTTTTATTTTTATTTTTTATTTAGTTATATTTTAGGTGATTTCAATTTAGTTTATAGATAAAATAATTCTTGAATTTATTTAATTAAATGTGTCACTACATCCCACTCTCTTTATTATTTTCTTCTTCTACTTGTTCTTTTATTTCTTTCTCTCTTATTTTATTTTTATTTTATTATTTTATGTGTTTAAATTTTATTTCACTCATTATAATTAAATTTTCTTTTTATTTTATTTCTTTATCTTATTCTATTTTTTATTTTAACACCATGATCTCTTACCCTAAAAAATGTGCGGTTAACCGGTGGCCTGGCCTGGTGGAGTTAAGTTTTGTTTTATATTCATTATGCACTTAAATTTATATGGTTTATTCACTTTGTGGTGAGAAAGAGTGAAGTTCAGTAGTATAAAAGTTATCCACTATAACACAGAATTCAAACTCATTTATATTATTTTTTAATCTTTTAACTCTATTCTGCTAAACATAACATATTCATGTGATTATTTTTATCCATTTAGTTGATGAAACAACATACAATGGATTCAGGTCATGGATGATTTCACACACTCGGTTGAGGTGTTCCATCATTTTTTATTATAGGAGGAGGTAGAATTGAGTTTTCTAATTTCAATAAATAATTCACACAAATAAATAAAATAATATTAGTTTAAGAGTGTAATTTTATGATTAAACTATCAAACTATATTTAAGCACCAACAATTAGAATGATGAAACTCATAAACCAAACCACAAAGTCCAAGTGCTTTCTTTTCTAGTCACATTTTTTCATTGTATGTTACTTTGAATTATAGAATTTATTTTATCTTTTAAAATTACATTGCATTAATATAAATAACAATACAATAAAAAATATTTTAGGTTAATTAGATTAAATAGGTGTATAATTGTAAATCTCCTCAAGTGAGATGACCCTGGTCTACCTCTGTGCTGCATTAGGAAAACATATTTTCTTTTTCCACACCCTATGATCAGTGTGTGTCCACACTAAAACCATTTATAGAGAGATAATAAATTTTTTATTTACCTTTTATATTTTTACATATTATATAGTAATAATTTCTTAATTTTAACCATAAAAAATCATGATATTTTTTAAAAAAAATTAATACATAGAACAGTTACATATGGGTGAAACGTCAAAAGAATTTTATACACAATTATGATAAGGATATCCTATAAATCATCAATGAACTCACTGTCATGGAAAAGTATATGATGAATGGGAAACACACATGACATTTATTTCAGGATCTATATTACATAATTGATGATGTTAAATATGATTACAAAATACTAAAGTCCATGGAGATAGTGGAACTACAGATACCCAATTTTACTAAAAAAATCCAAGAAATTGAGACCCAACTAGACTATCATCAACACCCTAACCATTTTATTATCCAAATCCAATCTCTCTATGATGGTCTGGAGTGGATTCATGATGAGGAAGACTTACCTACTGAGATACATGTGCGAGATCAACAAGATCTTGAAATTTTTTCGATTCAGTATGAGGTATAATATGATCTTCCCATTTCAAAAAAAAAGTAGATAATCCATCACCACTCTACTTGTCTATATCCAGGGATGTTAAGAAAACCACTTTTGTGATAGGATATGAAGAAAAGATTGAGTATCTTGACTATCTACCTCCACTTTCTACCATCCAATTTCAAGAGGCACTCACTACTGAAGAATATATTCAAATAAAACCAATTCATGGAGTTGATATATTCACAATATCTATTACATATGGTTTTATTAAATTTTAAATGAGTATTAATTCTAACTTCTTTGAATTTTAATATTCATACAATCCATTATTTTCATAATAAGAATATAAAGAAACTAATAATACAACTAAAAAGGAACACAAAGAGCTCCTTTATTTTTCTGATCACACATTTGGTTAATCCCATGATGAAGTTCAATTATTTGATCTTGAGGAATTCATGACAAATGCTTCTCTATTTTAAAGGGAGAATATTTTTCATATTGAAATTTATATTTTATTCAAGTAAAAATATATTCTTATTTTCCCTTTGATCACTCAATTTATGCTTCCCATGTTGAGAGAAAACTAGACAAGGAGGTAGAGGTTTCAGAAGTACAAACCAAGGAGGATGATTCATAATTAATCCTACACCTACCATACAAGTTGTACCAAATTGTTAAGGGGTAAGAACTTGTATATTATATCCTTTAATCATTCCTCATAAACATGGAATAAGTGATAGTTGGGAAAAACCCCATGTGGTGGTTTGAGACCATGAATATCCACCCACCATGAAAATATGGATAACAGCTAGTATTATCCTCTAGAGGCAGTAAATATTCAAGTCCCAATTGTGGGATCATATGAATTCTTATCCTTCTATATTCATTCTAGGATTTTATATTTCAATTTCATTATTAATATTTTTTCAAAATTCATACCAATCCTTATTATATTTATTTATCTTTATTGACATGATCGTTATGCTTAATTGATTAATTTATTTTTATAGGACCATAATAGAACATGGAATTCCTAAAAATCCACATAGTAAATATGAATAATCTGAATTTTACATGTTTTTCACTCTTCCATTCATTATTTTTAAACTCTGTATAATTTTTTTGATACTTTTTTATTTTTAAACTCGAAGAGTGCATACCCATTATTGTATTCATTATTTACATGACTTATCAAGAAGACAAAATTTTCCTATAAATCTTATGATTCCATTTTTTAAATTTCAATGATAATGATATTTAATGATTAAATTGGAAAATTGATTAATTGAAGTGAATCATGGATATTAAAATGAGGACTCATGATTTTTGGTAATTATTGGATTCATGTAAATTATATTTCCTAATTATTTTTCGTGTTTTGAATTCCAAAAATTCACATGAATTGATTTATTATTATTATACATGTCTTTAGTGATTTTATAATATCATATTTCCATTTTTGAGTGGATATCTAGACCAAATATTTCCTATTTTATATTGATCATATTTCTTGGGTGACCATTGGTCATGTCACCTTTTATAACATGACTTTGAACTAGTCAAAGATATTACTCTGAAAACAACATTTAAAATTATTGAGAAATATTTTGAAAATTCATTATCCTTGATATCAAATTTACAGCAATCTGTTTTAACCCATAGAGACAATGAATTCCATTGTTTCAAATGAGAAATTTTTTAATCCATTTTTTATCCATTTCTACCCTCATATTAGTATTTTTAATGATATTTGTAAGTTGAACTGTGGGGTGGGATAGTAGTGGTGAAATGGATAAAAAAATATTTTAATGGAAAAGTGAGGGGTGTTATATTTTGTTATTGAAAAGGATAAGGATTCATTCATTATACTTTATTATTTTCATTTGTTGATAAAAATGAAAAAATGTGGGTTGTGATTTAAAAGAATCAAAAATTAATTTTACTAGTCTGATGATTTTTTTCATATTTGGTTAGGTGGTGGATGTGAGATAAATTCTAAGCATAACTTTCAAAAAAGGAAAAAATAGAATATGGTACTTTTAAAAGAATAAGATTAAAATTTGATAAAAATCAAGATGGGTAAAAATCATCCATTATGCATTATTTTGTTCATAAACTTACTTTGAGCTTGGGAAGTGCGAGTTTCTACATTGATGGGATGAATGTGATTATACATGCATTTAATATCGACCAATAAATATTAAAAGTGAACCCCACTATTTTTACAATAATTTTTAAACATCAATTTATACCTATATTACGTTGTAGAGTTATTTTAATCATTATTTCTAGTCCTCGTGACTTTATGTGAAATTTGTATTTACAAAATAGAGAATTTAGTTCCCTTAAAATATTATGGATTAGGATCATCTTCTCATGATATGATAATAACTATACTTGAATATATATCATGAGTAATGATAGAAAAGATTAAAAGGAGAAGTTAGTTATATTTTGGTATGTTTAATAATGATTAAATAAAGAGTTTCAATTGATGAAATAAAAAGTTCCACCATTTTAAAAATGGAGAAAATAAAATACATAAATTTATTGTTTCCTTGAAAAATTGGAAACTGAATTTATATTTTATGTGAATGTTTAAAAAACTGATTTGACATTGATAATTTTTTAATTTTATTTCTTTTAAATTTGATTCATCCAAATATTGATGCCCATTGAAATCCATATTAATATTTTATGTTTGTGGACAATAATATTTTTTTGTGTTTGGGTATTTTACACATATATATTCCTTGAATACATTTAAGTGATTTATTAATTGTTTAATTTTTTCTATTGATTAATTTTGTGATTTCCAATGTTTTATGAATATATGCGGATTTATAATTAAATAAATTAAATGGATTAAAATTTGGTTTTTAATTCATTATTTTATGCGATAATATTTTGTGATAAATTTCTATGTTTTTTACAATGTTTCAGAATTTTATCAATAAAAATACACCAAGCTACAACCAGTGCTCAACTATGGGCTAACATTTCACACATCCATCCAGAGGGTCTTTCGGCCATGAAATCTCATAGGAGCAGTGACCCAATCTGACATGGGCATGGGGAGGATCCTAATAACTATTTTCCATGAGTACGAACCTATTAGTTCATAGAATACTCATTAATCAAGTGATAGCCCATGGGGAAACTCTTTACAGACTAGGAAGAGAGGCTCGCCGGAATGGGGTGGTGCAAGATAGTGTCAGGGGTTGCCCGACCCCCATGCGACTTCATTGAGGTGGTGAATTAGGGGTTTGAAAAATAAAACCGTGACCTATAATATTTTATGTCTAATATGGGACATTATCACACGATATTGGCTCCTTAATAACAAAATTACACTACTTCTCTCCATTCCCACTCACCCGAGCTCAGATATTTCTACCCTCTTGTCTTCGCTGCCTGCTGCCACCACATATTGCCTACTATCACCTATTCTAAAAAAATCTCTATTTTCACTACCACTATAAGATCATATTCATGTCTCCATCCACTAACTCTATCTCTAACCTCATAGAATCACTCACAGTCACAATTCTGAATACCAGAAAGACACTTTGAGGATCATTCAGCCACTATTATGGATGGATAAGATGAAGGATTTCTCCTAAACCTGCTTCCCTGATTCAAAGTACACAATCCCTAAACTATGTATGTCCTTATTTCCATGCATAGAGGAATTCATCACACTCGTGAAATGCTTTCCCAAAGGCTCTCTCTATGGATTTCATCCCACACTTGAAACTCAAAAGCTAAAACATTCGTGTGTTCCCCAATTAAAAAACCCCAAGTATAGAGGGTATATCTATGAAGATATGGCCAATAATTGAATCATGATATTATGATAACTTAATTAAGATTTCAACCCTTCTCTTTTCAAAAAACAAATATGATTCAACCCACTACTTGAGGAGGTCCATGAACCCACTAAAGGAGAGTATATTGATAGAAAATGATGTTATTTTTCTCAATTATGTTTTTACCCTTTATATTTTTTATTTAGATTATATTTTTGGTAATTTCGATTTTTTTAATAAATAAAATAATTCAAGCATTTCTATAATAAAATGTGTCCCCACATATTCCAATGCATATTATTTTCTAATTCTTATTCTTCTTTTATTTCTTCTTCACTTAATTTTTTTTTATTTTTTAATTTCATGTGCTTACCTTTTATTTCCATCATTCTCATTCTATTTTCTTTTTATTTTATTTAAGTCTCTTCGTCTCTTATTTCTAATCATACCATTATGATTGCTTAACCAAAAAAATGAATGGCTAACCTATGTCTTAGCCTTGGGGATGTAAGTGGTGTTTTATATTCAATCTAATGTAAATTCAAATGTTTTTTAAGATTATAGTGAGAATGAGTGATGTTCATAAGTTTTTTGATTTTCCACTATTAAACTGAAATCAAAATAATTTTATTCTTTTTTTAAATATTTTTTATTTATTTCACTAAACATAAACTCTTCATGTGATGAAGTTGATTTATTTAGTGGATGAAATTAAAAAATATGGAGTCGGGTCCTAGAAGATGTAAAACTCTCTATTGAGGTGTTTCATGGACCTTGATTTCTATAAGAGGTATAATTGATATTTCATTATTTATTCAATTTTTAACACTAATAAATAAAAAAATAATAGTTTAAGAGTGATATTTCAAGATTAAACAATCATACTAAATTTAAACACCATTAAGGAGACTAAGAAAACTCATAAACAAAACAACAAAGGTTGTGTTATTTCTTCTCTAATCAAACTTTTTCATTGAGTTTTAGTATAAATTTTATAATTTTATTTATCTTATCAAATTACATTTCATTCATAAAAATAATAAAATAACTAAAAAATATACTAGGTGTATTATAATAAGTAAGTAAAAAATGTGAATCTCCTCAAGTGAGACAACCCTAGCCAACCATTGTGATGCATTAAGAAAATAAATTTTCTTTTGCCACCCCCTACGATAGTCATTCATCAATGATGTAAGGATACCATTATTATTATTTATATGGATGTTTTATTTTTATGATTAAAATATATTTATAAACCCATTTATCTTCCATGGGTTATACCATGATAAAATTATAATGAACCCAACTTCATTATCCATGGGATATGATTTAATGAATGAAAAATGATTATGAAACCTATTTTTTTCAAAGGCTATGATATGGTGAAATGTTTATATAACCCATTTCTTTTCATGTGTTGTGATATTTTGAATGTTTTATGATCTTGTTTCACAAGTATTTATGATTTTAATTATGGGATAGATGAGGTCCATATCTCCCTCTAATTAACTGGGTAAATATTGATATTTAATGACATAAAACAAACTAAAATGGGGTGTGAACCTAGTTCATTAATGAACTATGTCAATTATGGTATCCTTGGGAGTGAATATTGAATTTTACTATGGATTAGGGAGTGAACCTATTACACTATGATAGTTTTTGGAAATTATCCTTGAATAATAAACAAATTATTTTCTTTGATTATGTGTAAGTAATAAATCTACATCTTATGCCAATTTTTTATCACATGGATCATGTTCTTAGATTTATTTATGATTCATGTCTTATGAACTTCCATTTTTTATGCCATGGATCTTGTTTATAATCTATGATATTTCGATTATGGTTTTCATATGTTAATATCATGATCTTGTACACTTATGTTCATGTTATTATTATATGATCGTTGATATATCCATTCTTTACCCTTATTGATCCTCTAAGATCACCCTTTATTATGTTTACATTCCCTAATTTATGAAAAAATGTATTATAATTGATATTTATATGAAGTTTTCTAATTATGGAGAACTTAGTGAGATATGACATAGCTTAGTTATAGACCAGTTGTTTATGAGTCTATGTTTCCAAATGCACTAGACCTACAATATTCTAGAGTATATCTTGATGTTATGTAATTAATATCCACATATTAAGATTTGATATTTATTTATGAGAAGTTTGGGTCTTTACTGATGGTATCGGTGAAAGATATAGTTATCCTTTAGAAACTATGAGGAGAAGAATTTATTGAGTCCACTAGGTATATTTATAACGATTTTCCTCGGAATATGTCTAAGGATGAGTCATGTTCTATGAAAATGTCCTGGAACTTGGGTTGATGATAGAGTATGTTATTAATAAGCAATTATATCCTTATTTGGATACTCTATGTGGATGTGGATCTAGAAAATAGGTACCTCGGAGTAATAACACTGAAAATGGTACATTGAGATGGGATATATCATCACCTTGTGCATGAAAATGGTCCATTCTACACACAAGGTTTGACACTCTTAGGGGATATGCTTTCGAAATTCAAAAAAATTATGAACCATCATAAATAATTTAAATAAAGAACTTTAATTACCAATGATAATCCTAATGTGTCATAGATTTAAAATAATATGTCGTGATTTAGAAACCATATAATCATTTTTTTATGATTATGTGGCTTCCCACTTTGAATATTATTTCTCATAGTATTCTTTTTTGTTTTATTCAACTAAGGGAACTAGATGGAATTGGATTAACATTGAATGTGGTAGATAATGTGCTGGTAAGAAACCAAATGGTATGATGACTGGAGTGAAGGATATTATGATTATTCCTAATAAGTTATCATGATATATGATTAAAAATTTGCACCTTAACTAACTCTCGCACTCACCAAAGAATAGAATAATAGAGTTTTTTGTGATTTCAGGTGGTGGAGACCATGGAGTAAAGAAGATTCAATTTCCCATATTTCAAAAATGTGGGAAGAATCACTCAAGGGAGTCTATAAAAGGAGTAAAAATATGTTTTATGTGTGTAGATGAAGGTAATTGAGTAAGAAATTACTAGGAAACATGAAATGTCAAGTTAAAAAATGAATGAGAATAATGGTTTCCCAAATTCATCATAAATGGTTTAATTTCATGTGTTTATAATGTATAGGAATTATAAAAATCATTGTCTTAGAAGGGGGTCAGAAATGTGGTACATGTAATGGTTTTTTTGTTGAATATTGAGAGACAATAAATTATATATGAAAGTTATGATGTATTAATAAATAGGATGAGTAATTATATCAATTACTTATAATGATTAAAGTGTTTATTTATTCGAATTCATGAATTATGGAATATATTCAATAATATGTTATTTTCTGAGGAAAGTGTAATTTTTTTAGATCATGTATGTTTTCATTAAGGTTTTATGGTAATTGTGTTTATTATGATGTTTTAGGAAAATATATGACCAAGTTATTCACTTATCTGGCAATAAAATATTAAAATATACTTAATGAAATTTGGGTGATTAATGTCCTATTGATTTTTAGAAATTTAGCAACCTTATATATAAATTTAAAATTTTCTAAGGGTTATAAGGTTATCCATTCATGGAATGTGTTTTCACCATCATTTTAATGATCACACAATCATCCTTATTGTGTTATTAATGTTTTTTATGTTTATGGTATCATTTTATAATATTAGGAAGATTGTAATTTTTTATTAAGTGTGGGAAACACTTACTGCTTAACATAACTCACCATTGAGGATTATAAATTTTTCTTACTGTTGAGAAGACCTACTATCAAAGGCGAGTCACCTTCTGGATGAGAATTTGAAAAAATTTAGAGAAGACTCACCATAAAAGGATGAATCGCCATCAGAACATAGTAAAATCAAAATTTGTGAATGTTTTGAGATGACATACCAACAGAGGATGACCCACCGTAAGAATCCCTGACGATAGAATGTAAATTTGGAAAACTATTGGAATGAGCTACCAATGAGATGATTCACTATAGGCATGACACACTACTAGACCATGTCATCATTATGATGACTAACCACCAGGGTTATTTCAGTATTCATAGGAGTTTCCTCAATTGTTTCTATTTAGTTTGAATTAAATATTTCTAGATGCTATATTATAAAATTTAATCCCAAGAGTTATTTAAATTATTGTTGATAAAATATTGTAGAGATGAATTAAATTGTGTGTTAGTCATTCAGTATGAGGAGTATTGGATCCAGAAGATTCTTCATGCTTTTTTCTATTAAAATAAGTAGCACACTTCCTTGTGAAGTAATATGAAAAAGAGAATGAGATAAAAGATCATGTGACGTGATATTAAAACATATTTCAATAACTTAAAGAGTTCTACTTATTGAGGTCTTACATAATAAATCTTTCCTAAACACAACTGTGAAAAAGTGGAGGACATAAAACAATTAGTTCCTTCCCACATTCAGAACAAAAAGAGTTCAAGACACTCTATTTTAAAATGAATTACAGAAATGTGACTGGATTTCATGTTCAAGCTACATCCACAAAGTCACAAGCTTCAGATCACAATAGTCAGAACAACCATATTTTCATTACATATTTTATTTTATCTATATTTTTATTATCTTTATATTATGAGAAGTGTGTGTTTAATATATATTTTAAACACACACACTGTATCCTACAACATAGTTTGAAGATACTCAAAATCCCATAAATCCCTTTTCATCTATTTTACCATGTGTTTTGGAAGAGTTCCCTGGGTGTTCTGTGTTTGTTTTATTCCTACTGGGGTTATGGAAGAAGTCCATGTGTGGAAGAGATAGATTTTCTTTTCTTACCCGATCCATGTATTGGATGAATGATTATTTTATATAATCTTCCTAGAAGTAGGTAATTTCCAATTGGATAGGATTAGTTCTACACTTTATACTGAACATTTTTTATTTATTCCATTGTGTATTTTGTTTTTTTTGTTTTTACACATTGAACTAATGTTTTTTAAATAATAAAAAAATCACTATATTGATAATTAGTCTTAATTGGTGTTTATATATAATTTTGATTAAGTAAATTGACTACAAAAGATACTTTAATATTAATATATTATTTTCATTGACAGTTAATCAATATTTGAATTTTTTTAAAAGATCAGAACATATATTGATCTTCTATTTTGATTAACTGGGATATTTTATTTATTTTGGGAATTTGATTTAAACCCCTATTGAGAAGAATTTTTTACTGTGTACTCAATTAACCCATCTCTTGAGATAATTACTTTGACCAATATTTGGTATCAAAGTTCTCTCAAAATATTTTAACTGTGATTTTAGTTTAGTTTTTAAGATCTTAAATTTATATTAGTTCAAAATTTAGTTCTTTAAATGGATAAAAGAAATGATAGTTCTATTACCAACAGACCTCATTTATTTAATGGAAATAATTATTCTCAGTGAAATGTAAAGATGAAAATGTATATTCAAATAATGGGTTTTAAAATGTGGTCTGATATAGAAGAAAAATATGACTTGAATAATACTGATAGATGTACTTTGGAAGATTCTACTAAACATTCATATATTAACAATTTCAAAGAAATGAATGATATTTACTGTGCTTTAGAAGATGAATAATTTAATAGGATATTTGTTAGTAAAATTGGTTTTAAAATTTTGTATTCATTATTTATTTTTAATGAGTAACAACTATTGTTAAATAAATGGTATTGAATACTTATACAATTTAATATGATACATTTATGATCAAACCTGATGAGTTGACTTTTGATATTTATCTCATGTTCAATTAGATAGTGAATACAATGAGCTTCTATGGGAATCAAGTGTCAGATAGAGATCAAATTATGGTAATATAGAGATGTATTATTGAGATATGGAGAGGGATATAAATCTCAATAATGGAATCCTGTGACATTAGTAATCTACATGTCAAAGAATTGATTAGGAAGTTTATGATTTATTAGGAAGAGATTAAATTCAATCATGAAGAGGATGATTAACTAAATAGAAAATCTATTTCTTTCAGGACTACCATATCAAAATAAAAATACAAAGAAAAATTTCAAGGTGAAAGCTCTAGTGATGAGGAATCATCAATAGATAGTGAAGAGGAAATGAATCATATAGCCAGAATATTTAATATTTTCTACAAGAGGAAAATTCCTAATAAAATTTAGCTATAAGGGAGTGTACGGTACAAGTGGAAATTGGAAAAATGACCAAAAAAGAGATGACAATTCACAACATATTACCTATTATGAGTGTAAGATAAAAGGATATCTTAAGGTTGATTTTCCTAAAATGAAGTGGAATAAAATGAATGATGATAAGGATAAAAATTATAATAAATCTAAGAAATCCATATTGAGCGATTCTGAGGATAACTTTATTGTCTAAGACTCTCCTCATGAAGAAAATCCTGATAGATAAAATTTGTGATTCATGGAAAATATATCTGAGTTACTTAATTTATATCATGTACATATTATTGATAATTCTAAAAATGAAAAAATTGTGATGATATTCCAGAAGATGAAATTTTTTAGTATTACATTATGATTGAATATACATTTATGGATATTAAATAAATATATAAAATTATGAAGAAATATCATTCTTTTTATTCCCAATTTAAATTTGTTCTTACTGCAGAGTAAGATAAAAATTATCAATTATTAAAATAAAATACTAGTCTAATGTTATAAAATTAGAAAATAATGAAGTCCATATAGATATTTACAAATGTAAGTGAAAATCACACTCAAATTATGGGGAAACAAATTTCACCTAAATATAGTATTGTTCTATTATACAAACCTGGGAAAAGAAGAATTGTTAAGATCACTTTTATTTCTAAGTCTTATTCTTTAAATTATACTATTATATATTTTTCAAGTAGACATAATTATATTTTTATTTCAAAACATTTAAAATATTCTTGTAAAAACCCAGCAATAAAATATGGTTTCCTAAATCCCTAATCCCTAACATATTCGGAACCAAGAAAATCTCGGAACAAAATTCATTATTGTTTTAAAAAATTTGTTATAGGAAATAATCTTGATGATATATTTTAGAAATATATAGTACATATATATAGGTTGTTCTAGGAATATCACAGGAAATTAATCAAGCTTCAAGAACCTGATAAAGGTTGATGGTGGTTATGTCACAGTTTGTGACAATGCTAAAGGAATGATCATTTTCCTTTTCCAAATTGATAACACCAACTTCGTTTTAATTTCTAATGTAGTTTTTGTCATTGGATTAAAATATAAACTACTTAGCATATAATAGCTATGTGATGATGGTTTTCATGTGATGTTTGAAAAACTTATGGTAATGTTTTTTATTCTAAAAATTCATTAGTATTTATTTCTTTGAGAAATTATATTGTGAATATTATTAATTTTTATTCTTTAACATCTTAAAATGTTCCCTACTGAAGTGTCTTTCATGGAGAGTCATGGCTTTAGAATAGGAGACTAGGAAAGTATAACATTAAATCATATAGAAATCCTTCTAGGAAAGGGTTATTTAGGGATCTACCTAAACATGAATTCCCAAATGATAATTTTTGTAACTCCTATCAGAAAGAAAGACAACACAAGATTTGTTTCACCTTAATGAAAGAATATTCAACTTCTCAACCTCTTGAGTTTGTTCACATAGACTTATTTAGACCATCCAGATTTTCTAGTTTAAATGGGGATCACTGTGTCTACGTAATTGTAGATGAATTTTCTAGGAATACTTGGGTATTATTTCATCCTCAAAAAAGTGAATCATGCTCTAATTTTACCAATTATGTAAAATCTGTAGAGAACCTAAGTTGGCATTGAATTAAGGACATAAGAAGTGACCATGTCTATTAGATTCAAAATCAATACGTTGAATCTTTTTTCTCATAGAATTCCTACAACCATAACATCTATTTTTCTAGGACCACTATATGGAATGGAGGTGAAGAAAGAGTAAATAGAACACTTAAAGAGATAACCTAGAAAATGATTAATTTATATGAAATACCTATATATTATTGGGTAGAGGCTATGAACACAACCTTTATATAACTAATTGATATATAAGTAGGAAGATCTTCAAGAAATAAGCTTATGAAATTTAGAATAGTCTAAATACTAAGTATAATTACATTAGAGTTGTTGTTGTTAAATATTTATTCTTATCACTAAGGATAATCTTGACAAGTTCACCTCTAAGCGTGATGAATGAATTTTCCTTGGTTTTTCTACTTCTAGTAAATACTACAGAGTTTTTAATAAAATAACCAAGATTGTAGAAGAGTATGTCTATGTCATGTTTTATGAGATAGATCCACATGAACCTAAAACCATTATAGAAACCCTTGAGTATGATTTATCTGCTCTGAACTTAAATTCCAAACCCTTCAAATTTTAGTGTAGAACATGTAGAAAATTCATCCATTTTTATAGAACTTCCTAACCCAAACCTTTTATATGACCATGAGGTGACCAACCCTTCTATTTCTCAACTATTTTAGACTCTTAAATACAATAATTTATATGCTATTTTTGGATACATAGATAGAGGTAAACAAACTAATGATTCTCTAAGTAACTAGGTTGAACATAAATCATTCTTTTCATAACTGGAACCAAAGAACATCAATGATGAATTAATGATGAATTTTAGGAAATTAATATGAAACAATAACTAAATAAATGTGAAAGGAATAGTGTTTTAGAACTTTTTGATAAACCCAAATACACCTTGACTGTAGGCACTAAATGGGTGTTTAGAAACAAGGTCTATGAATATGGAACAATAGTGACAAAAAATGCTAGAATAGTTGCATCAGGGAATAGTCAAGAAGAGGGTATAGACTATGAATAAACATTTTCACATATCACTAGACATGAATAAATTAGAATACTACTTTCATATGTATCACATATATATTTAAAACTATTTAAAATTTATTTCAAAAGTTTATTCTTAAATGGGTATATAGATGAGGATTATTTTTTTGAAAAATCCCCAGGATTTCACAATCCCCATTTTCCCAATCATGTTTTCAAGTTAACAATATAATTATATGGTTTAAAATATGCTCTTAGAGCATGGTATGATAGGATTAGTTAATTTTTTTAAAGGATTTTCCAAATGTTGGTCTGACCCTAACCTATTTATAAAAATAATTTCCAAAGATTCCTTAGTTGTTTAAATTTATGTTTATGATATTATTTTGGGATCTTCTAAAAAAAATATGTATTCATTTTTCCAAAATGATGAAAAATGAATTCTAAATGGGTTTAAATGGTAAACTAAAATTATTTCTTTGTTTTTATTTTTTCCAAAAAAAATAAGGGTTTATTTTATATTAAAGTAAATATACTAAATACCTATTGAAATTTCTTAATTTAGATAGAACTAAGAGTATTGAAACTCTTATAAATACCACATGTAAATTGAACCATGATAAATCTAGAAAAGAATTAGATCAAACTAGTTATAGATGTATGATTGAAATTATTCTCTACTTAACTTCTAGCCCACCTAAAATTATGTTTAGTGTGTGTATGTGTTCTTTTCTTCAAGAAAATCCTTAACAGTCACAGTTAGTTTCTGTAAAAAGTACTTTTAAATACGTCAACTATAATACCAATTTAGGATTTTTCTATTCAAGAGAAAAATAATTTGACCTAGTTATTTTTTCAGGTTCTAAATTTGGTGGTTGTAAATTAGATAGAAAAAGAACCTTTGACACATGTCACCTTTTGGGTAAGTCTATAGTATCTTGGTTTAGTAAGAATTTTTTTTGCACTATCAACTGCTGTATCAGAATATATAGTTGTTGGTTTAAGTTTTTCATAAATATTGTGGATGAAACAAAAAATTTTATAATATGGATATCAATTCTGACATGTACCTATAAATTCAGACAATGAAAGTTCTATAAAAAATTTAAAAAAATATGTGTCTCACTCTAGGTCAAAACAGATTGATGTAGTGCATTACTTTTTGAGAGATCATTTTCAAAAATATGATATAACTCTTCAATAAATTGGTTTTGAAAAATAGATTTCTTATATTTTCACTAAGCCTTTTAATTTTGAGATAATTAACAACATCAAACATGAATTAGTCATGATTAATTTTGGTTAGGATTAATTTTTTGATATTCTCCATTAGAGTTGACTCACTATTATGTTTTACCCAATGTTCTAGTTGACCCGCAGTTGGAGTTAACACACCATTGGATTTTACACACAATAAGACTTCACCCACTATTGGATTTTACCCACTATTTTTGTTTACCCACTGTTAAGTTTACCCATCATTGAGTTTTACCGACTGTTGTAGTTACTCACCATTTGAAACAATTTTCCCTATTGAATTTACCACTATTTTTTAAGATGTCACTGATATTTTAGATTTATAGATTATTTATTTATTTAATTATTTAATTGGATTCAAATTTTATCTAAATTTTAATTTTACAAATACCTAAAATCCATAAATTATAAAAATTATGTTTTTGTTTAATTCTAATGGTCACCCCCTCGCATTGTTTCTCTTTCACCTTGTTGGGACGCTTTCTCTACCTACCGTCAACCTTCCCTTCCTCCATCAGGACTATCTAAGACAATCACCATGGTTATAGGGAATAGAGATTCAATATCTTCTATGTATGAGTCATGTCCTTAAATGAATCATTATTGTGAGTTGGGTTATCGTGTTTCTATTGAGAGAGTGAACCCAGAGCTTTTAAAGTGATCAATGGTTCCTGAAAAATAATTTCTTTCCATGTGGTTACTTTCAAGAACATATTTGGTGCTCTGATTTATGTAAGACCAGGGATGAGTAGAATAGTTTTCATCTAACAAGATCCCCTTCTATCTAAGGTTAATACAACAAATTTACCAGTTTTTCAAGTTCAGCATGAAGGAAAATGTAGATCAACTATGGAGCATTATAAGAAAAAATATATTTTTCACCTCAAGTCGGTGGGATAGATGTTTGATATTTCCTCATGAAAGAGATTCAAATGACTATTAAGGAATAGTTATAAGTGACAGTGATACTTTTATTTATGAATATTACTTGGCTGAGTTAATAGGTGATGATATACTAAGAAGACCAATTTCTACAGAACATGATGGGAAATGTTGGTTCCTTTTCAAATTTATCTAATATATCATTTTACAAAGGAAAGTATACTTCCCTGAAATGAGATTTGAAGATTTTTATCTATTTTGTCTTATGAAAATAGGGTAAAAGATCATCATATGTACATATTTTTTGACTCAAATGATGGATATTTGGATGCCATCTCTAAGATAAAATTCTTAAATCTATCCAATTTTTATTTTGACCATGCTGGAGGCCAAAGGTCTAGTTGATGAAGTTGAAGAATCCATAGTGAACTATTGAGGCTTTTTCATTACCAAGGTTATTATGAAAATGATGATGATTAATTGGAATAATTGGAAGAAATAATGGTTTGATGATGGTGAAATTATGTATGATGATTTCAATCTAGTTGATTATCCTTCTAGACCAAAAAATATTAGGGGTACTATCTTAGATCCAAATGAGTTGGATGAGTATTCTAATGAAGATAACGAGGAGGCTACTACCTATAGCGATAAGGAGTAGTAATTATCAATGGATGAAGGTAGTGGCCTAGATTTACCTCTGATATACCCATATATATTTTTGTGCTCTTAGTCTACCTAGGCCTCTCCCTACCAAAGAGACTCTATTTCTATAAAGAAGTGAGGAAGAATAAATAGTTGTTCCTAGTGAGGAACAGTTCGAGATTTCTTATAAAATACTTTGAAGAAAATATAAATGGAAATTTTTTTGATGAAGATGAATAATAAAGAAGAGAATATAAGGTATAAGAAAATGATGATGAAGAATATTAATATGGAGATGGAAATGATAGTGATGGTGGTTCTAATGGTACTAGTGAACACATTATTGATGAGTGTGTTGAGATTCCTCAAACACTTATCTATTCCCCAAATTTATCTATTTCTAGATTTTAAGAGATACTAATCCTAGTTGAATATGTGTTTAGATATTCTAGATAAGAGAAGGAAGCACCAGTTTCGGGGGAGTAATCCCTAAGTTTGGACAGTCACATAGTTGATCCTTCTGTTGGTAGAGAACATAGTGTGCCTAAAAATTATTTTCAAAAGGAGGTTGATAAGAAAACTAAGGTTTATTAGTTGGTTTCTAAGTAGGTTGAAGTTGATCTTACTATTTTTTAGAAAACATCTGATGTACAGAGATCTTTTGAGAAGTTGAATGTTGTACCTTCCGTGGATAAATCTACAGTTTCTGTTTTTCAAATTTTTTAGTATCATAGTAAGTCTTCTACCAGTTGGATAAACCCAATGGTTGAGATAGGGAATATATTTCCTAAATATCTTAGACTTTTCATGGAATACTCTCTTTATAATAAATATGATAGTCCACTAAATCATGGGGACATGAAATTCAAGAAATGATAGATCCTAGAGGATAATTTGTTGATTAGATAGATGTTTCAAGAGAGTTGCATAGGTTTTCTTCTAAAGGAGTTTCAATATCCTTACCTGCACCTGCCATTCAACCAGTGCCAATTGATATTGCCAAAAGAGGTGACATTTATTCCTTAAGAGAGGTAATTCTCTCTGATTTTGGTTTGTTGTTAAAAGATCAACATCACATGGTTTCTAATCATAGTAATAATGATTAATGATATTTTCTAGGTATTTTGATTTAGCACATTCCACCCAAAATTATGTGTCACATTCGAGAAGTAGAGATAGAAAAAAAGAGGTTACTAAATGAGATGGAAGTTCAAAGGTCTTCAGTGGTGGAGTTTAGGTATTCTTTTATAGATTATGTGGTTGTTTTGATATTATGGATAGATATTATTTCTTCAATGGCTTCATCATCAACTGAACCTCTTATTGATGTTGACTTGATCTGGTCTGTTTTGAGAGGAGCTTTTTGTTGCTTCAGGTGATCTACCCAACCTACCTAAAAAATGTTTGAGAAAAATTAGGCAAAATAGTGATCATGTTCATATGATGGTTAGGGATTATATTAATGATATTAAATAGGATAGATAGAAAATAAAAAAAACCATAAAGTATTAAATATCTCATATTTATAATGAGAATGAGTCGAATGGACATTTCTTGTTCCTTGCTGAGAATTTGAGGATTCCTCTAGTGTCTCAAGCATTTAAAGACTAAGTCAATCAGTTGAAGGTGATGATCTCAGTGCTAAAGCTTTTTATGGAAGAGAAAAACGTTTTATTTAGTGGTATGGAGAGGTTTGGACATATTATTATAGATTTCATGAATCAAATGATGAAAATTCTCCATGTTTATGGGACTGCAAAGGTGGATCAAGATTCCATATTAGTAACCACTCACCATACCCCTCCTATTTATTTAAAAGAATTCATTAGACTAGATACGACTAGAGTTCCAAATGAACTATTTCCAGATATCTTCCATCCTTTCAGTTTGTATCCCATAGAATCCTTCCCACATTATAGGCATATCATTATCATAGAGAATCCTTCATTACCATCCATCCTATAGTTATTACTACAGTTCCTTGAGTCTTTATTGTTGATCCTTCTACTTTAGAAAGATGGAAGGGAAAGTCACCAATGGTTCTTTCTACCCAAAATAAAAAGGTATTAATGATTATAATCTTTTTCTTTTATGTGGATATTTGCCTCTATTTTTGTTGAATTTTTTTGTGTAATTCCATTTACTTTCTTAAAGAAAACTGTCATATATATATTCTATTCCCTGGAATTTCCTATTTTATTTTCCCTTTATCATAATCCCAAATGAGGAGAAGGTTCTATGGAATTTTTTTATTTTATATAGTAGTATTCCTTTTATACCATACTAATATTCCTTGTGATTCTATATATGTTTAATTCCTTCATGTATACCATCTTTTCTTTGATACTATTTACTATCTAATTTCCTTTGATACCATGTGTATCTTCTTTACCTTTGATATCTTATGTATTTTATTTATGATCAATGTGATAAGAAGATTTGTTTTAAATCCATAGTTTATTCTTACAGTGTATAGAATCCCAGGCTTTGTTATCATAAAAAAGGTTTAGATTGTTGACACCCTCATTTTAATGATAAAAAAATCATGTTTATTTATTATTAATGGGTTTTAGGTTTTATGGTAGAGTTTTATAATTTAAGAAAAATTGGAAAACATTTGAATAGGTGTTTGAAACACTTACCTATAGACATTACTCACCATTAAGTATGAGAAATTTGGCCAACTCTTAAGAAAACCTACTATTATTTACAAGTCACCAGTTGGAAGATAATTTGAAAAAGTATAGAAAAGGATTAGAAGTAGAGGATGAATCACCGTCAAAACATAGTTACCTCCAAATTTGGAAAAGTGATTAGATGACATACCACCAGAGGATGACCTATAATCAAAATACCTTACGTTAGAATGGAGCTTTATCAAAGTTTTGAAATGACCTACTGTTGATATGATTCATTATTGGCTTGAATCACTAATAGCCCAAGTCACCATTAGGATGAATCACTACCAGATTTATATCATTTTCTAAAGGAGTCACCACCACTATTTCTATTTATTTTTAGTTAAAATATATAAATTCCGTATTATCAAATTTAATTTCAAGAATTATTTAAATGATTTATCTTAAACTATAGTAGAGATGCATTAATATGTGTGTCGGTCATCTAGTATGAGGAAAAAAGGTTTCAGATGATTCTACCTTCCTGCTACTATTAATAGAAGTAGTATAATCCCTCATATAGTAATATGAAAAATTGAACGATATAAATTTTATTGTTAAGTGAGGTGAAAATATATTACAAGAAAATGAAGAGTGACACTTTCTAAGAGCTTACATGTTGCACCTTTCTTATACATGATTGTTAAAATGTTGAGAACATTAAACATTTAGTTCCTTCCTATAGTCAGAAAAAATAGTTCATAACACTCTATTTTAGTGTGATTTTCTGAAATACCACTTGAGCTTATGTTCAAACTACATTCAAGGATTCAAAAGCATCATATCATATTATACTGAGAAACAATATCTTATTTACATATTTTCTTTTCGATGTCATTTTATTATTATTAAATTATGATCATTGTGTGTTTAATATATATTTTAAACACACACATTATCTTTTGTACCATAATTGGAAGATACTCTATATATTTTAACTATATTTACATCTATTTTCCCACGTGTTGTGGAAGAGGTCCCTTAGTGGCCTATGTTTGTTTTATTCACATAGGTGTTGCGGAAGAGGTCCTTGTGTGGCATGGATATATTTTATTTTGTATACCCAATCTAGGTTGTGGATCAAATATTTTTTATATAATCATCTTCAAATTATATTATTTCCACGTGGAGAGTATTAGGTCTCATCTTGAGACTGAACCTCCTATATTTTTTCCACAATGTGTTTTGTTTGTTTTGTTTTATATCTATTATTTAAACTGGATTTTTTTTAAACTATAAAAAAACCCACTACTTTGATAATTAGTCTTAATTAGTGTTTATATAAGGTTTTGATTAATTAAATTTATTTCAAAAGATAAATTCATATTCATATGTTGTTTTAACTAACACATAATCATTTGAGAAATATTTTAGAAGGTCAAAACTTATATCGATCAGCTATTTTTATTAACTGGGTTGTTTTATTTATTTTGGGGATTTTATTTAAAAAACTTTTAACAGAAAATTTTATTGGGTACGCAATTTCCCCCCTTCTTCAAATACTCAATATTACCAATTAAATGGTTTAATTTTAAATTTGGAGAAGGTTTTAGAGATTAATGTATAATTTTACCACAATAAGATTTATGTATATTGGATAACTAGTTATAACCATTTTTATAATAACTAGAGATAGAAGGAATGATTTAATATTTTTTTGGGATATCATTATCTATTAGTGCTTCATACATGATAAATTAATGTCATTCAACAATATATAAAGTGGAAATTGACCAAGTAACAACTAAATAATGTTTTTTTCTTAAGATATATAATATGATAAATTAAGTATATCATATCATGAAAAATATTCAACTTTAAGAAAAGGATCTTGAAATAAAATTCTATGAATTTACCTTTATTTTTTATGAATGAATTGTATTTTCAACTATAAAAGATTTATGGCATTATGTTCATTATCTTTCTCATGACCATGTTCTCTATCACTCTCTATCAGTATTTGGGTATTATTTTTCTATTATATGTCAATGTATTCACTTCCCACCAATTTTATTTTATATGGAAACCTATTTATGTGTTATTTTATATTACCTTCACACATCCATTTCTTTATTTTCATGAGGAAATTTTATTAACCCTTTTTATGGTGTTGGTTTCCAAAGGGATTTTGAAATGTTAAACCCTTGATTACTAAGCACATGTTGTAATTTTGAGTAAACAATTTATTTATGTGGGGTATATTGTAACACCCAAGAAATTTTATGAAATATTTTTTCTATATAATTTTATTTTCTTCAATATAATTCATTATACAAAACACTGATATTAACGTTCATTTCCTGAAACACCACATTTATCTTTGAATAAATTCAACACCAAGCCTTAATGAAAATGTCATTCTATTAAAATATTCTTGTTTAATATTATAGTTATCACATAGGACTTGGAATGGATGGTATGAATAGGATTTACTAAATTTTTAAAATTTATTTTTAATAAATGTATATATAATTATTTTTTAAAAAATAATTAGAAATTAAACTGAAAACCATTTGAAGATAAAGAAAATATTTTTCTGAAAAACAATTTTAAGGCGTACAAATGCGTTTTTCCATAACAAGTTAATAAAATCACCACTAGTCAATTTTATTAATTTATTTTATATATTATATATTAAATAAATTGTTTAACATTAGTCTTATATGTTTTCTATACAAGAGATAATAATGAATACAATTTTATTCTTAAAAATTTATTCATCTAAGAAGTAGTTTCATCGCATTTTACATGCTTATTTTAACATTATGTTTTGAAACATTTAGAAAATTTATTTTAAAAAATAAGATAATCTTTTTAAATCAACATGTAAAAAATATTTTGGAGTGAAATTTATATAATTTTTATAAATGATAGATTTTCTGATGAATAGTCAGAAATACTGGTTTTATTAAGAAGAGTCAAATCTTTTTAAGAATTTATGTAGTGACTCGGGTTTTAACCTATAAGACTTTGTAATGTTTCTATAAATATTTCTAGAGCTAGGAACTGAGTCAGAATAGGATTTCGAGGCCCGAAGAGTCTCGATGCAATGATATTAAATATATTAAATATATTTTATCATGTGTTGGCAGTTTCATTGGAAATGTGAATAACACCCTAAAGGAGTCTCATATCAGAATTATGAGTCTATGGTTGAGTTCAAAATGTTGTGTTTTCCATAACCACAAAATAAACCTTGTCAACCCTGAGTTTTTGTCATAGTTGGGTAGGAAGTAGGGTGTTAAGTGGATGATATTATTTTAATAAAACATAAAAAATATCCCTTACCTCCCTCCCCCTAGGTGATAATGACAACTGGACACCCTCTCCCTCTTCCTCTTAGATAAAAAAATGAAATGAGGACCGAATTGAGTAAATGAGGTGGTACTGATCTCTGATCTTGACATTGATCACTCCCAGATCATGTTGCAGCAGCTTTAGAGCATATATCATACCCTAAAGCTTCATAATTTCACCAAGAGGTAGGAGTTTTTGAAGTTTAAGTCATGATCCCTTCATTTATGCCACATTTTAAGTTTTTAGATCTCTTAAACACTTTTGATGGATGCATTGAGGGTCGATCTGTTTGTTACCAGGAAAACAAGGGTGATATGGGTGGCACATAGGGAATTCCTAGATGGATTTATTGTCTGCATGACATGTAGTGAAGTAGATCATGCTCTGATTTCTTCCCATTCAGGGAAGCTGATTTTTAGAGACTATATGTCGTGTACCTTGGGTTACATGCCGTGTAGTGACCCCAAGTCATGTGACCTGAGGAAATGGACATAAGTCGTGTGAAATTACATGACCATGTAAAAGTACATGAACTGAGAACATAGGAATGGTTTGTCGAACACAAACATGAGAAAGAGACATAACCAAGAGGTTGTGAGTAGTTGGGACACGAAATGTATCAGTGGTTATATGTAGTGTGGTTGACATGGATGGTTGAGCCATGTGCAAGGAATATACAGCTAGTTCCCATGTGAGTTGAGACACACCGTGTACCAGCAATACACACAATGTAGTCCCTAATTTCCATCCAAGATATGTGGTCAGAGGACACATCCGGTTGTTAAAGTGTTCTAAAATACCATGTAGACCCCCTTACATACTAAGTTGTATCCTCTTGGAGGTTTTTACACACAGCATATCTCTTTCTTCATGTCTTAAATATAGGCTTGAGAGTAGCTTATCATGGGTTGTTTTCAACATAGAACGTGACGGTGGCCATAGTTTGGGCCTAGGATATGAGAGGTAAGGCAATGTTGTGGCATGATTAGGTTATCGATGTTTGTAGAAATAGTGGTTCAGTTGGTTCCCTTGGTCTACTCTTTTGAGGGTGTGTGTGGCATTATGTCCTTGGTTCGATATTATGATACCCATGATAGGATGAGATTATATAGAGGTGTTTTATCCCTTCAGAGAGGTCGGGGCTTATAGAATCCCGTCTTTTTATAACATAAATTTCATTTCATTACACGGAACTGAGGATCTTTAAGGTTTAGTGTCTTGGAAACAAGGAACATAATACATGAAAAGAACAAAAAAAACTCTTCTTAAAAACTTGAAGGGCTTCTCCTTAAGTTCATCCTAGGTTCATTACTGCATATCATGACCTGGGGACATACATCAAAATAAAGGGTGAGCAGAAGGCCCAATAAGGGAAACGAGAGAAACATTTTACATGTGAACTTGAGATACTTCAATAAGGACATGAAAAGAACATTAAGGCATGAGAAAGAAATCATGAGGCATATCATAATAAAAATAACATTTTTCATAACTTTAATATGTGGCTAAATCATTTAACATAGAAAATCATGAAAATATCACCATGGTCCATCCCCAAGGTGTCATTTGAAAATTACCAAGGTTATTCACCAAGGTATCATGAAAATTGTAATCTCTAGTGGTTACATCATTACCCAATGAATTGGAGCGCTATCAGGGAACACCCATAAATTTTCCTTTATTATCATGTGAGCCACATATATCATCATCAAAAATTTCATAAATAACCCATATAGCATAAAATAAATGGGTTTCATTTCATAATCACAACATTTTAAAAACTGCTTTAAAGACATGATCTTTACGTCACTTTAAAACCCACAGAAAAGGAAGGTGGGTCTCATGTATGTAAATCCCAGAATTTAAAATAGAACATTTTGGTATATATTTGAATACCCATTTAGAAGAAAGAGCTTTGATTATTAACTTAATAATATAAAAGAACTTTAGAAAAAGAGAGAGACATTTTGAGATGGAAATTCTGCAGCATAAGGGCGATGTTACGAGGTTTTAGAAGACACTAAAAAGAGAGGGAAAATGGGTAAAACATTAATAAATGACCCATAATACAGTAGATTGACATAATAAGAAGGATACATGATCATGGTAATTAAATTTCAAGGACATACCATTTGAAATGAAAAACATGGAAGGAAGACAAAAATTAGATTTCTCTTATGAAAGTTCGGCAGCCTAACGTCGTTACTTAAACTTCAACAAAAATGATTTGAAAAGATCAAATAGGGTCTCTCATCATGTGAACATAAGAGTTCAGTATGATAGATATAGAGATAATTACCCAACATAATTAAAAAGGAACTTGAAATACTTGACATGAAAGTAGAACTTTGAAAAGAATGAGAAGGGTGAAAGAATCCCCTAAAAAAATTCGGCAGCCTAACGGCGCCACTTAAAACATCAAAATTCTGAATTGAAGAGATCAAATGGGGTCTCTCATCATATGAAAATAAGAGTCCAGTATGATAGATATAGAGATCATACCCCAACATAACAAAAAGGAACTTGAACGAATTGACATGATAGTAGAACTTCAAAACGAGAAGGGTGAAGAACCACTTAAAAATTCAGCAGCCTAACGGCGCCACTTAAAACTTCAAAATACTGAATTGAAGAGATAAAATTGGGTCTCTCATCATATGATCATAAAATATCAGTATGATAAATTTAGAGATCATAACCCAACATAATAAAAAGGAACATGAAATACTTTACATGAAAATAGATCTTAAAAAATGAGAAGGGAGAAAGAATCTGTTACAAAAATTTCGGCAGCCTAACGGCGCCACTTAAAACATCATAAAACGAAATAATGAGAGTAAGAGGGAATCTCTAATTATATTAACATGAAAAGGGAAGTAAGATGAGTATAAAATAACATCCTCCAACATAAGAACATGGAGCATAAAAGGAATGACATAAAAGAGATTACTTGAAATGAAAGAGAGAGGTCGGATCCCTTACCTTAAAATGTAACTCTTAAACCTCAAAGGTTGGAACCTTGAGGGCTTGGGGGCACCTTGGGAGGACTCCTTGGGAGGTAATGAGACCAGAAATTCATTGGGGAATACTGGGGAGTCGAATGGATGAGAGGAGGGCTTGGTATTTATAGGGAAAGTGAGGGGACAAGGCATTAATGGCCAAGGGACACCTCACATGTGCTTTTCTCAAACCCATGTGCTCTCCCTTGATATTTCCCATTAAGTTAGGAAAAATGGGGCCCCCAATACAATACTTCATCACCCTTGGCCGGCCAACCCTTAAAATATCTCATGACATCATCATGACACAGCTATGATGTCATTAAACATACCGAAACCCTAAAACTGCATTTTTACTATTCACTGAAAATTCAACTTTCTCAGAAAAATCCCCAAATTTCACACTAACCAAATATCAATGCACTAATTTCAAAAATTAACTCCATTTTATAAAAATAATTTTCTAAATATTTTTAAATTTATTTTTAAATAAATACACTATTCACCGAAAATTCATTTTTTCAGGAAAAAACCCCAAAATTTTACCATAACATAATATCAGTGATCTGAGTTCAAAAATGAAATCCATTTTATAAAAATAATTTTATAATTATTTTTAATTTAATTTTTAATTAAAAAATACTATTCACCCGAAAAAACTAATACTTGAATAATAATTTATGAAACCGTTATTTAACCATTTTATTGAGTCACATTACTTAATCAAGGTGCCTAGATTATTTTAAAACTTTCTTTAAGAGAGATTACTAATCCATTTGGTCATATTACTAATCCTAATCATAAAATCACTATTCATAATTTACTATTCATCAAAAATCAAGTTGATCTTATTAGACTCCAAATTTCGTACTGAACATAATTGTAGAAGACCATTTTTTGAAAATCATTACACATTTTAAATTATTTAAGGTTTACATAAACATTTTTTCAAAATATCCTTTTGAAAATTCATCAAAAATATGCATACTATTTTTATCCGATCATTTGAAAATAAATAAACTTCATCATAAGAAGAAATCCCAATTTTTATTTAAAACAAGGATTACACAAGGTAGTTACGGTCTCGTTACATATCCCCTTATAATACCAGCATAGGACCTAAGAGTAAGGTGTGCTAGGGTGATAGAATCTTGGGGCGGCTCGGTCAACATTGCCTGAGTAGTAATTTCTATCAGTTTGAACTTCTCGCGAAGGCGATTCCGTTCTAGCTTCACATGATGAAGTTCGGCTTGTGTTTGGTCCAGAGCAAAGCCCAATGGTGCTACCTCCTTCCCAAGCTCTGTTAGATGGGCTTCGATCGGTCCAAGACTACTAGGTGAGGCCATCGAATCTTCTTTCTATAAGAATCAACCAAGATTACTTATATTTAGAGACAATAATCAAAACTTTTTGATCACTGTGGTCATATTGACCGATGGTCATATAACAGTCAAAACCCAATGGTCTCATTTTAATTATAATCATGTTTATCAAATAAAACATTTTTTTGAGTATAAAAATAAAATAAAATAACACATGAAATTAGGAGACAAGATTTATTCAAAATTTCGGGCTGTTACAATCTTCCCCCCTTAAGAAATTTCGTCCTCGCAATTTTTTAAAATTGGTTTTTGAAATTTCATTGAAAGTCCCACATCGGAAAAAGAGTCAGTAACACCATTACTTTAAAAGAAAGAAAAGGAAGTACAAAGGCCACCCGAGTTTACTCATACTAGGATTCCATGTAGGAAACATGGAAATGGAGGAGAAAACAAAGGGTCACATTTTAAAAGAGAGTGATAGAAAACATTATTAGGAGGAAGTTAACCACCAGAAAATCCCAAAATTATGATGTGTGTAAGCGGTCTTTGATTACCTAGTAGGAAACGTAAACCAACAACGTTTTTGTTTTACGTTAATTTTAATAACTTTGGGGAATTAATTTACAAAATAGAACAAAAACATAAGGAAATATATCTACCTTCATGTAGAGTTTCATACATTAATAAGTTTATACCAAAACTAATCTTTTCTCCAAACGATGAGCATTCAAAACTACTTGGTCTCATCAAAACACAAGAATCATCTACTAGAGAATCACATAATCCACAAAAGATCAACTATCTATTTCTTCTATCTTTAAACATTATCCCAAAAATAGAATGGGTAAGGTAAAACAACTCTTCAAAAAGAATCCCATAGGAATGGAAACTACTTTTAAATCTTCAAAGTTCCATGGTACTACCCAAAGTTCATCATAGACCATTCCGTAAATAATGGTCCTTAAGATTCCTCAAAATAAACCAAACTAAGATTGAAACCCAAATACAAGAAAGATTTGATAACATAGTCTTCCAAAATAAACTTCATTGTTCATCTCCAAACAACGTCAACCACTCCTAACATCTTATAACAAAAGTAGCTAACCTAAACATATTTTACCCAAGATAGGTTATTCATTCTCGTAAGTAACCTAAATTACTATAAGTCCACCTTAAATTCATCGATTCTTCAAAATATAAGTCAACCTTACTCCTCAATGAAAATACCGTAGTAATCTATTTACCTCGATCAAATATCGTTCCCTAAAATAATGTAAGTCTTCCAAAATAATAATCATCTTTTAATCCCCTAATCATCTCTTTCATATTAATATGGCAATCATTGCATTTCCTATCACATTTGTTATTGGGACATGTTCTTCCATCTCCCACATTAACTAAGAAGAGAAATTATAATTAGAGGCTTAAATACTTAACCAATAATCATGAAAAGAAGTTTAAAGAATATAAGGATAACTTGTAGAAGAAAAGTATACCCTAACTTGTGATCCCCTAGGTTCCAATCTAGGTTATCCATGATCATATATTCTTACCTGAATCTTTGTTCCTTTACCAATGGTTCATACTAAGCTTATGAATTTACCAAAGAATATCCCCCGGGAGTGTCGTAACCAAGAGTGCAGCAAGGCCCGTTGTCGTGTACCAGTTCCCGTTCGAGTCTAGCTCAAAGCGGTGTTTTCAGGTTTTACCCTTATGTACATCTGTGCCAGAGCCACCTCTACCTGCTCGTACCCAGACAAGGATGTATTTGCTTGGAAACCCCTTACTCAATACTCACCAAAATACCAGGAAGATTTCCTATATTTAAACTTTTCTATAGGGTTCTTCCTAAAGTTTTCATATCCTAATTTCTACAAATAACTAAACCATCCTTTGATACCAACTATAGCATCCCGTCTTTTTATAACATAACTTTCATTTCATTACACGGAACTGAGGATCTTTAAGGTTTAGTGTCTTGGAAACAAGGAACATAATACATGAAAAGAACAAAAAAAAACTCTTCTTAAACACTTGAAGGGATTCTCCTTAAGTTCATCCTAGGTTCCTTACTGCATATCATAACCTGGGGACATACATCAAAATAAAGGGTGAGCAGAAGGCCCAATAAGGGAAACAAGAGAAACATTTTACATGTGAACTTGAGATACTTCAATAAGGACATGAAAAGAACATTAAGGCATGAGAAAGAAATCATGAGGAATATCATAATAAAAATAACATTTTTCATAACTTTAATATGTGGATACATCATTTAACATAGACAATCATGAACATATCACCATGGTCCATCCCCAAGGTGTCGTTTGAAAATTACCAAGGTTATTCACCAAGGTATCATGAAAATTGTAATCTCTAGTGGTTACATCATTACCCAATGCATTGGAGCGCTATCAGGGTGCACCCATAAATTTGCCTTTATTATCATGTGATCCACATATATCATCATCAAAAATTACATAAATAACCCATATAGCATAAAATAAATGGGTTTCATTTCATAATCACAACGTTTTAAAAACTGCTTTAAAGACATGATCTTTACGTCACTTTAAAACCCACAGAAAAGGAAGGTGGGTCTCATGTATGTAAATCCCAGAATTTAAAATAGAACATTTTGGTATATATGTGAATACCCCTTTAGAAGAAAGAGCTTTGATTATTCACTTAATAATATAAAATGACTTTAGAAAAAGAGAGAGACATTTTGAGACGGAAATTCTACAGCATAACGGCGATGTTACGAGGTTTTAGAAGACACTAAAAAGAGAGGGAAAATGGGTCAAACATTCATAAATGACCCATAAGACAGTATATGGACATAATAAGAAGGATACATGATCATGGTAATGAAATTTCAAGGACATACCATTTGAAATGAAAAACATGGAAGGAAGACAAAAATTAGATTTCTCTTATGAAAGTTCGGCAGCCTAACGGCGTTACTTAAACTTCAACAAAAATGATTTGAAAAGATCAAATAGGGTCTCTCATCATGTGAACATAAGAGTTCAGTATGATAGATATAGAGATAATTACCCAACATAATTAAAAAGGAACTTGAAATACTTGACATGAAAGTAGAACTTTGAAAAGAATGAGAGGGGTGAAAGAATCCCCTAAAAAAATTCGGCAGCCTAACGGCGCCACTTAAAACTTAAAAATTCTGAATTGAAGAGATCAAATGGGGTCTCTCATCATATGAACATAAGAGTCCAGTATGATAGATATAGAGATCATACCCCAACATAACAAAAAGGAACTTGAACGAATTGACATGATAGTAGAACTTCAAAACGAGAAGGGTGAAGAACCACTTAAAAATTCAGCAGCCTAACGGCGCCACTTAAAACTTCAAAATACTGAATTTAAGAGATCAAATTGGGTCTCTCATCATATGATCATAAAAGATCATTATGATAAATTTATAGATCATACCCCAACATAATAAAAAGGAACATGAAATACTTTACATGAAAATAGATCTTGAAAAATGAGAAGGGAGAAAGAATCCGTTACAAAAATTTCGGCAGCCTAACGGCGCCACTTAAAACATCATAAAACGAAATAATGAGAGTAAGAGGGAATCTCTCATTATATTAACATGAAAAGGGCAGTAATAGGAGTATAAAATAACATCCTCCAACATAAGAACATGGAGCATAAAAGGAATGACATAAAAGAGATTACTTGAAATGAAAGAGAGAAGTCGGATCCCTTACCTTAAAATGTAACTCTTAAACCTCAAAGGTTGGGACCTTGAGGGCTTGGGGGAACCTTGGGAGGACTCCTTGGGAGGTAATGAGACCAGAAATTCGTTGGGGAAGACTGGGGAGTCGAATGGATGAGAGGAGGGCTTGGTATTTATAGGGAAAGTGAGGGGACAAGGCATTAATGGCCAAGGGACACCTCACATGTGCTTTTCTCAAACCCATGTGCTCTCCCTTGATATTTCCCATTAAGTTAGGCCACATGGGGCCCCCAATACAATACTTCATCACCCTTGGCCGGCCAACCCTTAAAATATCTCATGACATCATCATGACACAGCTATGATGTCATTAAACATACCGAAACCCTAAAACTGCATTTTTACTATTCACTAAAAATTCAACTTTCTCAGAGAAATCCCCAAATTTCACACTAACCAAATATCAATGCTCTAATTTCAAAAATGAACTCCATTTTATAAAAATAATTTTCTAAATATTTTTAAATTTATTTTTAAATAAATACACTATTCACCGAAAATTCATTTTTTCAGGAAAAAACCCCAAAATTTTACCATAACATAATATCAGTGCTCTGAGTTCAAAAACGAAATCCATTTTATAAAAATAATTTTCTAATTATTTTTAATTTAATTTTTAATTAAAAAATACTATTCACCCGAAAAAACTAATACTTGAATAATAATTTATGAAACCGTTATTTAACCATTTTATTGAGTCACATTACTTAATCAAGGTGCCTAGATTATTTTAAAACTTTATTTAAGTGAGATTACTAATCCATTTGGTCATATTACTAATCCTAATCATAAAATCACTATTCATAATTTACTATTCATCAAAAATCAAGTTGATCTTATTAGACTCCAAATTTCGTACTGAACATAATTGTAGAAGACCATTTTTTGAAAATCATTACACATTTTAAATTATTTAAGGTTTACATAAACATTTTTTCAAAATATCCTTTTGAAAATTCATCAAAAATATGCATACTATTTTTATCCGGTCATTTGAAAATTCATAAACTTCATCATAAGAAGAAATCCCAATTTTTATTTAAAACAAGGATTACACAAGGTAGTTACAGTCTCGTTACATAGCCCCTTATAATACCAGCATAGGACCTAAGAGTAAGGTGTGCTAGGGTGATAGAATCTTGGGGCGGCTCGGTCAACATTGCCCGAGTAGTAATTTCTATCAGTTTGAACTTCTCGCGAAGGCGATTCCGTTCTAGCTTCACATGATGAAGTTCGGCTTGTGTTTGGTCCAGATCAAAGCCCAATGGTGCTACCTCCTTCCCAAGCTCTGTTAGATGGGCTTCGATCGGTCCAAGACTACTAGGTGAGGCCATCGAATCTTCTTTCTATAAGAATCAACCAAGATTACTTATATTTAGAGACAATAATCAAAACTTTTTGATCACTGTGGTCATATTGAACGATGGTCATATAACAGTCAAAACCCAATGGTCTCATTTTAATTATAATCATGTTTATCAAATAAAACATTTTTTTGAGTATAAAAATAAAATAAAATAACACATGAAATTAGGAGACAAGATTTATTCAAAATTTCAGGCTGTTACACGGCTAGATCCTCTATCATTTGTTAGAGTTGTTTCATCCCACTAGAGAGGCTAAGGTGAGATCCTCTTGCACATAGTTTCCCAAGATTAGGTTCTTGGAATCTCTATGATCAACACTACATGAGAGGTGATCCCATATCTAGTATGATTACCCCATAGGGTTTTTGGAATAGTTGAGTATATGATCCTCTATATAGTGAGTAGTTTCATTAGGGTTGTTGAATCATCAGTTATATGATCCCCTATTCAGTTGATAGTTTTTGTAGGGATTGTGGTATCATCAGAATTATGATCACCTACTTCATGAGTTATACTATGTGGGGTTTGGGAAATCTTCAAGACTAACACTACATGGACAATGATCCTCTATCTGAGTGATATGATCTAAAGGACGTCAAATTGGGTTATGATGTACCTTAGCTGATCCTGGGAGTGAGACCCTATCTGAGTGAGATTTATTGGTTATTAGATTGGTTTCATGGTGTCCCCTAGAATATCCAAGGTGTGATACCCTGTCTAAGGATATGTGGATTATAGTTTTCTAGACCGTATTTGTAGTGTCCCCCAACTGATCCTGGGAGGGATCCCCTTTTGATGGATGAGGGATTTTGTGGTTCTAGTAGTGTTAGTAATGTCTTCTGTCCAGGATGGGTGAGATCCCATATATTTGGATTGGGATCTACTAAGTTCCAGTGATATTTTCTTAGTTGAGATATCTAATGATTGTGTTCTCTCAAATTTATTCCACTTTTGGATGGAGATGTTGTACCATTGGTTTTGTGATACTCGATTGAGTGTTATCTCTCGAATGTATCATCGTGGATGGTTGGTTTGTACCTGATAGAGTGATATATCTAATATGGGTGTCATCTAGGATGGCATGGATTGTGGATTGTGTGCTTCTAGTCAAGTGTTTCTTTATAGGCTTGAGTAGTAACTTGTCGATGACTATGAGGTCGGAACCTCATGAGACATAAATTTTGAGAACAATATATCTAGGAATACTTTTGGGTTTCCTTTTTGTTTTGTCACTTATCTTCTTTGACATACCACATGGTATGATATGTCAGGTCATGTATAGTTGAGGATGGTCTCGAGATGGAGTTTCGCTCTTGTTTGGGTTCCCTATGGCTTGGTCGAGCAGAATGATTCCTTTTAGTTTCCCCCTTTTTCTTTTGGGTATTTGGGGAACCTACCGAGTATTGTAATACTCACACCATAATGGTATTCCCCACATGTGTTTTATATTTTACAGACCACGTACCTTTCAAAGGCATCCCAAGAGGACCCGATACATGTAGAGCTTATCGTGATACACTAACTAGGGCATTTACTGTAGCTTGGATGAGGAGATTTCAAGGGGTGAATCTGAAAATTATTCCCTCCATCTAAGTAGGTTGGATGATTGTATTGTTTTATTTTGGGTGGGAATTTATTATCTCTTCTTTTACTACTATTGTACACTAGTTTGTTATATATGTATGGAAAAATTTCTTTTCAGTTTATTTATAAATATCTCTAATGTTCCATGGAGTTTTATGTGGGTGTGTGCATATAGGTACCTTATTATAAGGCATCCCATGTGTGTGATAGCCTAATCAGTGTTGTAAGACAGCCCCTGGTCTATGGAGGAAAGTTTGGGGAGTCGCAGCTCAAGCCCTATTGTTTCGGGCCAAGACAGAGTGGTATTTGGGCGGGTTCTACTGTGGGACTGTAGTGTCATGAACTTTTTTTGGGTTGCATAGAGATAGTTTAGAGTGTTTCGAGTTCATATTCCAAGAAATAGTTTCTAGTGTTAGTGTGGAAACCAACATATCTATTCACCAGGACTCTGATAATATGCTTTATGACTTGGTAAATTTGGACACTAGTTACAAGGAAATAAATGCTTCATGCATCAAACATGACTAGATTTTAGGTTTTTTCATGTCCTTCTTGAGTACGCTCTCAAAATATACTATTTGACTATAGTGAAGCTTGATTATGTTTTAGGATGCCTCTAAAATTATATCTAGATAGGATTACACAGTGAGATTACAATGATGATCCACCCCGACATGAGGCTTCAGTGTAGGGAACTGGTTCTGAGGATGGGTCGTTGGATGGTCTGGTAGTTGAGCCACCACCCATCGAGAATCAGGTTATGCCAGTGGTGTAGACCAATGTAGTGTGTAGGATGAGTTCACTATAAGAATGTCATAGGTATTAACCTATAAGGTTTTGGGGTGACCCAGACCCCCAGGTAGCTAATGTCTAGCACGAGGCAGACACACAAGTTTTCTACCTTGTGAGGACACCTCCCAATTAGATGGTGGTCCTAGTAGTGAGACTTCTATAAAGTTATATTAGGATATAGTGGATTATTATGACCAAAATCCATTATGAGGTGGTAATCACTTGGTAATAGTTTGAGAGGCTCTTTAGGGAGGTGTTCTATCCGCCCATGTTGAGGTTAGTGCATATCTATGAGCTTTTACCACTTTGGAAGCATAGTGTGGCTATGGTGGAGTACTTGATGAGGTTCATAGACCTGTCATGATACTCCCTGGATATGGTTTGGGATTCATTTTTTAGATCATATACCTTCAAGTAGGGCTTTCATGGGGAGATCAGTGTTTCAATTGTGTTGTTGTGTATTCCCACCTGTGCAGGTGTCCTTGAGCACACCATAGTGGTTGAGAGCTTTCTGTCTGAGAAGACTCTAACAATTAGTGCTAGGTACATGGGATGTGAGACCTCAGAAGATGGTATCTAATGGAAGGCTTGGGGATTTGGGAGTGTGAGGCTCTTTATGAGGTGATTTAAAGATGGAGGGTATGATGCTCAGGTCTTCCAGGCCGGTTTTGGTCAGCTGTAGGAGAGGTAATGTTACACATGTGATAGATGGAGAAATATTTCTAGAGATTTTCTAAACTACCATGTTGTTGATAGGTATATGGTCAATGTAATGCCTTGTAATAGGTAATTTTTCGATCAAGAAGGTCTGTAAGGTGGATTATGTGGAAGAGGAGTGGGTGGAACAATAGGAGGTGGCATATGGTATGAGTTTCCACCACCACCCCTAGGTCATCCATGCCAGGCTAAAAGAACTAGAGGATGGGGGAGAAGACAGAAGGATGCCACAAATTCCTTTCAACCAGAGGCTCTGAGGATGGATTGAGTTATGTAGCATGTCCTTTCTACTTTTTTCATTCGTATTTATAGACAGAGTTGTGAGGTACCCATTTTTTTCTGTTTCTTACTTGAGGATTTTTTAGGGTGACTTAGGGCATTTGTGGAACCATGTGTTGGTGCTGATCAACATAGATTGAAATTCATGAAGAATAGTGATCCTTCGCCCACTGATATTCATTTTATTGATGTTAGTAAAATCATGATATTGATTTAGTGTTTCCCGAAGGGGACATTATCGAGGTCCGGTGGATGATTCCCTCTGACTTGTGCATTTGGGGAATGGTTGTGTGTTGGAGTTTTATGTTATGGTACTTCTAATACATATTGTGTGTTCTTGGGTAGCCCTATTTTTTTCTTTAGTTCCTATTCATATTCGATGTAATTTTAGTGTGTGAGACTTTCAAGGATTTTGTGGTTTGGTTTGGCATGGATTCAGACTCAAAAAAATTTAGGATGTTTTCCCCTCTAAGATAAATTCTTAAAACTCAAGGAAAATCCAAGTGGGTGAGTTAGTGCCACCAAAAGTGGATATTATTTGAGTTATGGTGGATGAGTTCCTTTGACTTGTGTGCTTAGAGTAGGGTTTTTTTGTCACTACATCAGGTTAGTGAGGTGGTGTACTGTTAGACCCTGTGACTATGGGTGGACCATGTGCTTGGTGTTTTTACAAACTATCATAGATGAGGAGACATGTGCTCATTTTTTGCATTATTTCGGCATGGTCATGCTAGAATTGTGTGTGCTTAAGCATTTATTATTCCTCTAAGTGTTTTCTTGTAGGTAGCATGAGAACCATTGGTATCCTTTTTGGTGGGTTGGGGGAGATCTTCGGCATGTGAGTCCCAGTTGAGAGCTTAGTTTCTTTACCCTATGGCTAGACATTCTATTTATAAGGATGAAAACCCTTAAGGTGGTGAGGATGTAGTGACATGGGTTTTGACCTATAAGACTTTTTATTATTTTTATGAATATTTATGAAGCCATGTGCTGAGTTGGTGTAGGATTCTGAGACCCGAAGAGTCTCGACATAGTGATATTAAAAATATTAAAAATATAGTATCACATATGTGATGTTTCATTGGAAATGTGACTAAATCCTATATGGATTCTCGCATCATAATTTTGAAACCACTATTAATTTAAGAATGTCATGTATACCCTAGGTGCAAAATAAAAAAAATTACACTGGGTTTCAGGTCATAGGTGAGTTGGAAATAGGGTGTTAAGTGGAGGATATTGTTTTAATGATATTAAAAAAAAATCCTTTACCACCCACCGACTTGGTGTGCAAGATGGATGGATCCCCTCACCATAATCATATTCAATTGATGGATGACCCAAGGACCAAATAATTGAAACAAGGCACCACCGATCTAAGATCATGATAGTGCTCACTACTGAATCATGATTCAATTGCATTACATCTTGTATCGTACCCCAAAACTTTGACTTTTCACCACAAGTTAAGTGGTTTTCAGTTTTAAGTCATTATACCCCCTTTTAAACATCATTTTATGGTTTCATATCACGTATATGCTTGTTAGGGACCCCTTGAGGGTTGACCTGTGTGTTTTGGGGAAAACTGGGGTTATTTGGGTGGCTCACAGGTAATTTCCTAGCTAATTTCTATATACATGGCATGTAATGTGGTAGAGCATGCAATCTGTTATTCTAGTTTTGGGAAGATTTCATTTTTGGACTACACGCTATGTACCTCGGGTTATAAGTCATCATTGACCTCCAGTCGTGTGGCCCGAGGACTTGCCCAAGGAATCCATGTGAAGGTAAATAACTATATAAAACTAAATTTCCAGAGAACATGGGTATGGGGTGCTGGAAACCAACATGGGAAAGAGACATGGACAAGGGGCATGTATCCGAGACACACCATGTACTAGTGTGTACACATTGTGTGTTTGACATGGCTGGCTGAGCTGTGTGTAGGTAATAAACAGTTATGTCCTTGGTGAGGTGAGACACACTATGTACCTATGGTACACATCATTTAGTCTCTCGTGAATAGACAATTCATGTCGTTATAGGATACAAACGAGTGTTTAGGCGGGGTCACATGCCATGTAGTATCCTCTTGGAGGAGTTTCTGTCCAGTGTATATCCTTTTTTAGGGCTCATATTTGGGCTTATGAGGGCATATCCTAGGAAGCTTTATGTATATAACATGATAGTGGAAACAATTTGGGCCTACGAGATGTGATGTAGGGTGATGATGTGGGTTTCTTGGGTTAGTGATATTTGGACTAGAAGTGGTTGAGTGAGTTCCCTTGGTCTATTTCTATGATGGTTGGTTTGGCATTACATTTTCAGTAGAGGATTGTGATCCCCATAAAAGAATTATATTATATAGAGTTGTTTTAACCCTCCAAAGAGGCCTGGAGAGATCATCTATCATTTGTTAGAGTTGTTTTGTCCCACTAGGTAGTATGGGGTAGGATCCTCTAGCATATTGTTTCCCTAGATTGATTTATCTGAATCGACATGACTAACACTACATAGGCGGTGTTCCAATTTCTAGCAGGATAGAGCAATAGAGTTTTTGGAATCTTTTCGGTATATGATCCCCTGTGAAGATGGTATTTTTAGTAGTGTTGTGGAATCATCATTTATACAATTCCCTACTATGAAGATATTTTATGTAGTGTGTTTGGTATCATTAGGAGTATTATCCCATACTTTTCTAGTTATACTATATGTGGTTTTTGGAATTATCATAACCAAAAAATACATGGGAAATGATCCTCTATCTTAGTGATTAGATCTCTAGGACGTCAGTTTGGGTGGTGGTGTCCCCCATCACATCTTGGGAGTGATCCCCAATCTAAATGAGATCTTTGGGGTATGAGATTGGCTTTGTGGTGTCTCATAGAGGATAGTAGGAGTGATCCCCTATCTGTGGAGATGTGGTTTATGGTTTTCCTAATGGGGTTTTTAGTGTCCCCTAATTGATCCTGGGAGGGATTCTATTTTTAATAGATGAGTCCATATGTGGTTCTGGTAGGGTTAGTAGTATCCCCCATCAGGGATGAGTGAGATCCCCTATCTGACTATTGAGATCTACTGAGTTCCCACGAGACATTCTTATTTGAGATTTATGACGATCATGTTATGTGGGATGTATACCCCTTAGGGATGGTGGTGGTGTGCCAATATATTCTTGATACCTGATTGAGTGGTATCTATTAGATGTTCCATCAGGGATGGATGGTTTGTACCCTATGGAGTGATATATCTCAAATTGTTGTCATCGGGGATGACAGGTCTCATGGTGTGTGTGCTCCTGGTCAAGTGTTACTTTAGAGCCTCGAGCAGGAACTTGGTTCCTAACTATGAGGTCAGAACATCATGAGACTTGTAATATGAGATGGGTATATAAGGTTTTATTTCTAGGTTTCTTTGTACTGTTCTCACCTCATTGGATTGAAACACCATGTGGTATGAGAAGACTAATCATTTGTATTCAAAGATGATCTTGAGATAGAATTTGTATCTCATTTGGGTTCCCTCTATCTGGTTCGACCAGATTATTTTATTTTAGTTTCTCAATTTTTATTTTTCATATTTTGGGCACCTACTGGGTAATTTTATACTCACCCCTGCATAGGATTTTCCCACACATGTTGTTTCTTATGATGACCACATGCCTTTTGATGGATTCCTAGGAGGACTTGGAACAGGTAGAGGTTAGTGAGAAAGGATGACTTGGGTGTTTTCCAAATCTATTCTGAGGATATTTCAAAAGTGTGAATTTGACAGTATCCCCAACATATGAGTAGGTTGGAATCTTTTATTATTTTCTTCCGTGTGAGAGTTTATTTTTCATTTTTATACATCTGTTTTACTCTGGTTTGGGATATAATTATGCAAGAATTTGTTTATTTTTGTTTATATATCTCTATATTGTTGCATGTAGCTATATGTGGGTGTGTACATACAAGAACTTTAGGATAAGGTATCCCATGTTTGTGATAGCCTACTCAACAATGAATGTCACCCCTGATCTATGGAGGCATGCTTGGGGAGTCACAGCTCGAGCCTCATTGGGTCGAGTCATTATAATTTTAACACATAAAAATTGTTTTAAGTCAAGTTTAAAAGAAAAATTAGTTCAATTATATATCTATTAATTGAATTTATCTCAATGTAATCATGTTTATTTTAATTTTTATACATATACCTTTTAATCTTTCGAAAAATTTCCCTTTGGAAATTTTCTTTTTCATCGTGTATGCAAGATTAAATTTAAAATAAATTTCCCAAATTTTATTAATGGAACATGGAAAATATATATTAAATATTTTGAATCATCATAATATATGTTATCTTATTTGGTCAAATTAATTTGTATTCATAATTAATATTAAATATAGTACAGATGAATTACATTACTTAATGTGAAAAGGGGTTTACTGGGGGTGGGTTAAGCTAAAAAGATAAGGGTTAAGATAACATAAAAACACGTCCAGAACCCATTTTCTAGACATATATTGACCACATAAAATATATTGTTATCGAATTTCCCATTTGGGATCTATTTTCATTTTAAAAACATAGGTACACATTTTTCTATTCAAAAGTAATAAAAATTCCACAAACCTCACATGTAAAATAGAACCCCATCTCATCCCCTCTTCAAACCACAAAAACTATTTTGGTTGGACAATACCATTATAATATATTTCTTTAATTCCCTTCCCTCATCCTAGAGTATTTTTTAGTCAGTAATCCCTCATATGAAGTCCTTATGTGTAAATGTAAAGAGTCTATTTTAAGTAGAGGTAATATCATTAAACATGTGTTTTTGTTTTCTTTATTCTTCCACCACATTTAATATTGCAAAAATATTCAAAAATAGTAAAAAAAAATATTATCTATCATATTATTATATTTTATTATGTTAATGGAATAACCTAAATCCACCACCTATTACGTCAACTGGGATATGAAATCATGGTTTGTGTATACGGTCGATTACCACCTCATGAACCGATGTGATGTGCTTTTCATTTCTATATTATGAGGATAGTAATGAGGATATATTAAATAAGTATATATATGATAATGGTAAAATATTTATAATTATTTAATTATGATATTACATATACCTACTTACTTTCCATTCCATGGGAATAGGATAATGATGCTCGTGCATACGACAGAATACCACCTCACAAAGCGATGTGATTCATTTTTCATGTACGATCTAAATAGAATGTAATCAAGATTTGTTTAAATAAAAATATTATATATATATATATATTAAATAAAACTGATTACTTAATGGTTATATATTTGTTTCTAATGCTTTCATCGGGGTGTGTGCATCCGTCTATGGAAGACGCGCAGTTGTTGCCCCGCATTCCTGCTTTCCAAAGGTGTGCGGCATCCATCACATGTTCAGGGACATTTTCTCCTTGATAGAAATGGGATGATGTGAAGTTGGTTCTTCCATCCGTGGATTCCTGCTCAGAACTCATCACCTAGTCCGGGTCTCCCTCATACACTTAAGAAGTTGTTCGTGAAACTCTTCCCGGCGCCATATCTCCATGGACACCAGTTAATTACGCTGCTTCTGTTAGGACATTCCAAGGGGTCTGGTCAGGGTAGCAACCTTCGGTTAGGGTAGTAGTCACATTGGGCATCACTGGCGTGTCTGGACGCTGGGGGATTGGTGTGTCTATCTTTTTTTCCTTATTATATGGTGTCTCAAGGGCACGGAAGCCCGAGGCATACCACATCAAATGCGAGGAATAATATTCCATGGGCATGTATCTTAGGTTTTCCTTAGCTTCCCATGTTTAACATAGGGTATGTCGAAATTTTAACGTCTTGCGGAGATGGATCGGGCTAATCAAAACACTAACTAGAGTGGATCATATGGGCGCAACCCCAGGAGGGAACACCGATATTGGGGCCAACGTGTGGGTGGCTTCCCAAATGTTGTTTAAATGGAATTGGGAATGAGGTGTAATGATCCCACCAGGATGTGGCGGCCCAACTAAGGATCGGGATGGATGACATAAGGTTCCGTGAAGGGGATGGTGAATGGGATGGAAACGTCATGAGGATGACGATGGTTTTGGGATTGAGCCTCAAAGAGGCTTCCTACGTATCCCCGTGGCAGGTAATCAAAGTCCACGTAGTTCATCTGACGACGGATTACCGCTGATTGAGGTTCAACGGCTTTCCACTAGATGGGGGTGTCAATGGCTTACCATTGAATCGGGTCGCAACAGATTACCGCTGGATACGGTCACAAAGGCTTACCACTGGATAGGGTCACAACGGATTACCACTGATTAGGGTCACAACGGCTCACCGCTGGTTAGGGTCACAATGGCTTACTGTTAGATGAGGTTGTAGCGGCTTACCACTGAATGGGGCTCATAGTTTAACGTCATGCAGGATGGGGTTGGACCGACATGAAGGGGGTCAGAACTACTAGGTATCGGTAAACTTATGTAAAGAAGAACCTAGGGTCCAATTGGTTGTTGGTCTTGAACCTCAGGGAGGCTTCTTATGTACCCTGCCTTGAAAAGGATAAAAGACCTCATAGTTCAGATGGGGAATTTTGTGGCTTACGCTGTGAGATAGCCCAAGGTTTCGGTGACCTGACGTGAAGGATGACTGAGGGTCCAATGGCTGGTGGGTGTGGGGTTTACACTCTAGGCTGCCCATGATGATGGGGGCTTGGTGCACCGATGCAAATATGGTCGGGACCAATGGATGGTGGTGGTCTTGAACCTCAGCAATGATTCCTACATACCCTGCCTTATCAAGGATCAAAGACCTCGTAGTTCATGGAATGGGTCATGGGGATTAAACTCTAGGCTACCCGGGGTGTTGGTGAACCGACGTGAAGATGGTCAAAACGACTGATGGGTGATGGGCTTGAACCTCAGGGAGGCTTCCTATGTACCCTGCCTTGGCAAGGATCAAAGACATAGTACTTCAGGTGGGTGGAAAAGGGGCTATTGAACCAACCTGAAGGGGTGTCAGGACAACTATTTTTGGGCTTGAACCTCGTGGAGGCTTCCTACGTACCTTGACTTGGAAAGGATCAAAGACCTCGTAGTTCAGGTGGGTGGAAAAGGGGCTATTGAACCGACACGAAGGGGTGTCGGGGCAACTGATGTTAGGCTTGAACCTCGTGGAGGCTTCCTATGTACCGGTAAAAGTACACATAGTTCAAGTGGAGCATTTGGGGTTTACGCTCTGAGGTGGCCCAATGAGTTGGTGAACTGACGTGAAGATGGTCAGAATGACCGGGTGTTGGGCTTGAACTATAGGGAGGCTTCCTAAGTACCCTACCTTGGCAAGGATCAAAGGCCACGTAGTTCAGATGAGGGTGTGTGGATTACACTCTAGGCTGCCCAGGGTGAGAATGTCGGGGTAGGTGCTTACTCTAAGCTCCTGTGATTCATGATTAGTGTGACAAACAAAAGGTAGCAGAGACCTGACAATCACATCACGAAAGGTGTGTCTGTGAGAAGTGGAGTGGGGATTACATGTGATCGCAACCCAAAGAGGAAACAGGGGCTTATGCGTGGTTAGCAGCCCGAAGGGGTTGGGACTTACTCTAGGAGGGAGGCCCGATAGTGACAAAGAGCAGTGGGAGAGGGATTTGGGGCCGAATAAAGGAGAAGCATCATTCCCCATCATGCCCTTTGCTAGCCCTGGGGACCTAAGATGAAATGAGGAGCAGGGATGATACCTCCTACAAGAGAGCTAGGGTCTTACACCGAGATGGTTTCCCTCTCTCCATAGACAAACTCCACTCCCATAAGAAGGATATCATCCCCTGAGGAGACTAGTGGGTGTGAATAATGTCCAAGGTGGGGGTACCCTGCGTACGAGGCATGGGGAGAGATCATATTTTAATGTCATGTGTTGAGGACAAAGGTTCTTGGCAGTTTAGTGTCATGTAGCTCGGATGAGGTGGGTTTTCTATGCATCCCTAGGACTTACATAACCAGTACCCTCTGCTCCTTGGTGTAGAGAGGGGACAGGCAAAGCCATGGTGAGGGGTTGTTATGGAGCGAACCATCAAGGGGCCCATGTTAGCCTGGCTATGTGAAGAAGCAATAGCCATTAGTGTGCCTATGAGAAGAAGCATGAGGTTAAGTAGTGCAATGGGAGGCATCATCTAGGGGACTTTGAAGCCACATTGTGAAAACATGGAGGGTCTCATGGGAAAAGGAATTGCAAATCAGAGGGGTTCATAGGTAGGGGCTTTGTAAATCTCTATTGCTCTACATGGAGGAGGGCACCTGCGAAGGGGTGTGCTTCACAAAGTGGGATGCCTCAGCCTAATCATAGGGAAGAGGTGCATATGGTAGGTGCTTCATGAAGTGGAAAGGCATTCACAGAGCACTGCCTTGCAGAGTAAATGGGCCTTATGAAGCAAGGTGTCGTGAAGCAATGTGCTTCACGAAGTATAGTGAATCTGCCTTAGCATGGGGATCATGTGTACATGAAGGGTGTTTCACAAAGAATAAATACTCTACAATGACCCGGGTCCCCTTGGGGATCCCCTTCCTTCGAGAAGGCCCTTAGGCTTCACAAAAGGAATCCCTCTCAGAAGAGGGGATCAAAAAGAGACAAAAGGGAGGCACTTCGCGGAGCAGAAGTACCATGCACAACTAATGGTTCGTAGAGCAGAAGGGTGTTTTTCTATTCGGGAGCTGGGAAGTCGAAAGGTTGGATTGCCCATCCTTTGGGATTAGGTGTAGCCCTCTATTTATAGGCAAGAGGCACAGTGAAGCGGAGCTTATGTGGTGCGAAGAGGGACCTGGTTGCTTCGCGGTGGGCTCACAAACGTCAAATGCGTTCATGGAGCATCCCACCTCCTTGCTTTGTAGTGGGCTCACAAACGTCATATGTGTTCATGAAGAATCATTCCTCCTTTATTCATGGTGTCCGCGGAGCTGGGGGGGACTCTACGAAATAGCTTCATGAGGCAGTCAACGGTGCCTTCTTTTTGGATTCTTCTCTGTCCCTAATTTTTGCGCCAACAAATTCCCCACACCCCCTCAGACATGGAGCCGCGGAGAGATCAAGGGTCAAAGTTTGAGGGTAATTGCCAAAATCCTCATCCATTTCTGATGTTGGATTGTGAAGAGGGCTCGTGAGGAGGATAGGGGACATGCGGGCGGAGCGCTTCTCGAAGCTCGGCACGAACTAGATGCGCCGCGAATCTCTGAAGGCCGTCACCTATAAATAGGGGAGTTTCCCTCTCTTTTTTCATTTCCCTTGTCATTTTTCACTCTCGATTCGAGAAGCTCCGCATACTCTGTGAGTGTTCTTTGTGAATTGAGTCTTCATGGTGCACAGCGAGTCCTCGACTCTGCATTTTCAATCTGTGATCCGGAGCTTGAATGCCTAGGTAGAGCTCTGTGAATAGTCTTTGTGACCAGTCTTCGTGAATGCACTCTATGAACGAGCTTTGCGAACCAACCCGAAAGTCATCCAAGTTCCAAAACTGAATGGCCCACTAAGAAGCTACCTAGGGGGTCCTTGCGGATGCTGCCCGGGTGGATGAGATGGAGAACAGTCTGGGACTAGGATATTTAGTTTGTATCCACTCGGACCATAGTTGATTAGTGGAGCTACTATCGGAGAGCCAGAAGAACTACCTATTGTGTAGGAGGTTTCCCTTGTATAGCTTCGAGCTGAGGGATGATGTCTTCATCCCTGAAGCATGTAGGGATGAGCCAGCATAATAGTTCTGGGGAATACCATGTTAGCACTGATGGTTCAGGGCGGCCGATGGTCATGACCGGGAAGACTTCACGCCCGCCATTTCTGACTGCTTATACCACCATCTGAACAATGTCGATGGGAGGGAATTGTAGCCGGAGACGTCACCTCCTTTGTACCGAACTATCCTCAAGGCAGTACTGGGGAACCCGAAGAAGGGGTGGTCTGAGGAATGGTACCTACGCCAGGGCGGAAACTTCACAGCTGATTGGGCCTGGGCCAACTGGGTAGGCACCTCGTGTGAGGAATTCGGAGGGGAGGTGAGAAGAGTGGGCATGTATAAGGCAGCTTGGTCTTCCCAATTTCACATCTACAAACCGAAGTAGCTAATGTCGGAGCTGTTGAGCCGGTAGTCACCAGGGACCAATACCTTCCACCTACATCATGGGAAGGTTGGTATCAACTTATAGGACATGCATCAGATCTCGGGGGTCCCAATACTGGGGGCGATGTATGACGAATTCCTCCCTGCTATGGATGCATGGGAGGATCTGGAGTAGATTCCACGACTGGCGATGGTGCTGATGGAACTTGTGCCCAGGGAGTACAAGGAGGCTGTAAGGGATGTCCACTTCAGGCGGTGGTTCAAAAAGTTTATGAACTTCCCTATAGACCGACAATTCCCGGTGAGACCTCAAACTTTCCCAAAGGTGGACCGGAGTAAGGAACACTCGTACTGGAGGCTGTTGGAGGATATCCAGTGGAAGACCTGGGAGTTCAGTGTCAGAATTGAGAAACATCCAATAGTTAGGCTGGCGGTATTCATCGTGGCTCAGATCTGTGGTTGGATCCTGCCAGTGAGGGATACCAACCTGGGAGTACTCCCAAGAACATTCATCATGGTGTCCACATTGGTGATAGGAGGGCGGGTTAACCTAGGAATCCCAATGCTCAGCATGTTTTATAAGATGTGGTGGAACATCAGCGATGGGAAAAGGCCACATAGGATATGTGGGTTGTTCCACCTCCTGTACGGGTGGATAGCGGTGCACATCAAGGGGATCTATGAGTATCCAAACCCCATCTCACCTCCAGGTTTGAACTTCTGCCCCTCAATTCTCAACATCGTGGGGAGTTTTCTGACCAAATTGACCACACCATCGGTTCTGAACTGAGTGTGGAGGGTGGAGGAATTCAATTTATACCTATTTTTGTTTTCGATGGGGGTATTTACTAATGACGGTCGGGGGACAGAAGAGCACTGGGTCTATCTCCTGGCCTTTCGAGGTGGATTCTTGGTGTCCAGGGTGGACCTCGAGCATCTCTGCGATCCATACACCCCACACCGGTTTGAAAGGAAATTCCAGTGCCTACAACGACTGACCTCGCGGGTCTACTTGGAGGTGATTCATGAGGAGCACCCATTTGTGATGTGGAAGATGTGGCCCATGTTCACATGGGAATACAGGAAGATACTGATTGAACTACCTCCACTAACTGTTGTCCTCGGGATGGTAAAGGAATATGCCCAGAGCTGGGAGGCGGACTACCCGGGGTGATATTGAAGTGTCCAACCATTCTAGTCAGTGATGGTGAGCTTCCTCGACCTCGGGGCCAAGGCCGGAAGGTGGCAAGGGAATCCCGTAGTGGCGGGGATGCTGTCGCGGTGAGGCCCGCATTAGTTGAGGGGGAAGCAGTGGAAGCGAATCTGGCAGCGGCAGCGGATCCGGTGGTCCCAGAAGAACAGAGTCATCCAGAGGGATGGCCACTGAGAGGATTCCGCAGGATTTCTACTTAGGCCCCAGGGAAACGGCTGCACCATATTGACATGCCGGAGAATGTTTTTCTTCCCGGAGGCCTGGGACATCTTGGAAGTCAACCTGCAATTCCTCGGCCTGTTTGAGTTATGGCATCACCTTAACCCCCTTGGGATGGACTTGTCGGGGATTGGACCTATTAGAACTAGTGTTGCAGTCTCCCAGGTGGAAGTGGAGCAATACATAGTCGAACTGGAAGACTTTATCCACTCTCGGGGTGCCCTGCACCTGATGACAGACCGGGTCAGGGTGTTGTTGGATCATACGATCCCTCCACAACTGTCAGCTTCTCACCTGAGGGAGCACTTCCCTCTGCTGGAAGAATCAGATGAGTCATCCTAGGTAGATGAGGCCAGTATTGGGAGTCTATTGGAAGAGGGTGAAGTCAGGTATCAGTCCTTGGATCTCAAATATTTCGCAGAGGCCCTCGAGGTAAAATCCCTTGTTCCTTCCTCAGGGTCTGCTCTTAGGTTACTCTAGATTCCTTATCAGCATCTGCACTGTTCAGGTGGACCTTGTGCATAGACCTCGTTCTCTCCCCTCTTTGGGTGTCGACGCGGGACCTTTGGGATCCACACTCGTGACTACATCAACTTCTGTGTCTAGTAGGGCTCGGACACTTGAGGCGGCTCCCCCGGAGTCTCCATACCTTCCAACCATATACAAGAAGCAATGTTTTGGGGTCCCAACAACATCATCCCAGGAACGAGACCCAAGATTCAATCTATGTAAGCCTCCTCTACCAAATTTATGACTTCCATCCCCTTAACCACGTTAACTGACATTCACTCCCCCTTTCTTAGAATGCACAGTCCTTCAATTGGTCTGGGCCGCTGTGGCGAAGTTGGTCGGGACTTCTGGTAGCACCCTTCCCAGAGGCATGCCAATGTTTGTGGAGGTGGACATCTAACCTGACCAAACTACAGTGCTCCTGATCACTGGTGGGGATTCTTGTGGGACTGCGCCTGAGGTTATTGAGGTGGGATTTGATGATGAGGATCAAGCAGGAAGTTCAGGCCCCGCCACACCTAATCCAACGCCAGATGTGGACTCAGCTGAGGAGTTCTTGGGGGAATTCCTTGCATACAATCTTTCCAACCATGCTGATTGGGACAAGACGGCCTCTGACAAGGAGGATTGCAAAATAGTCTATCGCCGATCATGGAATCTAATCACGTTCTTCATCAATAACACCCCCCAAGCATTATGGCTTGATGAGATGGATATAATTCACTTGCGACTACACAAATTGTGCACCGGGGGAGTGTATGCACAATGCCATCACATGATCATCTGAGATCTTATGGTAGAAAAGATTTGGGAGTATGACCATGGCCTCAGTGTGGTCTGGTATCTGGGGAAGGAAGTGAACATCAAGAGGCTCCAGAAGACCAAAAACGTGGTTGAACAGTTATAGGCCTGGTAAGATGAGCATTATGCTTCCCTTGATACACAATCAGAGCTCATCTCGTGACTAAAAGCCCAGCTGGCCGAGGGTGAAGAGGGCATGAAGCGAGCCTCTAAGAAGATGGTCGTTATCCAGACCAGCATGGGGTAGGCTCATGTCGCGGCTAGAGAACTATGCCCCATCACTGCTGAGGAGGAGCGGGAGGTAAATAGGCAGCAGCAAATCCTAGACGCCACAATCCAGATGGTGGCGGAGCTGCAACGTTCCTTTGATGAGGTCAATCTTTCCATGGGGGGAATAGACCCTCGAGTACTGGAATGTGCATAAAATTTCAAAATTCTTCCATGATTCGATTAATTTATGCTAATTTCATGCATGAGTTCTGTTATTTGTGTTGGTTTATTTCATCCTTACGGTCTTCATGGAGTGTCCCGTGATCAATCCCTAAGCTCACGTGGGTCGGGCCTGGTGTGAGAAACAAGGGACAACCACCTTATCACTCCATTCCAACATGGGAGTGCAAACCAAGTCTTAGGTATCCAGGGGATTAGACAACCAATCCGAATTCCTAGAAAGGAAGTGGGAAAGGCCTGCCTAGAAAGAAGAATCTCGACACAACCATATTACCATTTTTTTAATGTGCTCTTGTGAATGAACGGGGCAATGTCAGGGGTGTTGGAATCAGTCCAAACATAGGGGGGTGGAAAATATTGAATTACAATCCTTCAGATTTGGAACACTGTAGGGGGTGGCGAGAAAATAAAGGAGAAATCCTGACCATGTTTTAATCACAATATCCATATTTCATTAGCCTGATATGGGGATAACAAATGAGGGTCGACTGTTGACCATGTTCGAAACACGGGGCATGACTCGAAATGTCATCCATTATCCTTATGGAACGTTATCCCAGGACAGTAGGCGAGCCATAAGCTAAGAATCCATACTGTTTGGGGGTTCCTCCAGACGTGAAAGGGGATGAGGGTCTGAATAACAGGCACACAAAGCGTGGAATGTGGAGTGACGGTTTGTTCGAACAGAATCCCACACTCTTTAACTTATGCCACCGTGGTGGAAGCACATTAGATGGGTGCGTCAGTTTGATCATGTATAATTATTACTTTTAGGAAGGGACTCTCTGGAAAGGGCATTATTGCTCCCCAATGTCATCATGGGGAATCCTTAACTTTTTCAGGGAAAAGAGGCAGTTACATAGTTCTCCACAAGGGGTCAGGCCAGGGGCCGAAAATGGGGAGGAATAGGATTTTTGATTCCTAGGGCTGGACCATAGGTAAAATACCTGGGTGTATCTGCGTATCCCATGAGGATGGGAATTAAGTCATACGTAGTTCTAGAAGCACAGTTTAACATCATGAAGGACGATGAAAAGCCAGGCTGCACCAGTGCACATCCTACCAAAACTACTAAGCCCGCGTGAGTCATACTCGATGTGGGAAACAAGAAGTATTGGTGGGAATTTCCTGACATAGGAAGGAACATGTTAGGGAAAAGGGATGCTTGGTGAATGTCAGCCCAATGATGCTAACCCGTCCATGTAGCGCACCTAGATGCATGAAGAAGTAAAGCCGAGTCTTTCGGAATTCCACTAGAACATGAGGAAGTGGAAATGTGTGAATCATGATGCTCGAAATTTGGATCACAATGATGGTGGCACGACAATGAGGGATAACTATTTACTATATTCAAAACACAGTATCCATATCACATTATCCCGGAATGGGGATAGAAAAATAAGGGTTGATCTCTGACCATGTTCAAAACATGGGACCTGTCGCAAATGTCGTCTGAGATCTTTAGGGAGGTTGGCCCGAAACGGTAGGTGAGATGAGGTGTCATAAGACCAGGCCATGAAGGGGGTCCCTTCAAATGTGGAAGAGGATGAGGATACAAATAGAGAGCTTATGTAGCTTGGACATGGAACGAGGGGAATGTCCCCATGAAAATTCCACACTTCGGGCTCTTTGTTAAAATGCATCTGGATATAACAATGAGACGTATTAGATAGAGGGATTTGAGTCCCTTCACATAGGGAGATCCTAGTTTAGGGTCATAGAACTCAGACCATGGATGGTAGGAAACATGAGAGACACATGGTGGGGTAATTATAAAACCCGACGTGAATGAGGACCCTAGGGTTCTAAGCACCCTGTGCTCCTTGGAGAGGTTTTAGGTCAAGGGGCCAAAAACTAGAGTTAAGATGGGCCCGAGGAAAAGTGCATAGGCATTCCTACATATCTCAAAAGGATGAGAATCAAGCTATACGTAGTTATGGAAGAGGCGTGGTAAGGTTTCAGTTCCAGGGATAAAAGGGGCATGTGGGTTTGTCCCTCGCACCAAAAGAAGTGGTATTTGATAAATCTTATTTGTCCTTTAAGGTGAATGTTTTTTTTTTCAAGCAACAGGCCTAGGATAGCAAGTCCAGGCATCTCCACAAGAATCAACCTATATGCAGGCATTGAAAAATGGTATGGCATGTGACCAATACCAAACATGGTGTCCCCATGAGCGATGACATAACGATGTAGTGTCGTTTTTTGTCGTGCGGCCAGGATGATAGTATCATAGATTAGTGTCATGTGATGGGACCATGAGGAATAATTTAATGTTGTATGGCTTGGACATGAAGGAATGTGCACGACTTGATACAACATACCCGATGTGAATAAAGACATAATCCCATACCACACCATGCGCAACTCCGGGAAGGAAACCTTGGGCCAGGGGGCCAGTAAGGTTTAGAGGAAAAAGGGGCAGGAGAAATGAGCTCCCAATTGAGTTGAACCCGAAGATGAGATGTTCGGGTGTTCCAACATATCCCATGATGATGGGAATCAATTTGAACGTAGATCTCACAAAGGGGAAATATGAAAAGATTTTAGTTTAAGGTCTTAGAACTCAGACCATGGAAAAGCAGGACTATCCCATGTAAAGGCGGACCTTAACCCAATTCCTAAGCCTACTTGAGTTGAACTCATTGTAGGAAACAAGGGAGGATAAAGTATTCACAATACATGAAATACATGCAAAGAGGGAACCGATGAAGCCCTGAATGATCACCTTATCACGGTTTCTCTTCCTCCTAACGTTCAAATGCGCACGAAGGGATAGTACTGAGAATTTAAAAGTTCTACTTGGACATGATGAGGTGGAGAAGGATGTGAATCATGTAACCGACATTTTGGGCTTAATGGGGTTGGCGTGACAATGGAGGATGACTATTGACCGTGTTCAAAACATAGCATCCATATCGTGTTAGCCTGAAATGGGGAAAATAAAATGATCATTGACCACTAACCATATTCTAAATGCGAGATTTGTATCAATTTGTTGTTTGAAACCCTCAAGGACATTGGCCCGTAATGGTAGGAGAGCCCTTAGTCCTAGCATCCATGCCACATGGGGGTCCCATTAGGTGTGAAAGGTGATGGAAGCCCTAATGAAGGGGAAAACGAAGCCTGGGAAATGGGTGAAAGCATGTCTGAGTAGAGTCTGACATTCCAGGTACTAAACCAGAGTACCCTTATGCACATTGGTGAATCGCCGAAGAGGGTCGATGAGGGTTATCAACTTCAGAGTAACTGATTTGAAGGGATGAGTATAGAATAAGGGGATAAAGAATCCCCAGGAGGGAGAGGTACGTGGCATGGTGGTTACATACCTGACGTGGATGAGGACATAATCCCATAACACACCATATAATCCCCTCCTCGGAAAAGCATACGCCATGGGTCCAAGGTGAAAGGGATATTTCTGATAGATGGGGTTGGACCCGAAGTCTAGACGTTTGGGCAATCCTACGTATCCCATGAGGATGGGAATCAAGCCACACGTAGTTCTTGAAGGCACATGGGTGTAAGAAACCCTAACGTGGTGTGTACGGCATGGAGAATAACCCGACGTGAATGAGGAAATAATCCCATATCACACCATACACTCTGAGTAAGAACTTGGGTCAGGACCCGAGAAGGCCGAGGGGCCTAAGGCTAGGCCTCGGTCATAAAGGCCTGACCAGTTTGTAGTTTAACATCTTGTAGTGAAGATGAAGGGAGGATAAGGTATCTCATTCGGGGATGTGTACGGAACGGTGAGTAACCCGAAGTGAATGAGGACTTAGTCCCACACCACACCATACACTCCGGGAAAGACCTTGGGCCAGGACCCGAGAAGGCCAAGGGGCCTGAGGCCGGGCCTCAGTCGGAAAGGCCTGACCAGTTTTCATTTTAACATCTTGAAGTGAGGATGAAGTGAGGATAAGGTATCTCATCCGGGGATGTGTATGACACGAAGATTAACCCGACATGAATGAGTACTTAGTCCCACACCACATCGTACACTCCGGGCAAGAACCTGGGTCGGGGCCCGAGAAGGCCAAGGGGCCTGAGGCTGGGCCTTGGTTGGAAAGGCCTGACCAGTTTGTAGTTTATCGTCTTACAGTGAGGATGAAGAGAGAAGTAAGATACCCCACACAAGGGAGGTGTATGGTGCGGCGAGTAACCTGGCGTGAATGAGGACATAATCTCATACCACACCATACACTCTGATAAGAGATAACCTGGGTCGGGGGCCCGAAAAGGCCAAGGAGCCTAAGTTTGGGCCTCAGATGGAAATCCATATGTCCTCTTGTACGATTACCGCCTCATCACATCTCTTAAGCCCACGTGAGTAGTGCTCGATGTGGGAAACAAAGAGCCTGTCTCGGCTCTCCCCTTCATATGGGGGACTAAAACCTGAATTTTCCCGAAGGGAGTTCATCGCTTAGAGATACAACGAGGTAGAATGAACCACTACACTCAATGTTTAGGACATCTTGGGGTGGTTCCAATGTTGCAGGATAGCTATTGACCTTGTTCAAAACACATCATCCCTATAGTGACCTGAAATGGGAACAACAAATGGGAATCGACTACTGACCATATTCGCAATGTGGGACTTGTATCGAATTTTTTCTTAACATCCTCAAGATATTTTGCCCAAAGTGGTAAGAGATCCCTTAGGCCTAGCATCCATACCATTTGGGGGCCCTTATGGATGGGGAAGATGATGGATTCCCAATGAAAGGAGTGGGTGAAGCATATTTGTACCCATCTATGAAAGAGGAGAACGTCTCCAGGGAGCAGGACTTGTGGCTGGATCGAGGATAGCTCGACATGAATTGGGGAAAAAGTATGAACCCCTACCATATTTCTTGACCCAAGGGAAATATTCTAGCATTTGTTCTGAGCCAACAGAAAAAATGTATGGGCATTCCTATGTATCCCATGAGTATGGGAATCAAGCCGTATGTAGTTCTTGAAGGCACATGCAGTTTAACGTCATGCGGTGAGGACGTGGGAGGATAGAAGAACGGGAGTGGGAACATGGTACAACCATTATAATCTTGGTATGAGTGGGGATAAGGAAGCCTACACCATATCATGCAAGGATCCTCTGAGAGAACTATACCCAGGTGACAGTCAAAGAGAAGAGTTTGGGGGATGAGCTCAAGATGAGGCATTTGAGCGTTTCTATATATCCCATGAAGATGGGAATCAATCCATAAGTAGTTCTCAAAATTCTGTTTAATGTCATGTAGGATGATGCGTAGTTTAAAGTCGTGTAGGACTGGACAGTTTAAGGTTATGCGGGACCGATGTGCAGTTTAGGGCCATGCGGGACCAACAATTTAAGGTTATGTAGGACCAAACAGTTTAGGGTCAGGTCGAACCAGCATGCAGTTTAGGGTCATGTGAGACCATCCATTTTAAGGTTGTGCAGGACCAGTAGGCTCAGACAAAGTATTGCTTGAGGAACTTGGCATTGTTGGGAGGATTTATACGCTCATCATCCATGGTCACTAGGGAGTATGCACCATTAGGGTAAACCCTGTGAATTATGTAAGGTCCTTCTCATTTGGGCTCCAACTTGGGTGGTTTCCTACTAGGGATCATTGGTGCCTGGAGGGCCAATACCAAGTCACCTTGTAGGAAAGAGTGGAGGCAAACCTTTTTTTTAAGTCTTTATCTATCTTATTTTGATTCCTTTCTAGATTGTGTGGGGCACGCATCCTTTTCTGGTCAAGTGCTTCCAATTCAGATTGACGAATCTCGACTACCTTATTCGGCAACTGCTGGTCATAGACCATTGTGTGTAATGAAGGCAGATGGATCTTGATGGGTAGGACAGCCTCAGCTCCATACACTAGGTAATAGGGGGTCATCTAGGTGGAATTATGAGTCATTTTCTGATACACACATAGGGTGTTGGGGAGATTTTTCGGACAACTCTTCTTGTTTAGACCAACCATTTTCTGCAAAATATCTAAGAGGGTTTTGTTGAATGCCTAGATCTGTCCATTTGCTTGTGCGTGATAGTGGGAGGTATGGTTGGAACATATGTTGTGCTTGGTGTGCAATTTATTCAGCTCGGATGCTCGGAAGTTGGTGTCGTTATTAGTGAGGACTGCATGAGGGGCTCCAAACCAGTGGATGATGTTGGAGCTCACGAAGTCAATGATAGAACGAGCCTTGACTTCCTTGAGTGGAACTACTTCTACCCACTTGGAGAAGAAATTTGGGGTGGTCAGGATGAACCTACACTATTGAGCCATCACCGGTGGGTATGGTCCCATGACATCGAGTCCCAATACTGCGAATGACCAAGAATACTTGGTGGAGTGGAGAGGCTCCAGTGGCCGATGCATGAAGTTAGCATGGATTTGGCATGCGTGAAATATCTTGGTGAACTCGATACAATCATGGATCATAGAGGGCCAGAAGTACCCCAGTCTCTGGATCTGATGGGACAACTTCGGCCCAGCCAAGTGGGCACTGCAAGAATTGGCATGAACCTCGTGCATGACCTTAGAAATCTCGACACCTTGAATGCAAAAGAGGAGAACACCATCAAACTCGCACTTGTAGAGGATATGTTCGAGACTGTGACCACTCTAGAGAGTAAACTATAGCGTGCGACATCGTATTCGCTCACGCTCGGCCCAATCAGCCGAGAGGCAACCATTTTTGAGATACTCGACAAAAGGGGATCTCTATTCGGGAGTCACTTCAACCAATGCATCTGAAGAACCCGGGAGTCCTGGCATGGAGGATCAGGTGGTAAGATGGCTTGCTCATAGGTCATATTCATCATATGGGGTGATGTGAGCAATGACTCTCCCTTGTGCCACGTGTATAATCATATCATCCTACTCGGGTTCTACAAGTGATGCAACCAGGCTGGCCAGGGCATCAGCTCGACCATTTTGAGATCGAGGGAAATTAGTAACTTCCGGTTGAGATCGAAATCGGGCCATTAGTTGGAGGGTGTGCTCCAATAATGGTACAATCTTTGGATTTCTGACAACATAGTCACCGTTGACATTTTTGATGACTAGTTCAGAATCCCCTTTTATATGCAAATGGGTCACATCGATCTCAAGAACCAGCTCGAGGCCAGTGATGAGGGCTTGATACTCTGCCTCATGGTTGGAGTAGCCTTCTGACAATAGGAATGAATATGGAAGAATGGATTGCACCAAGGTAATAAATACAATACCCATACCTACTTTGTTGAGTCTAGGATCATTGAGCCATTTGCTAGTGGGGCTTAGGGAGGCACCATCAAAGTGCATCTGCCAATATGGGATGGCATGATCTACCAATAGGATTGCCTCGTCGGGAAAATCCATGTCCAAGGACTGGTCCACGGGGGTTGGATGGGTAGCAAGAAAATCTGCCAATGTTTTTCCCTTGATAGCTTTCCGAGGGACGAACCAGATGTCAAACTATTGGACGATTACCGCCCACCATGCTAGATGGATGGTCAACATGGGGAAGTTCATAATGTACTTCAGAGGGTCTACTCGAGACACCAGTTATACCTCATGGTGTTGCAGGTAGTGTCGCAATTTCTGTACTATGAATACCAGTCCAAGGCATCTCTTTTCAATGTGAGAGTATCTGGTCTCCGTGTCGATGAGCATATGACTGAGATAGTAGAGACTATTTTTTGCCCCCCGTTATTCTTCTGGGAGAGAAGTGTGCTGAGAGATCATTCCAGGACAGTCATGTACCGGATCAGTATCTTTCCAGAGATGGGTGGCATTAAGACCAGAGGCTGGAGTAGATACTGCTTGATTTCCTTGAATGTGGTCTGGCACTCTTTGTCCCATTCGTAGGTAGAGCCTTTCTTCATTAGCTGAGAAAAGGGATTACACTTTCCGGCCAGATTTGCAATGAATCGGCATATGTAGGCTAAGTGGCATTGAAAACCTCGAATCTCTCACATATTTCTTGGGGGAGGCTTCTGGATGAGGTCCTTGATCTTCTCTGGGTCGATCTCGATGCCTCGGTACCTGAGAAAAAATCCAAGAAACTTCCCATAGCTGACCCTGAAGGCACATTTCAGCGGGTTCATCTTCATGTGGAGGGAACAGAGGAACTCAAACACTTTCTCAAGGACCCTGAAATGGTCCTATAACTGGAGATATTTGACCACCAGTTCATCCACATATCATTCCACCAATGTCCCAAGGATTGGATTGAATATACGGTGCATGGCCCACTGGTAGGTGGCACCTGCATTCTTCAGGCCGAAGGGCATAACCTGGTAACAGAAAGTACCTTGGGGTGCCCTGAAAGTTGTGGACACTTCATCTTCGGGGGCCATCTGGATCTGATTGTATCTGGAGTAACCGTCCATGAAGGAGATGGCCTGGAACCCAGTCGTATAATCGATCAACAATTCTATCACCAGAAGGGAAAATCATCCTTTAGACAGTGACGGTTGAGATCCTAGAAGTTAATGCAGACCCTGATCTTTCCATTCTGCTTCCTGACTAACACAATGATGGCTAGCCACTTGGGGTATTGGACCTCCTTGATAAAGTTGGCTCGGAAGATCTTGTCAACTTCGACCACAACCATGGCACCATGATAAGGGTGCATCTTTCTGGGAGGCTTCTTGAACCCGTGATGATTTGTCGGGAGACCGAGGTGGTGGACGACTACCTGAGGATATAGTCCAAGAATCTCGTCATAACTCCAAGCATACACATCATGGTGCTGTTTTAGGAAATATACATACCATTGCTGCTCCTCGAGGGATATGGCAGCACTGATCAATGTGGGTCTCGAATCTGCCTCGCTACCAAGGTTCACATGTACCATTTCATCGACCATGGTGGAAACACATTCTTCAAAGGCGGGGGGAGAATCCTCCAGATCAACTTCTTCGCTTGCGAGGGAGGGATTCCCAGTGGGAGGAGCTTCCTCTGGGTCAGCAGATCCTAACGGGAGGCTGGCACCATCCTGGACAGTAGTGGACCGCATTTCATGGGATTCACGTGTTGCTGAGAGCATAGCAATGAAGGCAGTTGATCTGATCCCATCTGGTCTTCGGACCAAGGGGGCACGCTTGATGATATCAAAGCAATAGTGGCGCGTCAGCTTAAGCTGGTTAATTCCATCTCAGTGGAACAGAAACATATGACGTACTACCGTTTCCATGGGACAGACATCCCGATATTGTACGGGGGTAGGAGGTTCTAAGATCACCTGATCCTGATTTGTGTAGGAGTATGAGGTGATTTTCTGTCATCACTTGGACTTGGGAATATGATTTCCTCTTGTATCAGAGACGAAAAAACATTTCCCCATGTTGGGGGTCGTGGCCTCCATTCTATGGATCGATAAGATGTAGGCGTCATCCAGACTTACCCAAGTGTCAGTTGTGACCATGGCGGGCTCAACCTCACTTGCCAGAATCTGCATATCTTTACTCTTGTAATAGTCGACATCCAGGTAGTGGGATTCACAAGAGGCTAAAGGAGATGCATCCCCTTGAATTATGCCTACTTAACCATTGATGGAGTACTTGGGTAATTTGTGATATGATGAGGGGACCGTCATGTGTAGGTGGAGCTATAGTCTGCCCATCAATGCATTGTGCGCGGTGTCCTGGGAGACAACCATGAACTTGGTGCTGGAAACATGGATCTCAAACTGAGTCTTCAAACGGATATTTTTGATTAGGGTCTGCTCTATCTTTTCAAATCCCTGGATCCTTAAATCAGAGGGAGTCAGGTCATCTTTGGATAACCCTAGCTTCCGCAGAGTCTGTGTCGGGATAAGGTTGATCCCAGAGCTGGTGTCAACGAGACAGCGGCAAACCTCCACGTCGTTAAATTGGTCTGTGATGTACAGTGGGAAGATGTGATCCTTTATAGGAGATCCTTCATCCTCTAAAGAGAATGAAATGATGTCCTGGAATTCGGCATTCTAGACCGCTTCAGCATGAAAGACTTCTGCAGCAGCTACCTCCGTCTCAAACTAGAGGGGATTCTCAAAGCCTCAGTGAGGGCCTCACACATATATGATGATAAGAAAAGGACTTCAAGGATGGAAAGCCTCACTGTGATGCTGGAAAGGTGCTTGAGAACATCATAATTTTGTTCCAGAAGTAAACTTATGCTTACAGGTGGCCGCTCTGTGATTGGAGTCATGGAGGGCCATGCCGGCTAGACCGGCGGCTGGCTGGTGTTGGGAATATCCCACCGCTCACTAGTCAAAGCGTAAAGAGTAGCTATCGGATGAGGACCGGATGACTGAGATCGGCTAGTAGCAGGTTGAGGCTGGTTATTTCCTGGATGAGGTAGATTTTCCTGATCCAATAGCAAAAACAGTGGTAGAGGCGGTCCTGACAACACCTGATAAAGAGGCTGTAAGTGATGATCTCTGCACTGGGCATGCTGCCTGGTCTCAGTGGCATGCACGACCTGGCTGGAGGTGCCAATTGATGCACCTCGACGACCCATATGGTCGCGGCTCCACTGATGTTGACATTGCCTGGGGACATTGGGGTGGTTTGTCTGGAACTCCCCATCGTCGGGAGTTATATAGGGGTTTATCAACTCTACGGTGTTAACCAAAGCATAACCTTGACTATAACTTGAAGATTAATCCACTACTGGGCAGATTTTGGGAGGAATCCCCATCTCAAGAAGCATGAAGTCACCGAGAGTGCAGGACGACGATGGCATTGGCAGGGTACGTTGCTTTTTCTTGCTTTTTCAATGTTTGCTCCTCTGGGAAGAGGCCGGATGAGATGATGATACAGCAGTGGTGGCCACAACTTCTACAGGACTGGGATGATTCAGGTGTTCTCAGATGATACCATGGGCATGAGGAACTATTTTGCGAGCCATACATTCATCATACTTTTGGGACCCGCGGTTGGAAGCCTACTTCCACTTGCCTTCGTTGTCTTTACTACTGTCTGACCTTACAAATACACCCGCCACTTGTGTTGGGTCTGGGCCCAACCTGAATATGTTGTTATCAACCTGGTATTGAATCCAGTCTTTTAATACATAGCACTGCTGGAGGGTGTGCCCCGTATTCTGATGATAGGGGCAGTATTTGGGGTGATCATTGAGATTCTCCTCTTACAACCTTCTGCACTCAGTCAAGCGCACAATCCCTTGTTCCAAGGAACTTTAGAAATAGTTGGGAACCTGATTCTCATTGAACAACTAGGTATGGTTTCTTATGTCTGGGAAGGGGGCACTTGGAGCCTAACCCTGACGAGGGACCGTAGGGGCCTGTCGAGGGGGCGGACCCTAATTGTCCCACCTAGGTGGTGGAGGCACATTCCGCAGGGGTGCTTTCCAATTCTGAGGACACTACTAAGCCGGAGGCAGCGCCTAAGGTGGAGGTCCCCTATGAGGCTGCGGTTTTTGTGCCACTGGTAGCAATTCTTGTTTCCTGGGGGCTTCTATTTGGGCCACCGCAGCGGGCTCAGCTCTAGCATCCCTCCTCTATGGGATTACAAGGGGAAATGGACTTGCCTGGATGGCCTATTGCAGGGATTCCTCCAGGCGCTGGGCCTTATTAGAGAAGTATCAGAATCCTCCAGGGTAGTTTTGGGTGATCAAGTAGGGAACCGGTTCCGTCTTGATATTCCCTATGCACATCGTCAGTAACTGATCCTGAGTCAAGGGAATATCAAGGGGGTATATGATCCCCTTCCACCTAGCGATAAAGTATGTGACTCGCTCATTAGGCCTTTTCATTCACTTTAAGAGGTCTGCATTGCTCGTTTTCTAGGTGGTGGAACTGAACTGGTAGAGGAATTGCCTGCGAAGTTCCTCCCAGCTGATTAAGGATCTGATGGGGAGTTTACTATACCAGACGAATGTCATCCCCTCTAATGTCTAAACAAAAAAGTGGAGCTTGGCGGCCTCCTTCTGCACTGGATTCCCTAACATGGGCCCACACCTTGAGTTGAAGTGGGCCAGGTGTTATGGCGGGTCCCTTGTCCCGTTAAAGGGGGAGAAGGTGGGATTCCCGAAACCTGTAGGCACCGGCATATCATCCACCCAAGCCGGGTATGGCTTACCATCTGGTGGGATTACCACCTGTGGAATTTCCAATGCTTCAAGGCGGGCTATGAGTGCTTCCATTGGATCATCTGGGCGGGGGTCCCTATCTTGATGGGTATCCCTAACCATGAGTGCGTTGTTGGGTTCTTCAACACAGTAGACAGCCTCAGCGGCTCGTGGAGCGGCTGGTGGAGAGACCCTTGGGGATGCTGGGGGAGCCCGAGTGGGGTTCCTTGGATTTCTGCACCATTCAGGAGGGTTTGGTGAGACATACCGCACCCTCTTTCCATGAGCTATGGCCCCAACCTTGTCTGCAGGAGTGGCATGATTAGTTTTTCCTGGAGGCAGCTCGTCAAGGGGTAGTTTTTCCTGCCCCTACTACCCTGGCCTAGGATCATTGTAGTCGGTTCGTCACTCTGCTGCGCATTCATCTAGGAGTTCATCGAAAAAAATCTTATGGTCAGTAAGATGTTGGCACAACGTGGCCTTCTCAGAGTCTTCCTCTATCTTCTGCACTAAATCGGATGGGTTGGCATTCTTAATAGTTCCAACATTCTCTTTGCCCTTATCGGAATTATGGCTAAGTATCAATGTCTTAGTGGTCGCAGGGAGACCAAGAAGGTTCCTCTGCTGACAAGTAATCCTCCATGATGGGTCCAACAGTGGTGTCACACCCTTAGGGGGTAATTCTCTATCAAAAAGCTTCATCTCATTCTCCCCATCCACTATATCGTCCATATTTACCGTGACCCTTCCTGGGGGCATGTCCTTAATATCTCATAGCAAGTCAGGCTGCCACCGAATAGGACTGAAGTGTCGTCTATGGACTTCCACATTGGGGGATGCCTCTTTGATGATCATGAAGAGTACCATAAAACTCGGAATTCATTTCTCTTGGAGGGCCTTGCGGCGGCCTGGCGACTCGGGGCGCTGGGCCACAGGGAGCATAGCTAGATCAACGAGATGGAATTGTTTGGCGATGTCTTCAAGGTGCACTTGGATCCTAGGATAAGACACTCACTGGTGACGAAGATGAATGTGAGTCGCCTAGAGGGTCTGGCGGAAACAATCAAACTCATCTGGGGAGAGGGACTCAGGTATGCAGAAATTATGTGCTGCCACGGGCCAGAACTTCTTAGGGATGTAGTTCACCACGAGAATGTTCCATAAGCTCCTTGGATCAGATTCAGGGTCTTCCCCTTGATTTCCCCACTCGTTAACTGAGGTTGGTTGTGGAACTAGCAGCAGTACTGAGCCAGACCACTGGGACAACAGGCTAGCTGGTGGAGAGTACGACAAGCGGGCTGACTGGCCGCCAATTCTCGGGTTGTCCTCTGAAGAGTGTAGAAACCTGGCCACTACGTCGTTATAAGAGGGGCTGATGTCCGTCGTTCTTGGATTAGGGTCCAGAGCTTCTGATGATAGGCTACGATGCTGCTCTTCTTCCATTGGTACCTAGAATAGCTCTTCGTGATCTCTTGTAGAGCTAGAGAGCACTTTCGGCGATGATGGTGGTGATTACATGACCGTAACCTGCGGGGCCACCAGATTTTCATCGTCTTGGATATAACTATGGAGGGGGTAGGAATCCTCTGGACCTCACATTCTGTAAGCACTAGGCTGATGCGCCTCATCCCTGCCCCGTCCCTTGACTCAGATGAGCAGGTCGAGGGTTCTCGAGCTGAGTAGTACTCTGCTTCAGATCCTGACAAGCAGACCAGTTTGATCTCCATCTGGACCTTCTCAGAATTCTTTTTATGGTGGCGGCAACCCGCCTTCATACCCCTAGGTGTGTCCTCAGGGTAGGGCTGATTCCTGACACGGGGTCCTTCGGCCGCACTGGTGTTGGGGCGGAGAGGGTTTCCACCCGAGAAAGATGGGGTGAAAGGAGCACTAGGAAAACTTTTGAAGGGTACATGGGGAGTACCTCCATATATTTCACCAGAGCTGGAAAACCCTTCACTGGGACTGGCAGGAGCATGGGGAGGACCTCCATGCTTGGTGTGGGTGGAGCGAGGTTGGCCTTCGCCCCTCTGGTTTTTGGGGTGAGTAAGACCTTCACCGGCTGCTGAGAGGATGCAGGGAGGATCCACACACTGAAGGGATAGAGGGTGTGCATTTTCCCTACACCAGTGGTCAGGAGTAGGAGGAACGACTCCATATCCAATGTAATGGGCACGGGATAGGCTTCCGTGTTGAGTATCACTGCCGCAGGGTATACCTTCATTCGGATTGGGAGTGGCACGGGGTGGACCTCCATGTCGGGCCTCGAAGCAGGGAAGGCCCACACTCTATGTGGTAGTGGTATGGGGAGGACCACCATATGGGGTGGCATCGTTGCGGGTTGGTTAGAGGAGACCACTGCTCCTACCTGCGACCAGGAGAGTCAACCCAGCCTGCCCGTGGGGCAGTTGGGGCCTTGATCCTGATTGGGTGTAGAGGTTTCCCTATGTAGTGTATGCAGGGACCTGATGGTATGTGTCATTGGTGGCTCGTTCCATAGTAGCCATCGATTTTGATGCCCCTTGGCGGGCGTCCTCCTCAGCTTGCACCCGATACTGGCATCGGGTCGGACGAACCGGGGCTGGTGGTGCAGGTTCATAGTTTACATGCTCTTCATCCAGCAAAAATGGGTGTCGGCACTGACACTGCCAGGTGGGAGCCGTTGTTGGGAGCCCCTGGAATGGGACTCTGACCAGGCTGGGCCGGACATCACCTACCTCATCAGCATAAGGCAGGGAGTCATCAAAATGCTCTGGGGATAGGCTCCCGAAGCGATTGTATGTCGGGCTGGGGAGCAATGGCTCCCTACACATCCCTCGGGGGCAGCGTTGACAGTGACGTGTGGATGCCTCTAGATCCAAGCGGGCCATATCCTGGGTTAGGATTATACCCTCCTCCTCAAAAAGATTCACGTGGTCATTAATTACCCTTCGTTGGATAACTTCGGATGGGGAGATGGGGCATGGGAGTCCCATGGTCATAGACGCAGAGGTCATTGTAGAAGCGGTGAATCCACACGGAGTGGTTGTGCTAGCGTTGCCTCTGCCCCTACGTAGACGGGCAGGCGGTGATCGCATTCCTGAGGCAGCAACCTAATTCCTAAAAAGTAGGGAGATGAACCCGTCAATGCTGAAAGAAAAAGGAATCGACGACCAATGCCCCAGCGCCATCCCGTCCTCCGTGATTGGTAAGAGGGATCCACGCTGACAACGTCGCAGAACGGGATGTTCAGCGTTCTACTGCCCCAACTTCTGGTGAGTTTCACGCCAGTACCACTGTTTGTTTGGTGGGACCCATCACCGGATAACTAGATCTGGTGACGCGTCAATCCATTGATGCTCTGAGCACTACCAATCTCCATATTGAGGAGAAGATATTCACATCAGTCTCACCATTTTTGTTTATGACGCTTTCATCAGGGAATTCACATCCATCTGTAGAGGACGCATAGCTTTTGCCCCGCATTCCGACTTTCCAAAGGTGGGCGTCATCCGTCACTTTTTCAGGGATGTTTTCTCCTTGATCGAAATAGGATGATGGGATGTCGTTTCTTCCTTCTGTGGATTCCTCCCCAGTCATCACCTAGTTTGGGTCTCCCTCATAGAATTAATACGTTTTTCATAAAACTCTTCTTGGCGCCATATCTCCAAGGAATCCATTTTATTACACTGATTCTATATGGACATTCCAAGGGTTCTGGTCAGGGCAGCAACCTTCGGTTAGAGGAGTAGTCACACTGGGCATCACTGGCGTGTCTGTATGTTGGGGGATTGGTGTGTCTATTGTATGTTCCTTATTTTAGGGCTTATCAAGGGTGTGGAATCCTGATGCATCCCACATTGAACGCAGGGAATCATATTCCATGGACATGTATCTGAGGTTTTTCTCAGATTTCTATGTTTAACACAGGGTATGGCGCAAGTTTAATGTCTAGCAGAGACAGATCGTGCTAATCAGAACATTGACTAGAATGGATCAGATGGGTGCAACCCCTGTAGGGAACACCAATATTGGAGCCAATGTGTGGGTGGATTCTTGAATACTTTTTAAATGGAATGGGAAATGAGGTGGAAAGATCTCACTAGGATGTGGTGGCCTGGGTAAGGATCAAGATAGATGATGGAAGGTTCCGTGAAGGGGATGGTGAATGGGATGGAAACGTCATTAGGATGACGATGGTTTTGGGATTGAGCCTCAAAGTGGCTTCCTAGGTATCCCCATGGTATGGAATCGAACTCCACGTAGTTCATCTGACAACGGCTTACCGACGATTGAGGTTCAACAGCTTGCTGCTAGATGGGGGTGTCAACAGATTACCACTAAATGGGGTCACAATGGCTTACTGCTGGATAGGTTCACAAAGGCTTACCACTGGATAGGGTCACAACGGTTTACCACTAGTTAGGGTCACAACGGCTTACCGCTGGTTAGGGTCACAACGACTTATCGCTAGATAAGGTCGCAATGGCTTACCGCTAACTGGGGCCCATAGTTTAATGTCATGCAGGATGGGGTCAGACCAACGTGAAGGGGGTCGGAACTGCTGGGTGTCAGTAAACCGACGTAAAGGAGGACTTGGGGTCCAATTGGTTGTTGGGATTGTACCTCATGGAGGATTCCTACATACCCTACCTTGACAAGGATCAAAGACCTCGTAGCTCAGATGGGGAATTTTGGGGCTTATGCTCTGAGGCGGCCCAGCGTGTCGGTGACCCGACGTGAAGGAGGACCTGGGGTCCAATGGGTCGTGGGTGTGGGGATTACACTCTAGGCTGCCCATGATGATGGGGGCTTGGTGCACTGACGCGAAGATGGTCAGGACCAATGGATGGTGGTGGGATTGAACCTCAAGAAGGCTTACTATGTACCCTACCTTAGCAAGGATCAAATACCTCATAGTTCATGGCATGAGGCATGGGGATTACACTCTAGGATGGACAGGGTGTTGGTGAACTGACATGAGGATGTTCGGAATGACCGATGGGTGATGGGATTGAACCTCATGGAGGCTTCTTACGTACCCTACCATGGCAAGGATCAAAGACCTCGTAGTTCAGGTGGGTGGAAAAGGGGCTATTGAACCGACACAAAGGGGTTTCGGGAAAACTGGTGTCGGGCTTGAACCTCGTGGAGGATTCCTATATACCTTACCTTGGAAAGGTTCAAATAACTCATAGTTTAGGTGGGTGGAAACGGGGCTATTGAACCGATGCGAAGGGGTGTTGTGACAACTAGTGTAGGCTTTGAACCTCATGGAGGCTTCCTACATATCTTGCCTTGGAAACGATCAAAGTACATGTAGTTCAGGTGGGGAATTTGGGGCTTATGCTCTGAGGTGGCCCAATGAGTTGGGGAACTGACATGAAGATGGTTAGAATGACCAGGTGTTGGGCTTGAACCTCAGGGAGGCTTCCTATGTACCATGCCTTGGAAAGGATCAAAGACCACGGATTTCATATGGGGGTGTGGGGATTATACTAAAGGTTGCCCAGGGTGAGGATATCGGGGTCGGTGCTTACTCTAATCTCACGTGAGTCGTGCTCGGTGTGAGAAATAAGAGGCAGCAGAGACCTGACGATCATGTTGTGAAAGGTGCGTTCGTGAGTAGTGGAGTGGGGCTTATACGTGATCACAACCCAAAGAGCAAATAAGGGCTTATGCATGGTTAGAATCCCAAAGGGGTTGGGACTTAATCCAAGGGAAAGGCTCTATGGAGACAAAGTGCAGCGGGAGAGGTATTTGGGGCCGAATAAAGGAGAACCATCGTTCCCCATCACGCCCTTTGCTGGCCCCGGGGATCAAAGATGAAAGGAGGAGTAGGGATGTTGCCTCCTACAAGAGAGATAGGGGTTTACACCAAGATGGTTTCCCTCTCCACATGGACAAATACCACTCCCATAAGGAGGATATCATCCCCTGTGGAGACTAGTGGGCATGAAGAATGTCCAAGGTGGGGGTACCCCGCGTGCGAGGCATAGGGCGAGATCATAGTTTAACATCATGGGCTGAGGACGAAGGTGCTTGGTAGTTTAGCATCCTGCATCTCGGATGAGGTGGGTTTTCTCCGCACCCCTAGGACATACATAACAGGTACCCTCTACTCCTTGGTGCAGAGAGGGGACAGGAAAATCTGTGGTGAGGGGGTCTCTTGGAGAAAACCATCGAGGGGCCCACGTTAGCATGGATATGTAAAGAAGAAATAGCCATTAGTGTGCCTATGCAAAGAAGTATGAGGTGAAGCAGCGCAACGGGTGGCATCATCCAGGGGACTTTGAAGTCATATTGTGAAAACCTGGAGGGTCGCACGGGAAAAGGAATTTCAAAGCAGATGGGTTCATAGGTAGGGGCCCTGTAAAGCTCGGTTGCTTTGTGTGGCGGAGGGAACCTGCGAAGGGGTGTGCTTCGCCAAGTGGGGTGCCTCAGCCTAAGCATAGGACAGAGGTGAATATGGGAGGTTCTTCACAAAGTGTAAAGGCATTCACAAAGCACCGCCTCATGGAGTAAAGGTGCCTCACGAAGCAAGGTTTCGTGAAACAATGTGCTTCTTGAAGTACAGTGACCCTACCTTAGCATGGGGATCATGTGTACATGAAGGGTGTTTCACGAAGCATAAATGCTCTATGATGACATGGGTCCCCTTGGGGATCCCCTTCCTTCGCGATGGCACTTAGGCTCTGCGAAAGGAATCCCTCTCGAAAGAGGGGATCAAAACGAGACAAAAGGGAGGCACTTCATGGAGCATAATTACCTCGCATAGCTCATGGTTCACAGAGCAGAAGGGTGCTTCGTTATTCGAAAGCTGGGAATTCAAAAGGTTGAATTGTTCGTCCTTTAGGCTCAGGGGGATCCCGGTATTTATAGGCAAGAGGATCCGAAAATCGGAGCTTATGCGGCGTGAAGAGGGGCCTGGTTTCTTCGTGGCAGGCCCGCGAACTTCAAATGAATTTTGTGGAGCGTCCCGCCTCCTTGCTTCATGGCAGGCTCACGAACGTCAAATGCGTTCGCGGAGTGTCTCGCCTCCTTACTTCACTGTGGCTGTGGTGCTGGAGGGACTCTGTGAAATAGCTTCGCGAGGCAGTCAATGGTGCCTTCTTTTTGGGTTCTTCTCTGTCCCAAATTTTGGCACCAACAATATTACTTCACATTATTTCTTTAAATCTGTTGAGAAAATTTGAAACAATGTTCATGTGTACATACAGTCTTTCATCTCTATAAGTGGTGCATATCATTTTCTATATATAACATTTATGGGATACTATAAACCCATACATACTTAATATATATGTAATTATATATCAATTATAACACTCAGGATATGGTGGAACCATAGTCAAATTAACAGGAATGAAAATAAAAAATTGAAACATACATGAAAAATAAAGTGGTTATTATCTAAAACATGATTTTAACAAGGAATTTTTAATAAAATAGAAATAAAAGGTCATAAATAAATAATATATGTTAGGATATATATCATTATGGTTCTATAATGTATTTAAAAAATCTTATATTTATTATATAGGAGGTTTGAATGTCTATTAAAGATGAAGGGACTTAAGGGAATAGATTTGTTTTCTCAAATTTACCTTTGGTACTGAAGTTATATTATTGACCTATATTCTTCAATGAGGTTTATATAATAAACCTATGACTTATTATATCATACAAATCCTTATATTTATGATATTAAAATTTCTATTTGATGTTATTCATTATGGGGCCTATGATTCAAAAGATACAATAGTGGAAAAGGTTTGATGTTACAATCTCATTATTTAATGGGATTGTTTATGATTATGCTTTTTATGGTGAAGTCATATAATATATAATTCAATAAACTCATGAAATTTATTCTCATATGGTTATGTCATGATAATAAATTTATTTCCTTCATTTTCCTCTTTTATTTAGTCAGGATTGTAAAAGATTATTTTTTAAAGAAAATCGACGTTATTTCTCTCTTCAGTGAAAACCCTTTTTCATCTAAAACCATTTTTTCTAAAACTATTTTCAAATTTTTTTTAAATTACCCAAATATTTTATTAATTTTTTTTTTGATTCAATTTTATGAAATATTTTTTAATGTAATCTTCATTTTATTTTCCAAACAAGGCCCATTTGGCTTTTAGTAAAATTGTGAAACAAATCTTTTTTTAACTAGTATGGAATGAACGAAATTTTCTGGCATCATGACCATTATTTTTTTAAGATTATATTATAATGTTAAAATATTATTTATATTGGAATTTTTTTTCAAAAAAACTTATGTTTAAAAAAAATTCCCAAAGCGGAAAGTATATTTTTACCATGAAATGATGCGTGTGATATTTCAAAATCATTTTCAATCAAGGATGACATTATAGTGACCTAGGATTTTAACAATAAAATATCACTTATTATAATTATGTTATCTAGTATAAAACACATACATCACATAAAGAACCTCATAAAAACATTATTATCATAAATTAATAATGAAATAAGTGGTATTTAGAGAAATTAAGGAACTTATAATGATGGAATAGTAACCAGACTGTTGGTATAGTAATATGAAAATTAAGAATAGTAACCCAACCAATATAATAGTAACATAAACTATGAATGTGTTAATGAATTATATTCATCTTACAAATGAAAAGATGATATATTTATATCTGGGCATAAGTAAATAAATTGTTTTAAAATATCAAATTAATTATTGGTATTTTTTGTGAAAATAGATGTTTATTTAGAATTTTATATTTAATATAATGATTTAAAAGATCATTTATTTCATAAATATATTAATAAATTTATATTTTGTATCTTATGATTATAATATAATTTTATGAGACATTAATTTTGTTTTTCGAAGTGTTATAAAATCAGTTTTAATATTAAAATATCTTTATTTTGAATAAATGAAAATTTTAATTAAAAATTAAATTTATAACATTTATAAAATTAATTTAATAAAATGGAGACAATTTTTCTAATTATACCCATCTAAAAATGTTTGGGTTTATTTATTTGTTTTTTTTAGTTTTTAAAAATAATTGAATTTTTTGTGAATAGTGAAATACTGTAATTTACAGTATTTAACATTTTAATCCAAATACATGAATATTGGAGTCATGGATTATCTATGGATGAGGTGAGAATCTATTATTTCGAACTCGCATGCACTAGATACCATACATAGTCACATGAATCAACACTATTGATATTCTTGAGCCAAAATAATAAACGAATGAATAAGTTCATCAAAAACACCCCTCTCTTATCCCTATATATACCACCCCTCACCATATATTCTCATCACACCCCCAAATACTCTTCCAAACATCCTAGTCCTTATATTATCACTAAAATACCATTTCCATATTCCTTAAGGAGGTTATCAAGGAGATGATATTCAAGATGTAAAATCCTCCTTCTTTCTCCTTTAATTTTATTCCATTTCTTATCCTCTACTCACCTCCCCTCTCCGTAATATAATGATAAATATAGTATTGTATATATACTATAATTATATCATGTTAATTTAATATCCATCATCAAGTCTCTTCTATTCTCTTTTTATTCTGAAAAATGAAATCATTGTATGTGATGTGTCGATTCACCACCTTCATGGATGACGAGTTCTCATTTTCCTTTACTGCCTTCATATCTGGTCATAAAACCATTATAATGGTCAAAGAATATTTTAAAATTTATATTATAACACTTTTCATGTTCTAGGAAAAATATATGTGAATAATATTTAAAAATAAAACTAAACTAGTTCGTGATAATAAAAAAACTTCCAAAATAAACTAAACGTTTGTCATTAAAGTTATATCAAATGAATCATCCTCGAATCAAAAAAAAATGATGCATAGAACCATTAGAAATTATGGAGGTGAACCAATATCATATTATCCCACTTCAATATATTTAGTTCCATTTAATAAGAACTACCATAATTAAACTCAAGGGAACCGATTATGAAATCTTGAAACGAACGTACCTGGAACAACAAAATAAACATTATAACCCATAAAAATGGTAATAAATTAAATTAATAAAATTTTAATAAATTAAATTAATTTTATAGTGGTTCTAAATTAAATTATTATTGAATCTAATTTTCTTATCCAGGATATTAAGTGCAAGTACAAAATACCTTCGGACATAAGGTACATAATTCTTTCTAAACCTTCATTTTTCCTTTGGGTTACACTTTCTCTCTCTTTACCCCAATATAATTCTTATTTATTATTTTTTTAATCAGAATATATTATTTTTTTATGATCCAACCATATTTACCTAGATTAATTATTGTTTATTTTATGGGGAAATATATGTTTTTAAAAGGTTCTCTTCATAATTCCTCACAATAAGCAACCCTGATTAAAGGGAACTTCCCAATTTCATACCCATTTTCAAGTAAACTCCAAAATATAATTTAATAAACCAAGATTTATTTAAAATAAATATTTATTAAATGTAAAAACTAACATATTTCATGTTTGGTTTTATGAAAACAAGTATTCATTTTTCCTTATTGAATACTCTTTTATATTTTCTAGGGGTGTCCATGGGTCTGGTTGGGTCGGGTTGAGAGCTATTTTAGACCCAACCCAAGCAAAATAGGTCGGGTTAGGTTGGTTTAGGTCAAAGATGTTTTTGGATTCAGAACTGACCCAACCCAACCTGTCTCAAATTAGGTTGGGTCGGGTCAGGTTGATCGGGTTAAGGGAAAAAATTGTTTGATATTTTTTTATGATCTCAACCTGCAGGTTGACTGGGTTATGACAAAAAAAATTATTCAGTTATTTTTTTGGCTATCATCCCATATGTTGATCGGTTTATGTGTTCCTATACTTCATATTCTTCGCCACACTAGGTAACACCTGCATCCTCTACCCTGTAATAAATCGACCCAAAAAAATGTCAGTCTATGACTCGATGGTGTGATGTGATTAGCTTGCCTGCAATTAGTTATCAATTTTTGAGGAGGTTCAAGGTGAGGCCAAGAGGGTGATGAGAATGGGGTAGTGTCTGGCACCAATAGATTTGGAACCTCATATAGTTGCGATGGAGATGGAGATGGTGGTAGAGGTAGGGGTACATGCAGGTGTGGCGCAGTGGATACACTAGGCTAGTGAGGGTGAGGGAGATGTTCAATGATCGTTTTCTTAGATAATCCTCCACCATCAGATCTTCAAATAATTAAAATTGTTCCATATTCCTTTGGTTTTTTTCTTGTTCTTTAGTTTTTGTAGAAAAATCGAATGAAATCCAGTTATCTTCATGTTTTTGTTTGTTGATCGGCAGTTGTTTTTCCAATGATTTCACATGTCTCAATTCCTTTGAATTTATTTTATGTTTGTCTTATAAATGTCTTGGAAGATCCAATCATCTATGCGATTAATAGAGTATTCATGTAATGGTGGTTGATGGCATGGACTCAATTGATGGTGTAGGAAAGGATAAAGATAGTGGCATGGGGCGAGGGTGAGGAGGAATTAGGTCGAGAGGCATGGGGAGAGGGCGAAGTCTGAAGTGGTGACTCACAATAGTCATGTTGGTTGGGTCGGGTTGGGTCAATTTTTTCCCAACCCATTATCCGACCCAGCCCAACCATGATATAACCCATCTCAACCCAACCCGTGGTATAAATTTTTTAAACCGACCCAACTCGATCGGGTCGAGTTGGGTTGGTCGGGTTGGGTCGGGTCTGGACACCTATTTTCCCTTAAACCGCATGGAAGTGGATCATTTATAAAGATTCTTAAACACTATTTTTATATGTTTTCACTTCATATGGAAATTATTTATCATTATATATTCCTCTTGTACCATATTAATGTCCAAGTATCATTTAAATCCATTCTTTTATAGACACCATTATGATATTTTCTTTGGTTATGCCATGTAACATGATTATGATACACATTTCATTACATGGGAAAACTTTGTGATAATTCCTTATTTTTGATTCCTCATTTGGAAAACATATGAGTGAACATGTTATGATGGGTGTGACAAAATTGTTCTCTAATTAATTGGGTAATGTTTAGTATTATGATATGTCATGATGAGATAGGGAGTAAACCGAATTCTTTTAAGAGACATTGTCCACCATGTGATATAGTGTTAGAAATTATCCTTGACTCAAAATTATGTCATGTTATATGTTTATTCCACATTAATATATTTACATGATAATATGATTCTATGTTATATGTTCTATTCTTACATAATATTATTCATGTTCTATTCCTTTTATTTTATCATGTTATTCATTCTAACTTATGAATTGTGCTTTATTCCCATGTTCAGTCCATTATTCATACTTTTAGCTCACACCTTTTTTCATGTATTCCCAGTTTATCCTATGATGATGTAGGATCTCAAGGGAAGTTATGATATATTTATGGAATCTTAGTATAAATATGTTTATTCTATTTCCTTGATTTCAATTTTTTATACCTAGTCTCCAAAGATGCAAGACGTTACAATCCTTGGTTTTTATTTGAGAGTTAGTTATGCTTAAAATAATATAATAATTTTTTATAAAGGATATGGTCTTTGTTGCTGGTATTAGATCATGATCTAGTTAATTTTGAATATTAGGACTATAAAACATGAGTAATAACCGTATATATAATTCAATCACCATGGATAACCAAGATTTAAACATTTGCAATCACCATATAGAATATACATTTCAATTAAAATTTTCTCATTATATGTTCAATTTTTCCATTAATTAAGCTTATTATATTAGTATTGAAGCCCCATATTTGTATTTTTTTATTATTTTAGTTAATTTGGAGAAATGGGACAACTTGTTCTAATAATAAATGTGATAGAAATTTTATTATTTTTCAAATGGAATTCCATATCTATTATGAAGAATAGCTAAAAAATTTATGATAGTAGTATCAAAAATGGATCAAGTGGTGAATAATAACTTATTTCATACAGAACACCCTCCATATCTTAAGATATATAAGGTTTCATTCCAATCCTTCATGTGATAAAGGCCTCCAATCTGAAGTTGATATTTTGATCCCCTTATCATATAAGAATGGATTAACTACATTGAAAAGATATTTTATGTACTCTAGTGCTCAAAAGAAGATAAAGATCTTCTAGTGGTCTATTATTTTGATGGGGAATATGATCAGTAGTGAACATTGATCATGAAAAAAAGTTTAAGGATGAAATTGATTCCCTGGATTGGGATGCATTTAGGTAAATATTTTCCTACAATTATTTTCACTGATATCTCCATCTTAAGATTGAAATGGAGTTACTTGGACTAAATTAAAAGGAAGACTAGCGTATCAGGGCTTATAAAAAAATTATAAGGCTTGAGTGAAACACCTTTATATTTTTCATGAACACTTAAGGATAGTTAGGTCGCTTCTTTAAAGGAATAATGTTCAGTCTACTAAAAGTGGTTGTGATTTGAGACTTTAAAAACAATGAGGAGATTTTCCATTTTTCCCTTATGGTTGAAATGGAGATCAGAGACCCTCAGTGGTCTCATGGTACCATAGATAAAAAATAGAAAATAGAGTTTAATATGGGAGTATAAATAGATAAATCACACAATGGAATGAAAACCCAACATCCCACATGTCATACGTGTGGGAATAAGGATCCACGAAACTACCTAATGGAAATAAAGAGATTCTTTAAATATAAAGGAGAGGTTTATCAGGCTAATTTTTTCCAAGGGGATTTAAAAAATCCCAAAAATGAAGAAAATTTAAGGAAGTTTTAGAACAATACTCAACCATTATTATAGTGTTTTAACTACAAGGAACATGGCCATTATGCAGTCCAATTCTCAAATATAAGGGTTGTTAAAGGAAATCAACAACCTCCAAGGTAGCGAGGAATGGTATATACTATCACTACTACTTAGTTGGGGCATGAAAATGATTTGGGACATCTAGGCTGGTTATTCATTTAATAATAGAGAAAATCATATTTGACACTATTTCTACACATTATTTAATATTGTCTAAGTTTAGTAAAACTATTCAAACACCACCTTAAAATATGAAGGATGAGTTATATGTGAGAACAAAAATGCGAAAATTGTTGCATCCAATGTATATAACACATCTACAATTAATGTTTGTGGATTGAACATCCCAAAAAATCTTGTAATACTTCTTATGGTAGACTTTGATTCTATATTTGGAATGAATTGGCTATCATTATAAAAACCCAACAACAATTTTTGAGAAATGGATATCAATCTAAAAATCTCGAGGGATCCCCAAATTTTGTACATGTGTAAAGAGGATTATTAATCTCCTTCAGAATCATCTTCTAAATTGTGGATATTATTACCTTATTTTCAAACATATATAGCTAACATTGTTGTGACAAAGGAGAGAATAGTGCTTGAATAAATTCCCATTATGAGGGACTACACTAATGCTTTCCCACAAAGAATTTATTAGTCTTCCTCCCTACTGAGAGGTTGAGCTCTCAGTTGATCTTATTCCTAAATATATATCTATATCAAATAATCCTTACATAATTTCCACAATTGAGTTATAATAACTGAAAATTAATTACAAGAGAATCTATAAAAGGGTTTCATACTCCCAAGTGATTTACCATGGGGTGCACCGATACTTTTCATCAAGAAGAAGGATAAATCAATTTTATTTTTCACATATTATCATGAGCTCAACAAAATCATGATATATAACAAGTATCCCCTTCCATATATAGATGACTTATTCGATCAACTATATAGGGCCAAGTATTTTAAAAAGGTTTACCTTTGGTCAAGATATTTCAAATTAATGCTGAAGGAGGAAGATATTACCATCACTACCTTTTCAATGATTTATAGACAATAGGAGTTCATAGTGATGCCCTTCAAACTCACTAATACTACAAAATATTCATGGACTTCAATAACATAGTCATTCAATATTTCATCATTTAATTTTTGGTACTACTTATCGATGATATTATGATATACTCCAAGAAAAATGAGTAACATAATGAGAATTTGAATATTATTCTAATGAATTTGAAAAAGGAGAAAATATATGAAAAGTATAGTAAAGTTTGAGTTCTGGATGGAATAAGTTTCATTATTTTGGCATGTTATAACTATAAAAGAGATATATATGGATCCTTTTAAAATAAATGAAATTAAAAAGTATCCTAGACCAGCATCTGTATCGAAGATCCATAGTTTTCTTGGCATAGCTGGTTACTATCGATGTTTTGTTAGGAATTTCTCATGATTTTCTAACCCTATAACTAAGTTAACATAGAAAGGGGTAATAATTTTTTTATAGGAAGAATGTGAGGAAATATTTAATGAGATCAATAAGGGGATAATCCCTACAAATGTTCTCACACTAACAATAAGTGGAGAAGGTTTTGTGATATACAATGATGCTTCAAAAAAGGATTGGTTTGTGTACTCATAAAGAATGATAAAGTGATATCCTACACCTCACGATAGTTGAATATCAATGAGAAAAAATACCTGACGCATGATTTGGATCCAACAGTTGTGATTTTATCCATCAAAATATGTCATCACTGCCTCTATTGTTAGATGTGTGACATATATACTAATAATATGAGCCTAAAGTATATATTTACATAAAAGGAGCTCAAGATGCATCAAAGGAGATGGATAGATCTAATTAAAGACTATGATTACTCTATTCACTTTCATTCTATGAAGGAAAACAACATAGATGATGCTCTTAGTATAAAATAATGTGCTACTCTATACATGATTTGGATTTAGAAAGACACTATATTCATGGAAATTAAAGGGATAGATTCTGAAATCATAATAGCATGGAATACAACCTATCTTTACAAAATGATTTTCTAACCATCTATCCAAGATAAGATCAAGGAGTCACAAATGGGCGATCTAGAGCAACCAAAGAAGGTGAAAGAACTAAAGAAATGGAAGCTATATGAGTTCCACATCGATGATGATGGTTTTTTGGGTTTGGAACTAGGATTTGTGTACCTTCATAACCTGAGATATAGAAGAATCTACTAGATAATAAACATAGCTAATATATCTCCATACATCATGTATGTACCAATATATATAGTGATCTTTTAGATAACTTATGGTTAGAAAATATCAATAAGGAGAGTATGAAATATATATCATAGTGTTAGATATGTTAGAAAGTTAAATAAGAGTGAAAAACTCTAATGGGATGATGAAACCATTCCTATACCCACTTGGAAATGTGAGGATGTCACTATGGATTTTGTCACTAGTTTATCAGAAACATTCAAAAGAAATAATACGATATGGGTTGTGGTGGAATGACACAACAAGACTGCCCACTTCATTTGTATAGTGGAAGATTTATTTCATGAACAAAATTTCATGTTATATGTGAAGGTAGTGGTGAGGCTACATGTGATACCACATTCAATCACATATGATCATGATCCAAGGATCAAATAAACATTCTAGAAAAGTATTCAAGATTCTTTGAGTGATGAATTGAATTTCATCATGGCATGTCACCCTGAAACTGATGTCCAGACTGAAAGAAATATTCCTACGCTTAATGAAATGTTGTAGGTCTACACATTAGAAATTAAAGGTGGATGGGATCAAAATATCCCATTAGTTGAGATCTCATAAAACAATAGTTTCCACTCAATTATTCTGATAGCTCCATATGAAGCTCGATATGGGAAGTAATGTATAACTCTAACCTATTAAGATGAAGTTGGAGAATGAAATCTACTTGGACCTAATATTTTGTAAGAGATGATAGATAATGTTTAATCCATCTGAAAACATATCAAATATACTCATAGTTGTAAAAAGTGTTATGTTGACAACCATCAAAGGTATTTTGAGTTTGATGTTAGAGAAAAAGTATTCCTCAAAATATCACCATAAAAGAGAGTCATGTGGTTTGGAAATAAAGTTAATATTATCCCAAGGTAAATTGTCCCTCCTAATATCCATAATGGAATATAATAGGTGTCCTATCATCTTGAACATCCACCAAATATTGTTCAAGTTCATAATGTGATCCATATATCTCTCCTAATGAAGTACATACCTGAACCCTCCCATGTAATGAATTTGCAGGTGGTGCGACTGGGGGACAACCTCTCATATGAAGAGAAGTTAGTGAAGATCATGGATCATAGAGATAAATTACAACACAATAAGAAAACTAATCATGTCAATGTTTAGTGGAGGTATCATGAGTTTGAAGAGGCAACATGGTAACCTATAGTGACCAAGTTTTATTAAACATGAATATTACATAATTTTATATGAATATTCATCATATTAAAAAAAATACATGTCTAAGTACTGTAATAGTTTAGAGTCTTTGGAAACATAGAACATATTCTTCTAGTTTGGTGAATGATCTTCAAAATCACCCTTAAATATCTTCCCCATTATTACACCTACTTAAAACTACTATTTATAACTTGGGTAAGGAAACATTAGAACGTGGTGAGATTTAATGCTAAATAAGAGTAATGAAAGGAAATACTAAAGAATATCATGAGAATAAGTGTATGAGAACATGATAATAACATTTGAAGATCTTACCCTTCATAAAAATATCATATTCATAAGACATGGAATATCGATTCATAATTCATAAGACATGAATCATAATATAATAAAGAAAATGAACCATGTGATAATATCAAAGGAATAAGACAAAAAAAATTGAGAGACACATAAACATGTAACATCATTCCCTATAAGTCAAGGATAGTTTCTAAAAACATATTAGGAAACTTCATGGATACTACACCTACAGGGTGAGGAACACCATAATCCATATTCAAAGTCATTTCCTTGTAAGGGATTGGGTTTCCCCATATTCACATAGTGGATCAGGTGTCCCCTTCTTCTCATAGTGGATTGTGTTTCTAATTCTTCCCATAGTGGATCAGGTTTCTCCATTTTCCCAGGGTGGATTGTGTTCTCCATCATACCTAGTGGATCAAGCCCATAAACTTTATTCCCTTAAATATCTCATGATAAAAAATTATTTATCCAATGCATATGAGGGAGATATAGGTCTCACCCATCGCATAATAAAATCATACATACATGTTCCCCAAGATAATAAAACTTGCATCATATCATGAGCCAAAAAATAGATAGATTTCATAAACAATATATCATATACCATGAAATAAAATGGGTATCATAAACATTTAATCAAATAATAACATAAATAAAAATATATTGGTTTCATAATCCTGTCATCCTAGAATAACTAGTGGAATGAAACGAGTTTCATAAGAATTGATCATTATTATAACCCATTGAAAAGAAACATGTTTCATAAACATAAATCCACTAAAACATATACCATTCATAAAAATAATTTGAATCGTATCCTTCGATCATATCCCTAATAAATCATATACTATAATAAAATATTTCATCTTAGATGGAGAAGGATTTTTAAATTTACCTTGGAACATATATTTTTGTTGAAAATCACTTTTTAAAACATATAAATTTTTCAACATCATTTTCCTTTAAAACACTTTGAAAACAATTAAAGTAATTGTGCAAAAAATTAAAAACTTCTTTGTAAAAATATCCTTTACTCTTGGAAAAAAAATCATATTTAAAACAAAAAACATTTTCATTACCATTTTACATGAAAATAACCTTGAAAACTTATAATTAAACCTGAAAATCATTTGAAAATAATTGGAAAATTTATAATTTTTTTTTAAAACATTGAAATACTTTTATTTTAAAACAATCTTTTGAAAATATATAATGTAAGATTTGAAAATCATTTAAATTGTTTTTTAAACATAATTTTTTTAAACACATTTTTCATTTTAAAATAATTTTAAAATCATAAAATTTATATAATATTAGGAAATAATTTTATTTAAAATATAAAACCTTATAAACATAAAAGGGAATCATCAAGGAAATGACATGAATGATGGCGGTTAAGTTCATACATGTCGAACATTCCTTTTCCAGCTTAAAAGTTTAGAAAAGTGCCTTGATCGAAAAATGAAAAGATCATTCCATTCAAAACTATTTTTTAAAAATTTAATACAGTGGTAAAAATTTCATTTATAAATAATAGTATAATAGTAAAAAAATTTATAAAACCATTTTATAAATCATCATTTTTGAAGAACAAGGATTTCAGATCTAAAGGAGAAATAAGATCATATTTTTATAAAAACAAATTCCTAAATATATTATGTAGGAAAGAGTGAAAAATGGTACCATTACTTTGAGATAACATGAATAACCAAATATTAATAATATTCATGAGATTTATTATTATATGGATCATTATGTTTCATCAATGGAAGAATAATAATAAATAATCTCGATAAACAATGAGAGTGTAGCTATAAAATGTTACCACTTTGGTAACATTGATTCATAATAAAATTGAAATTATAAAATTACATAAAGATTAAAATATCATAAAAATAATTATATTCATGATATAACATTTAAAATAATTATATAATCCTCATAGAAAAATATAGGTGCATAACATGGAATGTGTTTCAAAGAATGAAAATTAAGACAAAATTACTTTACTAATTTGGTAACATTTGAAACATAATCCTCATTAATGAAAGTTAATTAAATTGATATTTAAATACCCATAAATTTAGTTATTGTAATAATATAATACATACATAGGTATTATACACAACACATAAAGAAAATGAGTGGTGAATAATGCATGTATCTAATGGATATAAAAAGTGAGATGTAATTCACATACCTTAAGTATTTAATTTATTCATACACATTAAAAAAAATTATAATAAATATAAATTTTTTATACATCACCAAATTTACCATATTATTATATATAATACCATATATTATTTTTTTATGACTTTATATTACCCATTTTTTAATAACTCTGTATTAATGTTACATTTTAATTAATATTTTCTTTTTTCATATATACTTTGGTTTTTATTCTTGATACTCTTACTTATATCGTAATTTAATTATATATATAATTTAAAACATGATATATATATCATATATATTCATTCTACATGTATATATAACAATCTATATAATATAGAAATATGAAATGGTAGACTGTACGTATGCAAAAACGATGTTTCCATTTTATTGTAATATTAAAAGAAATAAATTAAATGAAATATATGTATATATATAATATAATTATCTCATATAAATAATATATTTTAATTAAACCTCTCCATAATACATTTCATGTCGAGTGTGAATGAATCACATCACTTTGAGAAGGATGTAGTCCACACTTCCCCAAACTAAATTATCATCTTTATTAAAAATGGAAAGTATGAAGTTATGTGTTATATAATAATTATAGAAGCATATATATATCATATATATCATATATATAATATATAGATATAAATATAGTTTCCTTAATAATTCCAAATCACGAGTGGTGTTAAAGAAAAAATAAACAACATCATTTCGTGAGGTTGTAGTTTTCCGTACATAAGAATGATAAAATCGTTATCCATTAGACTGAAGTGTGTGTCTTTTTTGGTAAAAACATTATTATAACAAAATATAAGTATATTTATGAAACTTATTTTTTTATATAATAATTTAATAAGAATATTTTATGGGGTGGAGAATAAAAATAAAACAAATGTACTTGAGGAAGGATGTCATCTCTTCTTTGTGTAACTTCTCTTGGTTTGCACCAATGTGCTTCCTTAGTTGACTTTATTCCAAAAGGAAGGATTCTAGGATGAATGGAGATATTTTTGGATCTTATTGGAGCTTAATTTTAGTGATACAAAGGGCTTTATAGGCATGAATAAGTGGGATGGGTGAGTGATATTTTATTGTAGAAGAGGAGTGACATTCTTGTCAATTTATGAAAAGGATTTCACCAACATATTTACTATGAATAATGGCTAAAATAATGAACCAAATTCTATAAAATGGAGTATAGTATTGAAATAATTCCATCCAATGGTTTTTTTGACTAGTTTCTATGTCATTCGGTCACTTGAGTGTAAGGTTTAGGCCCTTGTTAAGCTAATTATTCTCTTAATCTTTGTAATTAATTTAAATTGCTTTCAATAATCATTTTTATAAACCTAAGTTAACCTAATTTGAACTTATATATTATTCTGATTACAAATAAATAATTCATTTTTCCAAATTCCAATCATAGAATTGGATGAAATTCATTCAAATTTAATCTCACAGACTTAGGTGAAAAATAAATTTTGAATTAAAATTCAATATTATTCACTATTCATCAAAAAGTGAAACATCGTAGAAAAATATCATAAATTCCCCTTATCTAATTTTTATGTTCTAATTTCAAAAATGATTTTTATTTTTTCTAATAAAAATAATATGTGTCAAAAATACGATATGAAACGGCTTTTCCATTAAAAGGTTTTAAAAATACTTTTTAGAAGAATACATCTTTTTATTCATAAAATAGTATTTATTCATATATTATACCTATAAAATATATTTGATTCATATAAAAAATATTTATTGAATATATAATATATAAATTTTATTGAAAAAATTAATCAAAAGTATTTTGGCTAATTTATTGAGATAAAATAGTGCTTGTACAAAGAAAAATAGTTTTCTTAGAAAATTATTTTTTTTATTTTCAAATAGTTATCACATTTAGTTGTTGTAATTAAAAACCAAAAGATTCATTTTATATACATGTGTAAATAATATTTTCATAATTTAGTTAATCTTATTCATAAATTTCATTCCAATAGCTAGGTGGTAGTTATAATAATATTTTATTAATCATTTTAATAGTATATTGTAGTTAGGTAAATACCTTACCTTGCATGTAACACAATCTATTGAAGGGGCACTTTATTGTGTGTAATGTAATAAAAATATTTTTTTGTGTGTAATGCATGATAGTATAAGAGTTTTTTGTAGTGCACAATTAAATTAGTGTTGTGTATAATGCAATCCAAATGTATTATTGTAATATAAAAATTATATTCAGTTTTGCGTGAAATGTATAAAATTAAAAAGATTAAATTAATTTAAAAAATCACAAAATAATTGGTTGTTACATTCTATCCCCCTTAAAATGAATTTCACACTTGAAATTTTTCTAGTTTGTTAATAGTTTAATACTTCAAATTTCTATTCATAGAAACCCACTTCATAAAAATGAATTCTAAAACTTCCTTCATATAAGAAATTTTGGAAACAATAGGGTTACCCAAATTGACTCACAACTAGGATTCCACATGGGAGAATATTGGCGGCATGTGAAAACATAGACATGGAAGTGAAATTTAATCATCATGTTCTTATGTAGAGTGATAGAGAACAAGGTTGGGAGAAAGTTAACAATTACAAAGCCATAAATATTTGATGATCTAAGGGGCCATTTGATTCATCTAAAAATAGGTACTATGATAACCATTTTTTAACAAACCGTTCCCTATATTTTATTAATTTTCAAGAGAAGATATACTTACTTGATTCAGTACAATCTCACCCTTTGTTGTGACTTGATCAATTTCCACTTCACCTCATTCTTCAAAAAGGAAGGGGAATATTTCAATCCTAAAGCACTAAAAAATCATGAGATCCATGATAATAAATCCCATATGTCATCATTTACCATCAAAATATATTTTTTAGAATAGTTTATCCAATATTAATCAATCCTTATGTGGGAGATAATACATTAATCACAAAAACTTCATCTAAATATTAACATAAAATTTATATAAATGGATTACCTTATTACCCTTCCTAAAGATGAAAATACAAAACATTAGAAAGAAGGTAATGAAATAATATCAACATTGATCCCCCATATATCACAATGTAGCTCTTGTTTGTCACATTCCAAACATATGAATATCATCATCTTATATTATCTTAAAACATAGTAATGACCTGAATTACCATAAATAATTTAGTAAAATAAGAATGCTTCCTTATTTAAATTAATATTAGATGTATTCCTTAAATAAAATAAGTTTTAAACATAATAATTTATTATATATACCACTTTTTCAACAAATCAGTAATCAGTTCCTGGGTAATCAATACAATACAATTTACATTATAATATCAATCATCTCTTATCCAAGATAAACACAATTTTCTCAATTAGAGGGACACATTAAGGGTTACCTTAACTTAATTAATATTTTACCATTATATTAAATATCTATTCTAATTCATAAGAAATACTAAATATATTTTTTTAAATCCTTAGTGGAAAACATATACTTCATTATTTTTACAACATAATTCTTGAATTCCTATACATATAAACATCAATCATCTAAATTTATTTTTAAAACATTACTCATGATTCATCATATTAACCCTTAATACTTATTTCCTAGAATATGAAATATGAATCATGTATTAAGTTTCCTCATCCTCAATCTAATCATGCTTCATATGTTTAATATAAAGAATACTGGGAGAACATATCATACCTTTCACATGTCATTTTTGATCTAATTATCTTCAGCAGTATAACCAATATTTTTGGACCTTCCTAATTAGATTAATGAGATTTAAAATTTGGAAATATATTTTCATAATTACCATAAAATACATAGATGAAACTGTAAATGTTAACCTAGTTTATTCTAGTTTCTGCTTTTTACTAAAACTATAAATCATAGGGTGAGAAACACTTATCATAACATAAACTACTTAACCATGAAAAATTACTTATAGGATATCTAAATATTGACACCCAGTACTTTAATCTATAAAACCTTAGGTTTATTATAGATTATTCATAGTCATCTTGACATTAAATTCTTCATGATGGTTGGAAAAGACAATGTGAATTCCCAAATCATATCCCTCGGGCATGTCAAACCAAGTGTACATCAATGTCCATTTTCTTACACTAGTTCCCGATCAAGTTTAGATAAATATACTGATTTTAGGGTTGTTTTCCATATATAAATTTTTTTGAGCCATATCAACTTGTAGTATATAGAAAAGGATTTATTTCTAGGAAACCACTGACTCAGTACTTTACCAAAATTCCAGGACACTTCCCTAAAAATTAACTCATCCTTAGACTTATCCTTAGAGTCACCCCTGGGCATATCCTTATAAATATACCTAGGTATCTTTCTAATGTTTTCATATTCTATTTTATAAATGTTGACTAAATATTTCCATTGATAAAAACTATAGAGACCTTGGCTTAACAAACGTGGATATTACATCATTTTATATTTTTTTTAAAAGTGAGACATGGGAAGGTTTCCCAACCCATATCCCTGAAGAAATTATTCAAAAATTAAAGAGTTACAAAGATGTCTCGAGGTGTAATGAAGCTACACCCACAAGGAAAGGAACCAGATACATGGGGTTAGGAAAAAAATTTAAAACAGGTACTGATTCAAAAAAGAGGAACTGCAGAAAGGGTAAATAATGTAAATACATAACCATAAAATGAGCGTAAGGGTATAATAACAAGATCATAACATTTAAGGATCATACCATACATAAAAATATCATAATAAAGATACATGGAATAAATATTGGTAGTCTATAATACATGAATCATATGATAATAAAGAACATGTACCATGTGAACATATCAAAGGAATAATAAATAAACTTTTTGGTAGACACATAAACATGTGACGTCATTATCCATAATTCAAGGCTCTAGGTAAAAAACATATTAGGGTACTTCATGGGGAAAACACCTACTAGGAGGGATGCACCACTATACGCAGTTGTAGTTCTTTACATGTAAGGGATCAAGTTTCCACATCTTCCCATAGTGGACTTGGTTTCCCTATCTTATCATAGTGGATCAAGTTTCACATATTCCCATAGTGAATCAGGATTACCCATCATACATAATGGATCAAGACCGTTTTCTTGATCTCCATCATTATATCATGAGATATAAATCATTACCCAATAAATTAGAGGGAGATATAGGTCTCACTCGTCAAATAATAAAACCATACATACATGTTCCACATGATAATAAAACATTCTTCATATCATAATCAATAAAAAGGGGATGGGTTACATAAATGTCAAATCATAACCCATGTAATAAAATTGGTATCATAAACATTTAATTATATCATAACATATGGGAACTATATAGGTTCCATAATCATTTCAACCTATAATAACACAAGAATAGAAATGAGTTTCATATGAATTTATCATAGTAAAACTTATTAAATAGAAACAAGTTTCATAAACATGAAGACATAGAAATTTAGACCTTTAAAATAAATAATATGAATTGTATCCTTGGATCACAGCCCTATTAAATAATAAACTATAGCAAAGTATGTCATCTTATATGGAGATGGATTTTGAAAGTTCACTTAGAACATAACTTTTCTTTGATAATCAATTTTTATAACATATAATATTTTAAAAATACTTTTCATTGAAAATATTATAAAAATATAAAGGAATAGTGAAATTTTGTTTTAAATATTTCTTAAGAAAAAGTTTATTTACTCATTGAAAAAAATCCATCTAAAACATAAAACATTTTTAAGACCATTTTTCGTGAAGATAACCTTCAAAATTTATAAAGAATATTGATTTCTTTTAAAAACAATTTCATTGAAAGTAAATTTAAAAAATATAAAATAAACTTTAAAATCATTGAATTCTTTATCTTTGAAAACAAAATTTTGAAAACATATAAATTCTGTTTGAAAAACATTTTAAACCCATTAAAACATGAAACAATTTTTTAAAACCCTTTTACTTTGAAAACCATCTTAAAATAAAAAAAATAAAAAATATTAGGGAGAACATTTTATTTTAAAAAATAACATTGTATACATACAAAGTAAGAATCAAGTAAATGATGTTAATGATGATGGGTAAGTCCATACATGCCGAAAGTTCCTTTTACATGTTAAAAGATCAGAAAAGTGCCTTGATCAGAAAAAATAATAATATTTATTTTAAAACCATTTTTTAAAAGGGAAATAAATGGGTAAAATTTTATTTTAAATATCATAGTATAAATGGGTAATAAATGTGTAATAAATGGTTTTAAAATAAACATATTTTCGACCGAAAAGAGAAATAAAGTCAGATTTTCATTAAAAAAATCTTAATTATATTAAGTACAAAATAATATTAATAAGGTCCATCTACTAGGATATAACATGAATAACCAGGGGGTAAGAAAATTAATTAGAGTTCTTGAGGTATGTATCATAATATTTCATCTATAGTAGCATTACCATAAACAATCTTGATAAACGATTAGATTGTAGATATAAATTTTTACCACATTGGTAACTTCCAATCATAATAAAATGGAAATTATAAAATCACATGAAGTATAAAATATCATTAAAATAATTATATTCATGATATAACATTTCAATGTTGTTATATACTCTATATAAAAAAAAATATGTGCATAACATTGGATGTGTCTCAAAGAAGGAAAATTGAGACAAAATTAATTTACTGATTTGGTATATTTTGAAACATAAACCCCATGAAAGAATGATCATAAAATGGATATTTAAATACCCATAAATTTAATTTTAATAACCATAGAATACATTCATGTGTTTTATACACACCATAAAAAAGAGTGGTGAATAAGTCATGTATCTCATAGAAATAAAAAGTGAGATGCAATTCCATTACCTTATCATCCAACATTATGATTTCTATTCCAAAAGAGAAAGGTGAGCATACAAGGTAAAAAAAAGACGCCCTAAGCTAAGGCGGGTGGAAATAACGGAGGCCAAGGGAATCACCCCTAATCAAGTTAACCCCCTTTGGTTTAAGGTGAGAGATATCAGAAAAGCAAAAAACAGGATTCTTGGGAACCGCAATAGAGGCCAGGTAATCCGCCACTTTGTTCCCCTCACCCCATGTGTCGGAAATTCTGGCATTGTTTCTAAGGAGGGATTTTCATTGTCTAATAGTATAAATGATGGACCAATGGGTAGTGCCTCTCCCATTCAAGGCATCGTGGACAAACATAGAGTTTGTTTCCAGCTGCGCAATGCTAAGGTCCCTCTGCTAACACATGGACAACCCTGTGAGAACCGCAAGGGCCTCCGATCGAACAGAATTTCCATAACCATAGTGGGCAGTGAAAGCTAGCACCACACTCCCTCTGCAATCCCGAAGAACCCCTCCTCCATGCATAACACCCATAGCACAAGATCCATTAGTGTTTAACTTCAGGCCACCCTTTGGAGGAGACCAGCGGATCCATCTCCCCTGCACCCTGGGACCACACTACCAAACCACAGGCTGCAGGACCTGCAACACGCGACAAGAAGGCACCTCCTTCCCGATCCCAGCGAGTCTAAAAATGTCAATCAGAAAACATCTGGTTCTAGGCACCACCGCTTTTCTTGATGAAGAGACTCTCTCAAACCTGTATTTGTTCCGAGATTTCTATAACACCCAGCATCCCTCATTATAGATGATAGTGCGTGCCTTGGCCTCCTTCGTATTACCATTGGGTCCCTAGAACAAAAGCTCCATGAACCTCTCATAGTTTTCAAACTGGACCGAGTATCCCATACACATACCAAAAAAGCTCTACACCTGATGGGCCCAATCACCCTCGAAGAAGATATGGTTCATATTATCTTCCTTTTTGTTCACACAATAGTGACAAGAGGAATCCATGCTTATGCCTAACGATTTAATATTGACATCAGAGGGTATAACATTATACCGGATCTGCCTGGTGAGAAAGTTGAGTTTATTAGGAATTTTAATGCCCCACGCCTCTCTATTCCAGCTCTCCTGCTGCCCCTGAGCCACGGTACTCCTGCGGAAATCCTTGGAGTTGAACTTTCCTGAAGTGGAGGGAGTATAAACGCACATGTCTTGCTCGGAATTCATGAGGACTGAGTCAAACACTGCCTATTGAGGTTCATCCAGAACTGACCTGAAAAACAGAGGGTGCAAGCTTGCCTCCCTGAAAGATATCAACAGTGTTAGGCATCCTGAGTACCCCAACGTACTGCCCGACCAGTTATGATGCCAAAAGAGAATGTTTCCCTCCCCGATAATCCATCGCAAATGCGGAAGGATAGTTGGGATAATAATGCACACCGAGGACCACAAGGACAAACCCCTGGGTGATGGAACTGCAACACCACCCTTGAACCTTTGAGACATGGTCCTCCCCCATATGGTGCATTCCTCAATAATCTCCCAATAAAGCTTCACACGCAAGGCATTAATTGTGTCCTCCAGACTCCATTCATTGATACCTCCTTCGACGATAGTCCGAACTATCTTTCTCCACGACACCCACTAACCCTTCCCTTCAGACAAGCCATCTCGGATAAATCGAGTGAGGATTCTGTCGATGAGACTAATGACCCCCTTTGGGACACTTGTAGAGGCCATATCATGCATCAGGATAGCTGAGAGAACACTATTCACCAACGTGATCCGCCCTCTGAAAGATAAGAAGTGATTTTTCCAGTTCAGAATTTGGTCTGTCATCCTGTTCACCACTTTTTCAAATTCCCTAGTACACAGCCTTCTTGAGGATATTGGGGTACTGAGATACTCCATTGGGAGAGAACCTCGCCCCATTCCCAGCTCTCCACTCAACCAACCTACCCTGTTTGAAGAACATGAGTTAGCTATATAGAAACTACTCTTCTCCCTGTTAATAACCTTCCCACTCCAATGGTTGTACTCCACCAGGATCTTCTTCAACGCGCTGATAGACCTCATCTCGAAATTCATAAATATGATCGTGTCATCATCATACATCAAATGAGATGTTAGAGGAAGGCCATGATTTCTACGGAATGGCTAAATCTTACCACAAGAAACCCCTTTGTTGATCAGTCTACTAAGAGTGTCTTGCATCAGAATAAAAATACTTGGTGATAAAGTATCTCCTTGTCGAAGGCCACGCACAAACTTGAAAAAACCATGCGATCTCTCCATAAAAGAAACTGCTATCCATGGTGAAAAAACGCACCTAAAAATGATATCTCAGGCCAAACTGGACAAACCCATATTGGTGAGAACCTTTTTCATGAAGCCCCACTCCATCCTATCATATGCTTTGCTCATGTCGAGCTTGACAACCACTTAGAACCATGAGATTTCATATTCAAATCCCTCATCGTCTCCTGCGCCATCACCATAGCTCTCGGAATCGAGCGGTCGTGGACAAATCCATGTTTCTCTATGGAAACCCATTGAGGAAGCATGCAGGACAACCTCCAATTGATAATTCTAGCCAAGACTTTATAGGGGAACTTACACATACTAACGGGACGGTAATGGCTAAGGGAACATGGATATTTGATCTTTGGAAAAAGAACCAAAGTCCTTGATGACGCGATCCGAGGAAGGACACCCCCATGGAAGAAATCTTGGATAGCCAGAGTTAGCTCCTGTTTAACAACATCCCAGGAGCCTCTGTAAAAGGAACCCTAGAACTCGTTTAGACCCACCGCACTTTCCGGGTTCAGGTTCCACATGGCCGCATGCACCTCTTCTTCCTCTAGAATACCTTCAAGAATATCATTATCATTCCTGGAGACAAGGTTTTGAATCCCTTCCCCAAGCTGCGCCTCCCCTGAAGGGTAACCTCGACACGTATTCTCATTCATTCCCATGAGGAGGTCCTTAAAAACGCTAAGGCCATGCCCCCGACCACCTCCCTATCATCAGAGAACATTCCATCCTCCATAGCCAGGTTGGGTTTCGCAACCCGCCTCCTCTCCCTAATGAAATCATTAAAATATGCAGTGTTCTTGTCTCCTTCCCTGAGCCACTTTGTCCTAGAACACTCTCTTTCCCTTCATTCATGAGAAAGAATCAACACTGTCAGAGACTCCTTCATCTCCGAGAGTTCCTCAAACACCCCATCATCCCAACTCTCTTCGAGACTGGCCACCAGCCTCTTGATATTCTGTTTGAGCGCAGAAATATCCTGGTCACAGGGGGGAAAAGATGTAGCCCAATGCAAAAGGGTCTGCTTCAGCTTCCTCAGCTTGAAGTGAAATGCCACCCAAGAGTAGCCCCGAGACGGTTCACTCCAGGACTCTGACACCACACGGTGGTAGTCCGTGTTACACACCCACTGGTTGGAGAACTTGAAATGCGTCTAGGAAACCTCCGACCTATGGAGAGATAACAAGAGCGGAGAGTGGTCAGAAATACTTCAGGTCAGGTGGGTAACTGTCGCCTTTGGAAACCTATTGATGGCGTGAACGTTGGCAATGAATCGGTCGAGTCTGCTCCAACATCGGCTCTCCCCCCTACGATTTTTGCACCAGGTGAAAGGGTCGTCGGAGTACCCCAAGTCCATCAGACCCTTACCCGCCATGAACTGCACAAAAGACAAGCTAGCCCTCCTTGGAAAATCACCTCTCCCATTCCTCTCGTTAAGATGCGACATGATATTAAAATCACCTCCAACCAGCCAGGGCTGGTCACCTGGGTCGAATCCATTAATCTCCGACCACAGCACCTCCCTTCTCTGAGCATCACAGCTACCGTAGATGAAGGACATGAACAAAGTGTCACCTTAACATGACACCTTCGTCGTGATATGCTGGTCCCCCTAATGGATCACATCCACCGAAACATCCCTCTTCTAGAATAACCAAATGTAGTTATTGGCCGGAGCCACATGCATGGAGGCGGCATATTGATCTTCCGAGTAAATTCTTGAATCTTAGCAGGGTTCTGCTTATGCTTAAGAATCGCAACCAACTTGACTTTGTGTTTCTTAGACTCCGAAGAAATGAAATCTGTTTTCACCCTCGCCTCGATCCCTCAGGCATTCCATATCAAGATGGGAAACATTAAAACAATGGGGACCTGGATTTGGTCCCAGGCACCATGGTCATCTTCGCAGGGGATGGGGACCACACTGTGTCCTGCAGTATCTTCTTCATATGTCTTGTACACACTCCTAGACTCGAAACCTATTCACCTGAGAAAGGAGAAAGAGTCCCAGAGGGGGACTGTGGAACCCCATCTTCCTCCTTGCTAGCCGGCCCAAACAACTCCGCAACTTGCTCGGAACCCCGGTCCTTGCAAGGGCCAGATGAGCCAGAAAAACCTCCTCTACCCATATAGACGGACTGCACAGGGGGATTCTCTCCAGGAAAACCCACCCTTTCCAGTGGAGCACTGCATACCAGAGACATGGAACCTTCCAGAAGCCCGACCGCAAAAGTGGACACCTAATCATCACCCGCCCTGTACTGAGCCACTTCGCATAAACTAGAGACTAGGGAAACACCAGTGGAGCACAAGGAAAAAGGGACCTAAGTGAACCTGGACCCTCTCATAAAGAGATCAAGCAATGCTCCTTTCGACAACAATTGGCAAGGAAAACCCAAACAATCTGCAGCCATAGCGGGTACCCTCTGAGGTGTTAGCGGATTATAGGGAACCAGTGACAAGTTGCGAGGGCCGACTGCACTCCTGAGTGGATGAGCCGGACTTTGGCAAGACGAGAGATCTTGAGAGCATGCAAAGGGCCTGGGCACATGAGGCTGACCTGAAGGTGAGGTCAGCCCTGTCCTGGCAGAAGAAGGGATGAGAGGATTCCTAGGGCCATAGGGACGTCCCCCTTTCAGACGCTTCTGGTGGACCTGCAAAGAGTGCCCCTGTAGCATACAATATGAACAGAAACTCGGAAACACTGGAAACATTATATCTTGAGATCACTCGACGGAGTCCGATACTTTCAGGGAAATCAGCTCCGAAATTGGCAGAGAAAGGTCCAGTTCAACACAGATCTGAGCCACCATGGTCTCCTCCCCCCGACAGGTATGATCGGTCGTGCAAAGATACCCTCCCTTAGAATCTCCGATAGCCTTGAGAAAAGCCCCATTCTGAAAGGGGAGAGGGAGGCCTGGAAGTCTAACCCAAACCACAGCACGGGAACTCTCCTTCCCCCTATGAACCTCCATCGACCAGCGGGATAGGTTAAAACACCAGCGTCACAAAGCCCTGGGGGCATTACACCAATCATGGATAAAATCCACCTCCAACGCAAGCATCAATCAAAACAAGCTTCTGTGTAACACTGAGACTCAAGGACCCTCCTGTAAACCCCAAGAACCCGCAAATCTTTTAAAAACGGGAAGAGAAAGTTTCTCAGAACCAAATCATGCCACAAGAGTCCATTTTAAGCCCGCAATGGCCTCGTTGAAAGCCAGAGTCGATGCCACAAGCGACAAACTCGATCCATCCCTCACGACCAAGTGGGATAACGGCACAATCTCCAGGAAGCCAGGACACGAAGCTCCAGGAAACGGGCCGCACAAAGCGTCCTTGAAAGACTGTGCTACATGATCCGGCCCACGAAAAATGACTGAAGACCCCCAGGAGGGCCAGACAGCCGACACCTGGGGGCTCAGTCCCTGGACAAACGCCACCAGAGCTGTGGATGCTGGAGGAGAACAAGGCGCAAAGGTAGAAGTGGGAGGATTTTTTGAAACACCAGCGGGCACGTGAGGCATGTTCTTCATCTATAATGTGTCTGTTTCCCCGGAATTCCATTACCTTAAGTATTGGCATTCTTCGTACACATTCATAACTCATGTGTAATTTATATAAATTTATTAAAAATATAAAAATGAACCATATTATTATATAAAATATTTTATATGTTTTCATTATGACTTTATATTACCTATTTATTTACAACTCCATGTTAATGTTACGTTTCAGGTAATATCTGCTTAGTTTTTCATATATGTTTAGGTTTTTTATTCACGATCCACTTATATATATCGTGATTTAGTTATTTAAAGAATATAAATAATGATATAAATATCATATATATTCATGATATATTTATTTATAGTAATCTATAGAATATTGAAACATGAAATGAAATACACTGTTCATAAAGATGATAGGTTGTACATACTCACGAACAATGATTCCATTTTATTTTCATATTAAAAATATAAAAGTAAATAAAATATATGTATTTATAAATATATATAGATATATAATTATTTCATATAAATTATATAGGTTCACTAAACCCATATTTAATGCATTCCATGTAGAGTGTGAATGAATCACATCACTTTGAGGTGGCTGTAGTCCACACTTCCCCAAATGAAATTATCGTATTTACAAAAAATGTAAATAATGATGGAATGTGTTATATAATAATTACCAAAGATTCATTATATCATAAATACTATAAATATAAACAAATATTGTCCATCATAATTAAAATCTATGAGATCTGGTAAATGAAAAATGAACAACATCGTTATGTGAGGTGGTAGTTCATTGTACACAAGAATGGTATGTTCGTTACCCATTTTATAGAAGTGTGTGTAAGCGATGATATAACCCATAGAATAAAAAAATTGGTATATTGAATATACTGAAGTTATTATATAAGCATGGAATAATAATATTTTAGGGGGTGGATAATGAAAATAAAACAGAGCAGCTTGAGAAATGATGTTACCTCTTTTTTGGGTAACTCATCTTGGTTTAAACCAAATAGATTCCTTGGATGGATTTTTTTCCAAATGGAGGATTATAGGATAAAGGGAGGCATTTTGGGACATTATTTGAAAATATTTTTGGTGGTTAAAATGGATTGAGATGTGTAAATAAGTGGGAGGTGTGAGTTTATTTTTATAGTGGTTAAAGAGTGGCATTTTTTGTAAATTTTTTAAAAGGGAATTAGACCCATGTCTTTTTTATGGAAATTGGATCCCATAATGATAAAAATTGGAGAAAAGGTATATAATGGTCTAAATATGGATAAACCAATTGAATTTTGACAAGATACTAGGTCATTTAGGCCCTTAAGTGTAAATTTTATTCCAGTGTTATGCTAATTTTCCTCTTAATCGTTGTAATTAATTTTAATTACTTTCAATAATCGTTTTTTTCAAAAACTAAGTTAAACTTATTTAAAATTATATTTTATTCTTATTCAAAATATTAAATAAATTTTTCCAAATTAAAATCACAAAAGCGGCAGAAAGTAATTCAAATTTAATCCTTCATAAGGGATGATAAAGAAGATTATTAAATTAAAAATGTTCCAAAGTTAAGTAAGTTTTTATGTACAATTTCAAAGTGAAATAAATTTATAGGGACTAAATTGGATTAAGTGATGTATAATTTTTCTAATTAATCATTAAAACCAATCAAAAATATAATTTAACCTTATCAATAAATTAGATGAAAAAGTATTTTTGAATTAAAATTCAGTATTATCAACTATTCATCAAAAAATGAAACATCACAGACAAAATACCAAAAATTTACTATAATCTAATTTTGTTGTTCTGATTTCTAAAATGAAGTTTATTTTTTCAAATAAAATTTATTAATGTTTCAAAAATAATATTTTAAATTGGATCTCCATGAAAAGGCGGTAAGATTACTTATTAGAAAAATATATCTTTTTATTCATAAAATTCAATTTATTTATATCTTATACCTATAAAATATATTTTATGATTATAAAAAATATTGATTTAATGTATAATACATAAATTTTATTGAAAACATTAATAAAATTTTTTTGTCTAATTTAATGAGAAAATATTGTGTTTGTACATAGAAAAAATCATCTCAGAAAAGCAATTTCTTTATTTTCAAATAGTTATCACATTAACTTATAGCAATTAATAATGAAAGGATTCATCTTATATACATATATAAATCATATATTCAAAATTTATTTAATATTATTCAAAAATTCAATTCCAATGGCTTGGTGGTAGCAATAATATTATTTCAATAATCATATTAATAGTATATTTTAGTTCGGTAGAAACATGGCCTTGCGTGTAATGCAATATATCGAAGGGACTCAATATTTTTTGTAATACAATAAAAACATAGTGTATCATGTGCTACAATATAATCTAAGTGTTGCATGTAGTACACAATTAACATGGTGTTGTGCCTAAGGAAAGCCAAACGTATTGCTTTATTATAAAAAAACTATATTCAATGTTGCATGAAATTCACAATATCAAAAAGTTTAAATTAATTCAAAATTTTATTTCACAAAATATCTTGGTGTTAAAAAACTGGAGTAATGAATGTAGGATATGTACCCTCACTTTTTTTAATCTTATAATGTCAATAAAAATTTCAAAGGAGAAATTTTGTAAGGGGGGAGAATGTAATGACCGGGATTTTTATCAATGAACTTTCCCTTGTTATAATTATTTTTTATAGTATAAACCACATTAATATCATAAAAAACCAAAAAATAACATTATTCTAAAAAAATTAAGAATGAAATAAGGGGTATTTATAGAAATTACAGAACTTATACTGATATAATAGTAACCTGACTGTGGGAAAAGTAATATGACCATTAATTATAGTAACTCATCCAATTGAAAAGTAACATCACCAATGAAATTGTAAATAATATATATGAATCTTATAAATGAAAACATTATATATTTATTTGTTGGTATAAGTAAATAAATTTTTTGTAAAATATAAATTAAGTGTTGGTATTTTTGTGAAATGTAAATGTTTATTATCAATTTTATAATTAATATAATGATTGAAAAGAAAATTTATTTTAATATAATGAATAAAATCTTAATAAACTTTTTTCTTATGATTATAATATAATTTAATTAGACCTTAATTAATTTTTTCAAAGTGTCACAAAATCAATTATAATATTTAAATAAAAAAATTTCAAATAAATGATAATTTAAAATAAAAATTAAGTTTCTCATATTTAAAATCTTATTTTCATAAATCTGAGGCAATTTTTGGAATCTAAAAAATCAAAAAATGGTTGGGGAGATTTTGTTTTTTTAGATTTTTTTGAAATAGATGAATTTTCTGTGAATAGTTAAATACGATAATTTGCAGTATTTAACATTTTAAGCCAAATAATTGAATCTTTAAGTCATGGATGATTTATGGATGAGTTAAGTAGATAATATTTTAACTTTCATGAACCGGTTACTATAACTAGTCATAATAATCAAAACTATTGATTTTCTTGAGCCAAAATAATAAACAAATGAATAAAATAATAAAAAACATCCCTCTCCTCTCCCTATAAATACCACCTCTCACCACCCATTCACCTCACACCTCAAAATTAGTTAATATTGTATAAATAATGAAAAATCCTTCTCCAAATACTCTTTCCCATATATTGTTCTTTCTAGTCTCACCAAAAGATAATTTCCATGTGCCTTAAGATGGTTCTCAAGGAGATGATATTCAAGAGGTAAAATCCTCCTTCTTTCTCTCTTAATTTCTTTTCATTTCTTATCCTTCCCTCACCTCCCCTATCCAAAAAACATGATTTCTCATGTATCATATATATAATATAATTTTATTATGTTAATGGAATATCCATCATCATGCCTCTTCTCATATCCTTTTGTTTTAAAAAAATGAAAACATTGTCCTTGATGTGTCGATTCGCCACCTTCATGGAAGAAAATTATTTTTTCCCGTTACCACCTTCATGTTTGGTCATAAAACCATTATAATAGTTAATAAATATTTTAATTTTTATATTATTACTTTTTTCATGTTTTGTAACTGTAGACACCATGAAATGTGTTCCATGCACTTTTCCGCAAAATGTCCTCAACTAGGCTCAGTTCACGGTGTGACTCTACATTTTTCATGGGGTCAGTGATGGTAGCAAAGGCACCGGCCTGAAGGGACAGGACAACATCTTGACACTGATCCCAAGAAGGGGTGTGGGGGATGCATCACCATGGTATGGAGCCATAAATTTGGATAATTCCCAAAAGCGGTGCCCAAGGTACCTCCACACAAATACCCATGTGCCACCGTGATCGAGCTTAATGAAGAAATAATTTTGTCTAAGTCCTCAAAGTGGTGCCCTGGTTAGGCCAAATCATTGGTGGCACACAATACACTTTCATGCTATAATTTTGGCACACAACATACTTGTGTTCCCAATATCATTTCCCATAGTGTCTTATTTGTTCCTATAAAAATACCATTGGGGCCTTCATTTGTACGGACAAATTTCCCGGAAGCCTAATTAATGCTCTGGCCTCCCTAGTGCTTCAACCAATTCTTATGAAACTTTAAAGGTAGTTCTTTAACACCTAAAGTGGAAGAATTGAAGGAGGCTCATAGCACTTAAGTCCTTTTAGTGTTTGAAATCTATAACACTTACACGCCTAAAGCGCCCAAACTCCCTAAATCAGAAACACTTGTGTGCCACCTATTCCTATCACTAGAACTTAAGCTCCCCACTTCTGGGAATACCTGTGAATACTCTTAATGTCTTGAGTCAGGTCTCCCCAAAGTATTAACATCTAGGTTTTTCATTACTCAAGTGAAAATCAGATCACCCAATCCTGCTTACACGCGCCCATACTTGCGCTTCGGTATCTACTTGAGAGCCCCTCTTTGATTCACCTACTCTCTTCAATCTACAATCCATAAATCCCTCCTCAAATCCATTGATGAAAAGGATTATTTTTCATTGAATACCTTTTCTAAAAGGGATTCTATTGAAACCTCCACTAAAACCTCCTAACTTATCAAACCTTTGGGAAAGGCCCATCAGCGTGTCTCCTATTTGGGTTTTTATATCTGCAGTCAGAGGTTTCCCACATTTGTTTCATAAGGGGGTTAGGGTTCATGGAGTGTTCGGGGGTTTGTATATCTATAGTCACATGGACCTTTCTCCCAGGAACAGTGTTGGGAAGTTACTAATTTTGAGGATAAGGGTTTGGTTTTTGTCCTCCCCTTTTCATCTCTCAAACCCAAAACCTCAGGTATCTGGTAGGGAAGGTACAGTTCAAACTTTCCTTTCTATACAAGAAAATGAGAAGTCTACCTCCCCTACCAAGATCCAATAGGGAATCCATCTTCGTGTTATCCTCTATCCTTTCAAGTAGGAGGTTTCAGTCGCACTTCTCTATACTTCCTTCACCTTCACTCCTTCCTTACATTGGACCCTTTTCCAATGTAAAGTGAATAGAGGGAAGGCTCTTCACCTCACTCTCTTCCTTGGTAACCTCTCCATTGTCCCCCATATCCACTATATGTGTTCCCTCTTCCACCAATAGAGGAGGAAAAGTGTTGGTGCCTTTGTTGAATTTTTTACATCCTTTTTTTTCTCACACCGAGAATGACTCAGGCAGGATTTGAAGTTTTTCATGATCAAAAAATTTTCATAATACCACTTGAACTATGAGAACACTAATTCCTATTCAAACTAGGATACATTTGATTCTTGCTAGAAGGATTGAGCTCAAAAGGGTGCCCTTCCAAAAGGGTTCACCCAATCATGTACCCTCCAATGGGAAGTTCTTATGCATAATACCTAACACAATGAATGAACTATGAGAACTCTGATTCCCACCATAATTGGGATTCGTAGGAAGCCTTCATCAGGGCTCGAGCTCATTTGATATCTTCTTCAGGGATCCAACCATAATTCCCTTAATCTGGGAATCTTCCTTAGGAATAAACCCCAAATTAAACCCCCAAATCATCAAGGAATCCTTTTCAGGAAGTAATCCAAAACTCATTTCTCTCAAATGACTATACTCTCCTTTGATACTCATCGAACTACGTGGGATTTGATTCCCATCCAAATGGGATACGTAGGAATACTCCTTGAGGTTCAAACCCAACACTTCAAATCAACCTTGTTCTCCTTGTTCCATATTCCCAAAAGGTTTTAATCTTAATTGGGAACACATACTCTTTCCTAGTCCCTTGGGTTTCTTAGGTATAATTCCCAAACCAAACTTTGACTAAGAACCTTTCACTTAGATGTCCTTACCACATGAAATTAAACTGTATGGTTAGGTTCTTATCAGATGAACTTAAAAGGTATGATGTGTCCTATTAAGTGGCATAAAACTACAAGGGTTCTAATTTATTTCACAAGGATATGTAGGTAGCCCATTTTATGGGTTTGATCCCAATATCAAAACAATCCTTTGTCTCCCTAGACAATAATAAATTCCAGAGTGCCCCACTGAGTGGATTAAAAACTAGTATCATCATAACGATGATTAAAAGAATCTATAAATAGTATATGATAGGATACCATTGATGGAGAACCTTGAATACATATGGATATCTCTATTAATGAAGAACATCTAATACATATGAATGATTCTAAATTTCACACATGTTAATAAGTGACTGCAAATTCCAAGATAAACCTATTTTATACTTGGTAAATTAATAATAATTCATGAAAATATATTAAATTTATAAAGAGACTCCCAAAATAGACAATAATTCCACCCAAAAGGGTATGATGAGTCCAACCTCCCATCCTCTCGACCAATACATATTCTTAGGTATCGTAAAGTTCAAACTTAACGAATGCTTGCCTTTGGAAAGTAGGTCCCTTTTGGATAAAAAATTGTTGGATGTTTCTAGTTACATGAATAAATCCAATGGAAACCACCTAGAAGCAGTGATTCTTAAACTAGAACACACATTTCAAAGAACTAAGAAACAAAAATGGTAAACCCGATGTGAATCCGAAACCAAGTTAATATTGTTACCCACCTATCTGGCTCCTATCAATTGATAAAGGAAGGCCATAAAAAGGAATCAATCACACATGTATCCATCTAAAAGATGTTTTTTTAATGGATTTCATTTTTGTTTTCTCGTTTTCATGAACTCCCTTCACTTCAAATGGACTCCTTCAAGTTTACACCCGTAAATAGCACAGCTGCTGATCAAGCTGGATCCTCATCCACAAGAAGGACATCATCACCCACTCAGTGTCTTAAACACTAGTTCTTCAATGTGATAGTAAGGGATTATAGTCATCACGATACTATCCCAAGCATAGAGGCTATCTGAAAATCTCTCTAGGTTAATAACAACCCTCGATCGTCTGGTCAGCGATGACCAATGGTCAAGAAGCAGACAGTGACAACCATAGTCTTCTACCATTTCGAGTCTTTATCCCCAGAACGCAACAACCAGTCCCTCCCGTACTATAGGTAGGTGGATCAAGAGGTCACTCCTGGCCTCAAATCAAATAAGAAGGGGTACTTCCTGAGGACTCCCATAAAAAATCTCTGCCATCATAATCGTGTGGTAGTGTACCCCTAAATGATGGGGGTGTTTCCTCTGGATGTTCGGCCCATGTCCCTCAGACCCGGGTGTGCAAGACGAACCATTGGGGACAACTTCCAATAAATAGGGAGTATGTTATTAACTTTTACCCCTTTGGAGAAGTCCATCAACCTAAATTATGGAAAACAATGAGTGGGCACATACACTTGTCCATCCTAATTATGTTTCCCTGCAAACACATCTGGAATCGACCCTCCAATCCTGCTAGGAAAATACAGTTGAGTACCATGAACTGGAACAAACACCTATTTAAAAATTATCAGCCATTAAGAAAGCTCATATGACTACATTTAAATAATCCCTCCAATCAAATATGGTGGCAACTGGTAAACAGAAACATAAACCTGCTTACACTCACCAGTTCTTCCAGGAGTCTCTTCTGCCAGTATTTAAAGATTTTCATCAATCATTCTTGATGAAAAACATCCAGTAGGTACATACACCTTCCAACATTCATTAAACATGCCAACAGTCTCATTTGGCAACACCCAGAGAAGTCAGTTGAAAAGCTCTGATGACAAATCTGGGGCAGACTCAACTCTATGCCCCCATACATGAGTTCTGTTAGTACCCATTTATAGGAAAAGGAGGACAGGAGTAGTAACATACACCTACTCAAGATATGGAATGTACTTATATTCCCTTTCTATCTGCGGAATTCACCAAACACATCTTAAAAATGGTGAAAGGGAAAACAAAAATTTCTACCCATATTCTGGAAGCATGCTAGAATATCATAACAACAACTTCAAAGTACCAGGGGAACAAACACATAAATCTGTCCCCACACCTAGTATGACACATCAGCATGCCATCTCAGAGTAGATACATACCTCTATTCTAGTCCAAGAGGGTTATGGGGTATACACCCCCATATTATTTGAACAACTAAATCAGGAACATACACCATTTCCAATTGGATGTAATTAGACCATTCTGATAACCACTCCAAGGCAGGCACATACACCTCCCTATTATAACCACTTATCCCAAAAAGTTAACCCAACTAAGTGTAAGAGAGCATCCAAGAAGAAGTCTCTCCAAACACAGTTGTAAAATCAAGATTCAAGCTTCAATCTAGCTCCTCATAATGATGGATTTCTTCAATCCCTCATACATTTATCTATTGAATCTCAAGATACTACCCTATCATTACCAAATTATGGGAGTAGTAGAAATAATTTTTATGTTCCCCATTAGACACTTCATCATGAAGTCTTGATTCATGAAAATCAAGTCAATCCTGAGAGCCTATCTCCGGATGAGAGTCACGGCAACCCTCTGTGTGGCTAGAATACCATAGAGTAATAGGATTTATCCCATGCTATAATCCAACATGGTGGTTATCCCCATGATGACATTCACTGCGAAAGTTCTCTCCATCGTAGTGTTTCACATTATCAAAATAATTCTATAATTGATAATGTAGTAATGAGAAAGCCCTCTTATCTCAAGGAACTTTACAAGATAGGGCTAGTCATGTCTGATACCTTGTCATTAATAAGTGAAATACATTCTCAACTAGAATTCATCTTAAGGGTGTTGGGTCGGAGAAAAACGGGAAGGATGGCAAAGGGGGGGGTGAATTGCCTTTTAAAAAATAATAACAAATTAAAATCAAAGTGAAAGATGCAGCGGAAATAAAGAGGCAATCACACAAGAATTGATAACGGAGTTCGGCCAAAAACCCGGCCTACGTCTCCGCTCCCAACTCAACTGTTGAGAGATTCTACCGCTTTCTTTTCAATGGTTTTAGCAAGAAACCCACTAGGCTTTGAGGTAGCACTAGAACCTATTACAGCTTGCTTTTGGTGGTTGAGCAAGAACCCACTTGCTTTTAATGGTTTAGCAAGAACCCACTATCCTTCTTACAGGTGAAGGATAGCTCACCTATGTCTCAAGCTATTTAAAGGAAAGCTTGACAACCTTTTCACACCTTAATGGTGATGTGAAACCCAAAAGAAAGAGGGGATGAGAAAAGTTTGGGGTTTGTAGGCACAAACCCAAATTTAAAGCTCAAAATAAATAAACAAGAAAAACCGTATTGGGAGAAGCCTTGGGCGCCTTTGATTGATTGGAGATGTTGAAGGCCGCTTCCAAGCTTCTTTGAAGGAGCTCCTTGGATGTGGAAGTTGTTGGGGCAAGGTGGGTTCCTTGAAGGAAGTCCGCCGGAGGTATGCCAAATGATGAACAACGTGTCCGTGGGCTTTGTATATGATCCGGTTGGTGTCCGGGGCTTCCTTGGCCTTTATTTATAGGCATGGAACCCTTGGGGAGTCTTCGGAGCCGTTGGAAAAGGCCTCGGAGCCGTTGGAGGCCAAAAGAGGGTTGACTGGTCAAAGCCAACGGCTAGTTTGACTGGGCTACCGGCTGGCCGGTACAGCTCCACCGGCTGGCCGGTGCCTTGGAAGAGGGGAAGAGTTTTGGTCCAGGCTCCACCGGCTGACCGGTGGAGGAGCCACCGGCTGGCCGGTGGGCAGACAGTAGCTGCCACTGTTGACTGGATGCCACCGGCTGGCCGGTGACAGATCCACCGGCTGACCGGTGGAACCTGGCAGTAGGCAATGCCTCTGCCAGGTCCACCGGCTGGCCGGTGCTATCACACCGGTTGGCCGGTGGACTGAATTTCAGTCCACTTGATGTGCTTCATGGCCCATTTCCTTGGCAATCTTTTGCCTATAAAACAAAAACACTTAAAACAATGTTAGACACATATGAAATTGATTGTGATCATGAAAATCAAAGAGTGTGGGGTACAACAATCTCCCCCTATTTTGATGATCACAATCACTTATCTAAGCAATGTAAAAACTTAAATGAAAGGCATGCTTTAAATGATAAATTGAAAATAAATACTAAGCATGAGAGAAAAGATTCTCCCCCAATCAATCAAGAAATTTCTCCCCCTTTGTGATTATCAAAATAGAATGGGGCATAAAACTTAATTGAGGGAAAGGGTTTGAAAAACTAGATATGAGAATTGAAAGATCAATTGAGATTTTTGAAATTGAAATGAAAATTTGAATAACAGTTTGAATTGAAAGTTTTGAATCAAAAAACCAATTGAAATTTGAAATTTGAAACCAAATGAAATTTTTGAAATTGAGAGTTTTGAATCAAAAATGAATTGAAAATTTAAATTGAAAAATGAATCGAAATAGATTTTTGAATTTAAGAAAATTTCTCCCCCTAAATAAAACAAAAGATCATCGGGGAAACGAAACTATTTTTGGCCCGGAGAGACTCGCCAAAAGGGATTTTTCAATCCAAATTTGTTTCATGGCGGGTCTTCTCCTATAAAATTCGTCCGAAAAGTAAATAGATTTAGGCATACCATAACGGGAATTTTTGCAATCGCATTCATAAATTAGGTGCCCGGGTTTTTTACAATAATTGCAAAATTTATAACTAGAGCTCCCCCTTACAAAAACAGTGGGTGCATGGGAGGAGGAAGCTATATTGGTGTAGCCAAGTCCATTGGTGGTTCTAGATACTCGTTGAGAACCTAAGAGTTTGGACAAATTTTTTTCACCTTGGGTGAACTTGGCTAGGGATTCCCTAAGGTCCTTAATGGTTGATTCCAAAGAATCAACATTGGGGAAATTTTGGATTTTTAGGGAGAGTTCCTCCTTCTCTTTGAGAAGTTGGTCTTTTTCGGAGGAAAGTTTTTTGAAATTCTTTTTCAAAGAAACAAATTTTGACGAGAGTTCGTGAAAACCATTTTCTAATTGGTCTCGCACATGTTGGAGTTCTTCGTATGACAAATGATTGAAAGAATTAGAAGAACTAGAGGATGAGGAGGAGGAAGAGGAGGAAGAATCTACCTCATGTTTTGCCATTAGGCATTTGTTACCTTGGTCGCTTGAGGAGTAGGAGGAGAAGGAGGAGCTATCACTCCAAGATTCCTTTGAAGCCTTCTTCTTTCCCTTCTTTTTTTTGGCCCTTTTCTTGTGAAGTGGGCAAGCGGGTTTGAATTTTTCGTCGAGTTCTTGCTCTTGAGCAGGTTCTTGCTTTGGAGCCTTGCTAGTACCTTCATGGGTTAGCTCTAAATATTTCCAAATATCATAAGAGGTAGAGCAAGTAGAAATGAAATTAAAAACATTACGGTCAAGACCACAATGAAGAGCGTTCATGGCTTTGCCATCAAGCTCAAAATTTGCAATGTCGGCGGGGGTCCATTTATACTCATCGGGATAAGAGAGCGTAAAACCATGCATAACAATTCTAAAAATAGGATAGCTAATGCTTTTAAGAAAAGTTGACATGCGGGTTTTCCAAAAAGTATAATCGGCTCCATCAAAGAATGGAGAACGATCCAAAGAATGTCCTTCGGGGGATTGAGAGGAAGAAGCGGTAGAAGCCATCAAAAAAATAGGATCTTTAATTTGAAACCGGTTAAGGAATAATTCAAATACTCCCTTTGATACTAATTGTTGGGTCGGAGAAAAACGGGATGGATGGCAAGAGGGGGGGTGAATTGCCTTTTAAAAAATAATAACAAATTAAAATCAAAGTGAAAGATGCAGCGGAAATAAAGAGGCAATCACACAAGAATTGATAATGGAGTTCGGCCAAAAACCCGGCCTACGTCTCCACTCCCAACTCAACCGTTGAGAGATTCTACCGCTTGCTTTTCAACGGTTTTAGCAAGAAACCCACTAGGCTTTGAGGTAGCACTAGAACCTATTACAGCTTGCTTTTGGTGGTTGAGCAAGAACCCACTTGCTTTTAATGGTTTAGCAAGAACCCACTATCCTTCCTACAGGTGAAGGATAGCTCACCTATGTCTCAAGCTATTTAAAGGAAAGCTTGACAACCTTTTCACACCTTAATGGTGATGTGAAACCCAAAAGAAAGAGGGGATGAGAAAAGTTTGGGGTTTGTAGGAACAAACCCAAATTTAAAGCTCAAAATAAATAAACAAGAAAAACCGTATTGGGAGAAGCCTTGGGCGCCTTTGATTGATTGGAGATGTTGAAGGCCGCTTCCAAGCTTCTTTGAAGGAGCTCCTTGGATGTGGAAGTTGTTGGCGCAAGGTGGGTTCCTTGAAGGAAGTCCGCCGGAGGTATGCCAAATGATGAACAACGTGTCCGTGGGCTTTGTATATGATCCGGTTGGTGTCCGGGGCTTCCTTGGCCTTTATTTATAGGCATGGAACCCTTGGGGAGTCTTCGGAGCCGTTGGAAAAGGCCTCAGAGCCGTTGGAGGCCAAAAGAGGGTTGACTGGTCAAAGCCAACGGCTAGTTTGACTGGGCTACCGGCTGGCCGGTACAGCTCCACCGGCTGGCCGGTGCCTTGGCAGAGGGGAAGAGTTTTGGTCCAGGCTCCACCGGCTGACCGGTGGAGGAGCCACCGGCTGGCCGGTGGGCAGACAGTAGCTGCCACTGTTGACTGGATGCCACCGGCTGGCCGGTGACAGATCCACCGGCTGACCGGTGGAACCTGGCAGTAGGCAATGTCTCTGCCAGGTCCACCGGCTGGCCGGTGCTATCACACCGGTTGGCCGGTAGACTGAATTTCAGTCCACTTGATGTGCTTCATGGCCCATTTCCTTGGCAATCTTTTGCCTATAAAACAAAAACACTTAAAACAATGTTAGACACATATGAAAGTGATTGTGATCATGAAAATCAAAGAGTGTGGGGTACAACAAAGGGAATGTCCATTCTCTGAACATCCCTTGGGTCATTTGTCTTATAATACAATAGAGGAAAAATCCATTGATTCCATTGATTTTAATAAAACAATTGAGAAGTGTCCACTTTAGTCATACCAAGGGGAGAAATCTCTAGTGAAAGATGATTAATATATGTTAAACATTAGATAAAAAAATTGGATAAAGGATAAATACTAGTCATGTTATGGAATTTGGAAAACAATCAATATAACATTCCATAATTGATGGCAGGAGATTTCGTTCATGATGTCCTCCTCAACTTATAGAAGACTTTTGTCATTTTAAAACTAAATTATTACCATATAATGAATATCAAAATCATGGAAATGTAATATAAGAGTTGCAATTCCAAATTGACTTAGCATCTCTCTTAGTTTCCCGACATCCAAAGGTTGAAAATCAGTAGAGAACCCTTCAGCATGCATGCCTCAATTCTTTAAAGAGGCTAAACAAGTTAATTTCTAATACCCCATCTGGTTTTCGTATTAGAGGATGGGTGAACATGGAGCATTGAATTTCACTACACTCCATAATCAGAAAATCCATCCAAAAGTGATCTCATGCAATGTTATTTCTCACGGCTGGCTACAATCAACAGATTTTTTATGTAATCAAATATATGCTCAATAACAGGCCTCAACTAGCTCTAATCAAAGTCATGCCTAAAGAAAGAAATATGTTGAGATATTTTTGTACCAAGTATCTAAGAATATTTATTAGGACTCCCTATTAGAGGATTTCATCATTTAGATAACACAAATGTCTGAAATAGAACAATGATCTTCTAAAATAGGTGATTTGAGTGGCTGTCGGATAATGCACCCAACTAATGTCCAAACCAAAATTTGAAAAATCTGAAGTGCAGTTGTGTGAATCTCAGCTATAGTAGTTCAAGATCCACCCTGGCCTATAGGTATGGGGGCTTGTTTAATTCAACATCTGAATTCAATAAAAAAAGTTTGAAGGATTGAAGAAGAAGAACAGAAACAGCCCCATCCTATAGGGTTGGGGAATTTTTCACATCTACAATACCCACCTCAACAGAAGTCAGTTTTCTCCCTATTAGGGAAGAATCCAAAAAGAGAGTGAACAACTAAACTATCCAAGGATTCCCTTTGGGTAACTGTCCATCAAATAGTTCCCAGGAATTCATCATATAGAGGAGAAGAGTCTCATGGAAGATACAGAAGGAGAAAATCTTACAAAGATACTAATATAATTCCATCAATGAATAATGCATTTGTAAATGTCATTAACACCATTATATAAGATCCTCAAAAAAATATTCTAGCTCAGGGTAATTTGAATATGATGTTCTTATCAATAATACAGTACACATTGAAGCAAATGAAGAAGGTGTGCATACCCAAAATCAGAGGCTTACCCAAAATCAAGTTATGACCTCAAATAATCAACACCCACTCCTTAAAAAGGTATCTAACAACGGTAAATCTAAAAGTAAGATAAAGTCTCACTTTTCCACTAGATAATGTCAATATATTTCACTTTAAGAAAGATTTTCATGGCAATAAGATGAGATGAAAGAGTTGAAAAGACTCAATAGAGAGTTACTTCGAAGGAGCATTTCTGCTAGAAATACTCCCCAGGAAGATCCTAAACTTGCACACCCTATAGGAGCTCCTTAGAAAATAGGATTTTTGGTAATTTCTGATGAAAATAATGAATTTCTTCCATCGGGTACATAGCCAAGTCAGGATCAAACACATCCTTGTAGGCTTATTCTCATGTGTTATCCAAGACAAATACTATTAGCACCACCACTAGTGGTTTTCCAGTCATTGCACCAGTTCAAGATCCATCTGTTGTACCTGTACAGGTCCTAGATCATCTAGATATTCCCCAAATGCTTATGAATACAATTAAGACATTAGAAACTCAATTTAAAGCTATGTAAGAATGGTGTGTTCTTGTTCCGTCAAAAAATTGAGCTTACCCTGAGTGTTTGGATCTGATCCCTCCCCCACCAAACTTTGTGAAAACAACATTCCCAATCTTTAATGGTTTGTGATATCTAGAGAAACAATTAACACATTTCATTTATCATTGTGATCCCATGATGGGGACTCCTCAACAACAAGAAGCAGTAATTCTTAGGTGCTTTGTGCAGTTATTATAGGAAATATCTTTTGTTTAGTATAAAAGTTTGCAATCTTGATCAATTACTGGATGGGAAGATATTCATTAGAAATTACTTCTTCAATTCATTTCAATGCTGCCAAAGACAATAGTTTTTTATCTTAAAAATTGACAATAAATGGAAAATTAAATATTTTTAGATTTCATTGCTCAATGGATAGAATTAACATATGCCTTAAATCTGGTACTCCTTTAGAAATAATTATTACCAATTTGTGTGGAAATTTTTTGTGATGAGTTATGCACACCATTGATCTCGGTTAAATACATAGGAGGGTTCTGATACCGTGCTTAAATTTACCAATAGGTGGTGGATTTCATTGTGGAAACTAAAATAAAATCTTGTGTAATTCCATCAGCTTTGGGAAGGAGAACAGGGAAAGCATAGGCTGCTATAGTCACACTCAAGAAAGAACATGTACCTGCTTCCACTTCAAAAGCTTCATCATATCGAAGGGCCCCGTATCCCGAGTGTCAGCAGCAATGACTGCCTCATCAATTTTATCAAAGAGATCAAATTTAGAAATAGATCAAGGAGTTAAAGAATAAAGTTTATTCTTTTTGGAATTAATTGGTTCTCGGTTACTTCATATCATCTTTGGAAAATAATTTAGGCTAGTTTCCAAGGTCGAAGAAACCAAACAAAGAGGGAGATGAAGATCTTAAGAATTATTTTCCCTTCCACCAAATGTTGGGGAATCCCATTAAGAGTGATTTTTTAAGAACCTCCTAGAAAAAATGGTAGACTCTAGAAAATAGAACTTGAAAAGTTCATCAGCCCAAGTAGCATGTGTTACTACTACTGATCCAGGGGAAGAAGGCGAATGGTAGGAAATCAAAGGTAAAAATACGCAGAAATATGATGATTGGATTATCAGGAAAATGACCAACCAAACTCATGCAATTCTACGAACATAGTTGAAACAACTGATTATCTCTTCCGCCACTCCTGCCACAACATAACCACATTCATCAAAAGATCAGTCCTCCAAAGGTCAATCCTCAAAGAAGTGACGTGATCATAAGAACAAAGAGAAGTCATAAGAAGATGAAGTCATGTCAAGGCCAAAGTTTTCCTTGACTCTGGTAGATTACATGTCATCTATTTCAAAAGAATGGTCACCACCCTTCCAAATGGCATCACCAGAACTTCTCTATCAAGTAGAATATTCATTAGATGAATAATTGATCTTTGGTTCAATCAATGTTATCCACTTAACAGATCCCTATGCTTTGGTGATTTTGGTTATAATGAGACTGAGTACCCTGTACCAAACTAGAGAACTATAGGAAGAAGCCATGGTTGAAGATATAGGGGAAGACATGGGTTTTCTAGAAGAAACTATTTTAACTGTACCCTTGCTCGAACCATATATGCAGTGGAAACTCATGTGAGAGCCCTTCAACAGGCTCAACAAGAACAAGGAGATTCTTCCACGTATGACATGTTCGGTCCTGAAATAATTATTTTAGAGGAATTATTAGAGGTTACGCTATATTTCTCTCAACAAGTAGATAGACTTAGTCAGTATAATCTACCAAAGCCAATAGTATTTCTAGCTTCTGCTCTGACACACGGTACATCTACATCAAGAGCTTCAACTTCCAGGGCACCTACAAAACAGTATCTCCATGCTGGGAAACGTAGATCTCTGGACCAAAAGTATAATGTTTTGAAAAATATATCCCAATTACCATCCAATTTGTTGATTTTTAATGCCATGAATCAATAAAATGATCTTTGAGAATCACTTATTAATGCTTTGACAAGTCCTCAAGAGTTTGAAACTGAAGTTACTGCTTCTAAGGTTTACGATATAGATAATGATCCTGAAGAATGTCATGAAGTTATATCTTTTATGGATGTATATGAAGATGATGTTATACATAGACATATCAGGCCCTTGTATCTATATGGAATGGTCAATGTCATATACATCTTAAGATCCTTCATTGATAATGTCTTAGGAGTCAACATCATTCCTATTCATACACTTCGTCGATTGGGCCTCACAGAATATGACTTATCTCCTTCCATTTTAATGTTGCAAGGTTATGAAAATAATGATAAATAGCCTCTGGGTAAGATTACACTATGAAATCATTTTTTAGATCTAGTGTCTAATTCTGATTTTATAGTTGTCCATTAGGACCCAGCCTTTAACATTCTTCTTGGTAGGCCATGGATACATCAGCATGAAGCCATACCTTCTTCATACCACCAGTGTATCAAGTACTACTTCAATGGTCAAATTGGAATATTTTATGGTGACAATTCTCTATTCAAAACGTGTTAATCTCAATACATTGAGGCATAATTTTATCACAAGAAGGGAATGAGGTCCGTGATGAAGGAGTTAACTAGAATCAATGCTCCAAATGGTTTGTTAAAAATCCCAGAAAATCCATTCAAACATTTGAGTATAGATTATATATTTTCTATCAATCAAATTGAAAGGATAAACCGAAATCTAGACACTCATCTGGTGAATTCCATAAAGTCAATTGTGGCAATCAAGCCTGACATCATGGGAGAAATTGTTGATTTACCAAGTAGTGATGAAAGTTTAAATAGAGATGTCTTCATTTCATCCACCAAACTTCATCAAGACTCAACTTAATGAATAATACTATAAGAATTTATAGAAATTCTAGAGTAAGAAAAGAATTTTGATTCCAAAACCCCTTATCTCCTATTTATTACTCCAGGATTACCCTTCATCATCGGTTGGGTTTGAAATGGTGGCCACTTCTTCAGGATGTTGAAATACTGACTCCTCCCATAGCATTGAATTTTTTCTTCATAATATACTATGAAAGTAGAAATAGAAGAAGTGAAATGTAATGAAGAATAAGAGGAAGATCTTAGGGATGCTCCTCCAGCATTTGAGAAAGGTGTCTCTACCACTATGGATGAGCTCAGAGAAATAAATCTGGGTACAGAAGAAGATCCACACCTTACTCAAATTAGTGATTCTATGACTTCTGAAGAGAAAGAGATGTATACATTATTTCTAAAGAAACATAAAGATATATTTTCTTGGAATTATACATAAATTATAGGTCTTAATCCCAATGTATCCACTTATCATTTGGGTTTTCTAGAGGAGCATTGAGGATTCAAGCAGGCAGCAAGAAGAACATACCCAACTCAAGCCTCTAAAATTGAAGTTAAAGTAGATAAGATTATAAAGGCTAACTTTTTCAAGGAGTTTCAATATCCAAAATGGTTATCCAACATTATCCCAGTGAAAAAGAAGAATGGTAAAATTAGAGTTTGCATTGATTCTGTAAATATTAACTGACTTAGTCTTAAAGATGATTTCCAGTTCCAATCACAGAGCCTTTAATTGATGCAACAGCTGGCTATGAAGCTCTTTCCTCCATGGATGGATACTCTGAGTACAATATAATCCATAGGGCCCTAGAGGATGAAGATTCTACAGCCTTAAAATTCCCTCAATGTGTGTTTTTCTATCGAGTAATTCCCTTTGGCTTAAATAATGTCAAGGTTCCATGCACCATATCTTCAAACCCTTCTTAGGGAAATTTGTCAAATGTTATGTGGATGATTTTGTGGTTAAATCTAGATAATGTTCCAATCACTAGGCTTATATGGAGACCAAATTCAAATAACTTCGACAACATAATTTGAATATGAACCCCTTAAAATGTGCTTTCAGGGTAACCTTAGGAAAATTCCTTAGCTACGTTGTACTATATCTAGGCATCGAAGTTGATTATATGAAAACAAAAGAAATCCTTGGTATGTCACCTACTCGAAATTTGAATGAATTTAGAGGACTCCAAGGACACTTGTTCTATATTCGGCACTTCATTGCGAATTTAGCAGGATAGTGTTTTCTCTTAACTAAATTAATGAAGAAGGGACTCACCAATAAATGCACTGAAGACTACCAAGAGGCATTTGATACCCTCAAGAAATATCTCTTGACTCCACCAGTATTAATTCCACATGTTTAAGGAATACCAATTATTCTATATGTTATAGGTACAGATCAATCTCTGGGTGCCTTCCTTGGCCAATAGAATGATGTTGGGAATGAAAACAGCCTTTAAAATCTCAGTCGAACTATGATTGGCACAGAGAATAAATATTCAAGTATTGAGAAGTGATGTCTGGCATTAATCATTGTAGTTCAGAAATTGAGGCACTACCTGCAACATCATGAGGTCCAATTGATGTCTCACAATAACCTGTTCAAATTTATCCTTAATCATCCTATGCTTATAGGGAGTTTGGCATGGTGGGAAGTTATTTTGAAACAGTTTGATATCTAGTTTGTGGATTAAAAGAAAATAAAAGGACAATATTTGGAAGATTTCCTTGCTGAAAATCCATCAATGGAAGATACATCATTGAATGTTGAACTTCCTGATGAATAGGTCTTCTCTATTTAAGATAATCCCCAAACATTGTTAATGTACTTTGATGGTGACTCTAGAATTCCAATAGGAAATAGAATGGAGTACCCTAAACTCAACAATGTTTGGTTAGGAATTGTACTTATCTACCAAGAAAAGGCAGCGTTGCCTGATTCATTTCTATTTTCAAAAGGTGAAACCAATAATGAGGAAGAATATCAAGCTCTCATCGCAAGACTAGAATTGGCACTCCAGGTACAAATGAATCACTTAAAATTGAAAGGTGATTCATAGTTGGTAATCAAAAAAATCAATGGGGGTTATTCTATTATAAAATAAGAGTTAATCCCTTTGTGTGATTACGTCATAGGATTAATTTCTGAATTTCCCTCAGATCTAACAATGTCTTATGTCTCGCGATCACAAAATGCCCAAGTTGATGCACTGAATAAGACAGCCAGATCCCTAGCAGATATGAATCGAGATGAGAAAATTATCAGTATTTTCCATCGATGTGTGGTCTCACATTTTGTTCAAAATAAAGTGGAGGAAATAAATTAAATTATCCCTACTTCTAAGTCTTATAATCATACCACAGGATGGATTACACCCATCATGGAATACCTTCAAAATGGATTACTTCCACCAGATAGACCTAAAAAAGAACAGATCTAATGATGAGTGGCCAATTTTTCTCTTTATGAAAGTCTAGATCACCAGAAGATCCTCTACAAATGAGGCTTTGATGGAATCCTCTTCAGGTTTATTGACGGAGAAGAAACTATAGCTGTCATGAAAGAAGTACATTCAGGTGCTTGTGGTGATCACCAGTCTGGGCATAGGTTTTCTAATCAAATATGAAGGCTTGGATACTTTTGGCCTTCAATGAAATAGGATTGCATAGATTTCACTAAGAAATTTCATCCCTATCAAGTGCATTTCATCTTCATTCATCAACCCCCGAAGTTGCTACATATAGCTAAATACTCTTGACCATTGTGCCATATAGGGAATAGATGTCGTAGGACCTTATCCTCCATCTACGGCTAAGCAGTTCAAGTATATTCTTACTATTATTTACTTCTTCTACAAATGGGATGAGGAAATACCTCTCATAGAAATCAGAGCCAAAAGCCTTGTTAGTTTTGTCAATACTTACATCATCACTAGATTTGGTGTCCCTCATACTATATTGACAGACAATGGCACCAATTTTTATTCTGTTGAGGTAAAGAAGTTATATCAGGAGAATAATATCAAATTCAACCATTCATCTCGACATCATGTAGTGGCCAATGGATAGATAGAGTCTTTCAATAAAACCCTATCAAACATACTCTAAAAGATTGTGGATAAAGATATTAAAATTTGTATTGATAAACTTTTTCACGCTTTATGGGTTTATCGGACTACTACCAGTACTGCTACTCGGGTAACTCCATAGTCATTAGTGTACGGGGAAAAATCAATGTTTCCAATTGAAATTCAATTGCCTTCACTCTAAGTTAAATCTATGATCAGTTGTATATAGATGAAATGTATCAGAAACGATTTTATGAGCTAGAAATATTAGATGAACAAATATTGTATAATATGCATCATTTAGAAGTCTATCGGAATAGAATAGAACGATCCTTTTACAAGAAAGTTCTCCTCCATTCATTTCTTCCAGGAGAATTGGTATTGGTCCTCAGGAATCCAATGATACCTGGAAAGAAACCTCCAATTCTTGACCCAAAGTGGGAAGGTCCTTATACCATACATAAGGTCTACTCAAATGGAGCTTATTCCCTATTCCCAATGGATGGAGAGCTTATTACAACTCCAACCAATGCGATATTCTTGAAGAAATACTTTGTGTAATTGCACAACATGTCCTCATTGCATGACTCTAAACTTTAAAGCATAGAGTCATAGTCATAATACATTAAACTTCATATCAACCATATGTGTTCATGTTTCGTGACGATAAAATTTGTAGCATCTTTGTCCTTATTTCACAACATCAAACTGCATTACATCATTTTTCCTTATTAAATGACATTAAACTGTACGATTAACATCCTCTCTATTTGACATTAAGATCTTCCATATGTAATAATTATTGCTACTCTTTAGTGTCACATGACTTCCATTCCTCCCTATGTCTGAATTAGATCTTCATAGGGGCCTCATTTCAAGAACTACATGTGGCGAGATTCTCATCCATATGAGATATGTAGAGATGGCTGGATCTCCAATCTTGGGCCCAGCCGCAACCACAAATTTTTTTATTTTTTTTTCTCCTATGGTATATGAACCAAATATATAAAGAGTGTTAATTCAAGATAAATGGTTTGATTTTCATACCATTTTGTGTCTTAAGTTTAACTATTCTTCTAGAATGTGTTAAAATCTCCCATCTCCCACATTAAACTCAATTGGTGTGGGAAATTATATTTCAAAAACTACTTTTGGCTTGATTCTCATCCATATGAGATGCATAGAGACTCCTAGATCTCCAATCTTGGGCTCATCCACAATAAAAAACCCATTTATTCCATATGTATGAATCAAACCTACATAGGGAATGTTCAAGAACTAAGAACTGCTTGATTCTCATCCATATGAGATATGTAGTGACACCTAGGTTTAATTCCTTGGTCCAACTATAATATTCTCTTTTTACATCAGAATAACTTCATGTCCTCATTGCATAACTCTAAACTGAATTGCATAATATGGATTCAAAGGAAATAAGGAAAGTCTCTAATTTAAATTCGAGTCAGGTCTATGTAAATGACTCCAAACTCATGTCCAATGTTGATTCGAATATTTCTCTTATGCATTGAGCATTACCCCCTTCCATATTTTACAATCTTGATCTTGAATATTTTCATACCTTCATAATCTTTCTTATGGTTTCTTATGACAGTGTTTCTAATATTTCAGAACTCTTTTTCCTAACTATACAGTACATGCCCTTAGATGGCCTTACATAAGTTGCCTACATAACAGGAATGTCAGTCAAAGGGTACCACTATTTGACTATGCAGCATTTTCTCCAGATGGACCTACATAACACAGCTCCCATAACATGTTTGTCAAATAATGCTAATTTTTTTCTTGGTTAATGTGCCTTTTGTCCCCTTCAAACTTTGATAACAACATACAAGAATCTGTATTTTAAATCACTAATTCATGTGTATATTTTTTCCATTACCTTTCTCTCAATCTGAATGTCTTCAAAACCATGGTTTACACATTTCACCCTCTATGTATTAAAAGCAATATGAAATAACCTTGGATCACTTGACCACACATCATATAATGTTTCCATTTTTTGTCCTAATCATATGACCTAAAAACTACATACACCATACTTCCTACATTTGGTTCAAACCTTCATAGAAATCATATTCGTATGATTTTTTGGAAATCATGATTGGAAATAACCTTCCCATATTCGGGTACCTTTCTTCATAAACCAAGCCCTATTCTTTGGAAAATATGAATCTTCATAAACTTTTTCGTCTTTTAGAAATAGAATGTTAAAATTTTAAGAGCTCTTTCTCCTGACTATATAGTATGTTCCCCTAGGTGGCCTTGCATAAAATGTTCCCATAAAATAGGAATGTTAGTCAAAAGATGCCACTATTTGGATATGAAACATATTCCATAGTCATCCCAGCATAATATAGTCCCATAACGGGATTTTCAAATAGTGGTAACTTCATTCTTGGAAAATACTTCCTTTAATGTCTTTATCCCCCTTTTCCCCATATCATCCTTCAAATTCAGAAATTCTTAAATCACATTTTACAATTATTCACTTCTATACTTGAATATAGTAGTATGTTTCCAAATAAATTATCAAGAAATTTGGATAGTATCATGATTTTTCAAAGCTAAAGACCTTAAATTAAAGACACACAATGTCCTCACTGCATGAATTAAAACTTCACAGTACAATGTCCTCACTGCATGACTTAAAACTATAGAGTACAATGTCCTCACTACATGACTTAAAATTTCATAACATGATATCATAAATTCTACTTTCTGAAAAATTTTATCCATTCCTCATACTACAAATTTTTGTATAAATGATTTTCCTATTCATGACATATGTCGGCATAGATAAACCTTTATTCGTAAAATCTTTTTCCCTGGAAAAACCACCCACTGGGGTCTTGAGTCACATAAATCTTATTTTTCATTATCTATCAATAGTTAAATTTTAAACTACTAAGATATATTTTGCTTGACTATTAAGTACATGCCCATAAAGGCCTTGCATAGAATTTTCCTACATAAAAAGCCTGTCAGTCAAATGATTCAACTATTTGGCTATGAAGTATATTCCCTAGTCATCCCTGAATAACACAACCCCCATAATAGGATTTTCAAATAATGGTAACCTCATTCTTGGAAGATATATCCTTTATGTTTATACAAGTTTTAGATTTGATGACCATAAAAATCATGACTCAAGATTCCCCTTGGAAATATTTAAACAATATTAGAGCAATTATTAGCCACTGAGTCTTGTTTGGGATCTAATTTCAAAATGTATGGTCAAAGCTATTTGACCTTAAAAACTATCCCATTATAGTATAACAAGATAGACTCTAAACTTACAACAACAAGAGACATCGTACTCATCAGATTGGGAACTTGAAAAGAGGACTCTGGACAAAAGTTGAGTCTCATCTCACTAGGCCTACATTTTGTATGGTTTAGGAAATATTGAGCAATAAAAAGTCAAAAGATACAAAGTTTGTGGGGTTTGTCTATATAAACCTAGTAAAAATAAAATAATTCTCACTAGGACCCGTGATTTTGGAAAAAATAGAGCAACCTTCCAAACTTGATGTAGCTCTAAGTCTAACCAAATGATTTTGTAATGTGTCAAAGTTACCAACTTTTACCTTAGAATAAGATTCTTTTCATTATGAACGAATCAAATTCTAATGGGGGATTTTGTAGACACCATGAAATGTGTTCCACGCACTTTTCCTCAAAATTTCTTCAACTGGTCTCAAAAGGTTCATGGCACAAATCTGAATTTCTTATTGGGGTCAGTGACGGTAGCAAAGGAACTAGCCCGAAGGGCCGAGACCGCAGCCTGGCACTGATCCCAACCAGGGGTGTGGGGGTTGTGCCCCTGCGGCATGGAGCAATAAATTTGGCTAAGTCCCTAAAGCGGGGCCCAAGGTACCTTCACGCAAACACTTGCATGCCACCATGATGGAGCTGAATGAAGCAATAATTTTGGATATGTCCTCAAAGTGTCACCCTAGTTAGGAAAAATCATCGGTAGCGCGCAATCCATTTTCATACCACAATTCTGGCATGCATCATACTTGTGCGGCCAATCTCATTTCTACTAGGGTCCTATTTTGCCTATAAATAGACCCTTGGGGCCTTCATTTGTATAGATGAATTTTCCTAAAGCCTAATTACTACTCTGATCACCCTAGTGATTTTCCCAAGTCTTTCGAAACTTTCAAGGTAGTTCTTTAACACTTAAAGCGAATGAATTGAAGGAGTATCAGAGGACATAAGTCCTTTTATTGTTTGAAATCCATAACACTTTAATACCTGAAGCGCCTAACCTCCCTAAATATGAAACACTTACACGCCACATATTCCTCTCGCTGGAACTTTAGCACCCCACTTCTAGGAATACCTGTGAATACTCTTAAAGGCTGAAGTCAGGTCTCGACCAAGTATTAACATCCAGGTTTTTCATCACTTAAGTGAACATCAGGTCACCCGAGCCTACTTGCATGCCCACACTTATGCACCATTCTCTACTTCATCACCCCTCTTTGATTCACCTACTCTCTTCAATCTACAAGAAATCAATCCCTCCTAAAAGCCATTAATGGTAAGGCTTATTCTTCATTGGATCCCGTGTCTGGATGGGATTCTATTGACACCTCCACAAAAACTTCCTAACTTATCAAACCTTTGGGAAAGGCACATCATCATGTATCCTATTTGGGTTTTTATATCTGCAGTCAGAGGTTTCCAACATTTGTTTTACAATGGGGTTAGGATTCATGGATTGTCTATGGGTTTGTACATCTGCAGTCACATAGACCTTTCTCCCAAGAATAGAGTTGGTAAGTTCCCTATTTGGAGGATTAGGTTTTGGGTTTTTTCCTCCCCTTTTTGTCTCTAAGACCCAGAACCCCAGGTCTCTGGTAGGGAAGGTACAGTTCACACTTGATTTTCCACACAAAAAAATGAGAAGTTTCTCTCCCCTATCGATATCCATTAGGGAGTCCATCCTAGTGCAATCCCTTAACCTTTCAAGTAGGAGGTTGTAGCCCCACTCCTCTCTACTTCCTTCACCTTCACTACTTCCTTATATTGAACCCTTGTACAATGTAACATGAATAGAGGGATGGATTTTCGCCTCACCCTCTTCCCCAGTTGCCTCGCCCTCATCCACCTTCACTGCCGTAGGTGCACCCTCTTCCACAAGAAGAGGAGGAAAAGTGTGGGTAACTTTGTTAAAAAAAATTCATCCTCTTGTTTCTCACACCGAGCATGACTCATGTGGACTTAGAAATTTGTCATGATCAAAAAATTTGCACAAGACCACTTGAACTATGAGAATTATGATTCCTATTCAAACTAGGATACATAGGATGCCTTCTTAAAGGCCGAATATCAAAAGGGTTCCCTTTCAAAAGGGTTCACCAAATCATGTCCCATCCAATGGACATCTCATATACATTATCCCCAACACATTGAATGAACTATGAGAACTCTTATTCCCACCATAATTATGATATGTAGGAAGCCTTCATTAGGGCTCGAGCTCATTGTATATCTTCTTCACGAATCCAACCCTAATTCCCATAATTTGGGCATCCTCCTTAAGAATAAGTCCTAAAGTAAACCCCCAAATCATAAAGTCATCCTTTTTAGGAAGTAAGCCCAAAATCATTTCTCTCAAAGGACTATACTCTCCTATGAGACTCATCAAACTACATGGGCTTTGATTCCCATCCAAATGGGATACGTAGGAATCCTCCTTGAGGTTCAAACCCAACACTTCAATTCAACCCTATTCTACTTGGGCTATATTTTCAATAGGTTCTAATCTTACTTGGAAATCCATATTCCTTCCAAGTCCCTTGGGATACTTAGGTATAATTCCCACACAAAACTTTGACTAAGAACCTTTCTCTTAGATTTCCTTACCACATGACATTAAATTTTACGGTTAGGTCCTTATCACATGACCTTAAAAGGTATGATGTGTCTCATTAAGAAGCACTAAACTATGGTGGTTCTAATTCCTTTCATAAGGATATGTAGGTAGCCAATTTTATTTGTATGATCCCAATATAAAAAAAAACCTTCATCTCCCTTGAAGACAATACATTTTAGAGTTCCCCACTGATTGGCTTAAAAACCAATATCATCATAACAATGATTAAAAGAATCTATAAATATTATATGAGAGGATACTATTGATGGAGAACCTCGAATACATATGGATATCTCCATTAATGAAGAACCTCAAATACATACCTATGATTCTAAATTTCCCATATGTTAATAAGTGATTGAAATTTCCAAGGGAAACTTATGTTATACTTGGTTAATTAATAAGGATTCATGAAAATATCTTAAATTTATAAAGTGATAGCCAGAGTAGACAATAATTCCCCCAAAAAGGGTGTGATGAGTCCAACCTCTCATCCTCTAGACCAATTCATGTTCTTAAGTATCATAATGTTCAAACTAAATGAAAGCCTTCCTTTGGAAAGTAGGTCTCTTTTGGATAAAGAACTGTTGAATGTTTCCAGTTCCATGAACAAATCCAATGGAAACCACCTGGAAGCAGTGATTATTAAACAAGAACACAAATTTCATGGAACAACGAAATAGAAACTAGTATATATTCATAATATTTAATAACAAAATATAACTAGTTTTTAATGATCGAAAAACAACCAAAAAACTAAACTTTTATCATTTAAGTTCTATATTATGTATCATACTTATACCAAAAAAGTGATACATGGGAAAATATAAAATTTTTAGGTGCATAAATATCATATAATTAAACTTCTGGTGTCTTTCTTCCATTTTAGAAGAAATACCATAATTGAACTCAATGGAACCGATCATGAAATCTAGAAACAAACGCACCCAGAACAACAAAATTAAACATTATTACCAATAAAAATGGTCATAAATGAACTTAATAAAATTTTAATAAATCAAATATATGTTTAATAGGTTATAAATTAAATTAATAATGAAAATAATTTTATTATACAAGAAATTAAGTGCAAGTTCATAACACTTTTAGACATAAGGTAAGGGATTCTCTCCAAACATCCATTTTTTCCTTCAGGTTATGCTTTCTCTATATTTACCCCATTGTAATTGTTATATATCATTATGTAATCCTCCTACATTATTTTTTAATGCTTAATTTTTTTAACCAATATCAATTATTCTTTCTTTGATGGGGAAATACATGTTTTAAAAAGTTTCCTTTATCAATTTCTCCTGATGAGAAAACCCGATTAATGGGAACCTCTAAATTTCAACCCATTTTAAATTATACACCGTAATCTTTTTTTAGACACTAATACATTTCTAAATTCACACATTTTATCATGAAAAATCAATCTTATTTTATTTCTTGTTTTATGGAAACAATTATTCCTTTGTCCACTATAAAGTCTCTTATATTTTCCCTTAAACCGTACAGAAGTGGATCATTTCTAAAGATTACTAAACACACTTTCTATGTGTTTTTACTTCATTTGGAAATCATATATCATAATAAATTATAGTTTTACCTTAGTAATTTCCAATTATTATTTAAATCCATTCTTTCATGGACACCATTATGATATTTCCTTTGGTTTTATGAGACCCATTTCATTCCATGGGTAACACTTATAAATATTTTTTATGTTTGATTCATTATATGGAACACATATGGATAAAAATTTTAGGGTGGTTTAACCTAGATATAATTCCAATGAATTGGGTAATGTTTAGTCTCATGATATGTCATGTTGGGATAAGGAATAAATTTAATTCCTTTATGGGACATTGTCCACCATGTGATACATTCTTGGTAGTTAGCCTTACATCATGTTTATTTCATTTTATATGTTACTATGACATTCCTATTTTTCAATGATAATATGATTTAATGTTCTATGTTCTATTAATTGATAATATTATTCATGTTCCATTCCTTTTATATAATCATGTTATGCCTTCTAAATCAAGTGTTATGATTTATTACCATGTTTATTCCCTTACTATGATTTTTAGCTCATCCCTTTGTTCATTTATTCCACAAGTTATCCTACAAATATGTAGGATCTCAAAGGATGTTTTAAGATATTTATGGAATCTTAATATAAATATTTTTATTTTATTTCCATGTTTTCACTTCTATGTACTTAGTCTTTCAAATACCATAGACTTTGAAATCCTTGGATTTTATTTGAGAGCTAGTTATGCTTAAAATCATTCAATAATATTTTTAATAGGATATGGTGTCTATATACATCCTTTTATGATACTTATTATTTACTGATTATATGATCCATGGAAAAAATTATTATTTTTTCTTTGTATGGTTTATGTTTATAATGAAATGATATTTAGGAAACCTATTTCTCTTCCTTGGGATATCCCATGATAAAATTTTTATGAACCCCACCTATTTTTTCATGGGATATTATTTGATGGAATAATGAAATGATTATGAAACAAGTTTCTTCTAAAAAGTTAATTCTATGTTAAAATTTTTGTGAAACCCATTTCTTTTAATGGGTACGGACATAATGAATTTTTATGATATTATGGTACATGTATATAGGATTTTAATTATGTGATAGGTTGGAACTATATCTCTCCAAATTAATTATATAAAGATTGATATCTAATGAGATAAACTAGACTACAATGGAGAGTTAAAATAGTTCAGTAAGGAACTATGACCACTATTTTAGTCATGGGGGTAAACATTGGAAAGTACGATGGTTTGGGGAGTGAACACATTTCACTATGATTTTTTTGGAAATGATCCTTAAATACTAAGGAAATTTTTTTTCTATGCCTATGTGTATGCAAAAAATATACATCTTATGCCAATTTTATGATCTCAAGGTTTATGTTCTTGAATTTCATTTTGATTCATGAATTATGAAATATCATGTTTTATGACATTACTCAAGCTTATAATCTATGATATGTTGTTTGTAGTTTTCAAATGTTAAGTTCATGTTATCATACCCTTATGCTAATTTTATTATTATTTTATCATTGATATCTCCTATTTTAATCAATATTGATCATATGATCTCACCCTATATTACATTTTCTTTCCCCATGTTATAATGAAAGATAATATCTATTATATGACTAAGAAGGGTTCTAGTTATGAAGAACATAGTGGTATATGACATAGCTCACTTATGGACCAGTGTTTTATGTATCCAAGTTTCCAAAGGCACTAGAACTAAAAAAATAGAGTGTATATTTATGTTATGTAATGAATATTCATCTATTAAGATGTAATATTTTGGTATAAATATTTTGGGTTTTATATGTTCCACCCATATAAATGTGAAAAAATCATTCATCTATTCGTACGACCTATCATCTTTATGAACTTTTTAATTAAATTTTCTATCTATAACATTAATGGGTGACTCTAAATTTTTAAAAACTGAATATATATGATATTAATATCATTATTATAGTTATAGGGAATATGGAACCATGATATAGATTAATTGAGTGAGATTGTGTAACCAAAACCTATATGAAAACAAGAAATTTAACACTTTGAAAGTATAATTTAAATAATTAATGATTAATAAAAAGGTGTTGAAATGAGATAATTATATAATATATTATATTTTATGTACTTATTTTGTTCTATTAGATAAATATAATAAATTTTATTCTATTATACAGTAGGTTAAAAACACATATGAAGTGATCCATAATTGAGGTAAGAGTTACCCATCTTACTTTTATTTCTGTGATATATCTTATATATTCACCACATGTTTCATTTTTGTAGGGTAAATACTAACCTTTAAATATTTTATATTGTGAATATATTTATATTTATGGTATTTAGTTTTTCATTTTATGTTTTTTCTTTCATTGGGGTTATGATTCAAAATTTACAAAAGTGGAAAGGGTTTATTTCTAAATCTCATTATTATTCATGATTGTTTATGTTTAAGTCTCAATTGGGAAAAATTATTGATAATTAAATCATAAAACCAATAAATTTTATTCTTCAATAATTATATTTGAAAATTAAACATTTTATTTTCATTTTACACTTTTTGTACTCAGTAGAAAAAAAGAATATTTTTTAATGAAAACTAAAATTATTTTTTCATCGATAAAAAATCCATTTTCTTCAATATACCATTTTTATAATAATTTTTTCAAAAAAAATAATATTTTATTATTATTTATAAATTAATTTACTCTAATTATTTAATTTTTTCAAAATGTATTAAGAGGAATCTTCTTATTAATTTATAGATGAGGCAATTTTTTCATTTTATAGAAATGTGGAAAGAAATTTTGTTTTAACAAACATGTATAGAATGGAATTTCCCAAATTCAGGAATTCTCAATGATTTGAATCATATTTTAAAAGTTTCCATGGTTTATTTCTAAAAACATTTATTCCCATTATTCTGGAAATATTTAGTTTACAATGTGATTTCAATGTAAAAAAGGAATTTTCATTAATAATGTATTTAATGATATCTTCATGGTATTTCTATTAATAAATATTAAAACCCCTTTATTTTACATATAGACCACTTGGGTTATATTTTAGTGGTATAATACTTATCCATTCTCTTGATGGGTTATGATTATATTGATTAGGGAATGTAATCACATTTTGTATGCTAGTTCCTCTAACATGGAAAATTATTAATTATTATATCTTTTTCCTAAGTTATATTGTATATTCATATGATAAATGATTTATAATTATTATGTTATGGGTGAAGATAGAGTTATGTAATCCCTTGATATATTGGTAGGTTTTATGAGACAAAATAGGGTGGGTATTTGGATGAGCCCTTTCCCATTTATGTACAATGTCTTAAAATGAAGCATTGATTTTAAGTTTTTGATATATGGAATTATTCATTACATTATTATGAAGTTATTTTTTGATATCTATGTGATTATTGAAACAATTATTCCATCCATTAATAATTTTCAAGATCTTGTGATTATTTATTTTCTATTATTTGATAATTATTTAATTCACTCGTATTATTTATGAATTATTTATTATATGATATCTTCCCCTCTACGCATTACTTTATCAAGAATATTATATCACCTCTTTCTTATTTTTTCATTTCCCAAAATTCTATGAGGTGTATTAGGATTGATTTACAATGATATCCTATAGGGAAAATTTATAATCTCGATAAAAATAAATTTTTGAATTTTATGTTTTCAAATTTAATGAGAGATTCAAGAATGTATCTAGTTTACCTATACTGATAAAATATTTTTTATTTTGGGATGTTATTTCTTGTATCTACAATAAATTTAATTACGTATCCTCTAGATTTGGGTTTCTAGGTTTGGGTACATTACAGTTGGTATCATAGAAAGTTTAGTAGTCAACTTTGGAACTATATTTAGGGAAAAATACATTAGGGTACATAACCATATGACAGACATTGAGGATATGTTGAAATATTAGATAAAATACTATAATTTTTATAAGTTATATATTATTTTGTTTTCCTACCAAGATATCCTTATGTGGATACTACAAGTGGATGTGGTTTTGGAAAATATTCATATAGGAGTAATAACTATGAAAAGAGTTTGTCAAATATATCTCAGCTATCATTTGGATACTTGGTGATTAACCCCTTACTTTTCAGATGGGTTGACACTCTTCGGGGATATTCGTGGGTTAACTCACATTTTCTTTATGAAACATTTTTATGAATTTGATAATGGATCCTATAAAAAAATATTATTTTCCAAAATGTTATGGTATAAACCTAAAGGTTCTTGGGATCATAATACTATGGTTGATCATAAATTTAAAGGAATAAATACCCATTTTGAGGGTTTATGTGATGAATTTTTAATACGGTTAAGGATATTTTTGGGGAAATTGATGGGAATAAAACCATTTAGTTTAGTATATTATTTAGTGACAAGTCTATTTGGGGAATGTGGATTTTATATTTTATGGATGTATGATTAAATTTATTTAAAACCTTCACAATCAATATGATATTTGATGTTAATCTAATAATATTAAATTAATATTATTTTATTCATTGTAAAAAAATTATATTTGTTAGTGGAGAAATTCCTTGGGTGGAAATTTCATTATCATGTCCATTAATGTTAGATCCATGTTGATGATTATTCATGATACAATCACTAATGTCCTTTACTGATGTGTAGTTCAAATAATGAATCAGTTTTAATCCTCCCCAGAGTATAATATTATTCATGTTATTATTTTTTATCCCCCATGATATTTAAAACACCCTAAACATTTTGTAGTATGTTCCTCTTAAATAATTTCAATTCATTAGATAGCCAATATTACATGAAGCACTGAGTCTCTATGTAATGACACTTGGTTATTTATAGGAGATAGTCAAAACCTAGCCTTTAAGTGAAAATGTTCCACTCTTGTGTTTTGAATTTCAAAAAATAGACATACACAGTTACGATCAGGGTGATATTTGGAGTCTGATAAAATCAACTTAATTTTTGGTGAATAGTAACTTACCATTATGAATAGTAACTTACCCTTATGAATAGTAACATACCCTTATGAATAGTAATATTACCCTTATAAATGGTAACCTTACCCATGGAAGTATAAATAAAATTTAGGCACCATAAAAATCAAGGTGAATATTTTAAGTGTTGGTATTTTTTGATTAATTGATGACTTTAATTAAAAATTAAATTTCTCATATTTAGAAACTTATTTTTGAAAAATGGATTTCATTTTTTTAATCTACACATCAAAAAATGGTTAGGGTGAATTTTTGGTATTTTTCTAAAATACTTGAATTTTTTATGAATAGTAAAATATGATAATTTACTATATAAATATGTTTTAAGATAGATACACTATTCCTTCCATCATTGTTGATGTAATAACACTTGGTTATAAATCACATGAACTTTTAACTATTTGTTTCATGGAATCATCACTATTACTTTTCTTATGAAAAATTAATAAACTAATGATTAAAATATTAAGAAAACCCTCCTTCCCTCTACTATAAATCACACCCCTCACACCCTCATTTCTTCACACCTCTCAAGCTTCAATACTTTCCTAAATTTTACTCAAATCTCTCCATAACCTCATCCCCCACATCCAACAATCCTTGGTCTCCTCAAAAGACCAAATCCTCTCCCCTAAAGAACCTCTCAAAGGAAGATAGATTCATGAGGTAAATTCCTCTTTTCAATTCATTTGTTTTCTTTTCCAGTTCCTTTGTTATCTATTCCATCCTCTCCTATTATAATCCAAATTTTCTGAAAACTCTAGTACCATATATTTAATGGAATGGTTTTATGAAAATATAATATCCCATCATAATATATTCTTTTCCCACCTTTTATACTATAAATTACAACATCATATGAGATGTGTTAATTATCACGTTCAAGTAAGATGGGATTTCAATTTGCATTAATATATTCTAGAATGGTAATATAACATTTTTAATGGTTGAACCAGATCATAATATATGTATTTTATCTTATTTAATGTTTTTTAATCCTTACACACTCGTAATATAAACTAATAATTCAAAACAAGTGCATAATGTAGAAAACCGCCAAGTTAATCAAAAAGTTAATCATTAACTTTTATCAAATGATTTATACTCATGGTATATAACTAAAATAATTATAAGATCATTTATATCTCTATAATTTCAAAAATAATATATACTAACAATTCTGTACTTTTAACCACATTTCAAATGAACTTTCATTCATTAATAAAAGTAAACTGATCATGAAAACCAAGGAAGAAAATGCTTCCAAAACCACAAAATTAAACCTCTTAAACCCATAAAAAAGGCCATTACTAAACCTAATAACGTTATAACAAATCAATTAAATGAAGATTATGTTATTTAATTATTAATTAGTGAAGAAAATTTTGATTATTCATTTCATTAAGATCAATCGCAGAACATATTCAGGCATAAGGTAAGGGGTTTCTCATCTCACTTTTAATTTCGTGAGATTTCCATTGTTCACCACTTATTTCATGTATGTGGTGTATGTGTACTTCCATTTGATATATAATATCCTGATTATCTTTATATTCAGGGTATTTTATAATTCATTTTATGATTATTAATTTTTTGTCATATGATCTGATTGATTACAATGTGGTAAGGGACTTTGTCTAAATTACCATTTCATTGAGACTTACTTGGTATTGTGCACCAAATATTTCTTATGTAGTGTTTCTAATTCCCCTTAGAGATCATTTTTCATTTTAAATTATAATTATATTAAATATACATTTTATTTTATCATGGATGTGATTATTTCCTTAAGTCGTATACCATTTCACATATGGTGTTTATTTTGAATGTTATTTTAACTGGGAAATATTGATGAATATGTATCCTCTATTAAATATGGATATTGAAAGGTCATATTTTTGTTTTATTAAATATATTCACATATAATTTTGTGGACTTATAGTGACTGGTGGGGCCTTTTATAGCCCCTTGATGCATCGAAAAGTCCCATGAGATAAATCAGTTGGTGATAAACCCTTTGAGTTTGTTTCCAAAAATTAGACAGGTTTCTACCCCCAGACTTATACCATCTCGAGGTTATAATGGTTAATGTTCTAGATACATTATGTCCAAATAATAATCATTATCTTTATTCATTATTCAGTTATTACTATCCATGTGCTTTTAAATATGACAAAATCATTGGATGAATTTTTAATCTCAACTTATTGATGGAAAGTGTTTTCATTTATTCATCATGCCATATTAGTTATGTATAATTGGTTATGATTAACTTATTATTGATTCATGCTTCCAATATATGTACCCCTTACTAAGAAATTGAGCTCGCCCTTATTATGTTTCCTTTCTCAAATTTATAAAGAAGATAACCTTGAATAAGCTTTTAAGGAGGTAGTTTATTTCAGTTTATTATGTATCATGTTGTATTTTATATCTTTCCCAATGTACTATGGGTATCATGTATGTAATATGGTCTTCCAAAATTTCTAAACTGATTAGTCCTTCAGGATTTTATTCCTTGTAATCCTGACAATACAATAAATTAGTGCACCAGCTCCGGGTTTATGCACTATTGGAATTATTAATAATTGTGACAGCCTATTTGTGACGGGATACCATAGCAAATAGGCTTTAGAGACAGGGACACATCATAAATAGTCCATTGCAAAAAACATTGTTGCAAATACAAGTATTTGCGACGATCCCGTCGAAAAAAATGTTATTTTCTACGGGAAACATAGCTGTCGAAAATAAGCTTCCGATTATATGTATTATATATACATAAACGTTTTCACGATGGGCCTGTCGTAAAAACTATTTGCGACGGGCTCTCATCCCATCGCAAAAAAAATATATATATAACACTTTCTCCGATGGGCCCGTCGCAACAAATTATTTGCGACAGTCAAGTAGTACCGTCACAAATATGTTTTTAAAAATATTTAGTTAGACTATTTGCGATGGGACCCCGTTGCAAATGGTCCCGTTGAAAATAATAAATTAATTTTTTAAAAAAATAAAATTTATTAAAATTACGATGAATGAAAAAATAATATTACTATTATTAAAACAATAAAAAAATAAAAAATATTAAAATTATCAATATTTACAAAAAAATATTAAAAAATAATAAAATATTAAAAATTAAATTATGTAATATTTTCACCAATATAAAAGACAGAAAAGGTAAATAATTCATTTTACAATGTTAAATTCAAATGTTTGTAACATAAAAAAATCACTGGGGGTCGTCTTCTGGAGGAGGTGGAGGAGCTGAAGGAGCTGGTGGAGGAAACTTCATCCCTAAACTACGAGTCAGATGGTGAATGTACTCCATCTGCTCATGATGTTGTTGTTGCCATCGACACATCTACTCCTCGTAATTCTACTGTTGCTGCTGTTGCCGCCGACACATCTCTTCTTGTTGCTTCTGCAAAGTCTCTATATGCTCAGCCTGAGCTCGCAACTGCTCCTGATACTGTGAGCCATAAGATGATGCCTCTCTACGAGATCCTCTTGAGCTGGATGCCGACATCGCAGCAGTACCATAATAAGTACCAGGAGTCAAATGAGAGTCAATGTCAACTACTCTGCCCTTCTCAAATCCATACTGAGTTGCCTGCATCCATGTCGCCTCATCGAAATGGTGAGCACTGGTCTGCTCAACCATCTCGTCCTGACCTTCAGCCTGTGTCTGAGAGGTCGCAGACTCATATGACTCCTTCAATTCCAATTTAAAATTAAAATTGTCAAAATATTATATGTAGTTAATTGTTAAACTGAAAAAATAATTCTAACCACAATCTGACACTGGCGATCACCTCTAATCTCTCCAGTAGCTGGATCACTGTACATCCTTCGATAAACGTCGAACTCCGTAATATTGGGATGCTCGACTGCCTACAAAAATATAAAATAAATTATTTATATTTAAAGTTATATAAAATATTTAAAAATATACTTACCATATTCTCTCTATGAAAACTGAATGTACGACTACCAGCTCGATGTGTCTCCTCCTGTCTCCCCCGGTTCTGTCGTCCCACTGAAGATCTCCTCTAAAATCCACCACCCAACCAGTGTAAACATAATCCATCCCAAACGTGCGATTAAATGTACTCTGGTCGGTGGGCTCTACACGACTCATCAAATTTAGTCACCCCTGCTTTCTTAATGGCTGTCCTTCTCAAATTGTACAAAAACTGGTAGAAATGGTCACGCATAGAAACCTGTCATGCCGCGTGGATAGCGTCCTGCATGATATCATCAATAGGATGCCATAAACCCTACAAATAATTTATAATATCAAGTTGTTAATCAAATAAATTTCACAATAAATATTATTTATTTACGTACCAGCCAATGCTGGAACATGTTGCGTCGCACATCAATGGGAATCTGTTCCCATGTGATCCATGGCTGATAAAAATAATTGCACAATATAGCGCTCCCTTGTCCAATAGCGACATGCTGAAAACTGTGAAAAAGGAATAAATAATCAAACAATTAGTATATATATAAATAAATTAATGAAATCTAAATAAAATATATAGGTTACCATACCTCTGTGTGCATGGATCGAAACCAATATGTGGACGTCTCTCGGGGATAGGGTCAAGAATCATCAGTCACGCAAGACCGTGCCCCCTCTGCGTACCTCCTGAACCACCAGTAGGCTGAGGGTCAGCCGATCCCACATCCTCATCATCCAAAGGTAGCTCAACATCCTCTAACTCACGCAATAGATCAAAGTCTATCAAAAACAAAAAATGATTGTTGTTAGCAGATAGTTGAAAATAACTATTATATATAGATATATATTAGTTATGATTATAATAAGCATTTAACTATGTCAATGTTCATCTTCATCCTCTTCTCCATAGTTGTCAATGTCAATGTCTTCATCTTCCTCTTCAACATCAAAAATATACATATGAGTTTCAATTTCAGCATCTCAGCATCTCTTGTCATTTCAAATTCATTTGTAACATCATTAACATCTTCATCACCATTGATCCTTAATTATGGGGTTTCATCATCGATATTCACGTCTCTTTGTGAATCAGATGGATTTTGAGCTATCTCTTGAAAAATTTCAATTCCTTCCACTTCAACAGAACCACATTTAGTTTGAGTAAATTGATTTTCCCGATATTTCATTTTTATTATGCTCCACCAATCGCTCAAGTCTCTTAAAGTAGCATAGTACTTTGAATAATAAATTTGATGTGCTCGTTGAGCCAGTAAAAATGGTTCATTTACTACCAAAAGACTTTTATATTTAATATTGACGATTCCATGAGTCGGATGAACACGCAAACCTCTCTCAGTATCCAAACACCGAAATTTAAACATTGTTATGTAATTATGTCCTAGATAACACACCTCAATAATTTCATCCAAAATGCCATAAAAGTCAACTTCAGTTTCTCTGTGATGTGATCCTCTCAAGAAAACTACACTGTTCATTGTTTTTTCTGATTCCCCGTATGCATGTTTATGAAATCAAAAACCATTCACCACATATGAATTATAAGATTTAACCATTTTGGATTGTGGGTTACTCAATATACATAGTCTCTTATCAATTTTATCAGCATATTGAGACACCTAAAAATTTGTAAAATAATTATCAATATAATACATTATAAACGGAATTGATATTAAACCATCAATAATTTATGTTACTAGTTTTTGAAACCATTGAGAAAAAAAATGTTTGCATTCTTCAAGAGCATCTGCTGTAATTTGTATAAGTTTTTTCTTAATATGATTATCATATATCCTTCAAATAAAATAAGTTTAAATACTATAACATAAATTATAGAATAAGTGATAGAATCACTCACAGGTCAAATGTGTCAAACGTTCTCAGAGTACATTTTTTATAAGGACACTTAATTGTTCCTTCTAAAACATATTCTGGTTTTGATGATACAAATTCTAAGAAAGATTCAACACCCTCAATATATATAGGATTTAAACTAGAACCATTTGGATTTCTGCGCTGATTTATCTGAGCTCGATCATCTAATAATGACTGATGTCAACTTCCTTATTCCAAATTATTCTATATAAAATATAAAATCATCACTGTTTTTGAATAGTTTGAAATTATAAAAACATTATCTGAAAAAAAAGATAAATAATTATAAATACTTAATAATTATCATTAATTTAGGGCGACACAATTTCCAGTGGATTGACGGCTACTCTTTTGTCTGACAACTCATTTAATTGCATCTTTCTCACACTAATTATTTCTAATTATTTCTAATTATTTCTAATTATTCCTAATTATTGCTAATTATTACAAATTATTACTAATTATTACTAATTATTACTAATTATTATAATTTATTACTAATTATTACAATTTATTACTAATTATTACTAATTATTACTATTTATTACTAATTTAGCAATACTTAGAAATACTTAGCAAAAGGAAGATAGATTGAATAATGAAATGAAATTTGGTAATCATCATTGTGGAAATGATTACACATTTTCCCTTCATTATCCAAGAAGATTTCGTTTACTAATTATTAGTAACAAAAAAATTATATTATCAATATTTACAAAAAAAATATTAATATTATTAAAATATTAAAATATTTATGAAATATTAAAATTATCAATATTCACAACATACTTTGTTCTATTCTTAACATTTTCAAATCTCAAAGGGTCATCAATTGTCAAGTCATGCGCAATAAAAAGATTGTGTCAGTCATGTCCAATGTAAACTCTATAATTGTACTTACAAGATTGATTACCTCACAAGTAGTGTTGCAATAGGATGACCAAAGTAATGACGTTCTCTTCTCTAAGAATCGTCTCACATGACACTTTACATAGATCATTCTTCCTTAAAAATTTGAGGGGATATCATTATTTTCCCCTTAAATTTTCAAGGAGTAATGGTCTATGTAAAGGTTCATGTGAGATAATTCTTATGGATAAGAAGTTCATGACTTGGTTTTTCTGATTGCAACACTCCTTGCGAGGTGATCAACCATGCAAGGACAGTTATAGAGTTTACATTGGACATGGCTGACACAAAATTTTTATTGTGCATGACCAGACAATTGGCGACCCTTTGAGATTTTAACATGTTAAGAATAGAGAAAATCCTGTTTCAAATATTAATAATTTTAATATTTTATAAAAATTTTATTATTTTAATAATATTAATTTTTTTTTCATAAATTTTGATAATATAATTTTTTTATTACTAATTATTACTAATTATTACTAATTATTACTAATTATATCTAATTATATTTAATTATATCTAATTATATCTAATTATATCTAATTATTACTAATTATTACTAATTATTACTAAATATTACTAAGTATTACTAATTATTACTAAGTATTACTAATTATTACTAATTATTACTAATTATCACTAATTATATCTAATTATTCCTAATTATTCCTAATTATTACTAATTATAACTAATTATTCCTAATTATATCTAATTATTCTTAATTATAGCTAATTATTACAAATTATAGCTAATTATTCCTAATTATATCTAATTATTACTAATTATAGCTAATTATAACTATTTATAGCTAATTATTCCTAATTATAGCTAATTATAGCTATTTATTACTAATTATTCCTAATTATAGCTAATTAGAGCTAATTATTCCTAATTATTACTAATTATAGCTATTTATTACTAATTATTCCTAATTATTACTAATTATAGCTAATTATTACTAATTATAGCTAATTATTTCTAATTATAGCTAATTATTGCTAATTATTGCTAATTATTTCTAATTATAGGAAATTATTTCTAATTATTCCTAATTATTACTAATTATTGCTAATTATTGCTAATTATATCTAATTATATCTAATTATTCCTAATTATAGCTAATTATTCCTAATTATAGATAATTATTACTAATTATAGCTAATTATTCCTAATTATAGCTAATTATTACTAATTATAGCTAATTATAACTAATTATTCCTAATTATAGCTAATTATAGCTAATTATAGCTAATTATAGCTAATTATTCCTAATTATTCCTAATTATAGCAAATTATAGCTAATTATATCTAATTATAGCTAATTATTCCTAATTATTCATAATTATAGCAATTTGTTCCTAATTATAGCTAATTATAGCTAATTTTTGCTAATTTTTGCTAATTTTTGCTAATTATAGCTAATTTTAGCAAATTATAGCTCATTGTTGCAAATTATAGCTAATTCTAGAAAATTATAGCTAATTGTAGCAAATTATAGCTAATTATAGCAAATTATAGCTAATTGTAGCTAATTATTCTTAATTGTAGCTAATTATTCCTAATTGTAGCCAATTATTTCTAATTATAGCTAATTATTCCTAATTGTAGCTAATTATTACTAATTGTAGCTAATTATTACTAATTATAGCTAATTATTACTAATTTTAGCTAATTATTCCTAATTCTTCCTAATTATTCCTAATTATTCCTAATTATTACTAATTATTCCTAATTATTACTGATTATTACTAATTATTCCTAATTCTTCCTAATTATTTCTAATTATTCCTAATTATTCCTAATTATTCCTAATTATAGCTAATTATTCCTAATTGCAGCTAATTATTCCTAATTATAGCTAATTATTCCTAATTATAGCTAATTATTCCTAATTATTACTAATTATTACTAATTATTCCTAATTATTACTAATTATTCCTAATTATTACTAATTATTACTAATTATTCATAATTATTACTAATTATTCCTAATTATATCTAATTATTACTAATTATTCCTAATTATTCCTAATTATTACTAATTATTCCTAAATATATCTTATTATTACTAATTATATCTAATTATTACTAATTATTACTAATTATATCTAATTATTAGTAATTATATCTAATTATTACTAATTATTCCTAATTATATCTATTTATTCCTAATTATATCTATTTATTCCTAATTATATCTATTTATTCCTAATTATATCTTTTTATTCCTAATAATATCTATTTTTCCTAATTATATCTATTTATTCCTAATTATATCTAATTATTTCTAATTATATCTGTTTATTCCTAATTATATCTATTTATTCCTAATTATATCTATTTATTCCTAATTATATCTACTTATTGCTAATTATATCTATTTATTGCTAATTATAACTATTTATTGCTAATTATATCTATTTATTCCTAATTATATCTAATTAATATTAATTATAACAAATTATTTATAATTAAAACTAACAATATCAATTTCTTAGTAAAACTAAATATAAATAAAAATCAATTGAAATCTAATTAAATTAGAACTAATAAACAACAATTAAAATTAACATAAAAAAATAAATTAAAAAAAAAATAAAATATAAATAGCTTAAACTTTGATATTCTGAAGATATTGACGCCCTCCGATTGCTCTCGTATAAAAAACATCAACTAAAAGAAAATTTATCTTTGAAACTGAAGAATGAAGAGAGAGAGAGAGAGAGAGCAAGATCTGAATGATTTGAGAAAAAATGGATTGGGTATATAGATTAGTTGCGACGGGATTATTAGCGACGGGCTTCCAGTCGCAAATGGTGGTATTTGCGACGGGGCCCGTCGCAATTACCCTCACCCGCATTAATTACAGTCGGCGGTTAAAAGGTTATTTGTGACGGGTCCCGTCGTAAATAGGACCTGCTGATAGTCTTTTTGTGACGGGACGACATCTCGTCGCAAAAAGGAATTGACCGCCACCGGGTATTTGCGACGAGAGATGAAATCCCGTCGCAAATACTTGGTTATTTGCGACGGGCTACTTTCCCCATCGCAAATAGCTTCCTGGACGGGTTATTTATGACGAGATTTCTTCCCGTCACAAATAACCCGCCACAAATAGTGATTTTTCCCGTAGTGATGGGTTCGGGATGTTACAATTTGTATCATAGGAAGTTTAGTAGCAACCATAGAAAATAGATTTAGGAAACATAGTTTAGAGGAATTAACCCTAATATAGACATTGAGGATAAACATAGAGTAACATCATTTAATTTTGGTATGGTAGAGACTATGTGGGTCTTCCTAGAATATGAATCCCTGTCTAGATATTACAAGTGTATGTTGTTCTGGAATAGATGTAACTAGGAGTAACAACTCTGACAAGGAGTTTTGGGCTTTACCTGGGGTATCCTAGTACATGAAAACATGCCTTAATACACACCTAGTTTAACACTCTCAGGGAATATGCTTAAGATAATTCACATTTTCTTTACAAACCATTATAAAGGATTTAAATGTAAATAGAAACCATGTTTATGATCGTGAGATTAGATTTGGATAAATTTTCAAATTATGTTAATTGTTTTCTAATTAGAAATTATGAATTATGACCTAATTAAGTGTATTCCATTATTTAGTGATGGCTCATAATAGAAGAAAAGGAATCAATACCGATGGAAAATGTAGGGATTTCCCCACTGAGAAAGTCAACATAGTCATTATTGGAGCGGATCAGATCATGACCATATTGGGAAAATATACTTAGGTTGTGACGAATAACCATGATACACCTGTATTGGATCATTCCATGTGACATAAACCCTCATCTTTTAGCAGGACTATTAATCTAGTGGTAGCTGAGTAGTGGAACAAGTCCCCTGAAAAGATATTCCTTGCATTAAGACGCAATGAAAATGAAAAGGTAGTACTTGCATTACATTGCCTCAAGGGTGATGTTGATCAATGGTGGTCCTTGATCCAGAATACAATGAAGGAAGAAGAAATAGAAGATATAGAATTGATAACTTGTAAGGAAATATTCTTCAACAAATATTTCCCTCATGAACAACGAACTAAAATGAAGAGGAAATTCCTTAGCCTAAATCAAAGGGAAGAAGAGAGTGTTGAGGAGTATGAGGATACCTTCATAGGATTAGTTATGTATGATATATATTACACACATGATTTAGAAGACAAGATTTTTCATTTCTTTGAAGGTCTTAATCCTTGTCTTTAAAGGGCACTAGCTTCTCAAACATTTTCATCATATAATGAAATTGTAGTAAGTGCCATCAAAATAGAGAAGGAATTTTCTAGATCGAATTTTTTCAAGGGAAACCAAGATAAGAAGCAATAATCAGATATCCATGGAAAAGGTGAATTGACAAAGAAGATGAAGGGAATGAAGCAATTCCCATTATGCGAGAAATGTGGAAATAATCATCCTGATAAATACTTGAAATTCATGGGAGTTTTCTATAAGTTTGGATAAAAGGGTCATCGATTTAATGAATGCATGGGGAATAAACAAGTCAATGACGTTCAATGATACAATTATAGAGAGATGGGACACTATGGAAATGAGTGTCCTAAGTGACAGTGAAGATTTCCTTAGAAAAAGTCCATGAGCAAGGGTAAGCTTTTGTAATTACAACCGTGGAGGTTGAAGTTCCAAATGATGTGGTGGAAGGTACATTAATTGTTTCCTCAAACTTATCTAATGCATTATTTGATTTTGGATCATCACATTCCTTTATATCATCACAGTTTTCCAAGAAAATTAGACATTTACAATTTGATTTAATAAATGATTTGTCAGTCAAAACTTCTAAGGGAAGTATCATTATAGTAAAGATGTGTCGGTCAATCCCCTTTCTGACACATAAACGTACTTTAGTTGCAAACTTTATCATCATACCCATGATTTAATTTGATATAATTCTTGGTATGAATTGGCAGTGAAATTATGATGCGAAGATTATTGCAAGAAGAAGGAATTTATAATTTTTGAGAATGATGTATAAGCCCCTATCTTTAGAGAAGAAACATCATAATTTGGATCTTATCTAGATCCACCATCAGTATCTCTTCTAAATAAAATTCTTGTAGAGGAAGAGAAAATATAATCTATGTATATTCAAATTGAATATGTACCTATTGTGCAAGAATACTTACTTAGAGTTAATTTTTTATTAAAAAAAGATAAAAGGGGGAGAGAGAAACCAAGGCCTAGGGGGAGGAAATAGTTCAAACCAAGGGAATCACCTCAGATCAGACTCACCCCCTCAGGTTTTAATTTAGAAACATCAGAAAGGCAACAAACTGGATTTCTAGGGACTGTTAGGGAGGCCAAGTAGTTCATTACTTTTTTTCCCTCACGCTAGGTGTGGGAGACAATGGTGTTGTTTCTTAGGATGGCCTTGTATTGCCTTATGGTATAAGATATCAACCATGGGATGGTTATTTTTCCAATTAAGGCATCGTGGATGATCATTAAGTCGGTCTCAATTTGGAAAAAATGAATGCTCCTTTGTCTAAAAATTTTAATACCTGTAAGATCAATGATGGCCTCTGCCTGAACTATGGAATTGGTATAACTCAATAAAAAACTAGAAGAATTGATTGATAAAGGATTTATCCTCCTTTGTGTTTTTCTATGGGCATCCCTATTCTATTTTTTAAGAATAAAGATGGATCTATGAGGCTATGCATTGACTATAGGGAGATCAATGCAATTATAATAAATAACAAGTATCTTCTTCCTCAAATTGATGATTTATTTAATCAACTTCATAGAGCCCAATATTTGTCTAAGATTGACCTTTGATCTGGATATCATTAGTAGTGTGTAAGGAAGGAAGATATTCCTAAGAAAACATTTCGAACTAGGTATGGACATTATGAGTTTATAGTAATTCCTTTTGAACTGACTAATGCACCCTCTGTTTTCATGGATCTAATAAATAGGTTTTTTAAGGAATATCTTTATGAATTTGTTATGGTGTTTATTGATGATATCCTTGTATACTACAAAATCTACCAAGACCATGAGAATCACTTGTGGGTCATTCTATAAACTCATAGAAGAAATGAATTATATTCAATGTTTAGGAAGTGTGATTTTTGGATTCAATCAGTTTCTTTTCTTGGCCATATTTTCTCTAAGGAAAGAATCTTATTTGATCCTGTGGAGACAAAGGCAATCCATGAATGTCCTGCTCCAACAAACAAAACCAAGGTATGTAGTTTTATTGTCTTTGTAGGTTACTATCGGAATTTCATTCAGAATTTTTCCTGATTGGATAACCATCTAACCAAGCTCACATGTAAGTTGGTTAAGTATATATGGATGAAATAATGTATAGAATTATTTGAATAATTGAAAAGAAGATTGGACAATGATCTAGTTTTGAATCTTCCCTCAAGAAATGATGGATTTGTGATATATATTAATGCATCAAAGAATGGACTAGGTTGCGTCCTTATGCAAAATTATAATGTTATTGCTTATGCATCAAGGTAGTTGAAGACACATGAATTTTTTTTCCAAATCATGATCTTGAGTTAGTAGCTACAATTGTTTCTCTAAAAATATGGAGACATTATATCTACAGTGAAATATATGAGATATATATAGATCATAAGAATTTTAAATACAATTTTACATAGAAAGAACTCAAAATGGGGAAAAGGATATGGCTTGAGTTACTCAAATATTATTATTGTTCAATACACTACCACCCAGGAAAAGAAAATAAGGTGATAGATGCATTAAGCAGGAATGATCATGGACTTCTGACCCAAATGAGGATTGAGATAGATCCCATATTCACAGATCTAAAAAAGATAGATATGGTAACTATTAATTAAGGGGAAACGTCATTCTGTTTTTAAATGATTTATAGCCCATATTTACTAGAGAAGGTAAAAATATCTCAATATAATGATGAGAATCTAAAAAACAAAAATAAATTTGTTATGGAAGGAAGATTGGAAGGCTTCATGTATGATGATGGAGTTCTAAAATTTTGAAGGAGGTTATGTGTTCTATCAGTACCTGGGCTAAAAAGGGAACTATGAGATGATGCTCATAGCTCAAATTTCTCTATACAACCTAGTAGAACCATGTTGCATAGAGATATGAAGGAACATTTTTTTGGGATAAAATGAAGTGAGTAATTGTTGACTATGTGTCAAGGTGTCTAGTTTTTAAAAAAGTGAAGGTCAAGAGACAACATTCTAGAGGGTTCAAGCAACCTCTACCTATTCCTATGTGTAATTGAGATGACATTATGATGGAATTTGTCCCAGGACTAATATGGACACCTAGAAAAAATGATGCAATATGGGTAATTGTTGATCGTCTTACAAAATCAGCACAATTACTTTCTATAAGAGAGTATTTACCACTTGAGAACTAGGAAAGACTTTATATTAATTAAATTGTAAGACTTTATGGTAAAACTCTATTGATTGTGTCTGATCGAGATCCCTATTTTTCATCAAAGTTCTAGGAAGGTCTCCAGAAGGCTTTGGATAATAAGCTTCATATTAGTACTGCTTATCACCCTCAGACTAACAAAAATCTGAAAGGACTATTCAAACATTGGAAGATATGTTTAGGTCATCCTATCTTGAGTTTCAAGGCATGTGGGATTAGTACTCACCTTTGGTGGAATATTGTTAAATTAATAGTTTCCATTCTAGCATTCAAATGGGGCCATATGAAGCATTATTTGGAAATAGGTGTCAAACTCCAACTTGTTGGGATGAAGTTTGCGGGAGGAAACTTATAGGCCCAAAAATTTTTGAAGAGAAAACTACAAAGGTATAGAAAATTTAGGACCATATTAAAGCAGTCCAAAGTATGTAAAATAGTTATGCTGACAATTGGATAAAGGATTTGGAATTTCAAGTGGGAGGTCATGTATTTATAAAAGTATCTCTATGGAAGGGTGTCTTATGTTTTAGTTAGAAAGGGAAATCGAGCCCCAGGTATATTGGACCGTTAGAAATTATTGAAAGAATTAGAGATTTATGTTACCATTTAGCGATACCACCAAGTATCGCTAAGGTTCATAATGTGTTCCACCTTTATTTGTTAAAAAAGTAAATTCCAAAACCAACGCAACTACTCACCTATAAAGAAATAGAGTTGGAACCTCATTTATATTACTGTGAAGAGCCTATTGAGATTCTTGATACTAGAGAGAACGTATTGTGAAATTGGATGAATCATATGGTAAAGGTTCTTTGGATAAACCATAAAATAGAGGAAGAAACATGGGAACCTAATGATGTTATGAAAAATAAACACCCATATCTTTTTAAAGGGCTTTATACATGAAAATTTTCATGGATGAAATTTTCGAATGTGGGAAGAATATAACACCCCAAACATTTTATGGTATGTTTCAATTAAATACATTCAATTCATTAGGTAACCTATATTTCATGAAGCATTGAGTCTATGTGAAACAAAACTTAGATATTTATAGGAGAGAGTCATAACCTATCCATTAAACTTAAATTTTCTACTTTTATGTTTTGAATTTCAAAAAATGGACATACACGGGTGCGATCAAGGTGATATTTGGAGTCTAATAGAATCAACTTAAATTTTGGTGAATAGTAACTTACCCTTATGAATAACATCATACCCTTATTAATTGTAACCTACCCTTATGAATAGTAATATGACACTTATAAATGGTAACCATACCTGTGAAAGTAAAAAAAATAGGCACCTTAAAAATTAGGTGAATATATCAAGTGTTAGTATTTTTCGATTAAATAATGAATTTACTAAAAAAAAGTACCAAATATAGAAAATTATTTTTAAAAATAGAGTTCATTTTTTGATTCTACACGCCGAAAAATGGTTAGGGTGAATTTTTGGGATTTTTCTAAAATACTTGAATTTTTTATGAATAGTAAAATATGATAATTAACCATATATCTACATTCAAAGATAAATACATTATTCCTTTCATCATTGTTGATGTAACCACACTTTATTTAAACTCACATGAAATTATTACTATTTTTGTTCATGAAATCATCACTATTTTTTGTCTTATGGAAAAATATTAAACTAATGATTAAAATATTAAGAAAACCCTCCTCCCCTCCAATATAAATACTACACCTCACACCCTCATTTCTTTACAACTCTCAAGATTCATGAATTTCTTAAATTCAGCTCAAATATCTCCCTAACATCCTCCCCTAAATATTTAATCCCTTTTTCTTCTAAAAACACCAAATCCTCTAACCTAAATAGGCTCTCAAAGGAAGATAGATTCAAGTGGTAAATTCCTCTTTTCAATTCTTTTGTTTTCTTTTCAAGTTCCTTTGTAATATTTTATATTCTCATCTATTCTTATCCAAATTTTATGAAAACTTCAGTACCTTATATTTTATGTAATTGTTTTATGACAATGGAATATTCCATCATCATATCTTCTTTTCCCTCTTTTTATACTATAAATCAAAACACTGTCTGAGATGTGTTAATTATCACATTTATAGAAGACATGTTTTCAAATTAAATTACTATATTCAATACTGGTAATTAAACCTTTATAGTTGTTGAAACAAATCATAATATATTTATTTTATATTATTTAATGTTCTTTAATCCTTAAAAACTCGTAATATAAAATAAGGATACAAAACAAGTTTATTATGCATAAACCCACCAAGTTTATCCAAGTGTTTATCGTTAACTTTTATCTAATGTGTCATCCTCATGATATATAACCCAAATAATTATAATATCATTTATATCTCTATAATTTATCTAATAATATATACTAACAATTCTGGATGTTTAACCACATTTCAAACAAACTTCCATTCATGAATACAAGTAAACCGATCATGAAAACCAAGGAAGAAAATACTTCCAAAACAACAAAATTGAATCTTTTAAACCAATCAAAAAGTCCATAAATGAACCTAATAAGGTTATAATAAATCAATTAAATGAAGGTGAGGTTCTTAAATTATTAATTAATGAATCTAAATATTATTATTCAGGTCATTAAGATCAATCGAAGAACACATTCGTGTATAAGGTAAGGGGTTTCTCATCTCACTTTTAATTCTGTGAGACTTCCATTATTCACCACTTATTAATTGCATATGGTGTATGTGTACTACCATTTTATATATAATATCATGATTCAATTTATATTCATGGTATTATGTGATTCATTTGATGATTAATAATTTGTGTTTAGACGATTCGATTGATTATAATGTGGTAAGGGACTTTGTCTCAATTTCCATTTTATTGAGACTTACTTTGTATTATGAAACTAATATTTCTTATGTGGTGTTTCTACTTCCAATTTGGGATAATTTTTCATTTTAAATTATAATTATATTAAATATCCATTTTCTTGTTTCATGGATATGATTATTTCCTTAATCCGTATACCATTTCACGTACAATGTTTATTTTTAATGCTATTTTAACTTGGGAAATATTGATGAATCTATATCCTCTATTCAATATAGATATAAAAAGGGCCTATTATTCAGGTATTAAATCTATGTATAAATAATTCTTTGTACTTTCAATTATGGGCAGGGCCCGCTATATCCCCTCGATGCATCGACATGTCTCATCAAAGAAATCAGTTAGCAATAAACCCTTCGAGTTTGTTTCCAAAAATTAGATGGTTTTCTACCCACATACATAAACTGTATCGATGGTATAAAGGTTATTGTGAAAGATACATGATTTAAAAATAATAATCATTCACTTTATTCATTATTTATTTATTTCTATCCATGTGGTTTTCACTATGAAAAAATCTATGGATGCATTTTTATTCTCAACTTATTGATGGAAAGTGTTTTCATTTATTCATCATGCCATATTAGTTATGTATAATTGATTATGATTCACTTATTATTGATTAATTATTCAACTATATGTAACCCTTACTGATCATTTTGTCTAACCCTTATTATGTTTCATTTCCCCAGGTCATGAAGAAGATAACCCTAAATAATATTTCAAGAAGTCAGTTTATTTCATTTTATTATATATCATGTTGTATTTTATCTCACCCTAATTGGTCCTTTTGTATTTTATTCATAATAATCTATCCAATAAAATAAATTAATACACTGGTTCCAGGTTTCTTGGGTCAGGGTGTTACTATATTTTTCTTATTGGTTTATCATTTGGGTTACGAACCCTATATGGACTCAGTTTCCCAACCTAATTTATAGTTACATTTATAGAGTTTCTAATGACTATCCCTAAGTGATCCCTTGTTGAAGGAGATGTTTATCACAGTAGTATAAACTATAAGGTTATTTTTTTCAATGTTTACCCTGACCCGGAGAAAACTGAATTCTATGATAGAGGGGGAGGAGGAGGTAATATAAATTCCCCTAGCTCCTTGTGTTGGGGTTGTCTTGGTTCCATCTCCATTGCATATTAGAGGATTTATAACATTGATGAACCATGGTGTGATAAAAATACCACCAACTCCATGGGTTGGTTTTACTCTTATGATGTTGTAGAGAAGAATTATATCAAGGACTTCCTAAAATTTAAGGACTTTACTTGGGAATGGGTTGGATGAAACAAAAATGCAGGGAAATCTCTACTTCCCATTAGGTAAATACTATTATGAAATAGTTATATTTCCTCAATCAAGGTACCAGGTCAATATTCATTGTAGCTTAATTCATCTAAGACCCTAAGATTTTATGATGTATTTCTATTTAAATAATTTTTTTGATAGCTAGTGTTAAAAACAACCCTGAGTCTAAAAGAACCATAATATTTTATACAATCATAAATTATCCATAAATTTGACCAAGTCTTATTTGGGTTATTATCCCTGCTATGCACATGAGTTGACACTCTTGGGGGATATGCTTAGGTTAATTCAAATTTTCCTTGAGATCCATTATGATGAATGAGAGAATATATCCTATGGAACAATATGATATTACTTAGTGATATGGTATAAAATAAAAGTTTCAAGGGTTAATAAGTCTATATTTTATCACCCATATTGAAGTTTTATGTGATGAGAGTTTAATATGATTAAGGATATATTGGAAGACATTGATGGGAATACAACCATTTGGTTTTGTATATGTTTTATTGAGAAGACTATTTGGGGAATAATGAATTTATATTTTGTGGATGTATGATTATTGTTGTTGAAAACCATTATGGTTAATATGATCATTGATGTTAAAGTAATAATTGTAAATTAAGATTATTTAATTTTCAAAAAAATTATATTTATAGAAACCCTTTTTGGTTAAAAATTTATTTAATGGTTAATGTAATTTTTGTGGGGTTTCATCATATTTTTTAGAAATTTTGCAGTAATATATTAATATAGATGTAGAAAAATAAAAATCCATGGGATGAGAGATAACATTTCGTATCCATGAAGGATATGAGGGCTGAACCCAAACCCGAAGGGTGAAAAGGGTGAAACTCTTAACACTATTCTACATGATTTCCAAATTAGTATAACATATTTTTACACAAAAGATCTGATGGATAAAGATTATGTTGAATTTTTGAAGAATATTATCAGATCAAGTCATTTTTTAATTTTTGGGATTCTGAGGTGATTAATGATATTTTAGGATAAGTTTTACTAGGTTGAAGTATATATAAAATTTAGGTTTAAAATAATAGATTATTTAGGGTGAATGGTATTACTTTTTTTTTTGATATAATATGAAGGATATGAGATAGCCATTGAGGTTAATATTTTCTTTATCATTGAGGTTATTGTGGTTATTTAGGATATATAGTTATTTGTTTATGGAATAATCTTTGTAAATATTTTGGATTTACTATTGATTTTTTGAGATAAATGTATTATATCTTCATATGAAGGTTTATTCATTTTGGATATTATATTACATTGTGAAAATTATTTTTTTGTAAAGAAAATAGGAAAAACTTGTTATTTTTTGATTATGTGATCTGTTAGAAGTTGATTTTGGTTCTTTAGGTATGAATGTGCATCTTGAATCCTTGTATTTTAGTAAAAAAGATTAGATTGCAATGGAAATTGATTAATGGATGAAACTATACTTATCAAGTAAGTATGTTTACTAATGTTATTATTCTCTATAGTAAAGGAATTTCTCATTTCTAGGAAAATATCTTGAAATAAAAACAATACCATTTTATATTAATTTCTGATGAATCAATGTTCTTTTCTAAAACCTCATTGATTTATGGTTGTGTGGTCATTAACATTCTCAATACAATGTTCCCTATGAAACTCTATTAGTCCATGGATGTTTGTATTCTCCATTATGCCTAAATTTTGTCTTCCCACTAATCTTCTCCTTATTTGGGAACCCAACTATGTGATATTTTAGGTAACCTTTATGTTTCTCACTTTCCCATTTCAAAAGAAGTTTTATTATCTATATGTGCAATGTGGGTTTCCATCAATGGTTGATCCTTTTATTACGGAGAAAAAACTTATGGATAAATTTATTTAATGTGGGTATAATGTAACCCCAAAATATTTTATGATGTATTTCTCTTAAAAAATTAATTTTTTAGATAACTTGTGATACACATAACCCCAAGTCTAAATTTACTATAATATATTTTACTATTTTAACTTATCCATTAAATTGGATGGATGAATAATAATAACATATATTTAAAAAAACAATTTTTTCTTTTAAATGAAGAAATTATATTTTTGTTAAAGTCATTATATTCATTAAAAATACATTTTACTTCAATAATGAGGTATATTTATTTTTGTTAATAAATAATATAATTAATTTAAACCACTTTTAGAAAATAATTTTGAAAAACTGAACTTCATTTTTGAAATTAGTATTTCATAATTAGCTTAAAATGAATTTTTGATAATTTTCTGAAAGGATTGATTTTTCGTTAAGTAGTGAAAAATAAAAAATTTATTGAAAACATTATTTTCATTTAAAGAGTTTACAGTGTTAAATTTTGTTTAAATGGTTTTAAAAGTAATATTTGTTCGTTACAATTAAACTGATGTTATATCTTTATATAAAAAAATTTTACTTTAGAAAATATATTTTTGGGAAACCTATATTTCATCATATTTTACAGGTTTCTTAAATTAAATTTTTTCACTCCTATAAATTAGTTGTCAAAAAATTTATTCAATATTTGTAATAATGTGGTTAAAATTTGGTAAATTGTTCTATTCATTTTTTGTTCTTTATGAATATTAACTATGGAAAATATTTTTCACCTTAGTAAGGATAAAATGGGTAAAACAGGGTTAAAACAATAAAAAAAGGTCTCCAAATCAACCCAAAATTCAAATTTATTTTATTTAATGGTTTTAATTAAAACATATACATAAAAATATTTAATATATTTCATTTTGTGGATATTTTTCCTTGATAATGATATTAATATTATTTTAATTATTGAAATTTTTAAATTGTCACTATGTTTCTTATAATTTATTTTATATGGTCAAATGAGGATAGTAATATTTTATAAATGAATATAAAAGTTTATTTTTAGTATTAGGAAATTATTCTTATAATGATAATTTGTTTTTAATTTTTATTAATGTTATAATTATTTTAAATTCTTATACAAATCTAATATAATGATTGTGCTTGAAGTAGAAAAATCAATGTAAGTGACTTAAAAAATTATATTTTTGGAGAAATATGTTTTCACATGAATTTTATGGATAATAATAATATATAATTAATTTTAAAATATTTTATATTCAAATTCTATTATTATCTTGATGTCTTTAAAATCAAATCAAATAAATAGTATCAAAAATGACACCAATGATATTTTATTAAATATAGTATTTTAGTAAATTATTTAAAATTTAAAATAATATTGAAATTAGAAAATAATGATAATATATAGTATAAATTTTCTTCAATTTCCTATTAATTAGATAATTGATATCTTATATTTAATATTATGACCCTCTAATATTGAAAAAGTCACTATTGCGGTTAAAGTTAAAACAAGTTTGCAGGGGGTGTTACACCAAGAGATAAGGTTGTGTTTTACCATTAAAAATGTATGAATAATATTGAATGGATATATTTATACCTCATCCTATCTCCCCTTATGATATCTATCTATTTTGAGTGATTTTACTTTAGAATGACATAATAATATTTTAATTATTTATGAAATGCCAAGTGTGTTCTCCCCCCACTTATAAAAGGGAACTCCTTTTTTCTCTTATTTAACATACTTTGATCCATCTAGCTCAGCCATAATATAAAAAAATTATATTAAAAAATTCTGTATCCATAAATAAGAGGTTATTTTCATTTTAAATATCATTCTAGGGGGGGCTTAAAAGGGTTTTATAGGAGGCCAACTGAATAAGAGATAATCATCATACCAAATATCTTTCAGTTTATTTCTTTGTATACTGAATATTAATCTACTGTATTCAAAATAAAGTAATAAATTAATTATAATAAATATAATATAATTCTATTATGATTATGTAACCACTATTATTCACCCTTTTTCGATTAAACGTGTTATGAAATTATCGATCGTGTGTGTGTGGACTATCACCTCCACATAGTGATACAATTCATTTTACATCAACATATTTCATTGATAGTTATTGTGATTGGTTTAATGTTTATATATAATATTTATGATATTATTAGTCTTATATATATATATTATCATATCAACCTTCTTACCTTTTCATCCATTGGAAAATGATAATGTTGCTCATTAGTACATTTGACTACCACCTCCATGATGTGATTTGATTCATTTTTCAATTATAATTTACCAAGATGGTAATAATGATATATTTAATGAATATATATGATATAAATTATAAAATAATGTATTTATAAATTTGAATTATTTTTTAACTTTTTTCCATTCCATTCGTTGAAAAGTGAAAAAAAATCATGTGTAAGTATAACATCCCATGTCGATGAACGATGCAATTCGTTTTTCTATCTAAAATGATAAATAATAATTATATATATGTTTTTAATGAATATATTTTATATTTATTTCATGATTATAATTATATATATTATATAACTGTGATAAAGGATAAAGGACCAAAACTACCGAACCAAAACCTATATGAGAAATTAGACAGTTAACACTCAGAAAGAATGATTTTAGTAACGAATTATAAATTAATGGGTATTGAAATGTGATATTTGGATCACATATGAAAATATAAGTATTTATAAGGTTATTTTATATAATTATAATAAATTTAAATTCATTATAAAGGAGGTTAAAATCACATAAGAAACAAGTGAGACTGGAGGTTGGGGTTTCTCATCTCACATTTATTTAGGTGTAACATATTCCATATTCACTACATGTTTCATGTGTTTGAGGTAAATAATATGAATTTTATATATTATATAATAAGTATATTTATATTCATGGTATTAAATGTTTCATTTTTTGGTATTTACTTTATTGAGGTTCTGATTTAAAATTTATCAAAGGGGTAAGGTTTTATTTCAGAATCACATCATTATTCAAGCTTGATTTTGTTTAAGTCTCTATTAAGGGTGTTATTTTATTTTTCTTTCTTAAAAACAATTAATTCTATTCTCCTCAATATATTTAGTAAAATTTTATATTCCCCTTTCATTTTATTATTTCTATATACTAAATAAGCAAAAAGAATAATTTTAAAGGAAAACTAATTTTATTTCTTTTTCCAGTCAAAAAACATTTTTCTTATATATCAATGTTTTCTAAAAATATTATAAAAACATTTTTAAAATTCTAAAATATTTTTTTAAATTTATTTTTACCCATGATTTAATTTCTAAAATATGGTTTAAAATAAATATTCTTCTCATTTTCAGAATGTGGTATTTTTTTATTTTCGTAAAAAATATAAAATAGATATTTGTTTTCATGTACATGCAATGACTAGAATTTTCAGCCGATTTGACCACTCAATGATTTGAATCATGATTTAATGCTTTCTATGGTTCTTTTCAAATAAAATACCATTCCTAATATTTAGAAAAACAATATTTTGGAGAATGATTTTCAATGAAAAGGGTTCTTTTCTCTAGAATGTTTTTAATGTTCTTTTTATGGTATTTGTATTCATAAATGACAACAAAACATTGTTTACATATGAATAATGTCTATATGTTTTAGTGATAACATACTTATTATTTCTCTGGATGGTTTATGAACACTTCTATGGGGATATTATTAACATTATGTATTATAGTTATTTGAATACAAATATTTATTGATTATTAAGGCATGTTGATTATGTTGTATTGACAATTAATATTATGAATTCATTGGAAGTATTACATATTGTTAGGGCCCCAAAATTATAGATCCCCTTTATACATAAATAGGTAAGATTAGTTAAGAAAATTTGGGAATTTTTATGATTCCTTACACATTTATGTAAGATTTCTTAGAATGATGCCTCAACAATATGTTTAAGATATATAATATTATGAATTCCCTTATTATGAAATAATTTTTTTTATGTATATGTGATTATATAATACTTATGTCATCCACAGATAATTTCTAACCTCATATGATTATTTATATAAAATTGTTTTATAATAATTTATTCCTACCATATTATCTATGACTTATTTATTTTATAACAGATTCCACAGTATGAATTCCTTTAATGTGCATTTGAGCTCACTCCTTTTTTAGGATTCCTTTTCTTGGGGTTTTAAGAAGTTTATTATAGTTGATAAACTATGATATTATATTGGTAAAAATAATGTTCTCAAAGAAAATACTATGTTGAATTTAATGTTTTCAAATGTATTGTGAGATTCAATTATGTATCTTGGTTACTAATACTACTAAAAATTTCTTTCCTTTGGGATATTACCACTTTTTTATAGTGTCAGTGTAATAAATTAACCACTAGATATAGGATTATAGGTTTTTTGTCTTGACAATGCATTATTTTTTTAATGGAATTCACTTATTGAATATGAATCTTTGAGTACTTTAGAGTATGAGGGTTTAATCAGATAAACCAACAGGAATATACGGATCCTAGGATTGAGGTAATGATATTACATGTTATGTTTCCTAATGAGAAGGGATGAAAAGTTTATGGGGTGATGTGTAAAGTATCATAATCTCCCCAACATCTAATGTGGAAGACAGGTAGATCATCCAATATTACATGGTAGAGTGCCTTTATACAACTGATGCATTATGGTGATATGTTATCTCACTACATCACTACCATCAAATTTTTAGCCACTAAAAAGGAATAGAAATAAATTAAAGGGTAGATCTATATCATCAGACTGATTTTTTTGATATATCCCTATAAGGAAAGTTATTTTCAATGAGATGAACATGATTATCCCCCATGTTTTTTCAAGAGTGGGATATGAATTCTTCTTTTAATTTTTTTTTCAAAGTCATAGTGATACGTATCCATTATTTAGATCATTGTTGATACCAAGAGGTTTTGAGAACAATGTTAAAAATATGTTGGTTATTATTGTTATGAATAAAGGTGGGATCTCAAAAGGGTTGTATTTTTGTCAAAAATAAATAACATTCTTTGGTAAGTTGTTCAATAAAGGTGATGGGATAAAGGTGATCATTCAGTGTTGACCGGATTGAGTTTGTTAAACAAACATCACTATACTAAGTTCATTGGCCAATGTTTTGTGATATTTTCCATCATATATTGTTTTCAAATCTCATCATATAGAGTTTTTGATTCTTAAATATGCAGATTCTTTTTTTCTTAATGTTTCAAATACCAAAAGTATTGAAATACCTCATTATCCAAGAAATGTATATATTGGTTGAAAATTATTTTTATGTAAAAAAATTATTCTAAAATATTTTGAGGTTGTTCACTGGAAAAAATCTATCAACCAGACATTTGGATGAGTAGTGTTTTTTTTATGTTTTTAAATAATTTGATGTTGAAGAAGTATGAATAGTTATAAAAAGATAATATGTGAAGTATTTCAACCGGAGCAATTTTTTTAAAGCATTGTAAAATGTTTTCATGCATTGTCAGAAAAAAAAAATCTATTAGATGCTCTCTTATAATGTCATTGGTTGGAGTACCTAGACATGTAAGTGATTTAGAAATGTAAGTAAATATCATACCTAATTCATTCACATAACCAAAATCACACATCTGAATTATTATATATAAACAAATGACTATGAGATAGGAATGTATGAATATGTAAAGTTTTGTTGTTTCATAATGGCTATATGGAATTATTTGACCAATTGTATAGATGGGTTTGGTTGAATTCATCATACATATGTTTTTGTATGAAGATCGTTGATTATAGGATGGATTTTGATGGTAACAATTGAATAGTTTTCATGTAATTACTCAATTGGCATATGTTTTTAGCAGATGAATTCTGAAGAAGTTCCTATAATGTTATGTAGAAACATTGGATAAAAGTGAATCATACGAATGTACTTATCTAAAGATTTACTTGAAAATTAGAGGTATACATTTATTTTCACAAATCCCTCCCACTAAAGATACCATAATGAATGGAGAGGGATAATGACCACATGATTCCCACTTCTAGTAGCCCTCAGGTTGGAGACTAGAACTGAAGGTATAAAAATCACTTAAAATGGGTGGAATTACCCTCTATATTAATATAGAAATAGATGATAAGATGAATCAACCTCATGCAACCACATGAAATCATATAAAACCCCTAAAACCATCCCACAATTCATTTATAAATAAAATAGGATATAGATAAAAGGATCCAAAGTAAATACTAAAAAGTAGATCTAAATAAGTGACACAAGAACTATCCAAAAATATCATCTTGTAACATCCAAAACAGTCCTCATAGTCCTCACAGAAACATGAAAATAAACATACATATGTAGGGTGATCAAATGATTATACTCAGTAGAAAAATCGAAGTCTCTTGTGCACATGTGAAAAGATTATACTAATGCACTAGTGAGAAAAGATCAAAACCACCTATACATGTAAACTAACCAAAACAATTCTCACCATGGATCACTCAACAAATAAAGTATTCTTGTATAACAACCTAATAATAATAATATCAATAAATAGTACCCTGAACCTCATTACCACTGATTTTCCACTCTCACACCACAATGAAAAATGTCTTGGAGCTCCACCCCTTTCATATGACATTATAGAACATAACATCTCATATCAAACTTAGAAACTAGGTGCAACACATCACATCTAATCTCTCTAGAAGATACTTGGGCCATCAAATCACATATCATAATCGGTGTAGTAGGGTATTATGAAGAAAAAGGAAATCAATCTCATTCTCTCCTAAAACCATGCATGACCCTCACCATTATCTATCTCACTATATATACCTTGAAGACACCTAGGACATCACATATAATCACACTACAACTAGATAGTGACACTTTTCACTTCTAGCCATCACAACCTATGCTTTTCACCATCTCCTATATGAGGTAACATGGAAGACCCACTAGCCATCCATATATCTTCTCACTGGGATGTTGGAAAAAATACTCAGCAAGTATATATATATATATATATATATATATATATATATATATTAGAATATGTTTCTCGACATGGGTGGGGTGCATATAGAAATTAAAGGGAATATGCAATGGTATATATATAATATCAAACACACAAGACTAATCAAATGGGTTCCCAACTAAGGCACTAACCACATCACAACGTCACCATATCACCTCAAAACCTCCAAAACATCCACTACAACATATAAATGCACAACACCATAAAAAATCCACAAGAAAAATTCCAAAATCAAAAAACCCTTTCAAATTAATCAATTTTCCATATTTCAAATTATAATCCTGTTTCATTCAAACACAAAATTCATTCATTTATTTCCATCCCATTAAATTTATATGTATCATCCCACCATTTAAACACACAACCTGTTATATTTTCTTCTAACTTGTTTTATTATTTCCATATCAGTAGAAAACCATTTTAATGCCAATACTTCTTAATAAACTTGAAAAAAACATTATATCACACCAAAAAACATCCCCACTTCCACATACCAACATGTCATACTCAATATTCACAGCCTTACTGCACATTCACACTATAATCACCATCGTTGCCTCGCTTCACACACATCACAACATATCCACTGTCTAAGAATCATATCACAAAAAAACCATTCCTCACTACATATATGATTCCAAAAACACATTACACACCGCACACATGCATTTTTTAGATCAGGAATAAGGCCTTTTATTCTATTCACCATATTTATTTAAGGGTTTTATCACAAAATCCATATATCCTAGTGAAACCAATTCATTTGTGACTAGCACTGAGGGTATAAAAATATCAGAAAATTGGAGGCACTACCCTCTATAATTATATAGTATTGGATGATATGATGAATCAAACAAAATAGACCTCATGAAATCATTTAAAAGAAAACCAAAAACTATGCCATAATGTATGTTTAAATAAAATAGGATACTGATAAGAATATTGAATGTAAATACCCAAATATAAAGCTAAAGTAGCGACACAAAAACTATTCAAAAATCCCAACTAGTAATTTCCATCACAGTCTATATAGACCTCATTGAAAACCAAATATAAGTTTATATACATAGGTTGAGCATAGAAGTATACACTGTAGGAAACCAAAATTATCTCAATGACATGTGAAAAGAGCATACTAGTGCATCAGTGATAAAATAGTAGAACAAAACATCACCTATACAAGTATACAAACAAACCCCATTCTCATAGTGGCTCACTTAGAAAATTACACATCTAAGTATGCTAACATAATAAGAATAATATAAATAAAGGGTACCCCCACACTAGTTTCCCTTTGATTTTCCTCTATCATGCCCAAAATAAGAACATTTTGGAGCTCCCACTGATTTGGTATAACTTCACATCACATCACATCACTTCCCACATACAGCCAAATGGGTGATCACTTCAAGTAAATGCTAACCCAAAGACACCTAGTATATTATATCACATATCATAACTATTATAGTTGGGTATTTTGAACATGAATGACATCATCCTCATGCCCACCTCATACCATGCATGATCTCCACTATAAGCAATCTCATCACATCTCTCCATATGACACTTGGACCATCACATATCATCATTTCACATATAGACAACAACAATTTTGACTTATGGCTAGCATATCTCATGCATTTCACTATCTCTTGGAAGAGGGAGCGGGGAAGAGCGGGTATCTAGAAATACATCCACCAACTAGGATGTTGGAAAAAACACCCCCAACTATATATATATATATATATATGTGGGTGTCATCACATGGTGAATAATGTGGGTGGGGATCATATATAAATCACAGAGAATATACAATGTTATATATATAGTATCATAAACATAACCCCAATGCCATGGGTTCCGAATTATGGCACTAACCATACCATACCATCACCACATCACCTCAAAACCTATGAAACTTCCTCTGCCACTTCTTACTGTACCACTCCTCACAATAAGACATAAGCCACATTCAAAATCCACAACCCCTTTAAAATTAATTAAATTTTTATATTTCATGTTATAAATGAATTTCATTTAAACACAAAATTCATTCTATTATTTCCTTCACATTTATTTATATTTATCATCCCACAATTCAAATTCGTAGTCTATTATAGTTTATTCTAATTTGTTTTGTTATTTCATTCACATTAGCCAAACCATATTAATTCTAATAGCACTCTGGAAACTAGAGTAACACATCATATCACAACAACAGATATCTAAACCTCTATATTCCAACAATCCATCCTCCACTTTCACAACCCCAATGAAAAATCTCACCACAACCACTATTGTTGCCCCGCGACACACATATCACCACATTACCACTGTCCAATCATTAAATTAGCAAAACCAAGACACAACACATATTTGATTCCATAAACACATTCCACATAGCAAAAATTTCATTTTCTATATTACCCATATGGGCTTTCATTCAAATCCAATTACTTATTTAGATGTGTTATCACACATTCCATATATCATGGTGCAACGAATTTATTAGCTGGGTATAAGTGGTTAATCATTTATTTGTGATGGAAGCACAAAAATTAAAAAACTTGTGAATCAAAACTTATAAAATAATTCACAAATAGAGGATATCAATGTCCATGATTTTTTTTGATACAACAAACATAGATAGATGAAATCTCAAAATATCAAAAAGATGTAAAAACATGTGAAACATCCCCATTACCCATTGATGAAATTTATCCAATTCATTTATACTTATTAATTTTGATGCATCCAATCCCACATACAAAAGGATGAGTACCCATCAACACATGATACATAGAAATGATAAACGAATAAACTAACTACATGAAAGAAAATAGATTTACAAATATAGAATCACCAAAAATAGGGGATGGATGCAAAGGATGAAACAACCATTAGGTAAGAACTCGAACCAACACCAAAAAAAGGGCTCTAAGACTCCGGGGAAAAATACTCCAGAACCTCCCCTCTCAAGTGAATTCAACCTAAAAAGAATGAAGGAATCTCTTTAGAAATATTTGATCTGAAACCAGTGGGATTAGAAATGGATTAAATTGATTATTTAAGTATAATCTCATGAAATCCATGTAGAATGAACATTAATAGGGATCCAAACTTTTAAAAATAGTGGATATAATTATCCTTTATTAAAATAGCTTTAAAATACATTATCTAAGGCTTTGAGAGCATTTTTCCTCAAATAGTGTATGCATAGGGAAAATAGAAAATTGTAGGAAAACTTGAGTCATTGTAAACCTCCCATTGAAATATATTTACAAATATCTAACATTGGTTATCTACCACAAGGATGATCTACCATTGGTGATATACTTCCAATATGATCTAACATTAGTGATCGATCTCTAGGATGATTACCATTGATGATCTACATTAAGGATAATCTACCATAGGTGATCTAGCACCACAGATCTACCGTTATTGATCTATAACCAGAATGATCTACCATTAATGATCAACAACTTTTATGGTCTATTGAAAAAGATGTACCATTGGTTATCTACCATCGGGATGATCTATAGTTTTTGATCTACCGCTATGAAGTACCATCATCCTCAAAACACACCTTTTTCGGCAAAGAAACAAAAACTTCCTCCCTTCCTCCATTAAACACCTCTAGAAATTACTTTTACACCTCAATTACCATATTTATCAAAAATTAATGTGATATAAGTTTTGTTACATTATAGTTATATAGATTCTAAGGGATTTACATAGCATTCATAAAGATACTAATGTGACAATGATAAGCTAGTTGATTAACATTCTAAATATCATAAAATAATGATATGATATTTTAATGATGTTTTAAGGTAGTTTGAATTATTTCATTAACACTGGGTCTTAAAGGAAGATTCTATGTAGTCAATAAACTGATGTTTCTAAGAAGGAAATTATAAATATTATGCGGGATGTTTGAATCATGTTTACATGTTTACCTGAAATCATTAAGGAAACTTTCTTATATAAAGAGGGATGATGTCATGAAGAGTTTGAGTAAAAAATAGTGAAAGTATGGGGAAGAAATGCTGAATTTGAAATTAAATCAGAGAGACTTTGTGAAGCAACATCAGACTGAAAAATAACAGAATGTTTCTTCTGATCAGTTGGTATAAAATATATGGTGTGCAGAAGCGACTATATGGGAAGGGAAAAAGGCAACAGACAAACAGTATGGAGAGATATTGGTTTAGAGGTACTAGATGATGTTTTATATTAGGTTATATCAGATAGAGAATATTATTTAGGGGATGGTGTGAATAAAAAAAATTAGTGTATTTATTTTATAAAGTGGCAACTTATGGAGTTACGAGACGTACATTGGTCGATATATACTGGACAAATGTAACACCACAGGATTCTCAAAGGGAAACATCATGTTTGGTAGCATATATGAGATGAAAACCCATGCGTTGATGATAATGTAACACCCCATGAATTTATGAAATATTAATTTTTAAATAAATTCAATGGTTATCTAGTAATTATAAAAAAAATCATTTGAAATAAAAAATGATGTTTTTTCTAAAAATTGTATTTTTCTAAAAGGAGGTTTCATTAAAAATAACACACGTATTTTTTAATTATTTATTAAAATATTTATAAAACTATTTTCACAAAATGAAAATAATTTTTGAAATAAAAATATGATAATTTTTATAGGGTTAGTTTTTTGGGATTTTTCTGAATAGTTCCATTTTTCAATGAATATTGAAAATTATTTGTTTTTATTGAAAACTACCATTTTTTAATAATTTGATGGTTCCATTATGTTTATTTTTTTAAAATTAAAATTAGTTCAATTATATTTTAATTAATAAAATTTAGGTTATTGTAATTCATTTTAGGTTGAATTTTGATATTAAAAGTTTCTATTATTATGAAAATTTTCTCTTTGCAAAACCACTTTTTCCTCGTATAGGTAGGTTTGATTTTAAATTAAATGTTGAAAATTAGATGAGTTTAATATGATAAAATGGATTCCATATTTTGAATCAATTTAATTATTAATATATAATAAGGTCAAATAATTATTTTTTACTAAATGAATAATATAAAATGTATAAATTAATTACCACAATTAAGTTTAAAATTCATTTATAGTGGGTTTAAACTAAAAAGATAAGGGTTTAATTAACTCAAACACTTGTCAAAATAATATTTTGAAACCATATTTTGTCCCCCATAGACATAGGGTCTATGTTTATGAGTTTTTGGAAACTTTTCCATGAAAGTTATGTATATAATAGTTTTTAAAAATAAAAAGACTAAATGTCACTCTCTTGCTTCTGAATTTAAATTATATGTTCACATAGGGATAAAACAAAGATGTTAATGAATGTGGATGGTCAAATTGAGAATAATTAAATCAATTTCATGATGATAATTTTTTTTCATTTTTAGTAATCATATTATTACTTTAAATTCTTAAGCAACAACAATGGAATAAATATTTAATTAATATAAAAAAATTACACTAAAAATATTAAATTTAAAATAAATTTATTGAGTTATAATGTTTTATTAATTATGTATAAAAATACATCATAATATAATGATGTAAAATAATATATTCAAATTACATCATGGTCTCAATATTTTTTTAACTTCAAATTACATGAATAATGTAATTATTGACATTAATATTATTCTATAAGAAATGATATTTTGTTAAATGATTTAAAGTTACTAAAATTAAAATCCCCTTACAAGTGATTTATAAATATTTAAAAATATAAAATATAGTAAATTAACTGAAAAATGGTATTTTATAATGAATAAATTTACCCATAATGAGTAAAAACATTATTATCGGAGTTATGGTTAAAGTTGTGCTTTTTACGTTACATGTGATTTTGTTAAAAACTAATTCTCAAAAAAATAGTTTTTTTATTTGAAAATTTTGATTTAATAATTATATTCATTGGGTTTAAAATATCTAATAATTACAATTTTATTTTAGTATTAAAGGAGAAATTACCTATGTTAAAAATACTAGTTATCATAGTAGAAAAAATTATAAAGGGAAGGAAAAAATATAAGTTAAGGAAAAACATGTTAAAAATATGTGTTTTGCATGGGATAGAGGTGTTTATAGACCTAATTATTCCCCAAAAACTTTAATTATCAATTTATGGTCCACATTGTGTGATATTGACTTCCCATTATTAAATAGTTTTGGGATTTTACAAATATATCACTCCTCCTTATTTATAAAAGGGCACTCACTGTCCTCACTTACTCACACATCTCAAGCCATTTTTATCAACCAAACAAACCAAAATTAATCCCCAAAATATATATCCACAGTATATAAGTGATGGAATTTGTAACGCCCCGACCCCAGTTACCCAGAGTCGGTGCATTATTACATAACATTGGCATGATCGCAAGAAAGATCAAATCTCGAAAGACCGATTGGTTTAGTAGCCTTGGAAACACTAGATATATTCATAAGTTTTACATTACATCATAAAATGAAAACTACTACAACAACATAATGTTTCCACAGTCCACACTATAATCCCCTCATAATATCCCTGCAGGTCATTCATAACTTACATCTTCACATCCTGGGAAAAATAAAACATAGAAAAGGGGTGAGCTCAAATGCCCAGTAAGGATAACAATATAGCGGAACATTCAAAAATAAGCATAAACATTTAAGGTAATGAATTACTAAAACAAAAGCCTTTTAAACTTGAACTTCAACATAGTATGGCAAAAATAAAATGAAATAATGCCATTTACTTGTTCACATGGATATTCTACTAATCGAATAATCACATGCAATATCAATAACCACTTTCATAATGTTGGAATGCATAATGCCAGACTATCATAACCACATAGCCAAGGCCTCGTGCCAAGACTACAAATAAAATTTTTCCAAGGCCTTGTGCCAAGACACTAGTTTGTCTCATGAGACCTACCGATTCATCGAGGAGCTATAGCGGGCTCTACTCGTCACATATTAAGTCCAATGCATTCCCATATGAAAAGGTTTAAACATAACATAAACATTCGTATTAAAACTAGCATACGAAATGTTAATAATTTCACCATAAACTATGAATGGTATAAAAATAGCACATCCACAGTCAAACATATCACAAAACCTTCAATACAATATAGAAGTTTTGTATCATAATAAATCAACTTCAAATAAGCGTAAAATCCGTCAAAGGATGTTGACATAGATGAAATCAAAACACTTTTTAGAGAAATATCTCTTTCTATTTTTGAAATCATTTAAGAGCCATATAAAATAAAACATTTTCTTGAAAATGTTCTTATAAGCTTGTAAGGGAAGCTTTGACGATTTTATAACGGTGGAAAATAACCGCACCCGTCGTATAAGTTAAAAAAACATTCTTATCTTAATTCTGTCGAAAAGGTTAAAAAGCACCTTGTTTGGAAAACGACGGAAAGATTCCCTTATAAACCTCTTATAAAAATTCAAACAAGGGTATAAATGACTTTAACCCATATTCTTTTAAATATTAAAAATGTTTTGAAATACATTTTGAAGAAACATGGACGTGGATGATAACGAGGTCCCAGTAGATAATTATGTATAAACAACCTCGGATAATGAAGAGATTGCGAAATAAATCCTTACCTTGTACTTTTTATTGGTTGGGGTAGGTTAACCTCCTGTATAATGGTGAAATAATTATTATTAAATTATACAAGAATCATATACATTAATATGATATCATATATGATCTTTTAACATTGCTTTATTAATAATATCTTAGTATTATCGTCGTTTCGGGTGATAATCGATTCATTCTTCTTAAATGTTTGGTTACGTAAGACATGTTTGTAATGGATAGATTATATATTATTCATAATCAGAATGATATTAACATTATTTTTAACCCTAAAATGAGAATAAGACTTGAATGGATACGATGGAGAATGAATCTCATCGCGTTCGTGGAGACGGTAGTCCGTACGTACGCACGAACGCTACTTCCATTTAATTTTTATTTTAAAAGAATCGAATCCAAATGATACATAGGTATATTACTATTACAGTATAATATAATATTTTATATATTTTACTTAAGTTCATTAACACCATCCTTTATACGTTCCATGTGTGGTATGAACGAGTCATATCATTTTAAGGGGGCGGTAGTCCGCACTTCCTCAAATGAAATTATCGTATGTATATACAACATGAAACGAATAATGGTATGAAATAAAATGGAATTACAGAAGATTATATATAAAATATATATCATTAATATCATATTTAATTACAGTGCCATCATAATGGCCACCATGAGAGGCGGTAAGATGTATTTGAACAATCATCGTTTCGTGAGGCGTTAGTTTGCCATCCACAGAAACATTATGTTCATCATCCATTAGATGGAGTTGTGTGTATGTGTAGTTTGAATCCTTCTTATAAAAACATCCTAGTATATTGTGGATACTGGTGTTGTTACAAAAGAAAGGAAATAAAAAGAGTTTGGGGGTTGGAGAAGCAAAATAAATGAAAATAATTTAAGAGAAATCGTTACCTTTAATTTAGGTAACTCACTTTGGTTGGAACCAAAGGACTTCTTGAAATGCTTTCTGCCTAAGGGGAAGCTTCAAGGAGGAGTAGAGGGATGTGTGGAGCTTATTTGGTCAGGGTTTGGACGAGCCAAGTGGCTTGAGAGGTGTGAGTAATGAGTAGAAGTGGTCTCCTTTTATAAGGGAGAGGAGGGACTCTTTAGGAAAGAGTGAAAGTATTACTTTATAATATAATTATATTCGGTTTATAATGGTCCAAAAATCATTGAGGTCGAAGATAAGATGACTCATATTCTAAATAAAATCAACCAATAAGAATTGGACAGGTTTTAGATAATATTTTAATCATTATAATCTTATTTATTTAAATGATTTATTAATGAGGTAAACATTGCATCATTATTGTGTCATTAATAATTTAAATTATTTGATGTCTAAAAATTAAAAATAAAATATCATTATGTAGGAAATCTTTTTATCTTTCTAATGAATATTTATAATCGAAAATAAAACATGTATAACCCTATGTAAAAATTGTTCTTCTAAAAGATGTAAGCTTATGCCATTTTTATTTTTATTTTAACTTTATTAATATAATGTGTCCCTACCACATACAAGTGGCTCCAAGGGGTCCCCAAATCGACCCAAGGATGCCCATGGTCGGGTATGTGTCCACCAATAAGGTTAGGACACGTTTTAGGGTAATTTTGTATTATTATAATATTATTTTTTAACCCTTATTTACCGGATTTACCTTTTAACCATGGTAAATAAAATATTTACCGCAGTAATTATTCAAAATGTGTAAAAATAAAAGTTACCTATTTACATAATTTGGACATCCTGATTCCAAATATGTAATCCATTTTTCCAAATTCAAAACACAGAAGTGGCAGAAATTAATTTAAAATTAATTCCCGTTGTTAAAATAAAAAAGCGTGTTTTTAAGAGATAATAACTATCAAAAGATTGACACTTGTTTATGTCTGATTTAATTTTGAAATTATGTCCAATGAAAAACATTAAATTAAATGGTAAAAATATATTCTAAATATACTTTAAAACCACTCAAATTCATAATTTATCAATATTAATTATTTTGATTAAAAAAGTTGTTTTTAATTAAAATTTAGTAATTTTCACTATTCGTCAAAATATAAAAGTTATCCGAAAAGTACCAAAATTTCACCCTAGGCTAATTTCAATATTCCGAATCCAAAAATGAAGTCCATTTTGAAATATAATATATATATATGATTTCAAAAAATAGGTATTACTATTCACAACGGCTAGTTTAATTAGTTGTGGTGTGTGTTAGAACTCGAGGTTGCGTACAACACACGCTATCGCATTATTCGAAGGGAAACGTACCGTGGAAGCTTGGGGTGTTACAGAATTTCCATATTTCTAACCCTAGTGTCCTTAAGAAGATATATAAAGGTGGTTTATCTTAGAGAAGGTAATCATCATAATGAATGAATCTCTTTTTCTTTCTACTTTTCTGACCATACATTTTGTATTTACAAATTCAATATAATAAAACATGTATATAAGATATAATGAGATGTTATTTTGATGATTTAATAATACTTATCCATTTCCACTTTCATCAAATGGGATATGAAATCATCAATCAAGTGTACAACGAACTACCACCTCACAAACTGAGAGAACTCATTTTCATCAAAAATTCTCATGGTTGGATATAATTGTGGATTAATTATGTATATATAATATTTATGATATAATTATACTTATTTTTTTATTATATCACATATACCTTCTTGATTACTATTCTATTTAAAATATGATAATGTTGCTCGACTGTATGGTGGACTACTGCCTCGTGAAGTGATGTGATTTGTTTTTCACTTTAGATTTACATTGAATTTAATTATAATAAATTTAATGAGTATGTGTGATATATATGAAATAATATAAATTATGTAAAATTAATATATCATACACTTACTTACCTCGTCACCCATTAATGGAATGATATCTTCACTCATGCATACGTACTTCCATCTGTATCCATGAAGTGATCTGAATCATTTTCCTTGTACAACCATCAAGAATGATTCATAAAATTAATATAATGGGTAAATTTTATATTTATAATGTTGATATAATTATGTATATAAATGATCTAAATCCTATATAAATGAATTTGAATATTCATAAAAACCATGCATGAGAAAACATGGAAATTAACACTGGAAAAAATGAAAATAATAAAACATTATTAATAAAAGGGTAGTAAAATGTTATAAGAGGATAATATATGACATTATAAATATAAATTTGGTACTAGAATAAATTAATAACATTAATAAACCGTTATTCCAGAGTTAAAGACACATACGAAGAAATTCAAACCTAAGATAAGGGTTTCTTGTCTATCTTTTACTTCATTGAGATATACACCATATTCATCACAAATTCATTTCTATAGTTTATATAATTCCCATTTTAATATTTTTTATCACTAATATAGTAAACTTTATTGTATTTATAGTTTCATTTTATGTTATTTATTTTATAGGGCTTATCATTTAAAAGTTACCTAAATTGTAATGGTTTATTTTGCAATATCATCATTATTTGGGATTGTTTTTTACATCTCTTCTAGGGGAATTATTTCATATTTCTTTCCTAAAATAAATCTATTTTATTATTCTTTACTTATTGATTTAATTTTAAAAATAATAGTACCATTTTTTCAACTCTTTTTTGCCTAAAATTATTCAAGAATTTTTTTATGAAAATCCAAAATTATGTCACTCTTTAGTTGAAAATCATTTTTCATCAAAATACATGATATAAAAAAAATAAAAAAATAGCATCTACCAAATAATTTTTAAATAATGTTTTACACATTTTTATTATTTGAATTTTTTTCAAAGTAATATGCATATCATTTTCAGAAAAAAGGCCCATTTTGATTTTACTGAAATTGTGAAAGGAATATTTGTATTAACATGTATGACTATCTAACTCAAAAATATGTTGTATCACTTATTTATGAGAGAAGGTTTAAAATTTATGTAATGATTCAGTTATTCAGTCATTACATTCCATCAAATAGGTTTTATAATTTTTTTCTCCATTTTTATGGGTAATTGTGTGGGGGGGGATTACGTATGGTTACACATTCATTCACTTTAGGTTCAAGATTTTCATCTCTCTAGAAACATCCAATGGATCTAACATCCATAAAATGATACAAGCATTATTTACAAATGCAGGTTGTCATTTTGTGTTTTAGACCCAATAGAACTTTGGAACATGCGTTGGTCGAGATGATGGGAGGTTAGGCTCATCAAACCCATTTGGGGTGAATAATTTCCTATTTCAAGACTCTATTAATGGGTTATGATATGTTTGGGAATATATTCCTAATATCGATATGGGACTGGTTACCCTAATAAAATGGTTGGGTGTCAAATAATTCTATGTCTAAATATGGGTTCTAAATGAGGTTGTCTACATGTATTTGAGGTTCTTCAACTATTTCCTCTTATTGTTTAGCAATAGTTGTCAAATTGTATTTTGAATCCATATAAATAGGAACTTCGATGTTCAATTCATCTAGAGAGGTGATTTATATTTTTAGGATGTGATTGAACCTTGATGAGGTGTCCTACAAATCATGTGAATAGCAGGAATAAAAACACAGCATGTTCTATTAAACTGTAAAGATAAATGTCATGCTAAAAGGATATATATTAGGAAACTTTGACAACCGGTATTGTACTCGAGCCTCAATAAGGCATCATATGTATCTTGTTTATGATATAAATTATATTCATCGTAGTTCAATCTTCCCAATACATGCTGATGGGTGTTGACTGATAATTAATTCATGTGAGGGTTATTTCCTCATGGTTTACCAATATGGGAAATCCTTTGGGACTTACCCAAAGGTGGATTCCATTATATGGGGGAAATAGTATTATGCCACTAAATTGGGATTACACACTGAGGTTTCCCTGGCTATGGGAGATTTATGATGTGAGTGATATGATTGTTTCAAATCTCTAATCCCACATGATCCAAGATTTGTGTGAGAAACATGTGATAGAAATTGATCATTATCAATGTATACACTACTGGAAAACTAACCTTTACCAACGGTTTGGAACCGTTGGTATAGGCCTCCAAATCGTTGGTATAGCCTATACCAACGGTTTGGAGAACCGTATCCAAGTAAGCCGTTGGGATAGGTCTACCTTTCCCAACGGTTTGGCCAAACTGTTGGGAAAAGTGGCATTTTTAGGGACCTTTCCCAACGGTTTGGCCAAACCGTTGGGATAGGTCTATCTTTCCCAACGGTTTGGCCAAACCATTGGGAAAAGTGGCCAATTTGGGGGGCCTTTCCCAACGGTTTGGCCAAACCGTTGGGAAAGGGGACCTATACCAACGGTTTTTTCAAACCGTTGGTATAGAAGCATTGGGAAAGATGTAATTTCCAGTAGTGATATGAATATGGGACTTAAGAATTGGGGCGGGCCTGGAGAAATTTTTATCATGGATCTCAAGAAATTGGATGTTGTAGTACTTTCCTGTTTATTATAGGAATAAAATTCCTTATAGTTCAGGTAGATTCTCAATAAACTGATGGATAAAGATTAATTATGAACCCATATGAGATTTTGTGTCCCATGTGTTAGAGTTTCTGACGCATAGAGGGACATACACTGAGGTGTATTCCCATTATATCTAGGTAGTTTTGAAGGATTCCTACATATCACATTTTTATAAGAATCAGATTTATCATATTTTAGTTTAGGATATTTCCAAATGTGTCAAATAGACAATGTTATCATATCCTGAGGTGTTTTCCTGACATGTCTTGTATGCATTCCTAACATGTCCTAAGTGTTTGTCTGACAATAATGAAATATCCCAGGGTGCTCCACATGATTGAAGAAAACTTTTTAGAGGTACATAAATTGATATGGCTGGAATGTATAGAGGACTATCACATGACTCGATTTACATGTCTAAGGGTCTTCATAATATCAATGAAGACATATCTAAGGGTTTTATGTAATCAAGACTAACATGTCAGAAGGCTATTGCGTGACTTGGCTAAAATGTCTGGAGGATTTCCCCTGGCTTGGGTGACATGTTCGGATGACTTCATAAGACTTGGTTGACATTTCCATAGGACATATCAAGACATTTTTGACATGAATAGAGGACTTTTCAAGACATAGTTGGCATGTTTAGAGGACTTCAAAAGACATAGTTGATATGTCCTGGTTTTTTGGATGATCTGATTAGGTCATATGAAGTTCATGAAACCTTCATATGGATTTTATTGTAATTGTATTTTCATATGTATTTTATCATTTTCAGTATTTATTGGATACGTTCCTCAATGTCCATCAAGAACTATCATGTTTAGGTTTCACATGACCAATTTGGCATGCATAAATTCCATCATATAATATAGATATCCCACCAAAATACCTTCATAGTATCTATAGGATGATAACACAAATATCATGTTCATTACATAGGATCTCTTAGGTAATTCCTTGGATTTTTACATCATAGAAGACCCCTACAATGTTGTGGCTCTTCGCTTGGAGAAGTATGCTCCTACGGTCCCAAAAGCATTCTTTGCGTCTCATGTGTGTAGTATGCCATTTTTTGTGCTGAGGGGGAGAAATTTATAGGACTCATCTCCTAGGTTATATGATTCATTTCATGTCTAATATATCACATATATGAGTTGGATTTAGGGGATGGATTTTTTTCATCACGCACATCGCATGATCCTTTTACAGGTCATCTAAGGCATCACATGGTACACAAAAATCATGAGAACACTCCATAATCACCATATTTATTAGAACCATTCCTTATTCAAGGTATTTTTCATAATCACATTAACATATAAAATTCCATTTTCATGATTGATCTAACATTTCTGATAGTCTTCATGAGATCAAGATGCTTACAGAAAGGATTTTACATGATCAAATAATACTTGTTCATGGTCCTTTTAGAGACCAATATTACTTATCATTTCCCTTTACTGAGATTAATATGGATTGTTATAGGCCATTTGGGGGATCAATATGGCTTGTTAGGGCCCTATCATGATATCAATAAAACTTTTTTAAGGGTCATTATGTGATCAAAGGTGATCACCTAAGTAACACAACCCCTTCTCATGAAAATAAATGAATCCTCTGTTTATGATGGGATACCTCTTTTTCACCCTTTTATCCTCTATTTTCCAAGACCTCTATCACATTCCATTTGTTTTTTCAGTTTTTTTCATGATCAATATAGTATCTTGTGATGATGCATGAGCATTTTCATGGACAATTACTCTGTTTGTTTGTGATGTGTCATGTGATCAATGATATAGCTCCTTATGGTATGTGAAAAATGTCCTAGAAAATTCATATTATTTTCTATGGATTTGAGGAGTAATAAACTGGTTAAATGGACATGTTTCAATTTCTTCACATAAAGAAGGTTACATACTAACGTTCTCTCACATGAAAAGTCCAACATGTCCGTAGGGGTCTCTATGATGTCTTGAAAATTTTAAAATCACATGGTATGAAAATAAATGTAACTCTCCATTTCACAAATCTTCCTTATTTATATGTAATTATTTAATATAGGGGTTTGTATAGTTTTCAGGAGACTATCAAATGAAAAGTTATATGATTGAAGGTACTTTTCTGGAATCCTCTACATGATCACCAGTGCACATTTGGATTCTATCATGAGAACAAGAGGGTTTCTCAAAGGGGATTCACATTATCATTAGAATATTTTATTGAGTGCATGATCTATTCTCATGAACTTCCCAAGGATATGTTATCATGTTTCCTCCTAGAGGTTATGTGATCAGTGTGATTCATACACTAGGTCATTATGTAGTCATAGTACTCCTTCATTTGTTTTTGTGGAGAAAATAATACCCAAACTTCAGTTATTTATTCAATTATAGAATTTTAAATGCTCATTTGGATTGTGTAAAAAATTACCCTCATCAAGGGTGTGGTCCATAGGGACAAGGATTCATTTATAAGAGAATAAATTCCTTCCTATGTCCCTAAGGCTTCTGCTGACTGGTGTCTTAGACGAAATTTGGTCTTTGAGGTGACCCTTGGTATTTCATGGGATCTTCTATAAATAGGATAGAACGGGGGGTCATATTTCACTAGTGAATTCAAACTATTGAGATAATTCAATTTATAATATCATATGACTACTTTAAAAGACATCCCATGAGAACTATCTAACAAGACCTCTCTGTAAGAACCCATCATAAGAATGCTTCATGGGACTGTTTCATGAGACCTAAAATTTTGGAAGATTTTTCTATATACATTTTCAATCTAATCATGAATCAAGCCTTGATAATTATATTGAACCATGACTGATGTCCTTATCCATAAGGTTGTCTTATGAAATTAACTTGATCTGACATCCTAGTCACCTTGGTTGCATGGCTATCTTGCATACTTTTCATGATTTGATTGCTTGGTCACATGATTTCATGATCATCGTGTTGTTTACATGAACATATCAGGGTTATGTTATTGAATGTATTATAATATATCTTGTATACATGAGATAATTTGTGGTTCAAAAATTTTTTGAGGTAAGCTATGGGTCAGGAAATTCATGAGATCCATATCAGATCATGTGATCACAAATCCATTCATGGTTCTTGTGATTCTAAAGATGATTTCAGAGTCTCACACCATTTTGGTAGGATCTATTTTCTCATCTGAAATGTTATTCTAATTTTTATACAAAGGATTCCATTTCATGTATGTATTCAGGGAAAGAGGTCGCAGTAGTGGTGGATCATCAGAATACCCCTATTTCATGTGTGAATGATGGTTATCATGTACTTTTCCAGTCATCGTCACCATGATTGACAGGCCTGATGAGGAAAAACGTTATTGAATATCCTCTCCTAGACTTCCTACCTCTTTAGGATATTCTATTAAAAATGATTCTCCTATCCTTAAACTACAGTCATTAATTGAGCCTCCATCTTAGATTATAGAGAACCATAATACTTTATCAACAAATATCTACCATATAGGTCATTTCATCACTGATATAAAATACTCAGATGGAAACATGCTCAAATTTATGACAACAGACCTTGGGAAGAATCATCATCAACCAGATTTGGACATCCACATGTTCCTCTCTATAATGAATAAATTTTACAAACTCCATTGGTTTATATGGATGTCTAAATGGTACCCTCAATCATGGGGAGATTCATAATGGATTGGGGTGTCCCTTCTGGGTGTAGTATATCGCTTTTGAATATTCCAAACTCCTAAAAAGAACTCAGATGTATGAAGCCATCGAGATCTCCCAAAACATAGCATATTGTAATAAGAGTTTGATAGAAGACATAGTTATCTGAAGGATTATTAATTCAAATTCATTCCATCAAACTCATGGAATTGTGGGCATCAGTCTTCGAGATGTCAAGAATATTTACAGCACACCAATTCTCAAAGAGATGTACAATGAGATTTTCCCTCTATTATCCACATGGGGTGACATAAAGTGGACCCCTCCCCATGAAAGGGATTTTATTAAATAAGATGAAAAGGATGTTGAGAATGCCCCAAATATTGGATATGATATCCCATTTAAGAAGTGGACATGATATTTTATAAATAAATTTCATTCTGAACCCTAATTTGAATGGCCAAAGGCCTACCAGACACATGATTCCCACAGTTCAGAGGGTGTATATTATCCCAAAGTTGAAGAGGGATCATTTACCTACATGGTGTGTGAATATATTACCAGCATTCACCATATCATCTAGTTTTCCATTTTTCTTACCATGTACCTAATATGGACCTTCTCCCAACAAAGGAGAAGGGTGAAGTTAGGGGTTACACCATTATGATGGAAGCCTCTATGTCAGGAAGGAGGATCATTAGGCTATCCATTCCTATTTTAGAATAACTATATCACATCATGCACTATATTTATAGGGGTATATCCCCACATATAATTTCTTGTCCTTTTTTGGTACTATAGGATTGAATCATGGATTGTCTAGGCTCATACAAGTACCTGAGCATCCAAAACATCCTCGATGCTCATTTAAAACCCTTTTGTATTGAATTAGTTGGGTGAGTACCATAATATTATTGGACTATAAAATCATAGAATACTTGAGCCTTAATGATATCTTCTCTTTAAAACCCAATGATATAGTACTGAATGGTAGTATTATTAACAATGGTAGGGGAGGCCTTGAGGATCGGGATGATATGATGTCAATTCATGATATTTTCCTTCCATCCTAAATTGATGGGATCATTCTATGTGAATTTTATTCACATTATAGGATCATCTTTTAGTTTCTATGTATTCATAAAAAATTTCTGGCCACTCTTTAGGTTCTATTTGACAATCATTCAATGGTGGATTTCTAGTTCTGGATGATTTTTACCAGGGAGGTGACTCAGGACTAGATAGACTTCTCTTAAAGTAATTCAAGATCCATTTTTTCCAAAATAATGTTAATATTTGGATTATATCATATCAGAATGGGAAATTATCCACATTATTTCCTACGGTTGTTGGGTTTCCACTAATTTTCGAAGCCAATCAAGGGTCTAGAAATATTATTTCTTCAAGCTAAATGATATCAGCAAAAATAGTCCTAAGGAATTGAAATGTTTATAATTAGTTTCATTATGAATAAAATAATTAGTTATAATGATTGTTGACAACGTGATACCTGTGAGTGAGGCCACACTGAAACTATTATTTTCTGTATCATTTTTGTGAGGGATGATCTTGAGGTGATATATTTCCATTAATGAGATCTGGGGACTAATATGCAAGGATAAGATACATTTAGAAGTCTTTTCTCATATTACTTCTCCCAAAGGTTTCACTTTAAAAGACCATCCCACTAAGTTCAAGGGTTTCCTTTGATATCTTGAGGCAATGATGGAAAGCATAAAGGGATAGATCCACTACACACCCATAGTGAAATTAATGGTTGTTCATGGAATACTAGAGGTTTTTGTGGATGTATAGTTTCATACCATCATCAAGGTAATGGTAATAATGATATTTAAAACATATTAAAATGGACATGGTGTGTATGTGATCATACTAAAATATTTTTTGTTTCTGATGATATTACTAGAAGCTATAGAAGACCAACCCCATTTTCCATCCCCATTATATTATCCTAGGGGTAAGGCTGCTTGAGCTTGCTTGAACTATTACCATGAGACCAATGATGATGGTCCCTTGCGTAAACTTTCTCTTATAAGGGTTGTTATTACCATCCCGAGGAATTAAAATCTATAATTCCATTAGTTTCATCCTCAATTTTTTAGCCATCATCCCTTTTTGGGGGCCCTTCCTATGAGAGGAATTGGAAAAGAAATATCTCTCAACTATCAGTTCCCTCTCACCTAGAATTTTAAAGTAAGTGTTTCTCTTTAATATTTCCCCATTTTGAAACATTCCAATAACTCATTATGGTTGGTTAAAAATTCACAATCCCCCTCAGATCCCTCCTGTAGAAACATGAATTTGTTCCTGATGATATGGGGGAGTATTCTATCACTCCTATAAAACCCTCACTATTGGGCCCAAAACTTATAGAAGTAGATATGGTTGAAGTGATAGCTTAGTGGGGGAAAAATCCTGATTTTTATGTTCCAATGTTCATTTTATTTGACATAGAATTGATGAACACACTTCTAGAGGAAACAGATATTGGTAGCTACTCTAGTACTAATTTGACTTTGATAGAGGCTCGTTTTGGAAAAGTTAACAACTACTCCATAAACAAGATGTGTGGTTCACTATTTTTCTAATCATCCATCATTTATTTAACCCAATACTCTATTAAAGGTGGTGAGAAAATTATGAAAACAAAGGAAGAAATAGTTGTTCCACCAAGCTACTCATCGCCAGAGGGTGTTGCCTCTTTCCATGCACATAATGTTGGAGCAATAGATCTTTCTACTGATGAAATCAAGAATGTTAGGTTTAAAAAATATAAAATATATATTGTTTATCTAATGGAATCATATAATCTATCTGTTGATTGAAAAACATGTGTGCCTCTTGTTATAGTACCTTCACACCAAAGCTCAGATGTTTTGGTCCCTTCTTCCTTGAGAATTCCTCTGATGGATTCAACCAATTCATAGGTCGAATTCATACCCACATCATCAAATAACAGGATCATGACTCCCTCACTCGGCGAATTAGCTTCATAATGTATTCATGTCCCTAGGATGGTCTTGATTCAAGGCTCAAAGTCTGCATCACTCTATCAACTCATGCAGATGCATGTGTGGATAAAGATTTGGATTTTAATTTGGTAGGAAACTTTAGAAGATCTAAATGACTGACTGGGTCCTCATATGTTTATGTTTACCACCCATGGTTATGAGGTATTTGATTATAAAAATCTTCTTTCCTTGGTGAAGGAAGTGATCTCCCAGAGGAAAAAAAAGGATTCCCCTTGAATTAATGGTAATAGAGGGAGAGGATCCGTCTTTGGAAAAAAACAAATTTAGGAAAAGGCCTTGAATAAGGCTTCTTATTTGCGGTGGAGGTGAAAAATCATAAAAAAAACAATTAGTGCTGGGAAGGTTGAAATCATCTGATTGCAGTATGAAATCATCAATCTCTATGAACAACTATCTAGGTAGCAATTTTCATTAAAAATATGAGAGAAATTTTTATAGGGAAGCATGTCATCATACACATGGTGCAGAATTCCTGACATGATTTCGTTTCTAGGGTGGATGCATTGAATTGGATTTTGGAGTTGGAAACAAAATATTTTCACCAATTCTTTAATCCTTTTCCTCCTTGGAGTATAATCCTTCAATGCTTAAGGAATCATCTGACCACATTATGTGATGGTATTCTAGTTTCATGATTCTACCTTAACTTGTGTATTCTCAAGAGAGAATTTGGTATGTAGAGGTTCATCCTTTTTCACACCATTATGTAATAAGTCTTCTAAAATTTACATATCATTTTCCAACATTTCTTTATTCATGAACTGTGTTTCATCAGAAAATTACATGGATAGGAATCCCTCATCTGTAGAACGAAATGGCTTTACGAGAATTGAATAGTATGTCCTTTTTTATGTTTTGATAGAGATTTTGTGATTAAATATTAGCACAAAGATTTTATTATAGGGGTTCAATGCCTTTCTCAATATCTCACATTGGGTTTATCATTTTTTTTAGTCTTACCAAGAAACTCCCAAAGGTTCCCACATCCAAAACTGGGTATGGACCTACTATCCAAAGGTAGGTGGTTAGTTGGGGTTTTAGACCTGACCATGCTTAGGAATACACATTGGTCAAGAAGATGGGAGGTATGTATCATCACATCCTTTTGGGGGTAATTTTTTCCTACTATGGATCTCTCTTGTATATTTTAGATATGTTCGTGAATCTCTTACTAATCTTGATGAGGGACCTATTACCCCAATAGAATGACCAAAGGTTAAACACATTTATATAAAGGATAAAGAGATCTGATTGGTGAATCCATCTTTATGTATCCAAGGTTCTTCATCTATTTCCTTGTAATGGGAAGATGCTTATGTACTAAATCCATATAACTGGGTTCCTCATAATTTTCTGCCATGCAAGGAGGCAGTTAATATTCTAAGGAGGGTATTGAGCCATTATGAGGCATTCTCAATATCCTGGTTATTAGAGGAATCAAAACCCACATAGTTCATTAAATCCATTCTGTTTAATGTTGTATAAAAATAACATGTATTTGGGCACTGAGGCACCATGTATTCAAGATCTAGTCTCAAGGTTACATCCTATGTATCCTCATTATGGCATTAATATTATTTTTTGAAATCCATTTGGTTTCTCTGTCCACTGATGGATGAGGTAGAATGCTCCACCCTTGGGAATTATTAGGTCCTGATGGTTGTGTTTTTAGAGACATGGGGTAATTACACCGAATTGGATGAATTATCAATATTTTACTATAGAAATTCATCCTATTTATCTTGGTTATTGTAGGAATCAAAGTTCTCTTAGTTCATTCATGCCCTTGGGACTGACCCCAAGGTGGATTCCCTAGTATGAAGTAAAATATATCATGTCACTCATCGGGGATTATACAATGACATTTCATTGTCTGGTGGAGGTTTATGATATGAATGATGTTACTATTTAAACTCCCTAGGCTCACGTGATCCAAGATCAGTATGACAAACAAGGGGAAACAAATAATTCTTTTCACTACCTATGGATGTTGGACTTATGGATTGGGAAAAACCTTTAGATGTTAGTATAGATCTCTGGCCTCAAAGAGGCATCCTAGATATCATGATTATGGAAGGATTCAGATTCATCTTATTTTAGTTGATTGGGGCTTACACACTAGTGTTTCCCTTATAGTCGGGGCTTACACAATGAGGATAAACAAAGTTATCAAGTCTTGGGCTGCCATTATCTTGATATAGTGTTATGGTGAAAATGATATGACTATTGAAACTCCAGAATCCCAGATGATCTATGCTTAGTGTGAGAAAAAAAGGGATAGAAAATGATCAGTCTCGCTACTTAAGGGTGAATGAATTATGTACAGGTATAACCCTTATGAGGTTAATATGAAGCTCGACCCTAAGAGTGGAATCCTACGTATCCTTGTTTTGGTAGGAATCAGATTCATTATAGTTTAATTGATTGGGGCTTACACACTGACACTGCCCTTATAGTCGGGGCTTGCACACATAGGATGGAAAAGTTTATCAAGCCATGGGATTCCCTATTGACCGGTCGTTATTGAATGGATGACATGCATTGATTGTCTGGTCAACATGCCTTGATTGTATGCTAAACATGTCATAGTATGTTTTCATGATATGTTTAAAGACAATTGTATGATCCGGTTGACTTGTCCAGAAGACTTTTGAATAATCTATATGACATTTCTCAATGATGACACATGACCAAGGAAGAAATGTCTAGGGGAAATCACAATACCTAGATGGTTGGTCTTAGAATCCATCGTATGACCACATCTAGGTTTCCTAGAGATTGTCACATGATCCAGATGACTTTCCTAGGTGTCATTACAAAAGTTGGATAAAGAACTTAGAGGGAGTCATGAGAGTTAGTTTGACATGTCCCTGAGGGTTTCGTATGTCTTGTTTGATATGTTTGTAATAAATCATGAGATTTGGATGTTGTTCTCTAAGGGAATCACAAGAGCCAGTTAAAAAGCCTGGGTTCTACCGTAAGATTTAGATGAAATAAGATGGTGTCACCTTATGAGCTAGGCGACATGTATAAAGGACACTCCAAGGTTTGGATGGTGAGACTAGAGGGTCACACATGACATGGTTTCATGCCCATGGGGAACTATGTTACTTGATTTGACATGTCCAAGGGACTTCACATGATCCAGGAGTACTCCAAAGGAATATTGTATGATCTGGGAAACATATCCTAGGGCTATCTCATTACATCGATGATTCATGAAAAGATCATGAGGATCAATTTATATGTTCTTCACCTAATTCTCCCATCATTTAGTCTTTATTATATCCTATATATTAAAAACCCATAGATTTGTTCATTGTTATATTTTTTTAAGTCCATCATCATTTAGGAGATATGCAGGATATTCTTTGCATAACCTACCATAAGTCCATCACGTTATCCATGAATGATCATGTGAATTACATATTCATGCTATGTGATTTCCCCAGTTGTTCATCAATATGTCACTTGAAAAAACAATCATGGTCATGTTATCATCCACTTTGAGAAATTTTCTCTAGTTCTTCGGTATGCCGGATCAAGGTTCCAAGAGTTCATCTTTCCATGTAATCATGTTTTTCAGCTTAGGGTGGGAGATTTATAGGCCTAACCACCCTCATTGTTCTCTGCTTTGCTCAATTCAGATCCAGTGAATCTAGGATGGATTCAGTGGAGGGCCTCGGCATGATGTGTCTACACAATTTCCAACCATAAGCTATTCCAGGGGTGTCACATGTTTTACAGTGATCGTGATACAATCCCATAAACAACTCCTTTATTGGATTATTCCAAATTTTAGGGGGTATTTTTGAATCATGAGGACATTCCAAAAGTCTTCCATTTTTTAGGACAAAATATTCAAAGGCTTCCATGAGATCAAAGCACATGTCGAAGAGCCTTCACATGATCTCATGAGACTGATCAGGAACCTTTCTCAAGATGTGGATGGCATGTCATGGGGCCTTTATGAGATGATAAAGACATGTCGTTTGGTTCTTACAGTTTCTTTTGAAAGTCTAGGGGTATGTCTCTTGTGTTTACGACCATAAGTGCCTCTCACTTTCTCCTATTTCATATCCCTTTTTTATTTTACAAAGTTTGGTGATATCATGAGTTTTCTTGCATGCTATCAAGGACAATCACTCTCCCCATAATTGATCTGTTGTGTGAGTTTTATTCCTGGAAGTGGTTCCTATATTTTGGATATTTTAATCTTATTTTTTATTTGTTTTTGAGGATTTTTTAGGTATTTTCCAGTTGAAAATTTGTATGCCCTGGGGGTTCCTTCTTGGAAGACTCCACATGATCACTGATTGTCTTGGGTGCCTTCATGATAGTAGAAGGTCTTGTTAGAAGGGGCCTCACAGGATCTTCCAAAGGTTATGCATTGTGCATGCTCATCCACATGACACTTGTCTGGTCATGCGATCATGTGTCTCCTGGGGGTTCACACGATCAACATGTTCATTGAAACCTTCCTCTTATATTTCTTTGAAGTGAAAATAATACACATATTCATTTATTTATTCTTATGTAGATTTATATATTCTCATTTGCAGAGCATCAATAAATTCACCTCATCCTGAGTGATGTCCACAAGGACAAGGGCTCAGTTCTGAGGAATGTAATTGCTCGCTTGAGACTTTGGTACTATCATGAATTGGCATCTTGGGAAACAATTAGTCTGTCAATTGAGTTTTGGTATTCAATGGTATTCCCTATAAACAAGGGAGTATAGGGGGGTTCATTAACCAGCTAGTATTTTATATAGAGCTATCACATTAATTTTGTTGTGTAACCTCATCATAAGATCATTCCCCAAGATCTGACTTTCAGACCTCTCTTCATGTCCATTTCCTATGAAATCTACTGCAAGAATGTTTTTTCTCATCCTCCCACTCAAATTAACAATGAACTATACATCAATAACTATTTAAAAAATTTCAATGAGTATGATCGATCATCTTGATGGTTTCAAAGGATCTACTAGATTGATCGCATAATCCTATGAAAATCATGCAACTCGCATGACCATATCCAGGTCATGTGATTGTAAGTCTTCAGGGGTGTCATGTGAGTGCATGATGCCTTGCAGTATTATGCAACCCATGATATTTTCATCAGTTAGATGATTAGAAAATATTTTCTATGATTCAATAATTTCTTTCCTAGTTCATGATATGGTCATTATATTGTCAGTTTATGCCTTTTCTTCTGACAAGGCTATATTTTATCCATCTGACATATGGAACTTCTTTGGTTTAGATGGATTCTAGTTCTTCTCATGGTTCCACTACTATAGATAATCAGAGGGCCATGATCACTATAAATTTCAATTTTGACCCCCAATAACATATGAATTCTAATAATGAGGTTTTGAAATGGATTCTACCATTTGAGCTGCAAAGTAATCCTTTATCGCATCAAATTCTTCTATATGGGTTCATCCTATAAGAAAATGTTTTCATTACTCCTCTAGACTAAAATTTTCTATCTCAGTTGGTTTCAACATCCCTTGAATTTACTCAAATGAAAGTTGTCATGGATGGTCGGCTGGTCACAACTCAATCCTATGGGTGGGATTATATATTATAAAAATATCCATTAGGCCTGAATGGTTTTGATTTTTCCCATCAACCTATTTCTTATATTTATTCAATTTTGTTCGTCTCTTCACTAAACAAACATGGTGGTGAATAGATGTCAAAATGGGATCTATGTCTAGGAAATAATTTTTTGTGACGAATGGGTATGTCCCTTTTGGTTTAGGAAAATCAGAATTGAGTTCTCTGAACAGTTATACATGGTTCACATTTATGAAGCTATGTGGATTTCCCAATATTTTTTATAACCATCCTGATCTTCTTTGTGGACTAATTATCCATTTGTTCCCTTGAACCAACACAATTCATTTTTCATATGTGGAAGTGGACATCATCCTATGGGGAATCTATCAATTGGGTGGTATTTCCCCTCTTAGAGAGATGTAATATAAGTTCCTTCATACTATGGATGTTTGGGATGACCCTTTACAGACTCTAGTATTAGAGAGATAAATTCTAACCATTATTAATGAGAGATTTGGTAAGGATTTTATGACATGCTCACTCATCTTCTTCTAAGACTGGATCAATATTTTCTTTTGTCGTAATGGGGTTAGTCCAACGGCTATATTCCCTCATCCTTTCCCTTTCCAGTAGGTTTGTGATAGTGTTAGCTCATTTTGGGCCATTTTGGAAGCGAGGTATTATAATTCATGGGGATACTAAGTGAACAAGTACATATATCCAATCCTTGGGCTGGAGGGCTTTATAGCTGTGATTTTTAATGGATGGTTATTCCCAATTATGGATGTCCCAACTTTCTTGAGATTAATTGTTTCAAAAAAAATAAATCTGGGAAGAATATATGTCCTGGAGGGTGGGTGATCTTTCTTTTGTCGATTCTAATAGGCTTGGTGATCATAGATTAATTTTTTCTAAGTCTATATAGTGGTAATTACTTACTTTTTCATTCTTGAAGACTATATCACTGTTGAGATGTAGTTTAGGGTATTTTGTCTTAAAATATATATCACCATAGTTTAGGGAATTTTTTCTCGTACTTACTACTACTATATTTTATCTTATTTTATCTTAGACCTTCTATAATTTTAGTTTAGGGTATTTTATCTCGTACCTTCTATTGATGTATTTTATCATCTTTTATCTTGGGCATTTTATTTCAATAGGTTATGGTATTTTAGCTTGTACCTTCTATTTTTTTAGTTTAATGTATTTTATATTATACCTTTTATTGATATTGATTAGGTAATGTTAGCTTAGAACTTATATTATTTTAGTTTATGGTCTTTTAGATCAGACCTTTTATTTCTAGAGTTTTGGTTCTTTTAGATCAGATCTGATAGATGATCATGGAATTTGGGGAATATATTCTAATAATGACCCAAAACATACTAATATATTGGGTTATTCCATGGTGTTTATGAGGCTCTTGAGAATTAAATATCCTTTCGACCAAGGAATATATTCCCTTGGTTGGTAGTTCAAATCCCTTATCCATTAAAAGCATTGTCAAATAGAGGTTTATCCACTCTTTTCCAATTTTCATGGAATATTTATTGGGGTAATATTTTTTTAGGGAGAAATAGTAGGGATTATATTTCCACCTGGATATTTGGAATATGGATGATATAAATCATAACCAAGAGTTGGATTCTGTGAATATTTGATGGGGAAGACATGTCGGGGATGACTGGTAACACCTTGAGGTTCCAGGTTTCTCCATGGTGTTTCTGGGGCACACAAGGACTGAATATACATTCTTAAAAGGATTATATGACTTTATATGGTAGGTAAATTCCCTTTTTCATTGATAGCATGGTCAATAAAAGATTATCTATAGTATTTTCTGAGGTTCATGATAGATTTTTTAAGACTCAAACATTCAGATAATGAGGTCGGATATGAGAATAAAGATATCTAGAAAGGGTTATGAAATCCTAGAGAATTTTAACTATTAATTTTGATGCTATAGCCCTACGCCTTACATTTTCGATCCATGAGGTGAGATCCATCAATGGTTTGGGAATAATTTTATGCATTCATTCTTTGTGAAAGGCCAAAAAAAGGTGACATAACATTGAGGATTTAAAATCCTATTGGATAGTTTTCCATGGATATTGTAAATCAAGGTCATAAGTGCTCAGGTAATGATGATTACATGGGACAATCATACCAAGAATGACCTAAAACACAATAAGGTTATTAGTTCATCCACAATGATTTTAAGGATCACAAGCATCATGAATCCTTTTTCACAGAGTGAAACATTTGGTTAAAAACCATAGGTTCATATGTAGGAGGCATAGTCATACATTCATAGTCAAGAAAAAGTTCCCAGAGAGTCGGGTATCCTTTTCCAAGGTCCATGGAAGGTTGCAGTGATCTGAGGAACTCAAATCATGAAGTTTTATTTGTAGAGAGTGTAATATCCAATAAGGTTTCAAGCGACCAAAAAGTTGTGTCACATCCTAGAAAACATATTCTCATGGAAAGGGGATGTGAAAATTCATTACACCAATTTTTTCTTAAACCAAGGGGTTTATAAATCAAGGATTCAAATTTAATAGGGATAAATAGTATACCATATAATATTTATGGATTATTTATTTTTGCATTAATTTTTTAGAGATGAAGAGTTTAGCAAGTGAATACTTGAATTTTTCTTAAAGTAACCTTTGTGGGTTTTCGACCTAAAATGTTTTTCATCTCTTTTTCTATAAGTTTATGGTCTTTCTATTGGACTTTTATAGGATACAGTTTAAGTTCGTACAACTTTGACCAGAGGGAAGGAAATTTATGGTCATAACACACATAGACATAATATAGAGGATGATACACAAGAGACTATTTAGGATACCTAGGGTCAAGAATACCCAATAAAACTTATAATCAGGAGATGAAAATATTTTAAATCATGGATTGAGGTTCTAATGTCAATAGTAATGATATGGGAAAATCATATTGGGAATGTCCCAAAGGACACTGAGGTGTTGTGCTCTTCTTCTATGATTTCAGGCCTCACAAAGTTCGGAATTCCATTTTCATATTGTAATATATTTGGGTAACAACCATATGTGCATATTTATGATACATATGAATATATGAATATTCAAACAAATGGTTCCTTGTAGTATGGTATCTTTTATAAGGGCTATGTAAGGTTTTTTACAACCCAAATCGCGCGAGGCATGATGTGAGATTGATGGATTGAGGTTCTTAATAGATAGTGGAAGCAACCCATAATCTGGATGACTAAGATAAAGCTCTTATGATCCTTTGATAAGGAATAAAAATGAATGATGGAATTCACAATGTAACATCATGTAGTTGGGGAGTACTTTCATCTATGATATTTAATGTCACATGCCAATTACATTTATTTCCATGTTGTTTAACCTCTTGCATAAGGATGTTTTTTTATGCAGTTTTATAGTCATGAAACTAATACATTTTCTTTGTAGTTCAGCTTCATGTGGAAAGGAAATGGGAACTGATTAAAAAATCATGATATATTATATTTATAAGAATGGAAAATGCATATTTAACTCATGTGTAGTCAAAATAAGCATATGTGACTTAGTTTTTATGTAGTTGTGGTGCATGTTTTATTAGTTGTTATAGCTGGGCCAATAATTAGAGATCTAGGTGTCACTATATGTCTTGTGATGATAAGAATAAACCCACATATAGTTCATGAATGAGAAACTCTCTATAAATTTATGAGTCATGCACATCGGTGGGAATTTTTGTAATTGATTATTGTAGTTGGTTCAATTATTGGACATCCGGGCACCACTATGTATCATGTGATGATCAGAATCAAGACACACATGGTTCTTGAGGAACCACGTAGTTTAATTTCATATGGTAAGAACACTAGATTCCCAATTTGTAAAGGGAACTGTGAATATAATTGAGGATTGAAATTCGAGCATCACTACATATCTAGTGATAATAATAATCACACCAAACATATTTATTGATGAATGACCTTCTTTCCCAAGTCTGACTTATATGCAAAGATGATGAATTTTAATATTTGTTTAGACTGGAATCAGGATTGATGGTCTTGGAGTCACTATATACCACGTGATTTCAGGAATCAATTCATATGTGGTTCTTGAATAGAGGTTTGGTAGGAGACCAACACCGAAAATGGTGGTCCTCTTGAGTGAGATCCATAGGAATGTGCAGTTTTATTTCATGCAAGGGACATCAACCGTGAAGTTTAACATCTTGCAGTGAGGACTCATGGTATGCCTTTTATGGTCTTATATTCATGACCAAGATGATCTCGTTGTGATATTTTATGTACTCTTTGTTTGGGAAATCCCTTACTGAAATTCATAAGCCTGTGTGATCTATGATCAGTGTGGGAGAAAATGAATGTCAAGGGTTCCTCTCACCATACAGTGGAAATTAAGGATAGGATAGGGACCTTTTTTATCATGCGGTGCCTATACCAAGACATAGGACCAAGTAATACCTACATATCTCATTCAAAATTATAATCAATCCATATATAGTTCTAGAAAACATTTTTAAATTTATTGTTATGAATAAAGGACATTAGTCATGTAGTTTAACATCATGTGGTAAAGGCGATGATTACTTGATGTGAACAAAGATGGATTCCATGGATCCGTGATGTTTTATGACATGTGGTATGTAAATTTCCTTTATAGTTTAATTTCATGTTGTGAGGACATTCACTATATAGTTTAATGTCATGAATTAAGTATGAGGATCACTCAAAATGAAAGAAAAATAATATTGTAGATAATCCCAAGACTAAAGGTTCATGTGTCACTATGTATCCTGGATGGAAGGAATCAATTCATACATAGTTCTTAGATGAAGATATTCCCTACATGGAGCTAACCCTCATATGGGGATGGGGTAGTTTCATCCTTCCTATATAGAGATATGGATCCTATTCGGTGAGTTATGAGTGAGATGGTGATTTCTGTATAGCTTAACATCATGATTTGAAGACACGCTCTATACAGTTCAGTGTCATGTGGTTAGGACATGAAATGTTGTGCAATTTAAATTCTTAGTGTCCGAAAATGAGACATTGTTCAGATTAATTTATTTCTATTAGGAAGAGATTTGATTTTTAGTTTAATGTCTTTTTATTGAGAGTAATTCATAAATTGTATTGTCATGTAGTCAAGACATGGGGTACCTTGCAGTTTAAAGTCTTGGTACTAGTACTACCTTGTGTTGATTAACATCATGAGATCAGGAAGAGCTTGTATAGTTTAACATCATGTAACCAAGATTATATCATACAATTTATCATCATTTAACCATGATGAGCTACTTGATAATATCTATTCAATGTATTTATGAAGAAATATCTCATTAGTGGTGGGGATGACCTGATCCCCATCTATTATGTCTAATGATTAAACTCTATTATGATAGACCTTATTTATTGTGTAAGTCCCTTACCATTTTGGTTCTAGCATTATAGGTTTCTTCCATGGTATCATTGGGGTTTTGAGATCCTATATCAGTTCTTCTTGGATGAATGAAATTATGAGAAAATTTTTATTAATGGATTGCGAAATCCAATTCTAATGGGTTTCAAGGATGTAAAATGTGCAACACCTGATCTCATCGTGCCACTCTAATTCATCTAGTCACTTTTTAATTACTTATCATATTAGATCTTTCCAAAAATTATATTATGAGAAAAGGTAGTGGGACTTATATGGGTAACACTTTCTTAGTCTCATACACCAATGAGTATGGCATTTCTTGTATAGTAGTACATGTGGTGGTATGATAGGCCCAAAATCCATGGATGACCTTGTCCGACCAGGACCTACTATCCTTGTTCACCATCATCTAGAGTATATTTTCTATGGTCTTATTAAAGGGCTCAATCTATCTATTTACCATTTTATAATAGTGATATGAGTGATTGGACTCGATATTATACTTCTTGTATAGCTTCTTAAAGACTATATAATATATAGTAGTGCAGTTGTCCATTAATATTGTGTGAGAAACCCTGAACCTGGGAATGATATAAGACATTACAAACATGATGATATTCTTCTTGCCTAATTCCATGAGGTATATTTCCTTATCCCATTTGGAACATAATTCGGTATAATTAAGGGTGTACTTGAACTTATTATATTATTTTGGTGGATATGGCCCCAAAACATCTATTCCCCAACTAAAAAATGACTGGTAATATTTAGTTGTATGTACAAATTACAAGGGTTGATGAATAAAGTTTTCATGGATCTATAATTCATGACATTTCTTGGAAAACTCCACATATTCATGTATCATGGTTTTTGAGTTATATCCCATCCTCTAGATTTGGTGGGAGAGCCTGGTCCCAAATTAATGAGCACCGTAGGTGCTTGTATATACTTCATCCATAATGGTGATAATATCTCTTTATACTATGAATATAAGCATGATTTCATCAAATTCCCACTATTATAGGGTTTTTTGTTCCTTTATACCATCCAATAGGGAGAAGTTCACTACACTGTGCCGAATTTGTTCCCTTCTGGCTCGGTCTGTCTGGAGAGCTCCATTTTGGAGATAACCGATTATGGGATCCATCCATCCAGGGGTGGATACTTATTCCTAATGCTTTTAGGAAGTTGTTTCCTGATTTATTTCTTCTATATTATAGATTATGATTGAAGATACCATAATTTGATGCATGATATGTATTATTGATTCCTTTTGATAATGGTTGGCCAGGACTGTGGTGTCATTATCCAATGCATCGATGTGATAATTCTATGATTGGGGAATATAATGCAATATGGGATCAAAAGGTAACTCTTCTATTATTCCCTTGATGTATCCATTGAGAGGGGATATTTCTTTATTTTGAGGGAATATTTAACATTAATACTCTTAATAATTATCTTTGAATACCCTTTTATAATCATATAGACTATTTTAAACAATAGGGCTAACCCTAGGCCAGTGATGAGGGATTGGTATTCCACCTTATATTTGTGAAACCTTCACAAAGTGACAAAAATTAGAAAAAAGGTACATTTACAAGAGATAAAAATACAATCACTTAGACAACCTGATTATGCTTTGGGTTTTCCATCCTTTTGCCGATAGGAATCTGGGAGATGCCATCAAAATACATCTCCCATGTTTAGGGGTATTATGGGTGTAGAAGACTTCCTCATATGGAATCTTGATGTCTGCTGGTGTATTCTATAGGGTAGGATGTTCTGTGAGGAAATAAAATAGTTCTTTACCTTTCACAGACTTCTGTGACACAAATTGGATGTCATTTTGTTGTAGAATGACCTCTCGTCAGTCAATAATCCCAGTTAGCATAGGACATCCAAGGATGTACCTGAGTAGATCAATACGAGAGACTAGATGGACTTTGTGGTGGTGAATGTAATGCTTCATACTTTATAATAAGAATATGAGTTCAAGGAAGTTATTATCTACATCCGAGTATTAGGTCTTAGTACCTAGCAATTTTTGGCTGAGGTAGTAGAGATTGTTCTCACTCCCTGTATCAATTTCCTATGTGAGGACGGAGCCCAGTGAGCATTCCATGGAAGACACATACAAGATGAGTGGTATCCCTTCCACCAGATTCCTGAGAACCAATGGGTACATCATTTACTTCTTGAGACTTACAAATTCTCCTTGATACTCATCATTTTATTGATAGGAGACCCCTTTCCTCATTATCCTAGTGAAGGGGAGAGCTTTTCCTGCCAAGTTGGATATAAAATGCTGAATATAGGTGAGTTTCCCTTAGATGAACCTATATTCATTAAGATTTATGGGGGTGAAATTTCTAAAATATCAATAGTCTTCTACTGGTTTTCCTTGATGTCGTGATGGAATACCACAAAACCAAGGAACATTACTAATGTTACCCCAGAGTTTCATTTCAGAGGATTCATCTTTAGATTGTGTTTTCACAGCTTATCGATGATTTTTTGAAGATCCATGAAGTGGTCACATCACTATTGTGATTTAAAAAAATGGTTGTCCACATGACATTCATATATCCTTCCTAGTAATGGCTTAAAGATATGATGCATGGTGTTTTGATATGTAGCATCAACATTATTTAAGATAAATGGAATGACCTAATAGAAAATGATCCCTTGAGGTAATCTAAAGGAACTGGCTTAATAATATTCAAGGTTCATATTTATTTGATTATACCTTGAATACCCATACATGAGGGATAGGTCTTGGAAGCCAATATTTTCATCAATTAAGAGTTATATGATCAACAATGGGAAATAATCCTTTATTCAGTGCTGATTATTGTCTATAAAATCAATTGAAACCCAAATCTTCATATTCTCTTTCTAAATAAGAGATATTTTAGCCAACCAACATGGGTGTTTCACTTATTGGAAAATATTGGCTTTGATCAATTTGGCATCTTACACCTCTATATTGGTAGTAAGAGAGGGGAACATCTTCTTGGAATCTTGTTTGAATCCTCAATGCTCATCGGGTAAGCTGAGATGGTGCGTAGAAACATGTGCATTATGTCCAGGCATTAATGTATAGTTCCATGAAAACACATATCAATGTTTCTTCCACTTCTGAGTTTGTGGAGTCACTTTCAGTCAAAGTTACAAATCTATGGGATTCCCTTTCACTGTTGAGGTGAGAGAGTCGGTGAGAAGAGACATTATAATCCCCTACTTCTTGATTCATTGCAGTGTATTACTGGAGTTGATTTTGTTTTACACTATCTCTGGGAAAATGTAAAGATTTTATCTATGGGACTAGGTCTATCACCTCAACATTATTAATGGGGACCACATTGTCATTGTCTAGAATATTCCATTGATTTTCAAAGGTTTTCACCAAGCTATTGGGAGCTTCAACCTATATATCATCATTCACCATTAATTTTTTTCCTCTATTTTTCAGATGATTGCCTCGGAATATGTGGCTTCACAGGTCTGAAAGGGTACAATATCACAATGTTATATTCCTATCTTTCCATTGATGTGGTATTTTTTACATTTATGTAATTTTTAAGGTATCAACACATGGATGTTAGAGCCAGGGCCTTCTGAGCATAAAATTGTGTGTGGTGTCTTACTGGATATCCATAAACTCTGGTTCAGATGTAAACTCCCCAAATTTTGATTTCTATATGATATTCCTGAGAGGAATTTTCTCATTCTTATGATACCATTGAATAGTTAGATTTGTGGGAGAAAAATAACCTTCACAATATCCCAAACATATAAGTGTTTTAATTATGATGAGAATGATCCCATAGATATTATCAATCGGATCCATTTGAATGTTGACATTATCGAGTCTTCTCGAAACATATAGGGGTCTAATGTGTCCTTGGATAAATTCTTTTTTGATTGTGCTCTATGAACAAGATAGCGACATGGAATTCTGCTGACAAGGTCTTCATTCAATAGACCTCATATGTAGAAACATCTATCTCAAATTCTTGTGTGGTATATAGGGATTTAATGAGTTTTTCTCTGAGTTTATTTGAAATATGGATCACTTTAAGGATTGAGATCTTGGACGGGACAAACACTATCTTCTTTATAATTTTGTACATTTGTACAAGAGGTCGAAAATTTTCAATGTGTATTTTCTCCTTAGAATGTGTATCAAAAACTAAGGAATTTGATGAATATGGGCCTAGTACTTGTGTAGGGTCATGGAATATTCTGCTGCTAGTGGCGCAAGTCATCCTGACCATCTCTATATCCTGGTGTGATTGAATAATTTCACCTTCTCTAGGAATGCATGTAAGAAAAATGGGTGTGAATGAATGATAGATGGTTCTAATACAACTCTATATATATATTCGTCTCACTGATTTCCTTTACATGGGTCTTTACTATATATATTTCCTTTGTGGGGATGCATCCAAAATATTGTGTCTAAACACGCCCTTTCTATCCCTTGTATCATCGGTTTCAGCACAAGGAGCCTCGCATTCCCCAATTATGTATGGGAAACTCATATTGTGAAGAATATTCATCATCAACTAAGGGTTCTAACAAGAGTATCATGTTTAAAGAACCAAATATTATCTATTCTTTTGATGGCGATTTCTTTTTATGGGATGGTTCAGTACTTTGGACATTTTAGGGAATTAAAATGAAAGATTTAAAGCTTGTGTTTGAATAGAATATGACTCTTCCTATTCTATATTTTCCTACTTCCAATGGTCATGCACTACATTGGGAGGAATATATGATGTAACCTCTTTGGGTGGTGGATATATTATGGTTATGTGTATCTATACTCTTATGGTTGAATAATCTCAGTCAACTATTTTTTAAGTCATCTATTTGTTGAACTTCTACTCACACCTGACTGGAACATTCTGCCAACTACCTTATTATTTTGATTGGGAAATGGTTATACACGACAACTCCTCTAAGTAATTTTCTATCACAAATATTATAGAATTGAACATAATTATAAGGATGTATTTGAAGTGAATCAATCCTTGACAATATGACCCAGCCTTCATGTAAAGGGATGTAGTTGGGTTGATCAATGGGTTTTACCTCATTGGGATTCCTAGGTTGTCGAAACCTGAGAAGGTTATTTCCCATGGATTCTATGAAATAACTATAGAATTATTAATTTTTTAAGGGGAATTATTTATTTATCCATTCCCAAAATCTTCAGAAACCTTGATTTATCTATAATTCTAGAGGGGGTGATTCTATGGTGGTTTTCATTCAATAATAGGTTCTGGGTGGTTCGGGACTTGCGTAGGTGCCTATATGGGAATTTCTGCTAGCTTGAGAGTTATAGCTACAACTACTCCTTTTCTTAGAATCCCCCCCCCCATTCTGAGGTAATGAGTCAAGATTTGGATTAGGTTTTATAAATCTCATCTTCCAATCGTTGTTCCATTTCTGCAAACTCACAAAACCCACCTGGATAATTTATTAGGATCAGAGGAATATACATCTCATCCAAAACAAATTCCCATACAGTTCTCCGGCAATTGTTCCTATGAGAGAGGGATGCTATGTGAATATTTTTAACCCTTCCACCTAGATATAAAGTCACACAACCACTCATTTTTTGTTTCTTAAAGTTTGTTCAGTCTGAAATTATCAGTTTCCTCAGCATTGAGCTAAAATTAAAATTGAATTGATGATGAATGTATTCTCATAATGCAATATATCATGTAAAAAATGATGTATGAAACAAAGGCAAGCCCTGTCAGAGTTTGTACAAAACACCTCGGCTTTTTTTCATCTTGATGATCTTGAGGACCCCTCCTTGACCCACATAAAGATAATAAGTATGTGAGATGTTTTTCGGGGTAACATGCATCGTAAAAGGTAGATAAAGTTGTATTTCTAAAATTAGGTGGGGAAAAAATTTCATCCACCCACTTAGGATATGGATTCCACTCATGCTTCATAGATGCATGTTTCTCTTCCATGGATTCCATTCATGTATCATGGGACTTGATAATGCTATATAACTCCAGGGGTACTACTGTCTGAGTTTCCACTCATCTACAAGGAGGAGGCGGGGTTCAGTGAGCGGCCCCACCTTTGCCTCCCACTAATTTTTGAATTTTTTGAAGACGAAATGATTTCCCTAGAAATGGAGATAATATCACTACAATGGATGGAAGTCAAATTATTTTTTTGACTTTCTCGTCTATATAGACTAGTTGTCTAGAACTGAAGCCATCCTGACACTCAAATTTCTCTCTTGCTAGCAGTTTTGTGATTTTTATATTTTTAGGAGGATGAACATTTTCCTCATCCAAAATATGATACCCAAAAGGAATATTTACCCTATGTATCCCCATTGAGTTGTATGAGATTTCTATTTTTGTTCTCATATTGTGATAAATCTTTTCTCATATAAGGAACATCTATTATTTAGGGCGATGATTTGGATGTAGCCACACTTTTCCCATTTTTATTGGAAGTGATCTACCATAGATGTGGAAACTAAAAATTCAGAGGTTCCAAGTTTTAGAGCCTCCTCGGGTTCTAGGTTTGTGAAGACATGGTTAGTACATGTAGATATCCATCCTATTAGGGTAGGTTTTCCATGTCATGACCCTCATCATTTTCATCTTGACACACAAAGTATGTCATGTTGACAGGTAAACATTTATAGAGGAATATTAGAAAATAGTTGTTCTCTAATTACTTTCATCCCAATAGGATGATTCTACACTACCTCCATTTAGGTATCTATTCAAACCCATGGCCATATTTGTCTATTTTGTCTTACGAACCTATTGGGATCTGATTTATTTCACCTTACATTCCTCCCTTTTTGGTTCATGAATAATGATATTGAGGGAGATTTCATTTGAGATTGCTAAGCAGGACCTGAATAATAGAATTTTGTCTTGGGGTGAGAGGAACAAGTTGGATGATAACTGTTGATATTTACATCCCAACCTATAGAGGATTTATTATCTCTATGAAGATGATAATGATAAAAATTACCGCAACACTATAGAATGGATTTTATTTGAGGCTGTAATTGATATTTATTGATCTTGTTTCTGATGATATAATGATTCTAGTTGGAGATTTGATGATTCTTGAGATGAAAATTATGATATAAATTACCCTGGCCAAATAGGATGGGGTTGATCTGAAATAACCTCTAATTTACCAAGGACCCTCTTATAGGATGATGAACCCAGTTATGGTGATCAATATGGGGTTTATTTGTAGTTTTTGAAGATATTTACAGAATCTTCTCGACAATTGATGATCTGGGAGGTGGAGGTGGTGGTAGATATTACCCTATACTAGTGAGCTAGGTATTCTTTTGGACTGTTATTATGGAAGTTGATACTATGGCCCATTGGATGTGGTGCATTTGTTCTTGTATAGGATCTCGGTGCAATGGAAACTCGTGAACAGTGTTAGTTTATATAGGATGTCATCGTGTTAGTTATAACCTTGGATTCCATGTCTGAAATGAATTCTATTTTCTTAGAGGGACCTAGTTTAAAGAATCATTATCTATCCTCTCCCTCTATTCGTGATGTCTAAGCATCATTGAAGTGGTGGAATTCTACTATAGTGACCAATTGTCTCATGTGTAAATTGGTTTACTGATTTATATGGAGACTATAACAATATAGGATTCCATATCTAAAGGGTTCTATTGTTATAGGGATATAATGAAGTGAAATGATCTATATTTCACCCATCCTTGGACAATCATGTATGGTGATGCTCTGGAAATTAGTCAATTGACTATTATTGTGATGCAAAGACAAACACTATGCATGTGTTTGTGTTCTCCTTTATTCTTAGGTTCTGGTCTATAGAAAAGGAATCCATATCCAGTTTATAATATAGCTTATTGATTAGATTAAGGTGATAATTGTGTCCCTTGTAGGGGAAATGTATAGCCTTAAGTCACTAATGAGTAGCACACATATTTTGGAATAGATGAGGCATGAACCCCTTTTCTACCTCATATGGGATATCATAGTCAGAAGTGGACAAGGGCCAGAACTTGATGGGGATGTTTTTTCTGGATAACTCTCTCCATATGTAAATGGAAACCTCATCTTCATTTAACTTACATGCCTCCATTTGGTTAGACCATGGAAAATGATTTTGAGGGACTCCTACTTAATCAAGTGGAGTGATGCTAGAAGGTGATGGGGAATTATATGCAGTTGACCCTAATGTTTATTGCTCCTCTCTATATAAAGAAGTCTTAGTTTTTAACACCTCTCTATATGGAGGAGCCTATGCTAGGAGAGTATTTCATTATCTATATGAGATATCACAGTGGGGACATAGACTATGCTATATTTCCAAAGTAGAGTCTAAGAGATTCATATACACACTACCATGAGGAGGACTATTGCAGTAAGGATCATATTCTACATCGGTTGAAGAGTTTACGGACCCTTATGGTGTTGAAAATGTGTCTCAAATGTCCTCAAGGATGCTCACATTGAGAAGATTAGGGATATGGGCCTCATTTTATGACATGGGAAGAATATATTAACCCACCTTTTGGAATTTTTCAGAGATATGATCCTGTTGTGTGAAGGTTTTTAGAACTTTTCTATAATCATTCAGTGTTGTGGGAGTATGATCCCACTTATAAGAAGGTGCTAGAATATTTCATTGATATTCAATACTATTTTCTGTAATATGAGCATGTCCTGAGGAATGTTCCATTCTCACATGGATGTCCTTGGTAATAATGGGGGTATGATCCTGATCTAGAACCATTGGAATATGTCGTTGATCTTTTGTTGCAGGAATATGAGCCTTCCCTTAGGCATGTTACTCTCTCACCTAGTGATCACCAGTTGGAATAGAAATATAAGCCTCTTTTGAATATGCATTTCTCATTAGAATATTCTGATGGAACTCTATAATAGGAGAATGGGTATGAGTCTCCTTATATAATTCCTCAAAAGAATGTTGGTGTAGTCTTTTGTCAGAGGAAGTAGGAATATAAGCCTAGATTTTGTGATCTACTAGAATATGCTAGGAAGATCCAAAAATAAGAATATGGGATCGTCTTGAGGAATGTTCCTTTATCACATGGTGAGCCCCGACCATAAATAGGATATGAGAATGATCTTAGGCTATTGGAATATGTCGTTGGTCTTCTTCAATAGGAATATAATCCTATCTCTAGGGATGTTCCCCTCTCACTTGGTGAGCCCTAACTGAAACAGGGATATGATCCCGATCATGGGATTTTGGAATATCCTGCTAGAATTTTTTGTTTGGCATGATCCCCTATCCCGAGGCATGTTCCACACTCACCAAGTGATCCCTGGTTGTAATATGAATATGATCTCGGTCTAACACATCAAACATTAATATAATATTCTGGAAATCCTATAAGATGTGAGAAAGAATGTGTGCTTTCTTTATAGAAACCACTTGTTTGTAATGATATGAGTGTTGATCATCCCTATATTTAGAGATAGAAATATTCATATATACTTGTATCTACACCAATATTGGAATATGTGGGTGGATTTCTTCAGTTGTTCCTAAGATTAATTGAAATTTTTAAAAAGTGTGCCCAGGGATAAAATCTTACACATTATCTGTATTCACTATATACTAATAGATATCTTTGATTAAAGAGGGGATATAAGTCCACTCTCTCATCCTTGTGCCACCAAAATATGCAGATGGGCTTAATTTATGGGGGTAAGGATATGTCCCTCCTCCATGTCTTTTGTAGGAATATTCTCACAGAATTCTTTTGAGTGAGTAGGGATATGATCATGCTCACTGGTTATTGTCAGAATATACTAACAGACATCATCAGTAGGATTGGGGATATGAACCCACACATGGATATCCATATTTTTCATTGTTTTACATGCCTTCCTTTTCACTCATGCATGTGTATTAGATTTGATAGTTTTTGGGTGGTATCCTTATAAAGTGATTGATGGGTACTGATGGGATGGTGCTGGTGATGGAGGATAACAGGAGTCCTCATCAGCAGCCTCTTAACTGGAAGGGATCCGTATTTGTCTCTCTAGTCCACATTCATCAAATACTGAATGTGGTTTTTGTTTCACTCTGGGTATAAGTTCACAAACTGGTTGGTTGTGGTGATTAGGGACACTATATTAGTTGTAGCTTTCATTGGGCAATGAAAACTCATCAATTACCATACTTGGATACCCTCATGGGTAGCTTCCAGGGTCAGGATTGTACCACTTCATTGGTATTCCTAGAATATTGTGTTTACCACCAGACATTGAATCTATTAGACAGGTGAGATCATTTTGAAACCCACAAGGGTTACCACTTTAGTTGATTTTCTAGAACGGTCAATGTATGAAGTTAGTATCATGGATCGGGATGCTTTTAATTAGAGCAGGGCCTATATTAATGAAGGCAACAAAGAACAAGGTCACTTAATAGGGTAATTTCATATGAATGGTGTGTACTGAATCAGATATGCATGATTAACAAAATCATCCTTGGATTCCCAATCTGGAAATTTTACTCACATGGACTTGTCAAAGGGAAGATGAACTTATTTCATGAGAACCCCAATTATAAAAGATCAGTTGTAAGATTTATTTTAGGCTAATAAGCTTTGTTTGATATGCCAAAAATGTGGTCTGATGCAATGTAATACAACTCTATTTCTATTTGAGGTTTTTCTTCAGGCTAATATCATGTGTGAAATATGCAAAGAAAAAATGGCTAAATATATGATTAACTGATCATTTTGTTTTTGTAGAGTTTCATGTCAAGTTCACAATTTTTGTTTAGTTAGGAAATGACATGGATGGGAATCTCTCATCTGATGAAAGAAATTTCTTGACAGGAATTGGGCAATCTATCCTTTTTATGTTGTCAAGGATATGTCATGATTAAATAATATACTGGAGGTTTGATTGTGGGGGGTTCAATGCCTTCCTAAATCTCTCACATCAAGTTTACCATTTCATTAGTCCTCCCTAGAAACTCATAATGGTTACCACATCCATAACTAGGTACATAACTAGATTCAAAAGGTAGGTAATCATTTGGGGTTTCAAACTCGATGATGCATAGGAATACACAATGGTTGAGATGATGGTTGGTTAGGCTCATCACACCCTTTTGTGGGGAATTTATTCCTACTATGGGACTCTCTTATATATTTAATATATTTTCATGAATCTTTTCCTAATCCCAATGTGGGAGTGATTACCATAACATAATGACCATAGGTTAATCCATTTTATGAGAAGAAGAAGGTTATCTAATTGGTTTATCCATCTATATGAATCTAAGTCTCTTCATCCATTTCCCAGTAATGGATAGTTATTTATGTGTTGAAGCCATATAACTAGGTTCTTCAGAATTTGTTTCCATTCATCAATGAGGTTAATATTTAGATGAGGGGGTTGATCTATTATGATGTGTACAATGTATCTTGGTTATTGAAAGAATCAAAACCCGCCTAGTTTGTTAAAACGGTGAAGTTTAAAATCATATGGGAATGAAATATATGTGGGAATTGAGGCACTGAATATTCAAGCTCGAATCTTGAAGATGTATCCTACGCATCCTTATTATGGAAAGAACCAGAGTTGTCATAGTTCATTTGGTTTCTCAATCCATTGATGGATGGGGTATAATAGTCATCCAATGGGAATGATTGGGTCCTAATGGGTGAGTTATTAGATACATGGGGGACTTACACTAAATTGGATGCCTAATTGAGCTCTAGATTTAAATATGAGTCTTGGGTATTCTGGTTGTTACAGGAATCTGAGTTCTCGTTGTTCAGTCACACCCTTTAGAATATAACTAGGCTGGATGCCATTGTATGGAGGCATAAATATCATGGAACTCATTGTGGATTACACACTGATGTTTCCCAGGCTGGTGGAGGTTCATGATGAAAATGATATGACCATTTCAACTCCTTAAGATCACGAGATCCATGCTTGGTGTAAGAAACATGTGATAATATGTAAGAAGCCTCACTACCTACAGGTGTTGGAAATATGCACATGGAAAACCCCCCCGAGATGTTAATATAGAACTTATGCCTTTGAAAGTATTTCTATATATCCTGGTAATGGATAGAATTAGAGTCATCATATTTCAGTTGATCGGGTCTTACACAGTAAAGTTTTTTTATAGTTATGGATCACACACTATGGATGAAAAAGGGTTATCAAGTTATGGGATGCCCTTATCTTGATAGAGGATTATGATGAAAAAGATATAATTATTGAAACTCCTTAATCCCACATGATCTATGCTCAGTGTGAGAAAATAGGGAATGAAAATGATCAGTGTCACAACCTAGGGGTGCAGGGCATATGTATTGGGAAAAAGTTTTGGATGTTAATATGGATCTTTGGCCTCAGAGAGGCATCCTATATATCCTGTTTATGGAAGAAATTAGAGTCATCATAGTTCAATTGATTGAGGATTAGGCACTAAATCTTCCGTTGTATTTGGGGAGTACATATTTATGATGGAAATGGTCATCATTTCCCCAGATTCCCTATTGTCTTTTCCTGATTTCCTTCTTGATATGCATTAATTTTCTACTTGGAATGTGATGATTGCCTACTCAGAATGTCAGAGGGTGTCTTCCTAACATGTATAAAGACAATTTAATGATCCAATTGACTTGTAAAAAGTACTTCTCATGATCCATATGGAATTTCTGAAGGTATTTTCAAGATAATGGATAACATGTCTAGAGGACGTCACAAGACCTGACTAGTTGATCCTGGAAGCCATCACATGACATCGGCCGGCTTGCCTAAAGGGTGTCATATTATCTAGCTAACATGCCCTGGTGTTATCACGAAAGTTGTTTGAAACAGTTGGAGGGTGTTTTAAGAGTTATTGTGACATGTATCATAGGGTGTCTCATATCCTATATGATATATGTTAATGGAATCGCGATATTTGGTTAGAATTCCCAGAGGGAATCGCGAGATACAGTTGAGATGACCATGTGATATAATGGTATTTAGCTAACATGAGTTGGTTCGACCATATGAGTTAGGTGATATATCTTAATGACACCGTAAGGTTTGGATGGCATGCTCAGAGTGTCTCGTAAGACTTTAGTGGCATTCCCAGGTGGTGCAATATGACTTTCTCTGGAATGTACATGGGACTTTGCATGATCAAAATAGTATGTCAAAGGAGTGTGGTATGATCTAGGTGACATGTTCTTGTGTTTTTTCATGACACAAATGGTTCATGTGAATCACATAAGGATCAACGTATATGTTTTTTATATAATCCTCCCTTTGCTTATTCTTTATAATAGCCTTTATATTTTAAATTCCTTAGATTTTTTCTTTGCTATCTTATTTTATATTCTGCATGATTTAGCTGATAAGCATGATGTTCTTAGAATGTCCTTAGAAATGTACTTTACATGATCTATGAATGATCACATGAAGCACCTATGCATTCTGTGTGATCACTCCAGTTTTTTTAGTCTATTACTTGATGTAAAACATCCTGGTCATGAAACCAGCTACTCTGAGAAATCCAATCTGGTGCTTGGGTGTGCCTATGTAAGGTTACAAGAGTTATTATATCCTTTTAATCATGCATTTTTCATTCTGGGTGGGGTATTTATAGGCTTCTACACCCCAGTTGTTCTCCATATTATGTGTCCAGTATCACATGAATCCATACTAGAGTTAGTGTAGGGTCTCAGTGTCACATGTCTTTGTGAGTTCCCATCGCAAGTCATTCCAGGTGCATCACGTGATTTTTAGAGACTACAAGATCATCCTTTAAATGCCTCCTTTATTGGATTATTTTAAATTTTATGGCATCTTGTTTAATCATGTGAACATGCTGATGGACATAAATTTTTTCATGCTGAAATTTTCATGGGACTTTGTGAATCAGAGCAACTGTTGAAGGGCCTTCACGTGATATCATTTTACTTCTCTATAACATTTCACAAGATTAGGATAGCTTATTAAGGGTCCTTCATGAGGTGAGGTGGACATTCCTATGGGTTCTTGCGGAAACTTAAAAATCACCAGGGGTGCATCATATATCATTTATGAGCACAAGAGGCTCCCACTATCTCCTTTTTTATTTAATTTGTTTATTTTTCAATGGTTTGGGATCTCGTGGTTTTTCTTTAGTGTTATTGAGGAAAATCACTCCTCCCATCAATGATATGTCATGTGAGTTTTATGACCACAATAGGTTCCATCCTTTAAGATATTTTCTTCCTATTTTTTGAATTATTTTTGGAGGGTTTTTCTGGCATCCTCCAGCTGACAGTCTATGTGTCTGGGGGGTGCTTTCCTGGAAGCCTTTACACGATCCATGATTGTTTAGGGTGCCTTCACCTGAGTATAAGGGAATTTCAAAATGGGATTTATGGGATCTTCTATAGGTTATGTGCTGTGAATTCCCATCCACATGACCCTCTATTGGGCATACGATCACATGTATCCTGGGTGCTCGCATGATTTGTAAGCTCATGGCCACCTTCCTCTTACTTTTCTCCGTGGAAAAAATAATACACATTTCACGTATTTCTTACTTTATGGATTTACCAATGCTCATTTTGTGGGTGTCAAAAATGTGCATTACATTAAATTGATCTAATTTCATATGAATAATTAATGATAACCATATATTGAATAATACCAAATATACCCAAATAGATGGATTTAAGTATTTAAATAACAATACATTTCTCTTGATATATACTCATGAAATTCCATGAACAATAGATTCTTCATCAGTGTACCTACTCCAATTTACATGATATTTCCTAATTTAATCGGATAATTTGGTTAAGATATAGGTAACAAAGGGAGGATTCTCTAGTTTTTTATGAATTCAATGGACTAATAGATCATAGATTTATTTTTTCTTGGTAGAAATAATGATAACTTCATGTTTTTAATATTTTTTATGTTGACCTAAAATTTACCTATTTTTAAAATTGGGAATGATTAGTGGTCATGGACTTGGATTTTACTTAGGATACTATTTATAGGTTATTAACCTATCATATTTTATTCATTTTCTATTTTATGAGTTCTCAATATTTCTAGGATCACAAAAAGTTCATTTCATGCAAGTAGAGACTCGACTTTTGTTCAAGGTTCACTTTAAAGGGTATTCAACCTGGTGAGAATTTTTTATCCCACAATTGGTTATTTTAAGTTCTTAAAAATTAAACTATTTTTTTAGAGTTTTGGGTCTTCAAGTTTAGAATATATGTTTCTTTAGTTTAGGTTCACTAATATTGGTCCATTTATTGTTGAAGTTTAGGGTCTTTTAGCTCGGATATTCTACTGTTATAGTTTAGGGTACTATAACTCATACCTTGATATGTTGTGTAGTTTAGAGTCTTGCTTCCAAGACATGAGATGTTTTTTAATTTAGATTCTTTTTTCTATGACTTCATTTATTAATATGAAATGAATCAGACATATCGGGGATGACCCAAATAGCCTAAGGTACTGCATTTTTCAATGGTGTTTCTAAGGCTCTTAGGGATTGTAATTCCTTTCCCATAAGGATGAGATACCTTTAGTTGTTAGGTTAGAGGCCCTTATGCATGGTCTCATATGTCTTACATAAATTATCAAATAAATATGATCTCCAGTATTTTCTTAGGTACATTGGTTCTTTTGTGGATATGATATTTTTTTTTAAAAAATTAGGGATGCTTAATCCATAGGGATAGTTGAAATATGGGTTGTCCAAATCACATGTTTGAGAGTTTGAACTAATGAAGATGGAATGGGGAATATATATTGAGGGTGGACCAAAACATCATAAGGTGTTGAGTTCCACTATTTTGTGATTGAAGCTCATGAGTATTATATTTCATTTCCTCCATGGAGAAGATACCTCTAGTTGGTAGGTCAGAATCCCTTATTCATGAACCCATGGGGATTATAGGCATGATCAAGTAGAGGGGTACCAACTCTTTTCTAAGTTCCATTAAAGATGTGTTAAGACCCAAATGTATTGATGATAAAGTTATAAGTTGATTAAAGGAAATCTAGGAAGTATTATAGAACCATATGGATGTTTATATTTTAGTTGGGAGGAAAGTTCACTACACGATGTTGTATCAATCCATGTAGTGTGGGCCATCAAAATATTAGGGAATGGAGTATCACATGTTTGCATTGAGAAAGGGTATAAAACATGGTGACATAATGTCAATGATGTTGAATCCAATGGAATATGGTGGTCATGGTGATTCTAAATCATGGTTTAGGAATATATGAGTTAACTAGAGGTGGGAACCGGTGGGTATAGTCCCACCATTGATAATGGTGGGAGACTATAATGTTCCAAAAGATTAGGAAAATGACTCCTAGATTAAATGATGTGGGTATTTCTAAAATCTCGTGGTATGTTTGGATAAACTAGTCCCTATTACCAAATTTCTATAGGGAAGAGCCAAGATCAAATATTCCTAAGGTTCATGGGGATCCAAGTGAAGGATATCAACTAAAGAAACTGGATTTTTTTGTTATACTTTCAACACATGAAGGTAGTTGATAAAATGTTTAATATTTAGGAAGGTTTATTTCACCCTAAAAATGTCATCACTAGTTAATCTATTATCATAGTGAGGATATGTAACAAATATTTACTCTATATTTTTCCTAGACCAGGGTTTCTTGTGAAAAATTATTAGCATTTACTAGGGACAAAAAGTGGGAACTATGAGAATTACTCCTTATTTATTTATGAAATAAATTTTTCCTAAAATCTATTTATGAAGAGTTTAGAAAGATAAGATTTTAATTTCTCTTACAAAACCCTTTATTGGTTTCCCTTCTAAAAATTTTATGCCTTTTTCTATATAAGTTTTATGGTCTTACAATTTAGACTAAAAATGGATAATGTTTAATGTCATAAAACTTTGAATGATGTGGATATAGTTTAAGGACATGAAGAATTTATTCCTAGTATGAAGGGAGTGTTATATAAAAGCATAATTAAGATACCCAGGTTCAAGTTCTTGGGGTACATTGAGAGAGAATGATGTTGGTTGATGGTATGTACACATTAATTTCATGTATTTGGGACATATTTCTCATGCAGTTTAATGTCATGTGACAAAGAATTTTTCCATGCAGTTTGACCCCATGCAGTATGGAAGTCAGAAAAAAATTAAAATTTTTCAATATACCCTTGAGAATAAGTTTCACTAGTTGGGGGAATTTAGATGCAAGAAACATATTTTATCTATGCATAGGCTTATTGATGTATATGCATATTGTAGTACCATTTTTAATGGATTTATCTCCTGAAAAGAAATACAAATGTATATTTGGTTCATTCATAAGGAAATAAAGTATTTATGAATTTGACCACTTATAAAGTGGAATATGATACTTTTTTGGATAGGATTCCCTAGGTTTCCCTATGAATACTTCAAGGGAAAGAATCATTCAATAATTTTCTCCTTTAAGGAGATCTCATTGTGTAGATCTGAATCGTATGCTTAAGACATGGGTGACTAACTCAGAGAACATGGGTCTTCATAAAATATGAAAACCTTGAAATAGAAGGGTATAAGGATGTGATTTCATAATATTACTTTAAAAATCGATATGACGCACATATGTGTGACATAGAGAGTTTATTAATCCTCTTAAATAGTTGGGTTACAAAAGGTTTAAATCATTACCCAATAATATCTAAGTTAAATGGAGTTAGAAACCATTGGGTACAAGTTCTCCATGGGTAATGGAATGAGCCTATTACATCTCACATAGTAATGAAAATAACTTTTGTATTTAAGTTGGGGGTATTCCTTGGATACATGGGTCTGTTTGGATGAACCATTCCCTATGACCAGCTTACTACATGGAAAAAATAGTATCTACGGAGACCAAGGTCCACAGGGTTACAAGATAAGGATACCAACACAAGGAACTGGTGGTGTCAACTCAGATATCAGAGATATGAAGTTGGTTCATTTAGAATACAAGATTCAATAAGGGTTCAAGAACCCTACTTTCTACACTAGTGTGCATTGAACACATTTTTTGGTGAAGGAATAAAACATGTGATTCATGGATACACAATAATCAAAGGGGGTTATCAATTCAATTTGAAGACCATTTGTTACATAGTTTTACATCATCAATCTATGGAATGGTTCCTGATATAAGATACATATCGGTCATGTTGGATAGAGCATCTTTCTCAGTTTCTTAAGCCTATATAATCCATGCTTGACATGATATAAAAGGTACAACTCGATAGTCAATTAATTTTTGTGAGAGTGGGTCTCATATGGATCATTATATAGGTCTAGAAACTATTTAGTTAGGGGTTCATTATTATCATTATATGTGTTGCAGTTGAACCCAAGATTAAATATCTAGGTGTCACTATCTATCCTATGATGGAAGGAACCAAGACACATGTAGTTCTTTCATGAAAGCTTCCTACACAAGTTTGATCATTACATAGGGTGGGGGACATATTTATATTGCATTGGGACACATGATTACAGATCTAGTTGACACTATGTATCATGTGATGGTAGGATTTCAGACACACATATTTCTTGAATGATAAAATCTTCACGTGGGTCTTATCTATACATTGAGGGGGACATTATTCCCACTGATTATTATAGCTTGACTGATATTGGAGATCTAATCATCATAATGTTACTTTTAATGATAGTAATCAAAAAAACATGTTGTTCTTTAATGGAAAAATATCTATAAAAATATGATTCATATAAAGAGGGGAAATTTTTCCCATTTATTATTTTCACTGGACCCATGATTGGAAACTGAGAGTCACTGTGTATTTGGTAATGTCGTAAATGAAGCCATGTGTAGTTCTTTGATGGGAAAATCTCCACATATACCTAACCCATATATAGAATTGGAATTGTTCCCATTGATTGTTTCTACATTACCCATGATTGGAAATCTGAGCATCACTATATATCCTGTAATGACTGGAATCTAGCCACATGTTGTTCTATAATAGGGAACCCTCTACATAGGTCTGACCCATTTTCAAAGGGTGCATTTTTTCTGTTGATCATTGCTACTGGACATAGGATTGGAAATCTAAGTGTCCCTATGTATCCTATATTTATAGGAACCAATAAACATGTATTTATCATATGATTTTTTGGTGGATGAATAATACTATGGATATTGGTACTCTCAGTATAAATGTATAGTAATGCATATTTTTATTTCATGCAACAGGCGTCAACCATAAAATTTAATATCATGTAGTAAGGATGTGTGGTGTTACTTTTATGTTATTGTATCCAAGACCATGATAAACCTATAAAAAACTAATTTGACTATTTCATGTGAGGAATACCTGACCAATACTCATATTCCCATGTGAGTTGTTTTCTTTATGAGAAACAGGGAATGGTAAAGGATTCTTTCACCACAAATAAGTGATTAAAAGAGAGGACATGTGAATTTTGTATCATGTTGATGATGGATCCATATATAGGATCTAAGAGTCTCAAATTATCACATTGTAATGATAATCAATATTGATATAGTTCTGGGAAACCATGTACTTTAACATCATGCAGAAAGGATGTAGGTTACTCGGTGTGAAAAAGAAGGCACACAGTAACATAAATATTATTGTGACATTTTGAAAATCATCTCATGAAAGGCGTACAATGTTTGTGACATGAGGATTCCTTAGATAGTTTCTCAATCAATCCATTCTTGGTAATAGTGTAAGACAAAAATTTTATGTAATGTGTTGAAGATTTTTGGTGCACAATTTAATGTCTTCTGACCATGATGAATATATTGCAGCTGGATCCTAGATTTGAGATCTAGGGATCACTATGATTCTCATGATGGATGGAAAAAAACCACACGTATTTCTTGAATGGGGTGATTCTATAACACCCTAAGTTTTTATGAATTTTTTTTGAATAAATTAATTTTCTTTGATTTCTTGCATTGCACACCACAACATGTTAAGTTTTCATTACATGCTACACCAAGATAATCTTGTGCTACACACAACACCAACTTGGATTGCGGTACAAGAAACACTGAGTTTCTATGAAACAACACATTTTTTTATTTATTTAATAAATAAAACTAAAACATATCCATTATAATGGAGGGTATGAACAAGATTAACAGAATTATGGAATCATGGTTTATACATGTAAAACACTTTTTAAATTAAAAGGAAATATTTTTTAAATAAATCTATTTAAATACACATAATTGTGTTTTATACCAATAAATCATAAAAATTCACCCATATTGGATTATATTAATGATATTTTTATTCAATCTAATATTCAACATTCATATTATTTGTTTTCTAAATAGGATATAAGAACAAATTCAATTTTATATATAAAAGAAGTATTTTTTTTAAAGGTAGTTTTGAAACCTTTTGATGGTGTATTGGTTTTAAATCTAGTTTTTCACACTATTATAAATAATATTTGACAAAATAATTTTCTTCTTTGAATTTTTTATATCATAATTTACTTTGGTTCAATTTTTTTCTGATAAGTTTCATGTTTGATGAATAGTTAAAAATATAGAATTTTAATTGAAAATAGATTTTTTATAAAAATAATTTATAGTGTTAAATTATATATTTCAATGCTATTAAAGTATAATTATATCAAAATTTTATCAGTTAATTAAATTTAGGTAATTTAAATCAATTTCTCATTGAATTTTGATATAAAAACAATACAATATTTTGGATGTTTTCACTTTAAAACCATGTTTTCTCATTTTGTCAATGGGATTAAATTTTAAATAATTTTTTACAATTATTAGTTTTGAATTGTGAAAAATGGATTCCATATATGGAATCATAAGTTACATATTTATTAATTAGTTTAATTATATTTTTGAACAATATGAATAGTAACTTTGATAATTTTTATTACCACGATTAAGGGTAAATCAAAAAATGAAGGGGAAAATAATATTATAAATATTATAAAACTACCCTAGAACTTGATAAAATGTTATTGGATGAAGTTAATACAAACCATACCCACTAATTACTCCAAATTTAATTATTTAATGGATACTTGTCCATGAAAATGATTTAGATATTATTAAAATCAAAGAGAAAGACAAAATGTTACACTCTTACTTTTAATAAGTATAACATTTTTAATATGGTAATAAATAGATTATATGCTATAAAATATATATTATTACCAAATTTAAAATCATTATCTGTATAATAGAAGATTATTTTAATTTTTTAGTGAAGAAATAATTATGTTAAATAATTAACAAATGATAATACAATAATTATTCTATTAATGAAACTAACAACTAAATGATATTAGTAATATTTAAAGAAATATAATTTGAAATAATTAAGGTGATACAAGAATTATTTAGGTGAATATTAAATTTTATAGTTTTATTATTTTTTATGAAGTTTTCATGTGGTATTGATTTTATTAAATTCAATGTATTGAATAGTGTCAAAATTGACACTTATGATATTGTATGAAAATAATATTTTATTAAATTATTTAAAAATAATAATAAAACTTTATAAATTAAAATAAATTACTTTATGGTTTAAAATTTTATAAATTATTCATTTATTATTTAATTAGTATGACATAAATAAAAATTAAAACCTTTTTATATTGAACTAGTTTTTACCTTAGTTAAAATTAAAATAGGATAACTAAGGGTTAAACACAATGATAAGGTTTAAAATAACCCCAAAACATGTCTAAAATATATTGATTTATGATATAACAACTCTATCACATAATATATTTTAATACACGTCCTCTTTGAGGTATTCATATTGAGATACAATTTACAATAAATTAATATTTTGATGAAATTCCAAAATGCCCATCACCTCTCTTATTAAAGGGAACATCTTCTTATTTTTTATTAACACTTAAGAACCTATTTTGATTATAAAAACTCTATAAAAATATCCTCCCAACATCCCACCCTAAATCCTAGAAGCCTCACTTTGGGGATAAATACAACTATGGACTCCCTTTGGTGAAAACCAAGAGGAGTTACCCAAAGAATAGGTAACATCCTTTCACAAGATCTTTTGTTTTATTTTCATTCTACACACCCTAAACTATTCTTATTCCAGGCTTATATAATATCCTAATTATACAAAATATAATAATATTTTTTATTCAAATTATTCTATCTATAATCACACACATCAATCAAATGGGTAACGAACTTACCATTCATATGTATGATGAACTATCACCTCACAAAATGATATTGTTTGTTTTTCTGTTACCACCTCTCACGGTTAGGAATTATGTTGGAAAAACTATTTTTATAGGATATATATTATGTATTTTTTATTATTAAATTATTATATATATATATATAAACATATAGTTCACTTACTTACATTCTTTCAAAATTATTATTAAAGGGAAATAACTTTAATTCCTACATACAAGACATCGTCCCCATGAACGGTGTATTCCATTTCATATTTATATTGTTTATAAATTACTATAAATATTTAGATATGGAATATATATGATATTTATATCGTTTTTACATTCTTTAAATAATTAAATCATTCTCTATGTAAGAAGATAAATAATAAAAAGTCAAAACAAGAAGATATTATTTGAAGCGTAACACTAACATAAAATGGTTAATAAATGGATAATATAAGTTAATAAGTAAATAATATATGGTATTATGTAATTTAAAATGGTTATATACTTGATATATAATAAAATAATATTTATTATACATGAGTTTATAATAGATATGAAGAGATTCGATACATAAGGTAAGGTATTTATGTCCCACATTTATTTCTATAGGACACAAGCCTTATACACTACTTGATTCTTCTACATGGGTATATACTTCCCATGAATTTATTTTATGATTAATATACATAATATTATGTTATTTTCATATCTATTTAATTTTATTTATTTCATGGGTGATATGATTCTACTGATTATAAAGAGATTAGTATTTATTTCACAATCTCATCAATATTTGGGATTGTATTGTTTGAGGTCTCTGTTGGGGAATATTTATCTTTCATGTACATGTTTTCTAAAAATATTGTCTAAATAAGTTTTTAATATTCTCATATGTATTTATAAAGTCATTTTTACCCATTCATTAATTTTTACCACATATTTTGAATGGAATCTTTCCGTTCTTTTCCAAATGAGGTGCTTTCTGAATTTTCCAACAAAAGTACGACAGGAATATTTTTTTAACTTATATAGAATGAAGATAATTTTATTTCATCATTATTCCATAATTATTTTAATCTTACCTTTAAATATTAAAAATTTATTTTCAATGAAAATTTTTTCTTTTAAAATTGGGAAGCATTTTAGGAAAAGAAATTTTTTTCAAAGAATAAAGGATATTTTCCTCAAGAATTGTTTTCAAGTGATCTCTCTAAATTATTTTCCATCTAAGATTACATTATTTGATTTTACTTATGTTTTAATAAGAATATGATTAAATTCTACCATTCATGTTCTTTCTATGAATGTTTTATTTTAATTACGAAATGATATTTATGAAATCCATTTTTTCTCTGGGTTATGTCAGGATTGAATGATATTTATGAAACTCATTTCATTCTATGGGTTCTGATATAATGGATGATTTATGTTCTTATGGAACACAAATGTATGGTTTTCATTAATTTATGTGTGGGACCTATATCTCCCTCTAATGAATTAGGTAAATATTTATATCTCATGAGGTAATGATTAGAATCATGTTGATGGGATCGAACCACTATGGAAGATGGTTAAACCCAATCTACTATTAGAATATGGGTAAACTCAGTACCTTACAAGGAATGGACTGCAACTCGGGGTGTTGGTGATCCCTCCCTATAGGTGTAGTACCCATGAACTTCCTTATTAGGTTTTGGAAATTCTCCTTGAATAATAGGGAAAGATATTACATGTTTATATGTCTGCCAAAAATTCAATGTCATATTCTTATATTATGCTTTCATGGATTATATTATTGATTCCCTTATGATTAATGTCTTATGATATATCGATATTTATTCCATGTATCTTTTTTTGTTCTTGTATATAGATGGTATGATATTCTATTTTTACAATCATGTTCTCATACCCTTGTGCTCGTGATATGATTACATATTTCCATTTTTTACCCTTACTAAGAATATGAGATCATATTTTTAAATATTTTATTTCCCTAGGTTATGAATATATGTATTAGTTATTATGTGTATCATAAGGGTTCTAGTCATGAAGAATATTATTTGAGATAATGTAGCTCACTTATGTACTCGTATTTTTGTTTTCATGTTTCCAAAGGCGCTAAACTAATATGGTCTTTGGGCATCTATTTGTGTAATATATTATTTATTCCCAAAAATGATGAAATATTAATGTATGAAAAGTTAGGGTCATTATAGTGGGAATCAAAAAAATTAGTTAAATTTTGGAAACTAGGATGAGAAAACTATTGTGAGATTCCTAGATATATCTATAAGGATATGTATGGGGATGTCTCTTAAAATAAGCCTAAGGTGTCATAGATTAAATATGTCATCATAATTTAGACTTTATATAACTATTTTTCATGATTATGTGATTACTCACTATGAAAAATATTTCTTACTCTATTATTTTCTATTTTATTCAATGGATGAAACATGAAGTAAACACATTAATGGAGATTATGATGAAAAATATCGTAATTTCCCTCTAGAGTAAATGAATGTTGTGGGAGACTGTGTTAAAAAATCATATTATGATGCTCCCCCAAATTTCTCAAGTTATGAACCATGTTGGACTTCCAAAGACTACTAGAAAATGGGTCTCTACCCATGCACATATACCAATGGTTTATAAAACATTTTGGGATAGATTCTTTAGGTAAAGTTATCCTTATGGTTTTAAACAAACCATAGGTATACCATGCCTTGATTTTCATTTCCATTGGTTTCATCCCCACATGACCCTCCCCCGAAAACTCTCATCTCACCCACAAATTCTCCTCTCTACTGAAAACCCTCATCTCCACCACAAACATTTCCCCCTGATAATCCACCATTATCATCCCTATCGTGAACCATATCCTCTCCACTGCCAAACCTCTTGTCCACATATTCCTCTGTCATCCATCACACTCTTACCACTCAAAGCTAAAAGTCTTCTTCAATGCTCAAATTCCTTATGATTTTGTCATTCTGTATTCAGTTTCCTCCCTCCCTATTAATGCTCAAAGGTAATCTCTTATTTGATTGATGTTGGTTCCAAAAGGTAATCTCTTTTAGTATATTATTCTCTATATCTATCAGTATATTCTCTTCGTTCTGACATATCATATGAAATATCTAGGATTTTTTGGATATTATTGGGTTCATAGTGTACTTAATATTGGGGATTTTGATGTTTAGAGACCATGGATTGGACCTTATTCCACTTTTAGGTTTTCACTATTAAAGGAGAAATTTTTTGGATTTCTGAGTTCAGTATTAAATTTTTTGTGGTCCATGTTTCATTTAAATTGCTTCTTTTTTGTACTTAAATATTGGTTGAGTTTAATAAATTCATTATTGATGAGATTATTCTTCTATGTTACTGTATGTTGTGTGTCTGAATTGATCATTGAAATTTATTTCATGACATAGAGTAGTTTATTTATGAATCTCAAATTTCTCTTTGAAATAAATATCTTTCCATTGTTATATCATTGTAAAAATTCATATAAGAATTTAAAAGTAATTTTTGATATAAATTCAAGGATTTTATCCTCATTTGGTTTTTAAATAGGGAAATACATGTTTTAACAATGATGTCTTCAAATGAAAATAGTGTACCTAATTATAAAGGCTTATTTGGAACTTTGTGGGTTGGGTGGTTTATCTCATGGGGGACCTAATTGGTTTCCCTTTTTTTTGGAATGGTGGTCAATTTATTATTTATATGTGATTGATATTTGATATTAAAAAGGGTTTTTTCTATAAGAGGGAGTTAGAGGCTAGGGTGAGTTTTTTTTTTCCTTTGTTCCTCAATCTTCCCTTGAATTCTCAATCACCACCCCTTTTTTGGTCACGAGAAAACATATAACTAGGTGGTATTTGTATATTTATGCTACGCTAGTTTGTATGGTGGCCTCTAGTTTAACATCTAGCATGATATTGGACATGGTGGGGGTTATCCCACTGATGCTAGTGTGGGATATGTGAGTGTATTGTATTTGGTAGACAAAACATTGGCCCATAATTAGTCCTACATTGGTTTGGTGAATTATAGGTAATCTAAAATTAGGATCTTGGTTAGGTCCCATGACACATGCTCCTTGAATTGTGGATTTAATAAGGGATTATTATCACATTGTTGATTTTATTTTACACTTAATTACATTATAATAGTAGATTTAAATCATTTACATTCATTATTTACCTAATGATGGGTGGTTCCTTCCAAGTGGTATGAATTTCACCTGTGTTTGGATTCATTCATTTTAAAGTTTTTTTAAAGATTTTTTTAGAAACCATTTAAAATTAAAGGCACTCATTTTTTGTTTTCAGATTAGGTTATGAAATGGTTTTTTTGACTAAAAATGGCTAAGTCCATGGAATTTGATTAAAATAGATTTTTTCCATTTATTGAAAAATGAGTGTTTTTTTTAAATGGTCATGCACTTGATATTATATTTCTTGTGTGTATATTTGAAATAAAATTATTTTATAATTGTATTTAAAACTATTTTCATGAATTTCCACATGATTGAAATTGTATGTATTCCTTGGTGACTTCCTACTAGACCTGCTAGCTTACATCATGAATATCTATTTGTGTGTGTTTATAACTTATATTATGTGTATATGTTATAGATTCATCCATTGGTATAATCATATAATGTTTTTTCTCAATGGTTGAGTGGGGATATGGTGAGAAATATGATATTATACAATACATATATGGTTATAATTGATTTTTTTATTTTTTTGGTATGTGATATTATATTTTTCAACCCATCCTAGTGTATGTTTGATTCTACTTTCATTAAATCGTATTTTTATGAATAATTTTTTAATTTAAAATTGATGTAAATTAAGTTGATCTCACTTCTTGGTTTATTTATATTTTTTACTTCTTTTTATTTATTTTTCATGGATGTCCAATGTATGGGTGACCCATTCTAGATCCTCAATAACTAATTCAATTACTTTAACATAGTCTTATGGACAAAACTATTCATAAGATGATGTTTTGTGATGATTTGGTAGTAGTTTCTACCAATTTGTGATCAGAAACAACTTATGTGATATTTGTAGTTTCCTATAAACTATTCATTTCATTTTGAATCACTGTAATTGAAAGTATATACTCACCAATTCTTGAATTATTCAATTCCACATCCAATAATTTATGTCCAATCACCCTCTTAGGCTAAAAAAATACATTTTATTTTACCAAATCATTATTTTTTGGATTTTATATTGATGGTAAAGAAACTTCATTCCTTTATGTTTTTATGAAGACTCACAAATTTCTATAAAAATTTGTGGCCCTATGATAGAATCCAATTTTTTGGAAAAACTAAAAATTCATCATCAGTTTTGCGTGTGATTTTTCAATTTCATTTTTTTCCATTTTTTAATTTTAGGGTTTTGGGGTTTTGAGTTTTTTATGTTTTTCTAGAGTATTTTGGACCTCTTTATGCTAGTTTAGGGTTGTTGTTATCAATGTAGACTTACACATGTATGCATATATAGGCATATACATATATAAGTTCCCCCAATATATATATATATATATATATATATATATATATATTCACTCATATGTATATATATGAAACATTCATACATGTGTAAAGTAAAGGGGTATATGAATGTATAAGTATATATGGAAGGATCACCTTGTACATATTTTTCCATGAAAATATATACATAGGGGATTGGTGTCCTTATATATATGCGAAAGTGCATATTCATTCAATCAGTAAATGGAAGATTTGAGTTTCCATCATCATACGCAGAGCGCCAAGAGTTTGAGGTAGGTTCCCTTTTGCATTGGCCTTTAAATTTAAATAATAGTAGATAGATCGTATTTAACACAATGTTTTTGTAATAAATAATGATATAGATTTATTAGAATAGTGGTTTGATATGAAATAAATTGTTTGCTAAATTGAATCAAATCGGATCAAATTGTATCAACAAAACATGATTCAAATAAAAACAAACCAAATTAAATGAAACCAACATGAACTCATTCATATTGAATTGAATAAAATTATACATAATATAAGTTGGAAAAACCAAAACAATATGAAATTTATTAACCAATAAAGTGTAAAACTGAATATTCAAAATTTAATCTATAATAAATTAAGTTATCATATACTGAATAGATAAATTAAAACTAACCAGATCTAAAACAAATCATATCATGTTTTACCAAAGAGAATCATTCATAATTGGTATAATCCAATTATACCTCTCCTGACGTAACTCAATTAGGATTACATCAAACATTATGATCCAAGATGAACCATAGGAAACCAATCCAAATAATAATATGAAGAGTAAACACAAAATGAGTTGAACTAAAAAATGTGGCTTCATACAAACCCAAAATTGATAGAATAAAACCAAATAAAAAATCGAATGAAATTTTTTGAAAACATTAACAAACTAATAGAACCCTACAAGAATAAATGTAAATATGATCAACCAAGATATATTTAGAATGATCGAAATAAAGAAAATAGAATTGAAATAAAAAATGAATGAAACTAAATTGGACCAAGTCAAACTACTCAAACATGAACTAATATGATATTAAAAATGATGAATCAAATTGGACCAAATATAATGAATTCAAACCTATATGACCAAAACTTAAATGAACTAAAATAAACTAAACCAAACTAATATGAACCAAATATAATCAAACTGAATTGATTATAACCCAAATGAATGAAATTGTTTAAGATAGTATACATAAAAACAAGACAAACTAAATCTAATAAAAATTCCCTAAAAAAACTTATATCAAACAAAATTAAACTCAAATGAAACTTGATCCAAACCGATTATTTAGAATTAATAAGAAGAGTAATTGTTAATTAATAAGAATTCACTATTTAATAGTACCATTTTGAAACCTGTATTTGTGTCCCCTCTTCTTACATGAAAATGATTTGACCTATGGGGCATTGTGGTTATTATAAATTGGGTGGTGACTTGTATATTCATAGGAGATAGGTATGTTATAGTTTAGTTTTTATTTTATTTTCTTTATTGCATCAGTCGCCTAGGACTTTTAGTTCTTTATATATATAGAGGGTACTTATATTCTGTGAAGGGTCCTACAAGGACACTGGAGGCAACTACACAGTTTTCTTTATATAGGAGAGAGGTCATGGTAGTGGAGGGATTAATTAGAGTGTTTCATTTTTGTCTACCTTTATATCATGTTTCTTAAAAAAATTCCCTTCGACATGGATTACCGACATATGGATGGGTTATACCAAAATTTTATTTATTTTTCACTGCAATTTTAATTAATTTTTTTGGGAGAAATTTTTCCCAAGTGGTGATTCCTTGATACCCAGACCCTTGTGCTAGCCTGGGGGCATAGCCCATCCACCTTACTCTATCCTATTAATTACTATATTATATTTGAACTTTGTCATTAATATGTCTAAACCATGGGAGTTTATATAAAATATGGAATAACTAGGGAGGGATTAGGAACATCATCACAATTCTACACCTCTATTAGTCTCGTTCACATATAATATCTAAAAAATAAAACAAAATACACAATCCTAGGATCATAAAATAATGAACTAAATCTAGTTAAAACTTTTTATCCTATTTTATATCCAATGATTCATATTCTATGTATTCCTAGTCAGGAGGCATCAATTATTTCTTTTCTTGTGAATAATTTTTCCTCCAACAATATTTTCATGATTCGTTATTTTGAATTTATATACTATAAATGTATAATAAATTAGATTATAAATATCCTAAAAATATTCAATTGTTCCTAACTCCACACTCTATCCTAAAAATTGATAAACATTTGTGACATCCTAAATTTCATGTATGAAAACTCACTAATTTCATCTCTAATATGGCAAGGCCTAGAAAAAGTGTTGAGGTGTCCACTAAAATTATGGGAGACATTGAATATATACATAATCTTTCATATATTATCATTAAACATCCTCTAATATGATATAAATGAATTATAAACCATTCAATTTTGAATATTCATATACAAAAATAGATCAATAATGTTACTAATAAAATAAGTTTTTTATTAATCAGGAACAAGCACTTTTAGTTACTTAGAACGAACCATCGCTCTAAAGACCCAAGATTAAAATAAAAGTATATTAAATTTATTTTTCATAATACTTAATACATGAAACAAATAGACACCCAAATATCGTATTAGTTTAGTATCTTTGGAGACTTATAACATAATCTTCTAATCATGGTGAAAGATCTTCAACATATCCCATAAAGATCTTCCCCTTTTGTTTTCCTACCTAAAACCATTATTTACATCCCGAGGAAAAGAAAACATAAAAAGGTTGAGCTCAAATTCTCATTAAGGGTTAACATGGAGAACATAAAAACAAACCATAATAATTTGAACATAAAAACAAGAACATAAATATTAAACATCAAAATCTTGAGTAATGAAATAAATATTGGCAGTACGTAAGGCATAGATCATAAAGAAATATTAACCATGATAGAATATCATTGGAATAAAACATGTAATTGTGGAAAACTAATAATAACATAATATTATTTCTATAGTATCCAAGGCATTGCTTCCAAGACCATCATAGTGGAAAAAGTCAATTACTGAACCAGGTTTACTTGTCGTTCTAGCCATGTATTACTGAACCAGATTTACCTATTATTCCAGTCATGTCTATCTGATGAGATATAAATATTTACCCAATGAATTTGAGGTAGATATAGTTCCGACCCATCTCATAATTAAATCATTATTACATGTTCCCCAAATCATAAATCATTCATCATAGAATAACCAATGAAATAAAAAGGTTTTCTTAAATATCATTCCATTATAACATAATCCATAAAAAAAATATCATTCCATCATTAACGAAATAAATTCATAGTAATAATAGGGATACAAACATAACCCTATTTAAGATTGTCATATTAGATGGAAAATAATTTTGATAAAACACATGAACTTAGTTCTTTAGGAAAATATCCTTTCTTCTTCAAAAATGTTTTCTTTTCCCAAAATGCCGCACAATTTTTAAAGAAAATAATTTAGTTGAAAATAAAATTGTAATATTATAGAAGAAGATTCATGGAAATAAGGAATCATGAAACTTTAAAAATCCATTCATGCTATATAAGTTAAAAAAACATTCTCTTCGTACTTTTATCGAAAAAGTCAAAAAGTACCTCATATGGTAAACAAAAGAAAGATTACTTCCTACCATGTAGTAAAAGTAAAAAATTTGTAAAAATGACTTTAAACATACATAGAATAATAGTAAACATTTTATGAAAACATATTTATAAAATATAGACATATATGATAAATATAACCCTGGTAAATAATTACATATAAACAATATCGGATAAAAATGAGATTACAAAATTATCCTTTACCTTAGGTCTGATATGCTTTGTATGAATCCAAAACTCCTGTATAATGATTTAAATAATGTTATTGATTTATTCCGGAATCATAATAATTTTTATGATAACATTTAGGATCATAAATTCATCCGTTTTTTAGTAACATTTCATTATTACTCGTTATTCGGGTATTAACTGCTTTATGTTAATATGTATGTTTTTTCGAGTAAGGTCTTATTAATATTTTTAAGTTATAGTTATATCATTTAAAAAATGGTGTTATTATAATAAGTATCATATTTATTCATTCAATTCATTTATATAATCACGGTTTAATGAATATTATGTAGAATGAATCACATCGCACCGTGGAGATGGTAAGTCATACATACGCACGAGCGATGATATCCTTCCCATAATTATTGAATGGTATTGAAGTGGATAGTGTATAGTATCTCATAATTAGTATCATGTTATAAAAATCATATATAGATATTATATCTACCATTATACCCATCCAAGAAATGTGGTGGTGAAAAACATATTACACCATGGTGTGGAGACGGTAAGACGTACGTACGCACGCACGGTGATTTCATTTTTTATAGGATGGATAGAAGGTGAAATATGGTTGTTTCATATTTATAATAACATATAATTATATGAGTGATAATTTTTTTTATTACTTTATAATGAAACAACTAAATAAGAGGAAGTAGAAGAATAATGAATTTTGAAAGAATCGGTAGAAGAGATTACCTCTTCCTCGATGTGCCTCCTTCAAATTTCATCATATGGCACTAAAGTTGGTTTTTGAGAAGATAAGAACCTATAGAATGTAACTAGGTAAGTTGAGAAGAGAAATGGGCATGGTGTTTTCGAGCTTGAAGACTCAAAATGGAGTGAAGTGGGGAGGGAGGAGGTGCCCTTTTATAAGAGAGGAGAGAGGCACTTTTGGAAACTCTCAAAATATTAATTTATTATAAATTAAATTTCAATTAAAAATGGTTCAAAACTCATTTAATTAAAATATAGGATGATTTTTCATAGAATAACCATCATCCAATAATTTTTATACAAGTTGTGAATATTTTTTTATCCTTATTGTTTTTGTTTAACCCTTATTTTACCCTTTTCAATCTTACCATGATATCATGTTATTTACACATTGTGGGTTAATGTAATTACAATATCATGTAAAAAGACCCAAATAATGTTATTTATTACATATTTGGACTTATATTAACCTTTTGGTCTAATATTATATTTTTAGGAATTTAATATATTTTAATAAACTATTTTATATTTTAAGTTATGAAATATGTCAAGTTTGGACACTATTCATACCTGACATTTTTAAGAATTCATAAAAAAAACTAATTCCTTTGAACAAAAGGCGTTAAATAATCCATAATATGTAAATATAATGAATAAAATTCGTGGATAGTATCAAAATATCCAAATTAAATTTATTTTAATATTTATAAATTCATTTATTTGAATCCTTCCTTAATGAGGTAATCACTGCATCATAATTGTGTCACAAATAAATATATTTATCTAATATCTAAAAATTATAAATAAAATACCATGATATATGAAATATTTTTATCTTTATATTTAATATTTATAGTTATAGATATCAGTTATATATCCTTATATTAAAATCGATTTAGTAAAAGATATATGTTTAAGTTATAATTATCTTTACTTTAAATTAATTCTTAAAAAATGCCATTTTCAAATCCATTTGAATCCATGGGGTTCCAAAATTGACCCAAGGATTCATATGGTCGGAAATATATCATAAAATAGGATTATGACACACTTTAGGGTAGTTTTATACTATTAAATTATTATTTTTTACACTTATTTACCTGATTTACCCTTTAACCATAGTAAACAAAAATAATTACTGAAGTTACTATTCATAATGTCCAAAAAAAGGTACCTATTTACATAATTTGAACCTTATGATTCCAAATATGGGATCTATTTTCCAAAATTCCAAACAAATAAGTTTTAGTAATTAATTTGAAATTAATTCTCATTGTCAAAACAAAAAAAAATAGGCTTTTAAGAAATAATAACTATCAAAAGATTGACATGTGTTTATATCCAATTTAAAATTTAAATTAATTATAATGAACAAAATTGGATTAAATGATAAAAACATAATCCAAATACACTTTGAAACCAATTAAAATAATAATCTAAATATATAAATAAATTAGATGAAAAGGCGGTTTTGAATTAAAACACAATATTTTTCACTATTCATTAAATTTTGAATTTTATCAGAAAAATACCAAAAGGTCAAAAAAAAAGTAAATTTTTATGTCTCTATACAAATGAAGAAGTTTATTTTGTCAAATTTAACATATAAAAGTTTCAAAAACAAAATTAAATATGGGTGCACCATTAAAAGGTGGTAAAACTGTATTTTTTTAAAAATACTTCTTTTATCCAAAAAAATGATTTTGTTTTCATTACATGTTCTAGAAAATGTGAAATATGAATAATAATGTTATATAAAATTCAAAATGTGGTTAATACTACTCATAACATCAATTTTATATCCCATTAAATAATAATATTTTAATAATATATCATTGTTTCGTGAAACTTGGTATGGCGTACAACACTAGCTATCGAGGAAGATCGCTCTTGCATGTAACACAAGCCAAGTTAGTGTTTCATGTAGTTCAAGCTTTCTTTGGTGTTGCGTATAACATAATCCAAACTTAGTTCATTTATACATTGAACAATATCAATACTCAATGTTACGTGAAATTAATTATATTAAAAGTATAAGAAATTATGTGCAACAAAAGCCAAGAATAGTGTTGCATATACTATAAGCTAATACGGTGTTGCGTATAGCACAAGATAATCTTGGTGTAGCATAAAAAACAATACATCAAATAAATTAAAAAATAATCTATCTCATAAAATCTTGGGGTGTAAAATTCTACCCCCCTTAAAATAAATTTCACCCTCGAAATTCATCGGGGATATAAATGGTTTACTACATGAAAGTTTCTTTCATAAAAACCCACATCATAAATAGGAATAATAAAACTTCATTTTATAAAGGAATGTTAGAAACATAATAGTTACCCAAATTAACTCATCACTTGGTTTCTACATAGGATAACATAGGTGACAAGTGAAAACATGGATATGGAAGAGAAATATAACCATCAAGTTTTGATGGATAGTTATACAGAATAAGGTTTGGAGAAAGTTAACTACAAGATATACATAAATCTTTGATGATTTAAGGGACTATACGATTCATCAGATAATAAGGTACTAGGATAATATTTTTGGTTTTCAAGATCATTTTCCTAATTTTGAAGAATTTTGAATTAGAATAAATACTTACTTGATTTTGGTACACTCTCACCATTGTTCGTGCCTTTTAAAATTTTCACTTGATCTCTTATTTAATGAGATGAAGTTGAATTTTTCATTATTTAAGTGTTAGCAGATCCTTAGATAGAATGATAGGTCATTCCATTTATCTCAACAAAAATTTTAGAATAGGTTATCAAATATGCATAATTCCACCTATAGTAAGATAATACATTAATCTAACAAACTTAAAATGGAAAATAATTTATACCATCCATAAATTGATAACATTAAAATCCTTCCAAAAACTAAAAATAAAAAAAATTAGAGAAAGGTAAACTAAATCGACATAACATTTATCTCTCATATCTCATAAGGTAGTTCTTTGTTGTAACATTCCCAACATGTGAATAGCTTAATCATGTATTCTCTTGAAAAAAACATGAATTACTATAGAACCTTAGTAAAAACATGCATTATATCAAAATTAACTCTTTCCACACACTAAAACAACCAAAAATTCTATATACTCAAACCATGATATCACTTTGTCCTTGTATCATCCATGAGATCATTAATACTATCAAACATCTCATTATCTCCTTATCCCTTCATTATGCACATATCATGTACTTTCCAAAAATATTTTTATCACTTGTTATGGTAACTGGTACCATATAATTATGGAAAACCACAATAGACCAATAAATGTATATTAAAATATTCCATAATTCTATAAAATAGATTCAAAAACACTATTTTAGAATCCCATTACATAAACACTTAATCATTCCACCACTTCTTTGGCATACTCAACATCACCAATAGTAATCGCATGTGATTTTCCTTTTTCTTTGGCCATAAAAGGTTTTTGGCATCGATAATCATCCATAACCCTTTGATTATGGAATTGGTTAGCATAAGGCCCTATATCCTTGCACTTGTAACCCTAATTTGTGGGAGGTGAACTCTTTGGATCTTTCTATTTATTCCTATTAATTCAGAAGTAAAATACTTGATGACCTTATTTCCCACACTTAAAACATATATCAGTCCCCTTAAGACAATTTCCTCTACGTGTCCTTCCACACTTTGAGCATAAAGAAAATATAATCTACTTTTCTCCATAATTTTTATAGTCTCATTTGAATTCCATCCTTATTTTCTTATCATAACCATGAGATGGATTAGAAATTACAATCTCCCTTTCTATAAGAAGAATAAGAGGAAGGTACATACTAAAAAATAGGTTCTTGAACTCATCCCAATCCATGTAGTCAATTTTATATTGTTGCCTCGTATTCTTGATAAAGTTCCACCACAAATTCTCTTTACCTTCCAAGCAATAAGTGACCAACTTAACCTTTTCACATTCTAAAAAATGGAGAATTAAAAATATCTTTTCAATGGTACAAATACATTTATCTACAACTAGTGGATCGGTCGTTCCACTAAAATAAGGTGGATGTTTCATTAAGAAAGATTCAAAATAATTTTGTACCCACCTTTGGTCATTTAGGAGCCTAGAAGGATTTGTGGTCCTAGAAACAAGATTCTTTATTTGATCTACCATAAAATTTGGTTGTTCAAGAGGACAATAATTTCATTTTATATTGAATCCAGCATTAATGTGGTTCTTTTGGGTTCCATCCATTATCTAAACACCAAAATGAATAGTGTGAGAAAAAAATCATACTAGGAAAACAACAGAATCAAGGGGGTACTTTCAATATCTAACATTTTAGGTTTAATCCTAATTTATTCATGATTGTTATCATAATTCTAGGACTGTAACATATACTTATACTTAACCTTAGGGACATCCCTGGACATAACTTAGGAATATCTCTAGGGATCTCATTAAAGTTTTCACATCCTAGTTTCCAAAGGTTAACTAAAACTTTATTCTGATACCAACTCTAATGAACCAATCTTGACGTACATGGACATTCCATTTATTTTTCAGAATACTTAATAAATGACACAAACAGACACCCAAAGACTGTATTAGTTTAGTGTCTTTAGAAACTCGGAATATAATCTTCTAATCATGGTGAAAGATCTTCAACATCTCCCATAAAGATCTTCCCCATTTGTTTTCCTACCTAAAATATTTCTTTATATCCAAGGGAAAATAAAACATAAAAATTTTGATCTCAAATCCTTAGTAAGGGTAAACATGGATAACATAAATCAAACCATAAAAATTTGAATATAAAAAACATGGACATAAAGTTTAAACATCCAAATCTTGAGTAATGAAATAAATCTTGTTAGTACATAAGGAATAGATCATAAAGGAACATTAACCATGATATAATAGAATTGGAATAAAACAAGTAATTGTGGAAAACTAAAAATAACATAATATGATTTCCATAGTAGCCAAGGCATTGCTTCTAAGACCATCATAGTGGACAAAATCCATTACTAAACCAAGTTTACATGTCGTTCCATCCATGTATTACTGAACTGAATTTACCTCTTGTTCTAGTCACGTCTATCTCATGAGATATAAATATTTACCCAATTAATTTGAGGGATATATAGGTCCCACCCATATCATAATTAAATCATTATTACATGTTCCACAAAACATAAATCATTCATCATAGCATAACACGAGAAATAAAATGGGTTTCTTAAATATCATTCTATAATAACATAATCCATATAAAAGACATCATTCCATCATTAATGCAATAAATTCATAGTAACAAGAGGGATAGAAACATAACCCTATTTAAGAGTATTATCTTAGATGGAAAATAATTTTGATAAAACACTTGAACTTAGTTCTTGAGGAAAATATCCTTTCTTCTTCAAAAACATTTTCTTTTCTCAAAATGTCATGAAATTTTAAAATAAAATAATTTAGTTGAAAATAAACTTGAAATATTGTAGAGGAAGGTTCTTGGAAAAAAGAAATCATGAAACAGTAAAAATCCATTCATGTTGTATAAGTTAAAAAACATTCCCATCATACTTTTATTGAAAAAGTCAAAAAGTACCTCATATGGTATACAAAAGAATGATTCCTTCCATACCATGTAATAAAAGTCAAAAATGGGTAAAAATGACTTTAAAAATACATATAATAATAGAAAACATTTTATGAAAACATATTTAGAAAAAGTTTATATAGATGATAAATATAACACTAATAAATAATTACGTATAAACAATCTCGGATAAAAATGAGACTACAAAATTATCTCTTAGCTTAGGATTGATATGATTACTATGTATCTGAAACTCCTATATAATGATTTAAATAATGTTATTGATTTATTACATAATCATAATCAATTTTATGATAACATTTATGATTATATTTTCATCTGTTTGTTAGTAACATTTCATTATTACTCGTTATTCGGGGATTAATTGCTTTATGTTATTATATATGTCTTTTCGAATAAGTTATTATTCATATTTTTAAATTATAGTTATATAATTTAAATCATGGTATTATTATAATATATATCATATTTATTCCTTCAATTAATTTATATAATCATGGTTTAGTGAAGAGAAGGCAAAACGAATCACATCGCACTATGGAGGCGGTAGGTCGTACGTACGCACGAGCGGCGATATTATTCCCATAATTATTGAATGGTATAGAAGTGGATGGTATATAGTATCTCAGAATTAGTATCATGTTATAATAATCATATATAGTCATTATTTCCATCATTATACCCATCCATGTAAGGTGGTGGTGAAAAATATATTACACCACAACGTGGAGATGGTAATTCGTACGTACGCACGTGCAGTGATTTTGTTTTTCTTAGGATTGATAGAAGGTGAAATAGGATTGTTTAATATTTATAATAACATATCATTATATGATTTATACTTATTTTATTTCTTTATAATGAAACAACTAAATTATAGGATGTATAAGAAAAATGAAATTTGAAAGAATCGGTAGAAGATATTACCTCTTCCTCGACGTGCCTCCTTTAAATTTCCTCTTAGGGCACTAGAGTTGGTCTTTTGAGATGAAAGTTGCCTCTAGAATATAACTAGGTAAGTTGATAAGTGAAATGGGTAGGGTTTGTCCAATCTTGAAGGCTCAAAATGGAGTGAAGGGGAGAGGGTCACTTTAGGGAACTCTCAAAATATTAATTAATTATAAATTAAATTTAGATTAAAAATAGTACAAAACTCATTTAATTAAAATGTAGGATAATTTTGGTTCGAATACCCATCATAAAATAATTTTTATACAAGTTATATATTTTTTATCCTTATCATTTTTGTTTAATCCTTATTTTACCCTTTTTAATCTTACTGTAATATCATGTTATTTACATATTATGGGTTAATGTAATTACCATATCAAGTTCATAGACCCACAAAAAATTTATTTATGAAATATTTGGACTTATATTAACCATTTTAACGAATATTAGATTTTTAGAAATTTTATATCATTTAATAAACTATTTTATGTTTTAAGTTGTGAAATATGTCAAGTTTGGACACTATTAATACTTGACATTTTTAAAATTTTATAACAAACTTATTCTTTAAAAAAAAGAATTAAATAATAGCTAATATTTCAATTTCATCTGTAAAATTCTTGGATAGCATCAAAATATTCAAATTAAATTTATTTTAATATTTATAAATTCATTTATTTGAATCTTTCATTAATTAGGTAATCACTACATCATAATTGTGTCATAAATAAATATATTTAACTGATGTCTAAAAATTATAAATAAAATACCATGATGTAGGAAATATTTTTATATTTATAATGAATATTTATAGACATATATATCAATTATATAACCCTATATAAAAATTTATTTAGTAAAAGATATATGTTTATGTTATAATTATCTTTACTTTAAATTAATTCTAATAAATTGTCATTTTCACAAATAAGTGAATCCATGGGGTCCCAAAATCAACCCATGGATGTCAATAGGTGGAAAGGTCTCATAAAATAGGATTAGGACACGTTTTAGGGTAGTTTTATAATATTAAATTATTTTTTTTTACCCTTATTTACCAAATTTACCAATTAACCATGGTAAATAAAAATAATTAATGAAGTTACTATTCATAATGTCCAAAAATAAAAGGTACCTATTTAATCAATTTGAACCTTATGATTCCAAATATGGAATACATTTTCCCAAATTTCAAATAGATAATTTGAATTAATTAATTTCAAATTAATTTCTGTTGTCAAAACCAAAAAAGTAGTTTTTAAGATATAATAATTATCAAAATATTGACATGTGTTTCAGTCCAATTTAAAAGTAAAATTACTTAAAATGACCAAAATTGGATTAAATGATAAAATATTAATCCAATTATAAGTTAAAACCAATTAAAAATATAATCTAAATATATAAATAAATTAGATGAAAAGGCAGTTTTGAATTAAGACACGATATTTTTCACTATTTATTAAAATTTCAATTTTATCAAAAAAATACCAAATATTCCAAAAAAAGTAAATTTTCATGTCCTTCTTCCAAAAAAGTAGTTTATTTTGTCAAATTTAGCTTATAAAAGTGTCAAAAAATATATTTAAAATTGGTGCACCATTAAAAGATGATAAAACTGCAATTTTTTTAAAATACCTCTTTTAACTCAAAAATTGATTTTGTTTTCATTAAAGTTTCTATAAAATGTGTAATATAGATTATAATGTTATATAAAATTCAAATTTTCATTCATAAAACTCATAATGGCTAGTTTATATCCCATTAAATAATAATATTTTAATAATATATCATTGTTTAGTGAAACTCGGTATGGCGTACAACGCAAGCTATCGAGGAAGATCACAATTACATGTAACTCAAGAAAAGTTAGTGTATCATGTAGTGAAATGTTAATTTGGTGTTTCATATAACATAATCCAAACTTATTTCATTTATACATTGAAAAATATCTATACTAAGTGTTGCATGAAATTAATTCTATCAAAAAAACTTGAAATTATGTGCAACACAAGCCAAGAATAGTGATGTGTATACTGCAAGCTAATACGGTGTTGCGTATAGAACAAGATAATCTTGGTGTAGCGTACAAAACAAGACATCAAAGAAATTAAAAAAAATCTATCTCATAAAATCTCAGGGTGTTACAATTTCAAATACCAAGAATAGCTGGGAAGATGAATAAACATGCAGCATGATCCAGAAAAGCAGCAAACTAGAAAAAAAAATCATTTTCCAACACCAAAATTTATAATTTGAACTGACTGGAATTTCTAGGAAACTTAATTCATATAATTTTATCAATAGATATGAATTTTGTATTATATTATTATGAAAATATATTTCATGATCTTAGGCATATCAACATAGGAAATCAAGAAGAAAAATTCACATCGAGAATGAGCCAATACAATTGTGCGGACAACAAAAGGTTATTGGCCTTATACTTGAACTAAGGATCGTTATCCATTTAATCATTCCCTTATATTTGAGAGACCATTCATAAATAAATTTATTATCCTATTTATTTTCCCTATAAGATAAAATGAAAAATTTATTATATAGATCATTCATTTTATTTGATAAAATGAAGGGAAAATTCCATAATAAATTGGCTTTCTACTAAACCTCATGAATTTTCCTCCTTTTAATTATTTAATATTTCCAAACCAAAATATAATTTAATATCTAATGACTCTATTATGTAATAAAAAATAAATTTTATTTCAACCTCACCTACTTTTTCACTAGAGAGGAGGAGTTGTCTTCTTCCTCCATTATCTGGTTGTTGTTTATATGTCCAGCTACATCCTCATAAGCTTACCAAGGTCCCTCATTGGTGATATTATTTTTAGGCTTTATAGGTATCAAATCAAAATAAAATCCCTTTTCCTTATCTTTTAAAACAAATTTATAAGGATCAAAATAACCTCTTATACCGAATTCCCCTTGCCTAAGTGTCTTGGCAAGGTTCCTATTATAGGTATCCTCACCTTCTGATCGATCAATCATTAGACTTTTAAAATTTTAATATTATTTTAAATTACTTTATTTTTTCCCTTATTGATCCGGTATACCCCTATTTAAAAATATCATTTCCTTCAAATGTTTTTACATAGATGGATATAGTACACAGATGAACTATCCACCTTAATATCAAAGGAAACTAGGGAACAAACATCAGTCCTTTTAGTTTCCTCAATAGGAGTGTCCTCAGTAGGATCTTATAGTCATTTTTATAATACCTATGAACAAATAAAAATTTTATGAATTCCACTTCATAGATTCCTTTTCCATTTAGTAATTACATTCTACCATTAATTTATATGACTATTACCCATTTTTTATTCTTCCAACTATATGAAAACAATTATGTAGATTAATAAAAATAATATATGGATTCTATTTAGTACCCTTAGCATCTAGGACATTAGTCTTGTAAAATTTTAGAGACAGTCGTATCATAACAACATCATAATTGAACTCCTCTTAAAATATGAAACATTTTGGGATGAGGTTTTGGAATAAAAAATGATTTTTATTCAATAAATCCCATAATTTTATATAATATCTTATTCAACATTCTAGTTAGAGACATCAATCTAGTATACCATAAGATCATTTCATTTTTCCTCATTGATTCCATCTCGAAGTAATTTCCAATTCCAATGGCAGATTTAATCCCTCGTCGATTATAGATATGGAAAAATTATGATGAAGAATAGAAGTGAAGATCTTGTTTATATATGAAATATCCTACAATTTCATCTGAGGTATAATTCCATGTGGGTTTCAGTATGTCAACCTCCATGAAAATACACATGGTGATATGAGGAGAAAAAAAATTGTGTTCTATGGTCTAAACCTAAATAATGCACAATCATGTTTCCAATAACCCTATAGATGGAAAATGTTTTAAAAGGGAGGGTTGGGATAATAAAAATTATACTAACCATTTAGATGGGTAATCATGCATCAAAGGATAGACTAAAGACCATATGTGATAGTAGAAATGCATATAATTGAAAAAACGATGGGTGAAAGAAATATAATTAATAATGTTTTCATCTTTAATGAAATTGATTTGAATTTCCAAATAGTCAATTAGTGAAACCATTGAGTGAAATAAAAATCTCCCCAAATCTATTGATGGCCTTTCTATAAGTCTTGATCAAGGGGTCATGGCGGCCGATCCAATATAATAGAGAGAATAGATGGAGGGATGATGCATCTGATAACTCGGAATTGGTTAGAAAAATATTGGAAGGACCCTTGATAAGGTTAAATACCATTAGGTACACTAATGAAGGGGGAATATTGTAAAGAAGATAGATTCATAAAAGGAATAAAAATATGTGTGGGCTGAAACTTGTGGTAATATTATATTTCTAACGAGTTTGAGAGTGGGAGGTATGAGTACTATATTCTGGTGGGTACGGTTATTACAAAAGTTCCATAATATAATATAATACAAACTTGATTTCCATATATAAATATAAAATCCAAAATAAATATAAGAGAGAATACTAATGACACAAGTGTGGTCACTATATTGAAAAAGGATATTATAGGGAGGAACTAACCTCTAATTTCTAAAGAAACGTCACAAAACTACCCCTATATCAAAGGGTATTTAAGGGGGAGGAGGGAGGTTTGGATTACCATGGTTTCAAAAAATGAATGAGTAAAAGGGGACCTCCCACTTCAAAAACTTGAGGTGGAAATATTGTAACTTTTCCCCTCAAAAAGACCACCAGTCATCCAGTGGTCTGTTGCAGTTTTCTAGTAGCCACCTCCACCACTCCTTAATGCTCCCATGATCTCTTGAGCTAAATCCTAAGCTACACTCAGATTTCCAAAATTCCTTTTTGATTGGTTCCATCCCTCATAAATATATCTCAAACAACTATTGAAAAAATTACCCCTCATTTAATTGAAAATTCAAACTTTTCCTCAAATTCTAAACGCCCATATGAACAAACGGTTTCAAAATATCCTCAAAATAATTCTTATAATCCACAAGAAGTCTTAATTGAAAACCCATATAAATATCTTGACCTATGTTGGTCAATAAATTAATCCTGAAAAAACTCATTATACTCCCAAATGCTCAATAAAAATCCATTAAATAACCATTAATTTAGGGTTCTCTAACAGGAAAACTAGATCCAATGCATGTTTTCATAATTGAAACACTAAGAAGTTGCTTACATGAGCCCATATATCTAAAAATATATATATGGTTTCATTTTTCAACACCTCTCAAGGTTATGTTTCCTCACACCATAAGCTTCATTTACCACCACAAATTTATATATTTAGTGCCTCCTCATTTGAATATTCACATTGAAACATTTCTCCCATGGTTTAAGGACATTCCTAACATGGTTTCTAACTCACCTCACCTAAAAATATACTATAACATTGGTTAAATTCAATAACCCATCCTTTTTATTGAATTTTAGATAGGGATGGATAAATTACCATCATTCAGGAACATCCTGGAAATGTATAGGCTTTTCCTTTAATCATTTGCTTTTATTCTCAAAATATATCTTTTATCCCTTAAATTTCATGTCAGATGTGGTTTACAACCAACTAAATTCAATTTATATAAGAACTCAGATTCAAATAATTCATTTTTATAGGTTCTTTTATGTTTACAAGTTCTGAAAAATTGGAATAGGTGTAAGATGGACCAGTGTTGTTTGATGGGGAGAAGAGGATATACCAACAGTTTACAAAACCATTGGTAAAAAGTTAGGTATGATAGTCTGGGGAGAAGGGTGTATACCAATGGTTCTATATACCATTGGAATATATTTATGATGAACTGTATGTATATTTGAGTTCTTGAACCATTAGTATACATACATCCCAAAAGTTTCATTGAAATCATTGGAATAGAGTAACTTGAGAGAGCCCATTCCGACGATTTTATAGAAACTATTGGTATAGGGATATTGTGAAACAAAAAATACCAAAAGATCTTGTAATTTTTGGGATAGCCTATTCCAATGGTTTCAAGGGCTATCCCAAGGGGTTTAAACCATTGGAATTGGTGAAATTATCAGTAGTGAAATGAGCAAAGGAGGGAATGATATTCTATTGAGTCCTTCATCATGTAGTGTCCACGTTCTTTCAGTGGGTCTTCATCTCTAATTGTTTCTGAATAATAGATCAATACCACTAAAAATATATTCTCCATTCCTTAGTGATCAGAACATGATAAATTCATTCAGGTTGTTTATTGGTTAGAAGGTGAAGAAAACTAGTGGTGGACTCTAATCAAGAATATGAGGCATCAATTTGAGATTGAATCCACATATTGGAATGATTTCAAGAACTTATTCTTCAATAAATACTGTCCTCGTATTCTTTATACGAATATGGAAAATGCGTTCAGCGAGTAGAGGGAAAAGAATGATAATTCTATCAGTACCTATGAGACTAATTTTACAATACATGTGAGGTACACTTTTGGAATTATTATTTAACCAAAAAGTAAGGTTGACCTATTCTTTAGTGGGTTAAAGCCAACTATCAAAAGGGAATTATCTCTAAGAAAAAATTTTAGTTGTGAAGAGATTATACATTATGGAATCAAGGATGAAATATAGGATTGATTTATGTATCTATATCATGGTTTTAATAAGATAATGAAGATGAAGTTAAAAAGAAAATATAAGAAACAAATAAAAATGAAGATGATACTTCATTTATGCTCCATGTGTGGAAATAAGCATAGAGTAAATTGGCTTACAAGGTCTAATAAATGTTATATATGTAGAAGGTAAGGACATCATACAAATGATTACTGAACTGATGGGATGAATTTTTCTAATGATTTGAATATAGAGTAATATACATAAAATGAACGTCCCACACTTCAGTTCTTTAAGTGTAAGAAGAATGGGAATTATTCTAACCAGTGCCCAAACCTGAGGGTTAGTGATTATGATCGGCGTTAGCAACCTCTTAAGCTAAGGTACAAGGAGAAAAATAATAGGATCACTATTTCGGATGAGGGGTGCGGTAATGATGTGGTGAAAGGTAAACATACCATTGATTCTAGAACTGATAATGTCTTATTTGATTCTGGATCTACCTACTCTTTCATATATAAAGAATTTACTAAGCGGTTTAAGATTCCACAAAAAATATTAGATATGGAATTTTCAGTTAAAAACCCTAACAATATGATGATTTCATCTCAATTTTATGATTCCTCTCCAGTTGAAGTTTGTGGGAATGTGTTTCCTTAAAATCTCATCATTCTTCAACTCATTCAATTTAATGTCATCTTAGTCAGGGATTGGATTTCTTTGTATAAATCCCATATAAATTATCAAGGAAAGGAAATTAAGTTTTATGTTTCAAATCATATTATGATCATATATAATTTTTACAATAAGTATGTACTTCCTCTGGAAATTTCATAGAGTGTATGGGAATTAATTCTCATTCAAAAGGGTTTTTATCTCAAATGGTTTGGGAGAAAATTGACATCGATGATTTGCATTTTTTTTTGAATTTTGGGATGTATTTCTTGAAGAATTGAATAGTCTTACCCCAAAACATAAGGTTGAGTTCTTGATATAACTTATACATGGTTATACACTAATTTCAAAGAATCCCTGTAGAATGGCCCCAGTTGAGTTGTAGTAATTGAAGAAAAACTCCAATAAAACCTCGATAAGTTATTCATTCATCCATGTGTGTCTCCTTGGGGTCCACTAATTCTTTTTGTGGAAAATAAAGATGGATCAATGCAACTCTGAATTCATAATTGGGAGTTTAACAAGATTACAATCCTTAATAAGTATCATATTCCATGTATTGATGATTTTTTTGATCAACAACAAAGATCTCAATTCTTTTCCAAGATTGATTTTCATTCTGAATATCATCAATTGAGGGTCAATAATGAGGATATAACCAAGATGGTATTATGTACAAGGTATGGGAACTATATTATATAGTGATTCCTTTTGTTCTTACTAATTCCCCTACTATCTTCATGGATTTTATTAATAGAGTCCTTAGATAGTACCTCAATCAGTTTGTGGAAGTTTTTATAGATGATATTTTTATCTATTTAAAGAGAAACTAAGATCATTAAGACCACTTGTTAATTGTGATAAAGACCCGAGAGGAAATAAAAACTATACGAAAAATGTAAAAACAATGAATTCGGATGAAAATAGTTTTATTTATGGGTCACATAATCTCATGAGATGGTATAGGAGTAGATCAATCAAAGAAGGAAGCTATTAAATTCTGTCCTAGACCTACCATGGTGACTGAGTTCCATAGTTTTATTGGTCTAGCGGGATATTATCGATGGTTTGTGGAGAATTTATCACAACTATCTAATACTCTATCTAATTTCATTAGGAAGGGTTATGACTTCTTCTGGACAAATGAATGTGAGGAAAATTTCAAAGAACTAATGTGAATATTGGTTAGTACACCTATGCTAACATTACCCTATAATGGATAAGGGTTTTTAATCTATAGTGATGCATCTAAGAAGGGATTGGTATGTTTCCTTCTAGATAATAATGTGGTTATCACTTATTCCTCACGAGAGTTGACGATTCAATAGAAAAATTACCTGAATCATGATTTGGAGTTGTTATGGTAATTTTTTCATTGAAGATACAAAGAAATTATCTCTATGGAAAAAAGTGTGATATATATAGCAACCATACTGTACCACAAAAATGGGGCAAGTGATGCACCTCATTTTATTAGCGCTAAGAAAAAAGCGCTGATAAATGGGGGGCCTTTTCCAGTGCTAGCTAAACGCACTAATAAAGGATACATTTATCAGCACTATATTTAGCACTGATAAAAGTTTTTAATAATAATTTATATAAAATTATTATATTTATTTTCAAAAATAATGTTAATTTGTATACATTAACTAAAAATGTATGTTTATAATTAATATATTTTTTTAATAATTCAAATATATATATAATGTATAAAAAAGTATTTGTACCATTATAATTATAGATATATTTATTTATTTATTTATTTAAATAATTATAAGATTATAATAAATTTCATTAAATAATATATATATTTATTAAATTTACTAGATCTATTAGATCTATTATATTTATTATATTTATTATATTTATTGGATTTATTACAGCTTTATTAGATTTATATTTATTAGATTTATTAGATTAATTAACTAGATTTATTAGATTTATTAGATTTATTAGATTATTAGATTTATTAGATTCATTCAATTTATTATATTTATTATATTTGTTATATTTGATATATGTAATTACTTATTTTATTAATAATTAATATATATATATATACCTTTTTAAATATATATATTCATATTAATTATTAAATATATATGTGTTTTCAATGAATTTGGTCTATAAATATATTGACCATGCATTCATATGTTATGTACCATAATGTTCATTTATATATTACACCCTTACTTATTATTCATGTTGTCCATTGATGACTTGTTTTTTATTATGTATATTTACTATGTATATGATTAATTCATGTTACCCATATATGCTATTCTTTTCTCAAAAATAATTATAAAATTACATTAAATATATTTAAATAATAAAAACTTATTATATTTATAATTATTACATTTTAATTATATATAAATACTTTTTAAATATATTTATTTGTAATTATAATTAAAAATATATTTATATATATTTAAATAATTATAAAATTACAATAAATACATATGTTATAATTATATATATATATATAATACAAACATATATAAATATATTTATTTATAGTTATAATTATAACTGTAAATAACTATATGTCACGAACCAGCCTGGGTACCCTGGTAACCCGATAACTGAGCCGGTCCTAACATAGCCTGAAGGGCGTTCCTGATCCCCATGGGTCGGCGACTAGCACCTGGAATCGTACAACATACAAGTGGGGACGATTTTTGCCACAAGAATGCAGAAGCAAAAGAAAACAAAATAGTATGCATAACTAAAAGAAACTCCACTCGGAGTAATGTACCAGAATACAAAGAGGCACAAAAAGCCCAAAGTACTACAACCCAAGTACTAAAAAGGAAAAAAACAACCCCAAAGTCCCTAAGGACACAATACTCCAAGAGAAGATCAACAATTAGATCCTCCTCTAAGTGATTCCTTCCCTTTGCTCAAGCCTGGAAGAAGGAAATCTACAAACACTCGAAGGTAAAAGTAGGGTGTGATCCTAAGCCCAGTAGAATACCACCAAAAATTCCGTAACAGATGCCAAATATATATTATCCAAATAAAATCTTTAAATTTTCAAATAAACAGGTTTGGAAATTCAAAATCATATTCTAACAAAATATGCTATACATTTTCAAAGGATGGAAATAAATATTTTAAGCAAAGGCTTTACAAATGATGGAATATTTCTAAAACAATGGCTTAAGCAAAAAAATTATATAAAATAGTTTATATAAATTCAGCAGGAATGTAAAGCAGTTCAAAATCATTGGCATACATTTATATCTCAAATATAAATAAACAAGCGAACAACATGGTCATCTACCAAAAGGTACGATAGTATTAACCAGTTATAGGATTTTTCACTCTCTATGTGAACTCAGAAAAATGTGTATACACACGTCCCTATAACACTGGCCAAAGGAGACTCGTCACCAACCCATCAGGGATGTGGCCCACCGCAAATATGTTTTAGAACGTTGTCGTAGCGTAGAGTGTATCCAAATAACTCACTAACTACCTAAGGTTTGCATGCACTCTTACATGATGGGAGAACTATTTTAAGAATGCTTAAAATATGATCAATCACATTCTTACATTTTAAAAGTTCCAATTTCATTCCATTTAAAACCAAAACAGGTTTTATTCAAAACAAGAATTTTTCACAAGAAAAAACCAATGGGTTTATATCAAATCATTTTAAGCCATTTTCATAAGTTTGAAATTAATTCAAAACCAATTCCATCATTACACATTTCATTTCCACAATTAAATTCAAAATTTTAATTGAAAAACATTTCCATAAAATCCACAATTTAAATTAAACAATTTAAATCAACCAATTTTCCATAAACACACCCAATTCAATGGAATTAGGGTTTTCCCAAATTTTTATTCCAAAACCATATCAAATATCTCAATTCAATGGAATCGAGTTTTTATTAATTTAATTGAAAGAAAATTTGAGCAATTGAATTTAAATAAATAATTGAAATAAATTAAGCAAATACATTGATAATAAATTTGGAAAGTCAGGACAGAACCACCTACCTCAAAGGTTTTGAGCAAAACCACAATGGTCAAGAACGCTCAAGAAAAACCGAGTTTATTTTTCAAGAACCCACCTTAGATCTATTCTCCTAGAAAGATCAAGATCAAAACTCATCAAAAATGGTACCACACACTTAGATCTACCCACAATGGTCATGGATCCAAGAAACCGAGAGAAGAAGAGAAGTATATCTAAGTAGATATAATAAACCAAATAATAATGATGAAGAACGATCACATACCTCAAGAATCCGGCTTCGATTCACCAAGAGGAGCCATTGGATCTCCTCCGGAATGATGGGAGAACCTTCTCTGACCTTAGGAGAATAAAAATCCCAAGTTAGGGCCACATAGGAGGAAAAATGAGGCACTTAGAGGTAAAACCAAGCAAGATCCACAATTTAAGGATCTCATTTATGTGGTCACACGGTTTGGACACATGGTTAGACAAACTGTGTGCTAGTCGTGCGTTATCCACTACCTTGGTTACCCTTCTCGCATGATTTGGACGCACGATTAGACAAAGCATGCGCTACCCGTGCGAAAGCTACTGTCCAGGTTTCAAGGTTGGCACAGTTTGGTCACACGGTCTGTCAAATCGTGCTTAAACCGTGCACAACTCACTGCCCTTTAATTTTCCTCAAAAGTTCACCTAAATTCTCCCCAAGTCTTTACTCCAAAATAGAGGTACTTAGAAACATCAAAAGTACCTGAAAATGTAACATGATGTTACAACCTCCCCACCATAGGATCTTTCTATCCCCAGAAAGCCTATGAAGAAACCTCCACGTCAAAAATATGAGGCCACTGCTCTCTCATTAGAGCCTCCCTTTCCCACTTCTCATGAGAATAAAAACCATGCTGCCATAGAACATAGACCAGAGGTATCGTTATCCCATGAAGTACCTTGGTCTCAGAATCAAAAACCCTGACTGGTCGTTCAATCACAGATAAATCTGGTTCAATCTCAAGATCACTCCAGCTCACAACATGAGATGGATCAGAGAGATACTTTCGCAACTATGATGCATGGAACATGTTATGTATCGACGTTAGTTGTGGTGGTAGATCTAGATGTTAAGAAACTTTCCCTATAAGACCAACAACCACAAAAGGTCCTACAAAAAGAGGAGCAAGCTTCCCTTGCCTCCCAAGACGTCGATGACCTAATCGGGGTGAAAATTTCAAGAACACCTGGTCACCAACTGAGAACTCTAAAGGTTTACAGCAACGATCAACATAAGACTTGTACTGACTCTGTGCTATCAACATTCTCTGAAGAATCAACTAGATCTTAGTTGTCATCTCTTGGACCAAACTCGGTCCTACCAAAGAGCTTTCACCAATCTCCAACCACCATAAATGATATTTACAAGGATGGACATACAAAGCCTCAAAATGATCCATTTTGATCACAGACTGATAACTATTGTTATAAGAAAACTCAACTTGCCCCAGATGATCATACCAAGACCCACCAAAGTCAATAACACAAGCGTGGAGCATATCCTCAAGGATCTGAATAGCTCTTTCTGTCTGGCCATCTGACTGTGGATGGTAGGTCGTGCTCAAACGAACCTGATATCCCAATGCCTCTTGAAGGCCTCTCCAAAAGTGAGAAGTAAATCGAGGATCCCTATCAGAGACTATAGCAAACAGAACTCTGTGCAAACGAAAAACCTCTTTCACATATATATTTCTCAACTCCTCAACTTTGGTTGTATATCGAATAGGTATAAATTGAGCTGACTTGGTCAGCCTGTCGATCACAAACCATATCGTATTCTTCTTTCTCTGGGTTTGAGGTAACCCAACCATAAAGTCTATAGAGATTTCATCCCACTTCCATGTAGGGACTGGAAGTGGTTGAAGCAAACCCAAAGGTTTCTGGTGCTCGGATTTCACCTACTGGCAGGTATAGCAACGAGATACAAACTCAGCAATGTCTTGTCTCATACCTGGCCACCAGAACTATCGCCGCATGTCATAGAACATTTTCGTGGTTCCTAGGTGCACAGCCCACTGAGAGTTATGGAAATCCCTCATCACATCCTTCCTTACTGATAACGGCACAACATAACGATTTTGATAACACAGAACACCCTCTTTGGAGAACGACCACTGAGTGTCGGTCTCCCCACCATAAAGAGAGTCCCTAATTATATGTAATTCATCGTCCTGTTGTTGTTCTGGAAGTATTAACTCGAGGAGAGAAGAAGTCAACTAAACAATGGCTAAAGAAACTTTATTCTCCTTCCACTAAACTCCAATATGCAACTGAGAAAAAAGATCCATCAAACTCCACTCTTCTGAAGATTCTTTCACAGCCTGTGATGGAAACTTCCTTCTTAACGCATCAGCAACTACATTCCCTTTCCTTGGGGTATAGGCAATGTCAAAGTCAAAATATTGTAGGTACTCCACCCAACACCTTTGGTGAAGATTAAAATATTTTTGAGAGAAGATATAACTCAAGATATTGTGGTCTGAAAACACAGTAAACCTTTCTCCAAAAAGGTAATGTCTTCAACACTTAAGTGTTTGCATTACAGATGGAAGTTCAAGGTCATGTTTAGGATAGTTCTTCTCATGAGGCTTAAGCTAACGAGAACAATAGGCAACAACATGATTACCCTGCATGAGTACACATCCCAAACCTGAACTCGATGCATCACAGAATACCACATAACCTATCCCTGCCTCAGGAAGAGTTAACACCGGTGAAGTAGTCAAAATACGCTTTATCTCAAAAAAAGAACTCAGTCATTTTTCATTCTAGGAAAACTTCACTCCCTTTTGAGTCATAGAAGTCATTGGATAATCTTACTTTGAGAAGTGTTTAAAAAACTGGTGATAATATTCTACTAAGCCCAAGAAGCTCTGAATCTTGAAAACATTTCATGGTTATTCCCAAGTCATAACAACCCTCACCTTCTCAGGATCAACTGATATTCCTTGTTCTGACACCACATGTTCCAATAATTTCACTTCCCGAATCCATAAATTGCACTTTGAAATCTTGGCATAAAGTCAGTGATTCCTTAGAAGACTCAGAACTATTCTAAGATGACACACATGATCCTCCTCAGACTTGGAGTAGACAAGAATTTCATCCATAAAGACTACCACAAAAGTATCTAGATACTCACAGAAAACCTTGTTCATCAAAGCCATGAAAACTACAGGAGAATTTGTTAGGCCGAAGGGCATAACGAGGTACTAATAATGGTCATACCTACTCTGAAAAGCGGTCTTATGAATGTCAGATTCTTTTATACTCAACTGATGGTAACCCGATCGAAGATCAATTTTCGAAAACCACTTTGTCCCTTTCAATTGATAAAACAAATCATCAATTCGTGGTAACAGATATTTTTTCTTTATCATAACTCGATTGAGATTTCGATAATCAGCACATAAGCGAAGAGAACCATCAGCCTTCTTGGCGAAGAGAACAGGTGTTGCCCAAGGTGACACACTTGGGCGTATAAAACCTTTCTCAAGAAGATCATCTAACTGAGACTTCAGTTCTTTTAGTTTAGCTGGATCCATTCCGTAAGAGGGAATAGAAACTAGTTGAGTACCAGGAATTAAGTCGATAGAAAAAGTCAACCTCTATTACTGGTGGAAAACTAGAGAAGTCATAAGGAAACATGTCGGGAAACTCAGTGACAACTAGAGGAAGATCACCACACATTGAGACTCTCTCCAGATCAAAGGAAAACACTGATATAACTTTCCCCAACTCTAGATAAGAGGGTCCATCTTTGCTTGACCTTGGGTCCCATTCTCCTTGAAAAACAAGGGGCACACCACTGGGCGTAGTAAGGTAGACTCGTCGAAGATAACAATCGATTCGGTCTTTATTGGAAATGAGCCAATACATCCCAAAAATGACGTCAAAATATTTCATGTCGTGAATCAAGAAACTCCAAGAATGATCAACATCTACTAGAGAGAAGACACAAGCAGGACTATGGAGACCCTTCTCTCTCATTGCACCAAGGGGTGTAGTAATATCCATCGCACAAGATAAAAGTTCCATAGGTAGATTAAGAAGATTAACAAGATGGGTTGAAATAAAAGAGTGAGATGCACCAGTATCAAAAAGAGTTGTCATTAAAGACAAAGCTATAGTAATGTTGCCTCTCATAGTTATAGGACCTTTATCAGCTACCTCTGGAAACTCTTCCACTGTGTGAAGAAGATTCGTTCTGGATGCCTGTGGCTGGAACCCTTTTGCACGTGAAGCATTTGATTGCCCCGAATTATTTGGAGGTGCTGATGATCTTGTTCCACTACGCGGAGTAGATAAGTGATGGAAGAATCATTGTAGGTTCCCTAAACGTCTGCAGGAGCTACAGTTCTTGGGTGCCTCAGTGCAAAACCTCTTAGGATGTCTTGGCTTCCCACACTGATAGTAAGTCAAAGAAGCCCCTCCTGGTGCTACCGGAGGTCTGGAATGACTCTACTATCGATAAATACCATGAGGAATGTCACACTTTCATTTTCCTTTAAAGGAACCAACACTACCACTAAGAGGGAAAAGAACCTCCTTCAACCCTGACTTTCCTTCCTAGTCCATCTCAACCATCATTGGCCTATCCAGAACATCAGCATAAGTGGGTAGCTTTAGTAGGAAAACTTGATAACAGATATCTAGTTAAAGTCCCAACTCAAATCATCGAGCCTTCATCCTCTCATTAGATACAATCTCAGGATCAAACTGTACCAACTCAGAAAAGAGATTTGAGTACTCAGACACGGTTTTGTTGGCCTGCTCAAGCTTGAAAAACTCCACATCCTTGGCCAACACCATTGATTCTGGATAGAACTAGTTAGTGAAAAGAACCCTAAAGTCTTTCTACTCTAGACACTAATGTTTCTCAGCCGTCACCATTATGTCCCAGCATCTCCTACTTGGTCCCACCAGCACGAAGGTGGAACACTTCACCTTGATCACCTCAGGTGTCTCCAAGAACCCAAACAGATCTTCAATCTTACTCAACCATTCCTCAACATGTTGAGGGTCAGTGGAGACTTTGAAAACTAGTGGCTTCTGGCGTAGTAACTCTTGAGAATGACTTTGGAGAAAATCACTATGAGGATCTATAGCTGGACTCTAAACAGGAATTGGAGGTGGTGTCTGTCCTAGAGCTTGGACAGTGTGAACAATCACCTCAACCAGATTAGGATCCAAAGTAGGACTCGCTTGCTGAGATTTAGCAGCAGCCGCTTTTTGGATCTGAGCTCCACATCTTCTCGGAGGCATGATGCTAAACAGCATAAAAAGACATAGATTAACACCCAAACCAAGTAACAAGGAAAACTATTCTTAAAAGATGGATAAAAAGATTTGGATTCCACTCTATATAAATCAAAACAGGGAAAATACTAGAATAAATCCACAAGTCGTATTTCCCTAACCAACCCTGGTGACTTAAGGTTCATTGTGGTGAGAGCTGGTCAGGAACTCAATCACAACTACCTCCCAAGTCCTGACAAGAATACTCAAATTCATACTGTCATCAAGTCAAGATGCTTAACTTTGCTCTGATACCATTTGTCATGACCCGCCTCCCCTAGCCATGAACCTTGTCATCTGACCCCATGGGTCTCCTGTAATACCTTGGTTGCCTTCCCAGCACACCATAGGCTATTACTCACTAAGGTCACTTATCAGACTAATGACTGTCCCCACAGGCCAACACATGTTCTTTCAGTGTGTTTTTTCCTCACTCACACACACCCTGGGAAACTTCCAAGAAGTTCACCCATCCTGATTACTAATCCAGGACAAGCATGCTTAACTGTGGAGTTCTAATTAGATAGTCTCCTGAAAAAAAAGGTGCACCTTTTGACATGGGTAGTAATATTTAACCTTTTAAGTCTCACTTTTCTAGAGGTGTTACATTATCCAACCCTTTAAAGAACAACGCCCTCATTGTGGACCCCAAGCCTCAAACCCAGGCAGTGCCTCAACCTCCCTTTGATACCACTTTGTCATGAACCAGCCCGGGTACCCTAGTAACCCGATAACTGAGTCGGTCATGACATAGCCTGAAGGGTGTTCTCGATCCCCACGGGTCGGTGACTAGCACTTTGCATCGTACAACATACAAGTGGGGATTATTTTTTCCACAAGAACGCGGAAGCAAAAGAAAACAAAATAGTATGCATAACTAAAAGAAACTCCACTGGGAGTAATGTACCAGAATACAAAGAGGCACAAAAAGCCCAAAGTAATACAACCCAAGTACTAAAAAGGAAAAAAACAACCCCAAAGTCCCTAAGGACACAATACACCAAGAAAAAGATCAACATTTGGATCCTCCTCTAAGATATTCATTCCCTTTGCTCGAGCCTGGAAGAAGGAAATATACAAACACCCGAAGGCAAAAGTAGGGTGTGAGCCTAAGGCCAGTAGGATACCACCAAAGATTTCGTAACAGATTCCAAATATAGATTATCCAAAGAGAAACTTTCAACTTTCAAATAAACAGGTTTGGATATTTGAAATCATATTCTAACAAAATATGCTATACATTTTCAAAGGATGGAAATAAATATTTTAAGCAAAGGCTTTAAAAATGATCAAATATTTCTAAAACAATGGCTTAAGCAAAACATTTATATAAAATAGTTTATATAAATTTAGCAGGCATGTAAAGAAATTAAAAAGCATTGGTATACATTTATATCTCAAATATAAATAAACAAGTGAGCAACATGGTCATCTGGCAAAAGGTATGATATTATTAACTAGTTATGGATTATTCACTCTCTATGTGAACTCAGAAAAATGTGTGTACACAAGTCCCAATGACACTGGCCAAAGGAGACTCGTCACCAACCCATCGGGGATGTGACCCACCGCAAGTATGTTTTAGAACGTTGTCGTAAAGTAGAGTGTATCCAAATAACTCACTAACTACCTAAGGCTTGCATGCGCTCTTACATGATGGGCGAACTATTTTAAGAATGCTTAAAATATGATCAATCCCATTCTTCCATTTCAAAAGTGCCAATTTCATTCCATTTAAAACCAAAACAGGTTTTATTCAAAACATGCCTTTTTCACAAGATAAAGCTAATGGGTTTCTATCAAATCATTTTAAGCCATTTTCATGAGTTTGAAATTCATTAAAAAAACAATTCCATCATTACACATTTTATTTCCACAATTTAATTTAAACAATTTAAATCAACCAACTTTCCATAAACACACCCAATTCAATGGAATTGGGGTTTTCCCAAATTTCTATGCCAAAACCATATCAAATATCTCAATTCAATGGAATCAAGTTTTTATCAATTTAATTAAAAGAAAATTTGAGCAAATGAATTTAAATCAATAATTGAAATAAATTAAGAAAATACATTGATAATAAATTTGTCAAGTCGGGACGGAACCACCTACCTCAAAGGTTTTGACCAAAACCACAACGGTCGAGAACGCACAAGAAAAACCGGGTTTCTTTTTCAAGAACCCACCTTAGATATCTTCTCCTAGAAAGATTAAGACCAAAACTCATCAAAAATGGTACCAAACAATTAGATCTACCCACAACGGGCGTGGATCCAAGAAACCGAGAGAAGAAGAGAAGTAGATCTAAGTAGATCTAAGAAACCAAATAAGAACGATGAAGAACGATCACATACCTCAAGAATCCAGCTTTGATTCACCAAGAGGAGCCTTTGGATCGCCTCCGAAATGATGAGAGAGCCTTTTATGAACTTAGGAGAAGACAAATCCCGAGTTAGGGATGCATAGGAGGAAAAATGAGGCACTTAGAGGCAAAATCGAGCGAGATCCACAATTTAAGGATCTCATTTAAGTGGTTGCACCGTTTGGCCACACGGTTAGACAAACCGTGCGCTAGCCGTGCATTAGCCACTGCCTTGGTTAACCTTCTCGCACGATTTGGCTGCACGGTTAGACAAACCGTGCGCTACCTATGCGGAAGCTACTGTCTAGGTTTCAAGGATGGCATGGTTTGGTCGCACGGTCTGTCAAACCGTGCGCAAACAGTGCACAACTCACTGCCATTTAGTTTTCCTCAAAAGTTCACCTAAACGCTCCCCAAGTCTTTACTCCAAAATAGAGGTACTTAGAAACATCAAAAGTACCTAAAAACGTAACGTGATGTTACACTATATGTGTGTAAATAATTATAAAATTAAAATAAATATATTTATTATACTATTTATAAAGTTATAATAAAATTAAATAAATATATTTATAATTGTATACAAATATTTATAGATAAATACAAATATTTATAATTATAATTCCTAAATTAATAGAGATATATTTAAATAATTAAAAAATTGTAATAAATAAAATAATTATATATATTTATATACAAATATTTAGAAATAAATACAAATAGTTTTAAATATAATTCTAAATAAATGTATATATATTTAAATAATTAAATAATTTTAATAAATATATTTATATAAATTTATATAATTATAAATATTTTTTTATAATTTTATATTTATTTAAATAAATATATATATATATTTATAATTTCAACTATAAATAAATATTTATTTATTATAATTTTTAATTACAAATAAATATATATTTATTTATAAGTTATAAATATAAATAAATATTTCTTTATTTAAAAAATTATTAGGTTTTAAAAAAAATTATTATTTTCATACATAATATTATATATAATTAAATAAATAAATTTATAAATATATAGAATTATTGATAAATAAATAAAAATATTTATATTTATATTTATAAATAAATATAGATATATTTAAGTAATTATAAAATTATATTAAATATATTAAATATATGTATATTAATAAAATTTTAAAAATTAGAAATATTAATTTGTTATAATTTTATAATTATGATATAAATAAATATATATTAATTTATAATTATAATTATAAATAAAAATATATTCACATAAATAATTATAAAATTAGAAGAAATATAGTTGTATATATCTATAATATTATAAATATATTTAATTAATATATTTATTATATATATTCTAAGATTATAAATATAATAAGTATATTTCTTATAATTTTATAATTATTCAAATTATAATTTTATAAATATAAATATATTTATATTTATTTATAGTTATAATTATAAATAAATAAAAATATATATTTATCAAATATATAATTTTATAAATATATATTAATATAAATAAATTATTAACATAATATCCTTATTAGTTCTTTTCTAGTGATGATAAAGATAGTCTTTTATTAGTGCTAAAGAAGCACTGATAAAAGGTGTCTTTATCAGCACTATTAATTTAACACTGATAAAGATAGCTTTTATCAGTGCTTGTTTAGAACTGATAAAGGTATGTTTTATCAGCACTTTCTATTTATCACTAATAAAACATACCTTCATTAGTGTTTTTTAGCTAGCTCTGATAAAAGGATCACTGGGTTTTATAAAAAAAATCCTAATAGTCTTTTTCATTCTCTCACTCCTCAAGCTCTCTCAGAAGCTCACCCCTATACTACCGACCTCTGCTCTGCCCCGACCCCAGCTCTATCATCACCGACCCCTCTTCTTCCACTGCCTCTTTTGACACTGTAAAATCCTCCTCCACCGTAAACCCACCTATATTGTGAACCCTCATTCGTCGCTCCTCTACCGCTCCCCTGCCACGAACCCACCTACATCTCGAACCCTCATATGCCACTACTCTGTCGTAAACCCACCTATAAGAGTGTTGATAACCTTAAATCCAACTAACCTAGTTTATGTGGGATGAAAAACAATAGATATAAAATTAGCCATCATTTTTCATCAATGGGAATTATAGAATATTTTGGAAGTTATCCTTTCAAAATGAACCTTTCAATTCCAAAAATTTCATGCCAAATCCATTTATTTCTATAATGATATATTTAAAACTAGTATATGTGTATACCTAGTGGGTGGGGACTTGAATTTTTTCTAATAATCCCCTTTAATGTTTTCAATAGGGTGAGTACTATGTCTCTTTCCCTTTAAAGTTTGAGTTCATGCAAGTTGGACTAATGAAACAGATGTTTACAATCGAAAAACTTTGACCAAAATGAGGCTGGTGTTTAATGTCATTCAAATTTTATAAAAAAAATGTAGTGATCTATACAATAACATAGTTTAGGTAAACATGTCATTATTGGAGAACTCAATACTATTATAGAAATCATTTTAGAGATTTTCACATAGTTTATAGTTATAGTTCTTGTTCTAGAAAATTTGAGGTAGTTTATTTAATGGTAAGTGCAAGGTGATAACTCAGCATAAATGAGTAGTTGACTATATTAGTATAAAGAACCTCAGGAAGGGGTGCATGGAGTTTAGGGAAATTGTTCACAAACCAATGATAAAGGGCATGATGTTACTACCAAAATTGACCTCAATATCTAGGAGCACTCTAACCCCTTCAAAAAAGGAAGGAAAATAATGTAAATCATAACTCAAGTTATTTGAATTATAATTTAGTTTTAAATAAATATATTTTATCCATGTTGAGTGTCTAAGATTTCAAGAATTGATATGGATGAGGTGGATATATTATGTAGAAGGGGTTATGAATCTTATGAATTCATTGAATGGGTTTAATATTTGTGGTTGGGATGTCAGGACATATCCAATAGAACTCTATAAGAAGTTTAAAGGTCATATAAGATAAACCATATTCCATGTAGTTCAAATTTAGTTGAAATTGAATTATATTGAGTGAAATTTAAGATCATATGATGAAGAACTTTATGGAAATGGGTTTTCATAGATCTAGATCATACACAATATGACATTATCTTATATTAGTGTCAGGTTAGTTGAAAACCCCACATGATTGGATGATGTCTCATACACCAATTTTAAGTTGGAGTTTAATTAGGGTGAAACTGATGACTGAGTATAAAATAAGAAATCTAGATGTTTTTAGTGGAGAAAACCATACCTGAGTTGATTACTATGTATAAAATATGAAATCTAGATGTTCTTTAATTAGGGGATAAATTGAGTTATAAGGGAAACATATCTTTTTTTATCCCTACCTATCTAAATCTACATGAGAAACTATTTGGAAACCCCAGTCAAATAACCATAACAACACATGTAATGAATCCTTCCACCCAAAAGTACATTATGGTGAATCCCCTCAAAGGGAAAAAAGATATAATTCATGTGATTATAAAATCATATTTTATTCTTAGCATAATTTTTGTATATAAATTATTATTTTATTTTAACTTTAATAAATTATAATAATGAATTATTAACTATTTGTGTTCAATATTATGAAGTGGTTGTGACATTTAGGTAGATGCATCCATCAAAGGTTCCAAACCTAGATTTTCTTTATGAAATTTTCTTTATAAGGTTCTAGACTATTTTGGGATGTGATGTTGTTAACCTAATGAATGAGTTTTGGAAATTTAATAATTCTCTTGAGACTTATAATGATAATCTCATCATTTTGACTCTAGAGGTTACTGATATGAGTTTAATTAAGAATTTTAGAATGACTAGTCTTTGTAATGTCGTTTGTAAAGTCATTTTGAAGATTTTAGAAAATAGACTATGTAAAATCATATCATATATTAGTTTAGTACCATAGTTCATTTCTTATTTTTACTTGAGACATGATGTACTTAAAAGCATCGGGAAAGAAACATAGTTTCTTCTAATGATGATTGGCATAGGGATATTCTTTGTGTGGAAGGAATGACACTTGAGAAATTTTTGATTATGTAATGGGTTCATGTTTTTAGATTTTCTTAGGTGTATTTATAAATAAAGAAACCAACTTTAATTTATGTGAGAGATATATACATTGTTCTTAGGGTGTATGATGAATTGATTTCGTGTGAGCCAAGGATCATTAGGATAATACGGTGTTTTTAGTAAACTGGAACATAGGTGTTTCATGGTTTCGAGTGTGGTCACTAACTATGGAACATATCTGTTGGGACTCTGGTGTTGTGGTGAAGGATAATTGATATAACTGGACAATGGAAGCATGCATAAGGTATATCCAATAGTTGGGAGAACAATATCAAATTCTTTTGAAAATATTATTATTACACCTACCTTTGGAATAATGTGATGTAATCATATAGTACTGATTGATTTTGGATGAATCGAGGTGTTTTCTATGTATATTTTATAAAGTGTCTCTATTGGGATCTATTTCTTTGTGAAAATTCCTAAGTGACTCTTTTAAAATGATTCAAGTGTTATGAAATATTTCTTAGAGTGATGTCACTCATTTTAAATGATTAAGATTGTTAGGTCATAAAGTTGTCTTGAATGCTTTAAAAAAGGATTTGCGGTTTTGTGAAAGAGTGTTTGGAACTGATTGATTTAATTTGAAAAGTGAGTGTTATTTTAAAGAGGAACTTGTGTAAATGGTTGGTTTTTTAATGGTATTTCAAGTGTGGTTTTTTAAATAGTTTTCAAAGGAAATTTGAACCTTTTTTTACATAATCTTTTAAGGTTATATTTTTATCAAATTAGTAAAAACATTACTATATATAAATATTTTGTGTATTTATTTTATTAAATACTAATATCTTATAATCAAATAAGATGGATATGAATAAATATTGAATGGATGTTAATCATTTTACAAGAGAGTATGAAGATGGAGTGAAAGAGTTCGTCATGTTTTCAAAAGATCTTGCATATAACCCTTCTCAAATCCTTTTTCCATGTTTATGTTGTTGTTATTCAAGAAACATTAGTCTGGAGTAGTTGGAAGAACACTTGAACTGTCATGGAAGAGATCGAAGTTATAAATGTTTGAATAAACATAGGTAAAAATCAAATGTAGCTAGTGGGTGTGATAATAGTGTGTTTTATGAATCATCTGATATGATTACAAGTGGGGACAATGATAAAGACCATATCAAGGATGAAATTATAGGTGTGAATGATGATGATGATCGTATTGAAGAAATGATAATGATAGTAGAAGATGAACTTCGTGATTTCCCAAAATTGGTTGAGCAGTTAAAGAGTTGTGCAAAGACACCTTTGTGTGGTGGTTTTACTAAATATACATCATTTTCAGCCATACTGAAGCTGTATAATTTGGAAGCATGAAATGGACAGAGTAACGCCAGTTTTACAAAGTTACTTTCTCTCTTGAATGAAATTTTCCCAGAATATAATGAGCTCTCGAGTCGAACATATGATGACAAAAGAATGCTACATTTTATTTGTATGATCTTTGAAAGAATACACGCATGCCCGAATGACTTTATACTATTTCTCAAGGAGCACAAATCACTTAGATAATGCCCAAAGTGTGGTGATTTTAGATACAAGAAATATGAATCTGGTCCTACGAAAATTTTATGGTACTTTCAAATCATTCTAAGGTTTAGGTGCCTATATGTAAGTGAGGATACCATAGGGAAATTGACATGGCACGTAGACAGAAGAAATAAAGATGAGAAACAACATCACCTGGAAAACTATCCTTAGTGGAAGAGAATCGATCATGAGTATCCAGATTTTGGAAATGATCCAAGAAACCTTAATCTTGTGTTATCTATATATGGAGTGAATCCTTTTGGGTTTCAAAGTAAAAATCATATTACATGGTCGGTTATGTTGGTAAATTATAACTTACCATTTTGGTTATTCATGAAATGAAAACACCTCATGCTATCTATGTTTATATTAGGACCAAAACAAATGGGTAATGATATTGATTTTTATTTAGATCCATTCATCGAGGATTTGAAATTATTGTGGGATTCAGGTGTTACGTTGTATTATGCTTATAGAAATGAATATTTCACGCTGAGATCCATGTTGTATGGGATGATAAATGAATTTCTTGCTTATGGTAATTTGTAAGGATATTTCATTAAAGGAATTCATGTGTGCCCCATATGCGAACAAGTTATACAATCAATTAGGTCAAAACATTCATAAAAAAATGTGTTTCTAGGACATCACATATTTCTACCCTGATGACATAAGGATCGGTAATGGATGACATCATTAGATGGATTTTCAGATGAATGTACATCACCATCTCCACTAACTGGTGGTTAGTTGTTTGAGAAAGTAGAAGATGTGGGCACCGCTTTTGGAAAACCATTTTCGAAAAACCTTACGAAAACCTATTGGAAGAAGATATCAGTTTTTTTAATTACCATATTAGAATTTTTTGTACGTCAGACACTTTATTGATGTTATACATGTTGAAAAAAATGTATGTGAAAGTGTCACTGGAAATTTACTAAATGTGTAACAGCCCGAGATTTTATGAAAAATTTTCTTTTTAATTTTATTAATGTCTTGTGTTGTACGCTACACCAAAAGGAGCTTTCACAACACACATCTTTGACTTGCCTTGCATTACACGCAATCGCGACCTTCCTCGATAGCGTGTGTAGTACGCAATACCGAGTTTCACTAAACAACGATATGCTATTAAAATATTATTATAACTAGCCGTTATGAATAGTAATAACCACCTTTTAAAATTTTATAAATTTTAGCTCTCAAAATGGACTTCATTTTTGGATTCGGAGTATCGAATTTAGCCTAAGGTGAAATTTTGGTACTTTTCGGATAACTTTCATATTCTGATGAATAGTGAAAATTACTAAATTATAATTAAAAACAAATTTTTTAATCGAAATAATTAATAGTGATAAATTATTAATTTTAGTGGTTTTAAAGTATATTTAGAATATATTTTTACAATTTAATACAATTTTGGTCATTGGTTGTAATTTCACATTTAAACCAGACATAATCAAGTGTCAATCTTTTGATAGATATTGTTTCTTAAAAACACGCTATTTATTTTAACAGCGGGATTTAATTATAAAATTAATTAATTCAACTTCTATGTTATGAATTTGGAAAAATAGACTTCATTTTTGAATTCGGAATATGAAATATAGCTTAGGATGAAATTTTGGCATTGTTCTGAAAAACATCAATTTTTGATGAATAGTGAAACTACTAAGTGGTAGTTAAAAAACTGAATTTTTCATAAAACTTAATTTTACCACTTCTGTGAATGGAATTTCAAAAATCCGAGAGACACACTTGATGTCAGTAAGTAAAATGTGGTTCAATGAGATGAAAATAATTTTTGGTGAATAGTAACTTTTTACTTTTATTTACGACGGTTAAAAGTAAATAGGGTAATTAAGGGTAAAAATGATATTAATATTACCCTAACACATGTCATAATTTTATTGGACAAGTGTATCTCGACCAAAAACAACCTTAAGTGTAAAATATTATCATTTAGGCCCACTTGGATTAGATTAGGACATTTATTATTATTTAATTCAAAGAAGAGTTAAAAGAGTTAAAATCAAAGTTTATTTACTAAAACATTTTTAATATAGGGTTGTACATAAGATAAATTCGATTGTAAATATTCATTAGAAATCTAAAAAGATTTCCTATATAATGGTATTTTATTTGTAATTTTTAGACATCAAATAATTTAATTTATTTATGACACAAAGATGATTCAGTAATTATCTTATTTATGAAATATTGACATAATTGATGTTATAAACACCAAAATAAATGTAATTTGAGACTTTTTATGAATTCCACTAATTTTATAGGTTACTATGATATATTAGTGTTGATTTAATCAACTTGGTTTGAACATATAATTCTGTTATGACTTTCACAAAAATCATATATCAAATAGTGTCAAAATTGACACAAAATAGTTTTTAAATCAAATATTATATTATTAATTGTTATTTTATTCCTAAAAATCTATGGTTCGGCCAAATGACTTAGATAAGGATATATATATTAATAATAAATAATTTGGGGTTCGTTTGGCATGTTATAGTAAGTGTATTAACCATATAGTGTAAGAAAACAAAAAGACACGGTAAAAGTTAAATTATTTAACTTAGAGTTAAATCTAATTGATAAGGTTAAAATAATAACCTAAACTTGTCTAAATCCTATTGGTTGATAGGATTTCTACCCATCCCCACTTTATCTTCGAAATAAGACCCTTTGGAACCATTATAAACCGATTTTGACTTTAATATAAAATAATATTTTGAGATATTCCTAAGGTGCCCCTCTCCTCCCTTATAAAAGGACACATCCTCCCCCTCCTCCTCACACCAATTTGAGCACTCAAGCTCGGCCAACCCCTGCCAAAATCCCTTCTCCACTTCCCTAGAATAATCCTAGAGGTCCTGGTCTTCTTCAAAGACCAATCTTAGTTCCCTAAGTGGAGGATTCAAAGAGGCGTTTCAAAGAAGAGGTAATATCCATTACCGATCTTTTCAATTTCTTTCTTCTTCAACTTCTTCTTCTTTAGTTGTTTCATGACAAAGTAATAACATCATTATTACTTACATACTGATATATTATTATAAATATTAAACAACCCTAATTCACCTTCTATCCATCCTACGGAAAAATGAAATCACCGCGCGTGCGTACGTACGGAATACCGTCTCCACACCGTGGTGTAATCTATTTTCCACCACCACCTTAATAGGATGGGTATAATGGTGTAATTATTATAAAGTGATATTGATACTGAAATAGTCTACATACACTTCAATACAATTCCATGACCATGGGAACGATATCATCGCTCGTACGTACGTACGGACTACCGTCTCCACGACGCGATGAGATTCATTCTCAATGATTAACCATTCATGAATGATTATAAAGTATATGTAATAAGTACTAATGAAATATATGAAATAATAATGATACTTTAATTATTTATATGTATTTCATCTACTTAATTCCATTAAATTCAATAAGGAAACGAAAACAGCGTTCATGCGTACGTACGGACTACCGTCTCCATGAACGGTGTATTTCTTTCCATTTACTGATTTATTATATATGTGTATTATGAATATATATATATATATAAATCATGTTTTATATTCTAGAATTAAGTAATCATGATCTAAGTAATCATATGAATAATTACAAGTTAAAAACACGAACGACAAATGAGACGATTTTACCCAAAACGCTACTTTAACATGAATTTACAAAAGAACGGGTAATATAAAGTCATAAGTGGACCATATATGATATAATAAAAATTAATATGATTCTGTAATAAGTCAATAACATGATTTAAATCATTATACAGGAGGTTGGGACACTTACAAAGCAAGTCGGACCTAAGGTAAGGGAAATATCACAATCTCATTTTTATCCGAGATTGTTTATACTTTGAAATTTACTGGGGTGTATTTTATCATCCACATCCATGTTCCCACAATATGTAATATTGTTTCCATCCACTTACAATAGTTTAAATCCAATTTTACCCTTCGGTGAGTTTTTAGTAAAGAATATTAAAGGAATCTTTTGTCGTTTTTTCGTACGAGGTACTTTTTGACTTTTCCGAAAAAAGTACGAAGAATGTTTTTTTAACTTATACGGCATGAATGGATTTTTAAAACAATATTTCAAAGAAGATTACTTTACAAGTTTTCATGTTTATTTTTAATAAACTTCTTTTAGTTTAGAATTGTACGATATGTTGAGAAAGGAAAAGTCTTTTTGAAGTAGAAAGGATATTTTCCTCAAGAATGGAGTTCAAGTGTTTTATCAAAATTATTTTCCATCTAAGATAATAAAGGGTTCTGTTTTTATCCCTATTATTACATTGGTTTTATTATGTTGCGATGGAAATATTTTTATGAATTCCTTTATCTTATATGATTTGTTTTATGATGTCATGATGTTTCAAGAATCTCATTTTTGTTACATGTGTTATGCGATGATGTATGATTTATGATTATGTGGCACACATAAGAAAGGATTCATTATAAGATGGGTGGGACCTATATCTCCCTCCAATGCATTGGGTAAAGATTTTATATCTCATGAGATAGACATGGCTGGAACGGTAGGTTATACCGGTTCAGTGAAACAGGACTGGAACGAGGGTGACTCGGTTCAGAAAGGGACTTTGTCCACTAAGATAGTCTTGGAAATGAGTCATGACTAACAAGAAATGATTTTCCATGATTATGTGTGTATTCCACAAAGTTTCAAGTTTCATGTTATGATTATGGGGATCGCATTTTCACTTCTCTGATTAATTCCATGTTAAGATATTATGATCTCTTTTGCAGGTTATGATTTTCAAAAAGATATGATATGATTTTTATTTCCTTTGTTTACCCTTACTGAGCATTTGAGCTCACCCTTTTATGTTTTCTTTTCCGCAGGATATAAAGAAAGGTTTTAGGTAAAAAAAAATGGAAGATCTTTATGGGAGATATTGAAGATCTTTCACCACGATTAGAAGATTACATTCCGAGTTTCCAAAGACACTAAACTATTACGATCCTTGTGTGTGTGTTTTTGTTATGTACTAAGTATTCAGCAAAAGTAATGTAATGTCCATGTACGTCAGGCTACGGGTCTCTACAGTTGTTATCAGAGGAAAGGTTTAGTCAACCTTTGGAAACTAGGATGCGAGAACTTTAGTGAGATCCCTAGAGATATTTCTAAGGTGTGTCTAGGGATGTCTCTAAGGTTAAGTATACATATAGGTTATAGTACTATAATTACGCTAACGATCATAGAATTAAACCTAAGATGTTAGATATTGAAGGTACTCCCCCTTTATTATGTTGTTTTCCCTAGCATGATTTTTGCCTCTCACACTATTCTTTTTGGGTTTTAGACGATGGCTGGAACCCGAAGGAACCGTGTTGATCAATGCAATGGACAATGCAATGATTGTCCTCCTGAACAAACAAATGTTATGGGAGATGGAGTGCAAAATCTTATTGCTATACTTACACAAGCTATGAATCATTCTGGACTTCCAAATGAGCAGAGAAGGGAACAATATTCTATTGATTCCTTCATGAGGCAACGTCCACCTTCTTTCAGTGGGTCTTCTAATCCACTTGTTTCTGAATAATGGATCAGTACCACGGAAAAGATATTTTCAGTTCTTCAATGTTCTGAGCATGATAAAGTCATCTTATCAGTATATCGTTTGGAAGGTGAAGCTGATCAATGGTGGAATCTTATCAAGAATACGAGGCAAAGAGATGAAATTGAGTCCATGGAATGGGATGAGTTCAAGAACTTGTTTTTCAGTAAGTGCTTCCCTCATATTCTTCGAACAAAGATGGAAAAGGAGTTTCTTGAGCTGAAGCAGAAGGATGATGAATCTGTTGGTATATACGAAGCAAATTTTACAAGACTTGCAAGGTATGCATCTGGCATTATCATCCAACCTGAAAGTAAAGTTGATCGATTTTTCAGTGGCTTAAAACCAAGTCTTCGAAGGGCATTAGCTATAAGAGACTTTAGTAGCTATGAAGAAATTGTGCATTGTGCTATCAAGTTAGAAATGGAATTTGGTGTTACATATCCATCTCATGGTTTTGACAAGAAACGAAAGATGGAGTACAAAGAGAAATCTCAGAATAATGGTGAAAAGAAGATGAATGTTTCCTTATGCACAAAGTGTGGAAAGAAGCATGGTGGAGATTGTCTTAAAGGGACTAGAAAATGTTTTAAGTGTGGAAAAGAAGGTCATCGAGCAGCTGAGTGTCAAAGTAATGGAAAAAGGGTTTCTAATGATGTGAATAAAGCAAACACTGCAGAGAACGCACCACCAAAACTTCAATGCTTCAAGTGCAAGGAAATTGGGTATTATGCTAATAAATGCCCTAATCCAAGGGTTAGTGATGATCGACATGAGCAACCGCTTAAGGCAAAGGACAAAGGGAAGTCACATGCGATCACCATTGGCGATGTTGAATATGATAATGATGTGGTAGAATGATTAAGTGTTTATGTAATAGGATTCCAAAATAATGTTGTATCATAAAGTATTGGAATATTTATATATTGGTCTAATGTGGTATTCAAAGTGATTGAGATATTTTTGGAAATAAGATGATATGAGCATAATGAAGGGGAAATGAGAAAACGAAATGTTTAACAGTATTCATGAGCTCATGATTGATATAAGGACTAAGTGATATCATTGTTTGAGTATATAGAATTTTGAGAATTTTGGTATGTGGAAAGTGTTAAATTTTAACTGCATTCATGTTTTCACTAAGGTATTCAAGAGAATACATGATTAAGGACTTTGAATGTTTAGAATGTGACCAACAAAACATATCTTATGATATATGGGGATCGACGATGGTGTTAAATCTCTGGTAATCGTTTTCACTATGTTATGAGAGTGGACTGCAGTATTATGGATAAGCCTAAAGATTGGAATGGATTATGTTGGACATAAGTTAGTATTGGTTAAGGATAAAAGTTTTCTCGATATTATTGATGGGATGTTATAGTAATATTGTTTTAGAAAAAGGACAACCTGCAGAACGGGTGACAGCCCATCGCGTCGGACAAGGCTGTTGGAATCGAACCCACAACTGAAGTACGACTGGACTTTATCGCCTACCACTGGCCTACAGGAAGTCCCTATTTATTAGAAACTAGTTTTATTACATTAAGCAGTATGATATATAAATTATAAAGTCCATTTTAGGAACCATATATGATTAATCTCACTATAGATCGACTTATGTATATAATTTTTGCTAACCTTTTGTTTGAGACAGATGGAATGACCCGTCATTCTATCACATGATCTTCTAACACTTCACGAATAACAAATTCAACTTCATTTATTTAAGAGATGAAGTGGAAATTGTTAAAGGCACGAACAACAGTGAGATTGTACCAAAATAAAGTAAGTATTTATTCTAATTGTTTAAATTTAGGGAAACGATCTTGAAAACCAAAAATGTTGTCCTAGTGATCTTATATCTAATGAATCAGATGGTACCTTAGATCGTCACAAATTTATGGCTTTGTGATTGCTGGCATTTCCATAGCCATGTTCTCTACCACTCTCCATCAGAACATGATGGTTAGATTTCTCTTCCATATCCATATTTTCACCTATGTGGAAACCCAGTGATTAGTTTATTTGGGTAACCGTTACGTTTCATACTTTTGTTTTTAAAGATTGGTTTTGATATTCCTTTTTACAATGTGGGTTTCTATTAAAGAAACTTTCTAATAGTAAACCATTTATAACCCCGACGAATTTCGAGGGCGAAATTCATTTTAAGGGGGGTAGAATGTAACAGCCCGAGATTTTATGAAAAATATTCTTTTTAATTTTATTAATGTCTTGTGTTGTACGCTACACCAAAAGGAGCTTTCACAACACGCATCTTTGAATTGTCATGCATTACACGCAATCGCGACCTTCCTCGATAGCGTGTGTAGTACGCAATACCGAGTTTCACTAAACAACGATATGCTATTAAAATATTATTATAACTAGCCGTTATGAATAGTAATAACCACCTTTTAAAATTTTAGAAATTTTAGCTCTCAAAATGGACATCATTTTTGGATTCGGAGTATCGAATTTAGCCTAAGGTGAAATTTTGGTACTTTTCGGATAACTTTCATATTCTGATGAATAGTGAAAATTACTAAATTATAATTAAAAACAAATTTTTTAATCGAAATAATTAATAGTGATAAATTATTAATTTGAGTGGTTTTAAAGTATATTTAGAATATATTTTTACAATTTAATACAATTTTGGTCATTGGTTGTAATTTCACATTTAAACCAGACATAATCAAGTGTCAATCTTTTGATAGATATTGTTTCTTAAAAACACGCTATTTGTTTTAACAGCGGGATTTAATTATAAAATTAATTAATGCAACTTCTATGTTATGAATTTGGAAAAATAGACTTCATTTTTGAATTTGGAATATGAAATATAGCTTAGGATGAAATTTTGGCATTGTTCTGAAAAACATCAATTTTTGATGAATAGTGAAACTACTAAGTGGTAGTTAAAAAACTGAATTTTTCATAAAACTTAATTTTACCACTTCTGTGAATGGAATTTTTCAAAAATCCGAGAGACACAGTTGATGTCAGTAAGTAAAATGTGGTTCAATGAGATGAAAATAATTTTTGGTGAATAGTAACTTTTACTTTTATTTACGACGGTTAAAAGTAAATAGGGTAATTAAGGGTAAAAATGATATTAATATTACCCTAACACATGTCCTAATTTTATTGGACAAGTTTATCTCGACCGAAAACAACCGTAAGTGTAAAATATTATCATTTAGACCCACTTGGATTAGATTAGGACATTTATTATTATTTAATTCAAAGAAGAGTTAAAAGAGTTAAAATCAAAGTTTATTTACTAAAACATTTTTAATATAGGGTTGTACATAAGATAAATTCGATTGTAAATATTAATTAGAAATATAAAAAGATTTCCTACATAATGGTATTTTATTTGTAATTTTTAGACATCAAATAATTTAATTTATTTATGACACAAAGATGATGCAGTAATTATCTTATTTAGGAAATATTGACATAATTGATGTTATAAACACAAAAGTAAATGTAATTTGAGACTTTTTATGAATTCCACTAATTTTATAGGTTACTATGATATATTAGTGTTGATTTAAGCAACTTGGTTCGAACATATAATTCTGTTATGACTTTCAAAAAAATCATATATCAAATAGTGTCAAAATTGACACAAAATAGTTTTTAAATAAAATATTATATTATTAATTGTTATTTTATTCCTAAAAATCTAAGGTTTAGCCAAATGACTTATATAAGGATATATATATTAATAATAAACAATTTGGGGTTCTTTTGTCATGTTATAGTAAGTGTATTAACCATATAGTGTAAGAAAACAAAAAGACACGGTAAAAGTTAAATTATTTAACTTAGAGTTAAATCTAATTGATAAGGTTACAATAATAACCTAAACTTGTCTAAATCCTATTGGTTGATAGGATTTCGACCCATCCACACATTAGCTTCGAAATAAGACCCTTTGGAACCATTATAAACCGATTTTGACTTTAATATAAAATAATATTTTGAGATATTCCTAAGGTGCCCCTCTCCTCCCTTATAAAAGGACACCTCCTCCCCCTCCTCCTCACACCAATTTGAGCACTCAAGCGCGTCCAAACCCTGCCAAAATCCCTTATCCACTTCCATAGAATAATCCTAGAGGTCCTGGTCTTCTTCAAAGACCGATCTTAGTTCCCTAAGTGGAGGATTCAAAGAGGCGTTTCAAAGAAGAGGTAATATCCATTACCGATCTTTTCAATTTCTTTCTTCTTCAACATCTTCTTCTTTAGTTGTTTCATGACAAAGTAATAACATCAGTATTACTTACATACTGATATGTTATTATAAATATGAAACAACCCTAATTCACCTTCTATCCATCCTACGGAAAAATGAAATCACCGCGCGTGCGTACGTACGGAATACCGTCTCCACGCCGTGGTGTAATCTATTTTCCACCACCACCTTAATAGGATGGGTATAATGGTGTAATTATTATAAAGTGACATTGATACTGAAATATTCTACATACACTTCAATACAATTCCACGGCCATGGGAACGATATCATCGCTCGTACGTACGTACGGACTACCGTCTCCACGACGCGATGAGATTCATTCTCAATGATTAACCATTCATGAATGATTATAAAGTATATGTAATAAGTACTAATGAAATATATGACATAATAATGATACTGTAATTATTTATATGTATTTCATCTACTTAATTCCATTCAATTCAATAAGGAAACGAAAACAGCGTTCATGCGTACGTACGGACTACCGTCTCCATGAACGGTGTATTTCTTTCCATTTACTGATTTATTATATATGTGTATTATTAATATATATATATATATATCATGTTTTATATTCTGGAATTAAGTAATCATTATCTAAGTAATCATATGAATAATTACAAGTTAAAAACACGAACGAAAAATGAGACGATTTTACCCAAAACGCTACTTTAACATGAATTTACAAAAGAACGGGTAATATAAAGTCATAAGTGGACCATATATGATATAATAAAAATTAATATGATTCTGGAATAAGTCAATAACATGATTTAAATCATTATACAGGAGGTTGGGACACTTACAAAGCAAGTCGGACCTAAGGTAAGGGAAATATCACAATCTCATTTTTATCCGAGATTGTTTATACTTTGAAATTTACTGGGGTGTATTTTATCATCCACATCCATGTTCCCACAATATGTAATATTGTTTCCATCCACTTACAATAGTTTAAATCCAATTTTACCCTTAGGTGAGTTTTTAGTAAAGAATATTAAAGGAATCTTTTGTCGTTTTTCCGTACGAGGTACTTTTTGACTTTTCCGAAAAAAGTACGAAGAATGTTTTTTTAACTTATACAGCATGAATGGATTTTTAAAACAATATTTCAAAGAAGATTCCTTTACAAGTTTTCATGTTTATTTTTAATAAACTTCTTTTAGTTTAGAATTGTACAATATGTTAAGAAAGGAAAAGTCTTTTTGAAGTAGAAAGGATATTTTCCTCAAGAATGGAGTTCAAGTGTTTTATCAAAATTATTTTCCATCTAAGATAATAAAGGGTTCTATTTTTATCCCTATTATTACATTGGTTTGATTATGTTGTGATGGAAATATTTTTATGAATTCCTTTATCTTATATGATTTGTTTTATGATGTCATGATGTTTCAAGAATCCCATTTTTGTTACATATGTTATGCGATGATGTATGATTTATGATTATGTGGCACACATAAGAAAGGATTCATTATAATATGGGTGGGACCTATATCTCCCTCCAATTCATTGGGTAAAGATTTTATATCTCATGAGATAGACATGGATGGAACGGTAGGTTATACCGGTTCAGTGAAACAGGACTGGAACGAGGGTGACTCGGTTCAGAAAGGGACTTTGTCCACTAAGATAGTCTTGGCAATGAGTCATGACTAACAAGAAATGATTTTCCATGATTATGTGTGTATGCCACAAAGTTTCAAGTTTCATGTTATGATTATGGGGATCACATTTTCACTTCTCTGATTTATTCCATGTTAAGATATTATGATCTCTTTTGCAGGTCATGATTTTTAAAAAGATATGATATGATTTTTATTTCCTTTGTTTACCCTTACTGAGCATTTGAGCTCACCCTTTTATGTTTTCTTTTCCTTAGGATATAAAGAAAGGTTTTAGGTTAAAAAAAAGGGAAGATCTTTATGGGAGATATTGAAGATCTTTCACCACGATTAGAAGATTACATTCCGAGTTTCCAAAGACACTAAACTATTACGATCCTTGTGTGTGTGTTTTTGTTATGTACTAAGTATCCTGCAAAAGTAATGTAATGTCCATGTACGTCAGGCTACGGGTCTCTACAAAATGCACCCGGTAAAACAAATGATGGAATTAAGTCTAGGTTGGGCATAGTTGACATGGGAATACAAGAAGAGTTGGCACCAATGAAGGGTGAAAATGAACTTTTTATCCTCCAGTATCTTACACTCTTTCCAGGCAGGATAGATATCAATTTTTCAACTTCTTGAATGACGTAATGATTCCATAGGGGTATTCATCGAATATTAATAACATCATGTCCGTGACTGATTTAAAGTTAAAGGGTCTAGAATCACATGACTACCATGTTTTTATGCAAGATCTAATTCCTATATATTTACATTTAATTTTTCCAAATAATGTCCATTATACATTAATGAAGCTCTGTTTCTTATTCATGGCTATATGCAGCAAAGTTATGGACCTAGAAAACTTTCTGAGTATGGAAAAGAGAAATTTTTATTATATTATGTGAATTGAAAATGTTCTTCCTACTTAAATTATTTGATATGATGGTTCATTTGATGGTTCACTTGGTGAGAGATATTAAACTATGTGGTCCTATACAATATAGATGGATGTACCCTATTGAATGGTATATGATGATTTTGAAAGGGTATGTCAAAAATCAAATTTGGATAGAGGGTTGTATTGTAGAGAGATATATTATTGAGGAAGACATTGAGTTATGTATTGAATACATGTCTGTTGTGAAAATAATTGGTCTACCAAAATCACATCACACTGGGTGGATTGAAGGTGAAGGAATTTCTAAAAGATAGGTTGTCACAATCAATAGTACAAATCAATATCAGTCCCACCTTTGAATTTTTAAAAAAAGTTTGTAGGTTGACTCATATGTCGAAACCCACAAAAAATTATTAGGCATTTGAATCCATAAAGGTATAACAAATGAATATCAAATACACATAATTTAGAGTTTATAGGATGGTTTTGGGACCATATATTGAAGGACTCAGATGAAAATATGGACTGAATTTCAGAATGACTTTGATGTCTAGACAGAGGACCAAGTGTGTATGTATTATCTTATAATTATTATGTAATTAATGGTTATACATTCTATATTAATGAACATGATGAAGAAAATACCATGTAGAATAGTTGAGTTAAACCTATGGATCAATTGATGCATGTCTCTGGTGCTAAGGACAAAAATCCAATTTATGTGAATATGTCATACTTTGGCATCATCAAACAAATATGGAAGTTGGATTATATAAACTTCCAAGTGCCTATTTTTCAATGAAAATGGGATGATAATAAGAGTGTTGTTAAAATAGATGATTTAGGATTTTTAAAAGTTTATTTCGGTAAGGAATGGTACAAAGAAAAACCATTTATAATGGCATCATAGGCAGTACAAGTATTTTATATTATAGATCCCACAAATCTAAACTTGCGATTGTTCTATTATCCACCGAAACCACTGAAGGGTCAGATGAAAATTCAAAAAAGGATGACCCTTTCATTGGGATGTTGAAATCATTTTTCACCAGTCTCAATGTATATGGTGTTTTTTATGTCATAGGAGACCACAATGAAGGGATTTGGATAGTTGATAGAGGGTTCCAATCCCTTTAGTCTTTAAAAAAAGTGAGTTCAATAATCAGGTTATATGTTTTTGTATTAGAAATCATGTTACCTTATGTTATTATCTTTTTGCTGCTACTTTTATGTAATATAAATTAAATGTTAAAAAACTTTTATAGATAATGACTTCAGGATGTGATGATGCTCTCAATTCTGAGGAACAACTGGTCTCTCAACCTACTGTTTCTCACAGTACAGAGGACCAATAGGTTTCTCAACCTATTGCTGATGCTTCTCCTAGTATAGAGGTAAAACCACCATCTCCACATGCCTATGCTAGCACTCTAGAGAAACATATTGATGATATTGAAACTGATGAAATGGTAGGCAATGAAAAACTGGCAGTGCAGATAAACAGGAGCACTATAGTTTGATGGTGTTAGAAAAAATCCTTAAGGGAAAAGTGAAAGGCATCAAATACGAGGTCAGATGGAATAAGTGGGGCCAACATGTTAACCCCAACAAAGCCATGTTCAGTGGTTACATTAGAATAATCACTATGAAACACATGAAAATTGATGTACAATTGTGGAACCATGTTGTCACTGAGCTTAAGACACTAATGTGGGTAGATATTACAGTGACATTATGATATAATCTCATTAATTTACTAAAAAAATAAAATAATGAAACATTGAATTACTCTTCATCATCCCTTTTAGAGTGTATTTATATTCGATGACTCGCACAATGAATACGTATTAAGGGTTTATGGAAGGATTCACAGAGGATTTCACATAATTTTAATGAAATGTTATCTTAAAGATACTAATGGGGAAATAAACCCACACCCACCTCCTATTTATGCACACCTAATAACCTAAGGAGCATGTGATGCGTTTACTAGCCATTGTGCAGAGTAGTCCTTTCAGGTATATTGTGTCTGATAATACATTGTTTGATAATGCATGTATTTTTCACTTTGATTGACAGTTTTTTATTTATGAAATAAAAACGGAGTGCTTAAAATAAGGAATGAGTAGTAAAACCAGAATACCCCTACCGTAAATCAAGAATGCGGTACGTTTCAATTGAAAAAATATTGGTACGTATTTTAAATGTACCAAAATACTTTTATGTGACATAAAAAACACCATAACTATGTTCCTTTATTTATATGAATATTGATGAATCCAAATCATATGTCACTTCCATACCAAGCCATGTGATATAGAAGGAGGCACATGTAAATAAAGATGGGATACTAATATATGAAAACACATAAAAAGTGTAGAAAACATGTGTAAGTATGACATAATAAATATTTTTTTTCTTTAAATCGATATTATATAATAATGATTACTAATTTTCCTATATTTTTATCTAGAATAGTCACAAGAATTAGAAACACCTAAACTATATGTGGACATACTTTCGGTGGCCTTGAAGCAGCTAGAAAAATATGGCTGCATTAAAGGTGCAGGTTTTGGGGTGACACCCCAAACATTTTCTGAAAGAAAAACTAGAGGAGGATTAAATTGAAGAAATCCAAATTATGATAGAAATAATAGCTATCCTTGAAGAGAATATGAAATTTCAAAGATATTTCATGGAAAATATGATGGCGGGGGAAAAGAGAATAAACAACTCAAGAACAACTAGGGTGTGAAGAGCCCTCCCCACCCCCACTAGCTTTGAGGTGAGCCATTACCCTCAAAAAAACTATCTTTGCTAAGGTAATAAATGTTCTAATAATTATTTCTATGAATTTTGAATCAAATAAACACTAATACCATTCCTGTACTGATATTTTACAGTGTGAAATGACTATGATTTATATCAATCGGCACCCAACCATCACCTTGTAGCGAGGGATACGGTGTTCAATATCTATAACATCATGATGCACAATTGACCGCTTCTAACAGGTCATGTAAAAGTGTTGATTAATGTATCCTCTAAGCCAAGAACCGATCTACCTATTCCAATTGATGATGAATATATTCATAAGTTTGAACAAGCTTCTGGAACATTCATCACATGGTCGTCACATCTTGTAAAAAACAATTCGACAAGAAGGTATTCATTTATGATTTATTTTTCAGGATAAACCATTAACATTTAATGAAAAAATGTCTAAATTTATGAATTTTATTACAAACGTACATATGGAAGGGTTGAAAAGAAACAATGGCTCAAAAATATCTCAATAATCAACCAACTGATCAAAACTATCTACTCAAAGCACCTTAAACCCACATATTCTATATCTGAATTTATTATCATTTCAGGATCATGTGAATATGAAGTTGAAAGACGGTGGGGTTCACACAATTCTTTTTTATGAAATTATGTATAGTGAGGAAGATCCATATTTCATTAGTGTTGACAATGTAAGTGAAATATTAGTGCATGATTAGCTAGGTGACTTAGTTGTAAATGTATACATAAGGTATATTTTCATGATTTGATTTTTGAAAAGATGAAATACTAGGATAATTATGACTAAATACATTTTATATTTTTTTCAGGTGTATATAAGAAAAACAATTGAAGGGATTTCCCCATGAACAAAAATTTGGACTCATTAGTCCTCATGTCACCTCTATATAACAAACAGATATAGGATCTGAGAAAGAGGGTTAAATAGTGGCAGGCCTTCTGAAATCATTTAACAGAAAAATTATGGATGATAGACTCTTATTAATACCAACTATGTAGGGGTAAAACTATTCAATTTAATCATATCAAATATATTTTCATTTCCTTCATTACTTATTCTTTTTTGTGTTTTTAGGCAGAATTTGATGCTCATTATGGTCAATTTGGATAGTCAAATGATTTATTTCTTGGATTCAATGCATGGATATCCGAAAAACTAACCAAAAATGATGGTGTTTGTCAATTTTTATACACTACATCAAACATTTTAGAACTAAACATCTAGTTATATAATTTATATTATCTTTTAATGAAGATTATGTTATGATAGGGTGGTGTGTGAATATTGTTTACATCATGGATTGAGGTCAGGGGAAAAGGAAAAGAAACATCACAAGTACTACAACTATATATAAATTAGGGTATATATAATAATATTTCACTATCCAAAAACATATAAAAAAATTACTTATTTTTTTAATGTTTCTATAGTGTCTGAAACAAACAAATGATAAATATTGTGGTTATTATGTTTATAAATTTATGAAAGATATCGTATTCCATGAACAAGCCTACATCTCTAAAGAGGTATTTTTGAAGATAATTTCTATTTCATTTAAAATATTTATTAATCCTTTGTGTATTTATATTTTTTAGGTACTACCATGGTTTTCAAAAATACCTATATTCACAAGATGAGATATATTTATTAATAGATGATTGGGTAGTGTACCTGATTGAAGAGTGTACAGAAATAACATGAAGATGTGACCGGTATGACTCTAACTATCTATTTTTATTTAAAATTTTCAGTATTTTTAGTAAAAAGAACAAGTTTTATATTGAAAATTTAGAAAACACATTAATATTGTTTTAATACTTTAAGACAATGATCCATAAGTCATTTGTGACGTGTAGGAATCAACTACACCTAAATTTGACACATGGTGTGACTGTTATGACATTAAGTGTGTATTTTTATAATAAATTTACAATAAATTTAGAAAAAAGAAGATGTGAACTACTGAAAACTGAGAAAACACATTCGTATTATTTTTGATATTTTAGGACAAGAATCCATCAGTAATTTTTAATGTATAGAAATCTACCAAACCTCAATATGATGAATGGTGTGATTGATATGACTAAAAGTTGTTTTTATCAGTCACTCACTGAAATACAAGAAAAATCACTCTGATTATCTTCATAATTTAGGAAAATGATTCATAAGTTCTCTGGGATGTGTATGAAGCAGTCTCATGTTAAACCAATGCATGATGCTATCGGTATGACTCAAAATGTGTTTTTCCAGTTTGAAATGATATTTTAGTAAAAAACACAAATTGCGTACTAAAAACTAAGAAAACGCATTCAGATTGCTTTTATACTTTCAAACAATGATATATAAGTCATTTTTGACCTGTAGAAATCAATCTCACCTCAATACGATGCACGATGCGACTGTTATGACCCAAAGTGTCTCTTTTTATTTAAAATTTACATTAACTTTAGTAAAAAAACACAACTGGCATACTGAAAAATGAGAAAACACCTTCATATTGTTTTGATAATTTAGTAAAACGACCCATGATCCTTTTGTGATATATAGGAATCTACCCCACCTCAATATAATGCACGATGTGACCACTATAAATCCAAATGTGTCTTTTTCTTAAAAATTGACATTAATTTAAGTAAATAGAACAAATGACATAATGGAAACCATGAAAAATAATTCATATTGTTTTTGATACTTTAGGATAATTTTATATGAGCCATTTGTGACATGTATGAATCAACCACACCTCAATCTGATGCATGGTGTGACCAGTATGACTAAAAGTGTATATTATCAATTTAAAATTTACATTTTAGCTCAAAATGTGTCACTCACTAAAAACCAAGAAAACACTTTCTGATTGTCTTCATAATTTAGGACATTGATTATTAATTCCATTATGATTTGTATGAAGTAGTCTCACATAAAATCAACTCACGATGTGACAGGTATGACTCAAAAAGCGTGTTTCTAGTTTGAAATGATATTTTTGTAAAAAAAACACAACAGACATACTGAAAACCAATAAAATGCATTTGGATAGTTTTGATACCTTATAAAAATGATCCATGTGTCATTTTTTACATGTATGAATTAACCAAAACTCAATATGATAAATGATGTGACTGATATAAATCCAAATGTGTTTTTTTTAATTGACACAAACTTAAGTAAAGAGAACAAGTGATATACTGAAAACCAAGCAAAAACATTTGGATTGTTTTGATACTTTAATGAAATGATTCATGAGACATTTTTTATGTGTAGGAATCAATTGAACCTCAATATGATGCACGGTGTGACCAGTATGACTAAAAGTGTCTGTTATGGGTTTAAAATTAACATTTTAGCTCAAAACGTGTAACTCACTAAAAACCAAGAAAAGTTACTCTGGTTGTCTTCATAATTTATGAAAATGAATCATACATTCTTTTTTATGTGTATGAAATAGTCTTATGTCAAACTAAAGCACGATGCGATTTATATGACTCAAAATGCATATTTCCGGTTTGAAATAATATTTTAGTAAAAAACACAACTGGCATACTAAAAACACAAATGCATTCTAGTTTTTTTGATACATTAGGACAGTAATTTATGAGTCATTTTTGACATGTAGGAATCAACCAAACCTCAATATGATTCATGGTGTGACCAATATGACTCAAATTGTCTCTTTTTATTTAAAATTGACATTGATTTTAGTAAAAAAACACAACTGACATACTGAAAATTGAGAAAACGCATTCGGATTATCATAATAATTTATGAAAATGATCCATGAGTCATTTTTGATGTGTAGGAATCAACCCCACCTCAATAAAATTCATGATGTGACCGGTATAAATCCAAATGTGTTTTTATTTCAAATTGACATTACTTTAAGTAAAAAGTACTAGTGACATACTGAAAACAAAGAAAAAACATTCATATTCTTTTGATACACTAGTAAAATGATCCATAAATCATTTTTTATGTGTAGGAATCAAAAACAACTCAATCTGATGAATGGTGTGGCTGATATGACTATAAGTGTTCATTATCAGGTAAAAATTGACATTTTATCTCAAAACATGTCATTCTCTAAAAACCAATCCAATTCACTCCGATTTTCTTCATAATTTTGGGAAATGATTCATAAGTTATTTGTATCATATAAGAAGAATTCTCATGTCAAACTAATGAATGATGTGACCGGTATGACTCAAAAATGTGTGTTTCCAGTTTTAAATGATATTTTAATAAAAAAATACAACTGGTATATTAAAACTGAGAAAACACATTCAGATTGTTTTGATACTATAGTAAAATGATCTATAAGTCATTTGTGACATATGGGAATCAATTTCAACTCAATCCAACTCATGGTGGTATGACTCAAAGTGTCTCTTTTTATTTAAAATTGGCATTAATTTTAATAAAAAAACACAACTAGCATACTAAAAACTGAGAAAACATATTCGTATTATTTTGATAATTTAGGAAAATGATCCATGAGTCATTTTTTATATGAAAGAATCAACCCCACATCAATAAAACACATTACGTGATGGGTATAAATCCAAATGTGTCATTTTATTTAAAATTGACATTAATTTAAGTAAAAAAAGATCAAATGACATACTGAAAACCAGGTAAACACATTTATATTGTTATGATACTTTTGGAAACTGATATATGAGTCCTTTTTGACGTGTAGTAATCTACCGCACCTCAACTAGAACACGGTGTGACTGTTATGACAAAAAGTGTCTGTTATCATTTTGTGATTGACATTTTATCTCAAAATGTGTCACTCGCTAAACACCAATAAAACAATTTACAATTGTCTTCAAAATTTATGAAAGTGGTTATTAAGTCCTTTATGACATGTATGAAGTAGTATCACATTAAATGGATGCAAAATCTGACCGGTATGACTCAAAAAGTGTGTTTCTGGTTAGAAATGATATTTTAGTAAAAAAACACAATTGACATACTAAAAACCAAGAAAAAGAATTTGGATTGTTTTGATACCATATAACAATTATCCATGAGTCATTTATAACATGTAGGAATCAACCATGCCTCAATATGACGAACGATGTGATCGGTATAAATCCAAATGTGTTTTTATTTAAAATTAACATTAATTTAAGTAAAAAACAACAAGTGACATACTGAAAACTGAGCAAAAAAATTTAGATTATTTTGATACTTTAATACAATGATCCATGAGTCATTTTTGATGTGTAGGAATCAATTGCACATCAATTTAATGCATAGTGTGACTACTATGACTAAAGTGTTCATTATCAGTTTAAAATTGGCATTTTAGCTCAAAATGTTTCACTCACTAAAAACCAAATAAAACACCCTCTGATTGTCTTCATAATTTATGAGAGTTATTCGTAAGTCCTTAGTGACATGTATGAAGCGGTATTACCTAAAAAAGACGCATGATGAGACCAGTATGAATCAAAATGTGTGTTTCCAGTTTGAAATGATATTTTAGTAAAAAACACAACTGTCATACTAAAAATTAAGAAAACCCATTTGGTTTGTTTTGATACATTAGAAAAGTGATCAGTGAGTCATTTGTGATGTGTAGAAATCAAATACACCTCAATCTGAAGAAATTTGTGACCTGTATAAATCTAAATAGGTTATTTAAATTTGATATTAATTTTTGTAAAAAAGGGACATACACAAAACCAATCAAACCCTTTCGAATTGTTTTGATATTTCAGGTCAATTATTTATAAATCATTTTTGATATGTAGGAATCAACCCCTCCTCAGTAGGACACATTATTTCATATTAATGTTTAATTTATTCCATTATAGTATTACTAACATAATATTTGTTTCGATATATAGTTGGAACCTTTTTCTTGAGTTGGGATGATTTTTTCATCAACTAATGCCATGGGTGGACATTTTCGAGAGGGGATCACAGATATCGAAGGATGAAACATTATTATTATTAACTATTTGTTGGATAATTTTAAATTTAACTATATAAATCATTGTTTGGAATCTATATATCGTTGTTTTTCAAACCCTTATGTGCGCTACTTTGTTCTTGTGTGCACTGTTGTGTGTTCTGCTTTATTCTTGTGTGTACTTTGCAGGTGTTTTTTTGTATATGTGGTGTGTGTGCTATAAAGGTACTTCTGGTGGGTGTGTTGTTTGTATGTGCAGGTGCTGATGGTGGGTGTGTTGTTATATAAACAGCACATCAAAGGTAGCTAGGCCTTTATCATCCTACTTAGAGCACTGACAAAGGGACCCTTTATCAGTGCTATTTTGAGGGCTGATAAAGGCACCATTTATCAGCACTAATTAAAGCACTGATAAAGTGGTCTTTTATCAGTGCTTGAAATAGAAGAGATAAAGGATTCCTTTATCATCACTAAAAAACTACAGATAAAGGGGGGATTTTATCAACAATTTTTTTAGCATGGATAAAGGACACCCTTTATCAGTGCTTTTTTAGCGTTGTTAAAGGGGACCCCCTATCTTCACTGAGATTAACAGTGCTTTTCTAGAATAATTAAAAGCATTTTCTAGCGGTCATAAAATCACTAACTATAGTAGTGATAAAAGTCTAAAATATATATTCACACATATATATTTGAACATGCTCTATATGATATTTCTAGAGATGATAAAGTATTATAACAACTCAATACATTAAAACCCCAGGATAGAAAAAAAGGTGGTCGATGGTTTGAGTCAAAAGGATCATACTAGCATATCCATGATGAGGATCACAAAATATCCAATATTTCTTGATTTGAAAAGTATGGATATGGAAATATTGATGAATGGGTAAAAATATTATCTTTCTCAATTGAATGTTCAACCCTCCATCCATGTAAAGATTAACGAGGTGCATATTGAAGATGTAGAGCTGCAAAAAGAAGGTTATAAATGTTACTAAGTTTAACCTTGATCATGATGGAATGATAAGGATTATAGAATTGTGTTTTTTTTCTATCCATACTAGATTTAAAGAAGTATCTATTATTGGAATCTCATTGTTCTTCATTCTCTATTCATCCTGGAAGTACAAAGATATAAAAAGATTTAAAGGAATACTTTTGGTGGGATGGAATAAAGAGAGGTATCAAAGTTTTTATATCTTGGTTCTTGGTATGCTAACAAGTTAAGGATGAAAGACTAAAATATAAGAAGATCCATTACTTATACAAGAATGGAAATGGGAAAACATCTCTATGGATTTTTTCATTGGACTCCCCAAAACCTATAAAGGGTTTAATGCTATATGGGTGGTAGTTGATCGCTTTACTAAGTCTACACAATTCATTGCTATTAGTGAATACTTTTATCTGGATCAACATTCTAGGATATACATTAAAGAAGTGGTAAGGTTTCATGGAAAACCAAAATATGTTTTATCTTATCATGTCATATGTTTACCTTGAAATTATGGTGATATCATCAACAAGGATGTGATATGAAATTGATTCTAATAAATACTTATCATCTATAGGCATATAGTTAGTCTGAATTAATAATTCAAAACCTATATGATATTTTGACATCTTTTTATTTGGATTTAAAAGGTGGTTGGGATCAACACCTTCCAGTTTTTGAGTTTTCATACAACAATAGCATTTACTCAATCATTTAGACAAATCCTTATGAATCCCTCTATGGAATGAAATGTGGAGCTCCAATGTGGTGGTATCAATCTAGAGAAAGAAAAATATTGGGACCTAAGATCACTAAAAAGATGGATTGGAAGGTTAGAACCATTTAATAGAATGTCAAGGAAGATAAAAGTCGGCAAAAAATTTATGATGATTATCAACGGTGTGATCTAGAATTTGAAATTGGCGAGAAAGCGTTTCTATGAATTTCTCCATGGAATAAGGTTATGAGGTTTGGGAAGAAAGGGAAACTAATCCCTAGGTATATCCGCCCCTTCGAGATTCTTGATCATATCAACATTGTATCCTATCACTTAACACGTCCTCAAAATCTCTATCAATTCTATGATGTGTTCCATGAATCTCTCCTTCGCATGTACATACCTGGCCCCTCATATATTCTACACTCATAGGTCATAGCACTGGATCAGGATCATTCTTATAAGGGAGAAATTATTGATATTTAGGATCATACAGAGAAATTTATACAAAATAAGATCACTCACCTGGTCAATGTTTTATGGAGAAAACTCTAGTCAGAGGAATCTACATGGGAAATTAAGGATATGATGAGATAGAAGAATCCTTATTTTTGTGTCATAATAATGAATTTGTAGGGAAAATTCATTTTTAAGTGGGGTAGAATGTTACACCCATAGTTTTTATGAATTTTTTCAATAAATTAATATTCTTTGATTTGTTTCATTGAATCCCACACCATGTTATGTTTTTGTTATACGTTACACCAAGATAAGCATGCACTACACGTAACACCAACTTGGCTTGTGTTACACACAGCATAGAGTTTCTATGAATTTTTTAATTGTAATTTTTTATAAGATTATATTAAAACCAAGAAATTATAATGGCTGGTATGAAAAATATTAATTGAATTATCAAATTATAAATTATACATGTAAACCCCTTTTGAAATTAAAAGGAAATCTTTTTCTGAAAAACTTTTCAAATGCAGATTAGTGTGATTTATAACAATAAAGAAAACAATTTCTCATGTTGTGTTATAGTAATGAAATATATATTCAATTTAATTTTTAAAATTCACATTAGGTGTTTTGTAAATAGTATATAAAAAAATCCAATTTTATGCATAAAATAACTTTTTTTCTAAAATGGTAGTTTTGCTGTCGTTTGATGGCGCGCTAGTTTTAATTATATTTTTTATAATTTTATAAATTATATTTGAAGAAATAAATTTCTTATTTTAAATTGGGATATCAAAATTTAATTTGGTTGAATTTTTTATATTTTTACAATAAGTTTAATGTTTTGATGAATAATGAAAATACTGAATTTTAATTGAAAAAATATTTTTCATCGAAATAATTTATAATCATAAATTATATATTTTATTGGATTAAAAGTATAATTAGATAAAATATTTATCATTTAACCCAATATAGTTCATTAGAATAAATTTCACATTAAATGTGGATATAAAAGCCATCTTTTGGACATTTTAACTTTAAAACTTCGTTTTCTAAATCCATCAATGAGATTAATTTTAAATTAATTTATGAAAATCATATGTTTTGAATTGTGAAAAATTTATTCCATATTTGGAATAAAAATTTCCAAATTTATTAATTAGCTCCCTTTTATTTATGAATAATATGAATAGTAACTTTGGTAATTTTTATTACCATGGTTAAGGGTAAATTGGTTAATTAAAGGAAAAAATAAAATTATAAATATACAAAAACTATCATAATACTTGATAAAATGTTATTTGATGAATTCAATAAGACTCATATCACCTTATGATTCGAAATTGAATTATTCAATGGACATTTATCTTTGAAAATGATTTAGATCTTATTAAAATCATATATTGTGGAAAAAAGTCACACTCTTAATTTTAATAAGTATAATATTTTACTATGGAGATAATTAGAACATATGTTTTGTAACACCCTGATATTTTGAAAATTATTTTTTTTTCGAATTTATTTATCTTTTATAAATTTTTAATTTCACATGAAACTAGAAATAGTTCTTTATATATATTAAAACACTAATTCAAACATTCCTTTCACACAAAATACCAACTTGTCATGTGCTACACACAATACCAAATTGGCTTGCACTCTAAGCAATATTGGCTTGGCATATGATGCACGCAACATTTAATTTCTATGAAACATCTTTATATATATATATATAATTAAATTAGATAATTATAACCTCGCCATTAAACATAGTTACATTAATAGTAATAACTACTTTCCAAATACTTTTTATAATTGTTTCATATAAATAAAACATATTGATAATGAAAGATGAAATTTTTGGTAAAGTCATTTTATGTTAAAAATATTAGTTTCTTGAATAGACTGAGTTTTAATAATAAAATTAATTTTATATACATTTAGAAATTCAATTGGAAAAAATAAACTTCATTTTTTAATTAAGAACATCAAAATTCTCCTAGGGTGAATTTTTTGGATTTTTCTGACAAACTTAATTTTCTAATGAATAGTGAACAATACTGCTTTTTAGTTAAAAACTGTCTTTTCATATAAATAATTATTAATGCTAAATGATATTATAAAAAAAAATTAAGGTCATATTATATAATTATTATATCTATTAATACAATTTTATTAATTATAATCAATTTCTCTTTGAAACAGAATATAAAATCTTAACAAACTTTTGAACTTTTCCTACTTTAAAACCTCGTTATTTTGTCTCGTCTCTGGGATTAGCACTAATATTAATTTTTACACTTCTGTGAATTGAATTTCAAAAATCTAACATACACTATTTTATTCAGTTAAATATTTATATTCTAATAAGACCATGTTAATTTTTGACCAAAATGATTAGTAAAAGTGATTAGAATTAATCACAGCAGTTAAGGCCAGATTAAGCTTAATTAGGCACTAAACCTTAATATTAAGGGCCTAAATGCCCTATAAACTTTTCTAAAATTGATTTTATGTCCATATTTTGGAAATAAACCATTAATTATTTACATTTATTAGTTTGGTAAGAATTTTTTTAGGTAATAACATGTGAACACCTTACTTTTTTCTAAAAATTACAAGTGAGTTATTTTCCTTCCCTATAAAAGGCCACCACCTCTACCCATTACTAAAACCTCTCACACATTTTAATTTCGTCCAATATACTCCCATTTATCCTCCCAAAAATCCTACCTTCGACCTTGAAGATTCCCTTTCTGAAGAAATCTTCTCAAGGAATCCTTTTGGCACAAACCAAAATGAGTTACCCAATTTAGAGGTAACGTCTTCTCTCAAACTCCTTCTATTTTTTTCCTTATCCACCCCCTCCACTCTATTTATTACCTTATTGTGTGGAAACAATAGTAACATAAATATTATATGATTTTTTATGAAATTGTTATGACCTACACTATAATACCTCCATCTAATGGATGTTGAACATACTGATCTATTGCGATGAAATACTACCTCACAAAACGATGATTGTTAATTTTTCCTTTACCACAAATCATGGTGGCCATTATGATGAAAACTATATTTATATGTTTCATATTTTATATTTTATATTAATTTAAGATTATTTATTCCTTTTACAACACACATATATTTACTTTTCATTTGATGTTAATATAATAATCTTGTTTGAGGAAGTGTGGACTATAGCCCCCTCAAAGTGATGTGATTCATTCACACACCACATGAAATGTATTAAGGATATATTTAATGAAATTATATGATATATATGATATATTCATGCTACATAAATAATTATATATATATATATACATTAATATATATACATATGTCATTTAAATACATTCATTCAATACGATAATAAAAACAGAAACAGTGTTCATACGTACGAACGGCTTAACGTCTCCATGAATGGTGTATTACATTTAATACTCCTATATTATATAGATTATTATAATACACATATAATTTATATACCTGATAATTATATCATGGTTTACATTTTGGAATCATGATATATGTATAAGGACTAAATATGTAACAAATTAAGACAAATGCGAAGAAAAAAGTGAATTTTACCCGAAGTGAAACATTTAAATAGAATTGTTAACAAGTAGGTATTTTAAAGTCATAATAAAACCATATATGGTATTATGTATAGTAATATTCTTCTATAAAATATTTATAATAAACAAATATTTATTATTTAGGAATCTTTTATGAGTACAGAGATAGTCAAGATACATGGTAAGGGGATTTTCATCTCACTTTTAAATTTATGGGTATTCACATATCCATTTTATGATCCTTCTTTCAAGGGGTTTTTGTTTCAAAATTCACAAAATCGGTAAAAATGTTTTGTCTCAATTTTCCTTCTTTGAGACTCAGGTTTTTTTATACAGCTATACTCTTTTGGGGTGCATATAATTCCATTTTACATTTCATATCATGAATATCAATATTTTAAAGATATTATATTCTTTATTTAATTTCCTTTATTTACATGGAGAGCATGATCCCAAGATACCAAGTTATAAGAGTTTATTGTGACAATCTTATTTCTTTATGAGATTTTCTATGTTTATGCTTCCTTTGATGAAATATTATGATCCATCTCATAGGAATATTCATTAGTTTCTTAATACTCTATTATTTCATGATAGTCTCATGTATTGGTACCATTTTTTACTCTTTGGTACATAAGATAGTTAAGAAATTGTTTTTAGGAATGCCCAAATTTACCCTCTCTTCGGTCAGAAATGTATGTTTAATAAATAGAGTTTTCAAGAATATTATAGCATTCCTATATAATATATAAAAGATTTTTTTTTTGTTTTAACAATCTATTAAAGGGAATATTCTTTCATCTTTTCAAACAAGTCACTTTTTTATCCTTTTTACTATGAAAAAGGAATGTTCTTTTGACCTTATATAACATGTATGGATTTACCCATTGTCCTTTCTTTGAATCTTCCATTGCATTGTTAAATAGGTTAATCTTGAAGATAAAATTTTTAAATCTAATTTTCAAAGCAATTTATTTTAAAAGTGGTTTCAAACTTCGTTTATAGGTTTCCATGGAAAAATGTTTTCAAAATGTTTTCAAGTCTTATTTACATGTTTTAAAAGTGTTTTCAAAGAAATGGTTTTCAAAAAAAATCAAGCTTCTTTTATAAGTTTTCAAGATAAATGGTTTTCAAAAAAAAATCAGGCTTTCTTTATATGTTTTCAAATTATTTTCAAAGAATTAGTTTTCAAAAAATGTTGATTCTTTAATTAAAAATTTTCAAATATTTTCAAAGAAAAAATTTTTAAAAATGTTTTGAAGATTATTTTAAAAGTTTTCAAGGAAAAAGTTTTTCAAAATGATTTCATGTCTTCTTTATAAATTTTCAAGGTATTTTCTAATAAAATTATTTTCAAATGGAGTTATGTATTAAATGTCCTTTTTCAAACAAGAAAAGATATTTTACCCAAGAAACGTTTATAAAATATATTTCAAACTTATTTTCCATCTAAGATAACATCTATTGATATTACTCATGAAATTGTAGGAAATTATCTAAGGGTTTCATTCATATCCTTTCTATAAATCAGATATGCTTAATTTCACAATCTCTATGAAATTTGTTTCTCTTTCATGGGTTATTTTTTTATGCAAAACATATCTTTTTATAGGTTATTCTTGTGATGAAAATATTGTGAAAACTATCTCTTTATAAAGGTTATGATATGTTTACATGTTTATAATACCCATTTTATTTCATGGGTTATGATATGTTTATGATCTTGTGGCACATGTATATATGATTTCATTATGTGATGGGTGGGACCTATATCTCCCTCCAATGCATTGGGTAAATATTTATATCTCATGAGATTAAATAGGGATGGAATGAGGGTTACTCGGTTTAGTAATATAGGTATGGAATAATGGTTATATAGTTTAGTAATATAGGGATGAAATGAGGGTAACTCTATTCAGTAATACAGGGCTGGAATGATGTTTACATGGTTTAGTAATTCAGGTCTAGAATGAGGGTTACTCAGTTCATTAATACAGGGCTGGAATGAGGGTTTCTCGGTTTAGTAATACATGGATGGAATGAGGGTTACTCAGTTCAGTAATACAGTTCTAGAATGTGGGTCACTCAGCTTAGTAATATAGGGTTGGAATAAAGGTTACTCAGTTCACTAAAGGATTTTTTCCACTAATATGGTCATGGAAGTGATTCCTTGACTATTATGGAAATCATTATATGCTTATGTGTCTGCCACAATTCCATGAATTATTTATATGTTATTCTTTTATGTATTATGAACTTTATTTCATTATGATTCGTGTCTTATAAAGAGATGATCATTATTCCATGATCTCCGTTATGATATTTGATATGAAGGGTATGATCTTCTATTTTCATGATCACATTCTCATACCCTTATGATCACATTTATGCTTATATATCTCCCTTGTTAACCCTTACTGAGCATTTGAGCTCACCCATTTTATGTTTCATTTTCCCCATGTTATGATGATATTTATTATGTTTGATATGTCTATGAAGGGTGCTAGTCATAAAGAACCTAGCAGGAGTTGATATAGCTCACATATGTACCAATGTTTATGTTTCCATGTTTCCAAAGGCATTATACCAACTATTGTCTTTGGGAATATTTTTGTATATTGTTTAAGTATTCCTCAAAATTTATGTAATTTCAATGTTTGTAAAGTAAGGGTCGGTATAATTAGTATCAGATAAAATGTATAGTTAACCTTTGGAAACTAGGATGAGAAAACCTTAGTGTGATACCTAGGAATATTTCTAATTATATGTATAGGAATATCTCTATGGATAAGTATAAGGATGAGTTAACGTTTAGGAAAATGTCTTGGAATTTTGGTAAAGGGTATAGTGAGTTGTTTCCAAACAATACATCCATGTTTGGATACTACAACTGGTTGTGGCTCTGGAATAGATTTATATTGGGGTAACAAGTCTGAAAAGATGTTCTGAGCTTGACTTGGAGTAATATGGTTCACAACAACGGGCCTTTCTTCACACCTAGTTTGACACTCCCGGGAGACATGATTTGGGAGTTCACAAACTCTTCACAAACCATTATGAAGGATTTAAATAAATGTTGTATATAAATAACCTAGGATGAACCTAGGGTATCGTATATTGATAAAGGTGACATGATTTAGATATCTTGTATGTAATTATTTTCATGGATATATGGTTTTTTTCTATGATACATAATGATCACACTATGATTCTAGTTTTATTCAATGGAGGAAATAGGAATGAACTAGATTAATGTTTAATTTTATGGACAATTTTCTGATGAGAGGTCAAGTGGGATAACGACTATAGTGAAAGATTTTGTGATCATGCCAAATCATTTTTCACAGAACATGATTAACAATGCTTACTTTAACCAACTCTTGTACAAACCAAGGAAGATAAATAAGGAGTTCTTTGGGAGTTTGGGTAATGGAGACCATGAAGGAAAGAATATTTTTTTTCCTTTATTTCAATAATGTGCAAAGAACTACATACGTGAGCGTATTGTAGGAACAGTAAGGTGTTTAGACTATGAAAAAGAAGGACACAAAGCAAGTGATTGCAAGGGAAAAATAAAGAGTTTGGTTAATGAAATGGATGGGAATTTTGGCCTCCCTAATTCATTATTAAAGGATAAATGTTTTAAGTGTAGATAAAATGGTCGTTATGTAACCCAATATCCCAAGAAAAATGTTCCTAAATAGAATCAGCAAGGTGGTTCAAGTAATGGTTACATTGTGGGTGATGACGAGACTACCGATGAAATGTGAAAGGAAAGAGGTATTATTGTTAATGGATTAAGGATAAAGTAATCTATGTATTTATGTATTTGGATTCTAGAATTAAGAATTGTGAATTATGTATGGATTGTTCAATTTATGTTTTTAATAATTATTTACAAGAATATTTTGAATGGTAATTATGGACTAGAAAGGTTATCTCATGAGAGTTAACATTTTTACTAAGGTAAGGTAACCCTTAGCATGTTCTTTATGTTAAGATAATGTTGTATGGATAAATATATGTGGTATATGAATAATAAATTTGGATAGTATAGATTACATTAGAAATAAGTAAGGACTTATTGAAGGGTTTTTTATGCTATCATTGATGAAGCTTATAGTATTTTTTGATTTAAGGAGTAAATCCCATGTACTTTGTAATGCGGAAACATGCATGTTTTCCAAAAGGATTTATGGTAATTGTGTTTGTTACCATGATTCAAGGGAATATACAATAAGGGTATTCACATGCTTGTAAAGTGACAACTAAGAGCTACATTTTAATATATAGGTGAATAAATATTAAGCTAATTTCGTGACTCTCTTTATAAAATTACGGATTTTTCATCTTTGAGAAGGGTTATAAGATTAATCGTTCATGAAAAGTTTATGTTAAACTTCAGAGGAAGTATTTCTACACTTAATTTGTGTTGAAAACCTAGGTTAAAAGGATAATTAGTGATTAACCTTATTTCAAGGATGTCTACATTATATATTATATTAGTGTGGTTTTAAAAAGGGGGCATCATGTATGTCACGTGACAACCAATCAAGTACGGTAAGTTCGTGGGTCATGAACCCATGACCGAACGACGATAAGGGTTTGATACCTACCACTGTACAATACTATGTCCTGGTTAATGTATATTTATTTGTAATGAATAAATATTTATGATCAAATATTAGTTTTGTTTTTTATTTTTATAGATTAATGAATTTTGTTTTTAAGAGACAAATAGTTAGACTTTATATTCTTTTATGGGACTTAAGATACATTAAAAACATGTTTTAGTGATCTTTTCATCAAAGTTAATTTCTAGACATTTATTCCATGAGGTAATGGATGTATTAGAAAATTTTCAAAGAAAAAACCAAGAATTAATTTTCTTTATATAAATTTATTAATAATTATTCAACATTCTGTAAGTGACCAAAAAACGTGTTGTCCTGATACCATAATTTTTGTTGAGTTGGTGGCCTTTTAAATCATCACAGATTTATGACTTTGAGGCCCTAAACTTTTCTTTGATCATTCACTTGTTCATTATTGATGAACTCAATCAATCCATATAAATAATTATGATTTTCCTCCATATCCAATCTTCACTCCCAACTTATGTTCTCCGATGTGGAAACCTAGTTATATGTTACTTTGGGTAACCGTTATGGTTACAAATTTCCCTTTTTAAGGGAAGTTTTATTATCCATTTTTATGATATGGACTCATATGAATGAAACTTTTAAGTGTTAAACCTTTGATAACCCAGTGTAATTTCTAGGTCGAAATTCATTTTAAGGGGGGTAGAATGCAACACCCTGAGATTTTGAGAATTATTTTTTCCGAATTAATTTATCTTTTCAATGTTTTTTATTTAACATGAAACTAGAAATAGATATTTATATATATATATTAAAACACTAATTAAAACATTAATTTCACATGGAATACCAACTTGTCTTGTGCTACACACAATACCAACTTAGTTTGTGCTCTAAGAAACACTGACTTGGCGTATGATGCACGTAACATTGAATTTCTATGAAACATACATATATATATATATATAATTAAATGATATAATTATAAAATCACCATTAAACCGAGTTATAGTAATAGTAATAAATACTTTACAAATATTGTTTACAATTGTTTTATATAAATAAAACATATTGATAATGAAAGATGATATTTTTGGTAAAGTCCTTTTATGTTAAATATATCATTTTCTTGAATGGACTGTTTTTTTAATAATAAAATTAATTATAGAAACATTTATAAATTTAATTGTATAGAAAAAAATTCATTTTTGAATTTAGAATGTTGAAATTATCCCAGGGATAATTTTTGGTATTTTTCTGAGCAACATCATTTTTGATGAATAATGAAAATATTGATTTTTTGTTAAAAACTACACTTTTATAATTAATTATTAATGATAAATGATATTATAAACAATTTTTAAGGTAAAATTAGATAATTATTAAATATATTAATAAAATTTAATTCATTATAATCAATTTAACTTTGAAACAGAATATAAAATATTAACAAACATTGAACTTTTCCTACTTTAAAACCCATTTATTTCATCATGTCTGCGGGATTGGCACTGATCTTAATTTTTATACTTCTATGAATTGAATTTAAACAATATCAAATACACAAAATTATTCATTCTAATATTTATATTCTAATAAAACAATGTTAATTTTTGTCCAAAATTATTAGTAAAAGTGATTAAAATTAATCACAGTAGTTAAGGCCAAATTAAGCTTAATTAGGGACTAAACCATTAAATTAAGGGACCGAATTACCTGTAAACATGTCCAAAACCAATTTTATTTTCATATTTCCTATATAAAACATCCATTATTGAGTTTTGTTGGTTTTTTAAGGCTTTTTTTTGGAAATAACATGTGCACACCTAACTTGTTCCAAAAAAATCCAAGAGAATCCTTTTCCTTCCCTATAAAAGGCCACCACATCTACCCATTCCACACACCTATAAAACCTTTTAAGTTAGTCCATGTATTGAAAAATTAGCCTCCCAAAAATCATCCCTTTGACCATGAAACTTCCCTTTAGGCAGAAATATTTTCAAGGAATCCTTTTGGCACAAACCAAAAGGAGTTATCTGGTTTAGAGTTAACGTCTTCTCTCAAGATTCTTCAATTTATTTTCCTTCTCCAACCCCTCTAGTCTATTTATTACCCTATTTTGTGAAAACACCAGTATCCTCCATATAATAGGATGTTTTTTTAAAAAAATTATGAACTTCACTTACACACATCTCTATCTAATGGTTATTGAACATACCATTAATGTGTACGACGAACTACTGCCTCATGAAATGATGATTGTTCATTTTTCCTTTACCACTAATAATGTTGGTCATTATGATAGACACTATATTTATATATTTCATATATTATATTTTATATTTATTTAAGATTCTATATTCATTTTTCAATACACCTATTTTTACTTTTCATTTTGTGATAATACGAAAATCTTGTTTGAGGAAGTGTGGACTACCGCCCTCTCAAAGCGATGTGATTTGTTCACACACCACATGGAATGTATTAATGATGGGTTTAATGAAAATATGTGATATATATGATATATTAATTCCACTTTAATAATTATATATATATATACATATAAATACATATTTCATTTACATACATTATTTCAATATGATAATAAAAACAGAAACATCGTTCTTGCATATGTACTGATTTCCATCTCCATGAACAGTGTATTTCATTTCATAATAATATATTATATATATTATTATAATCATATATACTTTATATACCTAATATTTATATCATGTTTTATATTCTGGAATCATGATATAAGTACAAGGATCAATGATGTAACAAATTAAGACACATGTGAAGAACAAAGTGAATTTTACCCGAAGTGAAACTTTAACATAGGATCGTTAACAAACGGTTAATATAAGGTCATAATAAAAAAAATTATTATGTATAAGAATATTATTATTTAAAATAATTATAATAAACCTATATTTATTATGCACGAATCTTGTATGAGTACGGAGAGAGTCAAGACATAAGGTAAGGGGATTTTTATCTCACTATTAATTTTTGTGAGATATAAGCTATGATCACCACTATTTTCATTTTTGTGGTGTATGTACTGCACAAGTTTGTATTATATGTATCCTATAATTAAATTTTCAGGTATTCACATATCCATTTTATTATCCTTCTTTCATGGGGTTTACAATTCAAAAGTTACCAAAGCGGGAAAAAAATTGTCCTAATTTTCCTTCTTTGAAACTCATGTTTTGGTATGCACTTAAACTCTTTCTAAGGTAAAATATAATTCAATTTTACATGAAATATCATTAATATAAAAAAATTCATGATATTATACTCTTATTTTAATTTCCATTCCTTACATGGAAATCATGATCCCAAGATACCAAGTTAAAATATTTTATTGATACAATCTCATTGTGTTTCGATATTGTTTATGTTTATGATTCCTTTGATGAAATAATATGATCCATATCTCATTAATGTTCACTATTTTTTTATACTATGTTATTTTATGATATTATCATGTATTTGTACAATTTTTTTCTCTTTGGTACATAATATAGTTAAGAAATTATTTTTAGGAAATCCTGACTTTACCCTCTCTTTGGTCAGAAATCTATGTTTTCTAAAAAGAGTTTCCAAGAATATTATACCATTTACCTATATTATCTGAAAATAATTTTTAGCATTTTTTTGTTTACCAATCTCTTCAATTGATTCTTCTTTTCGATTTTCAAACAAGGCACTTTTCTATCATTTTTCCATGAAAAGTATTGTTCTTTTGACCTCGTACGACATGTATGGATTTACTCGCCGTAATTTCTTTGAAGCTCTCTTTGTATTGTTAAAAAATGTTAATCTTTAATAAAAAAAATTTAATTTAATTTTCAAGGAAAATTATTTTCAAAATAGTTTCAAACATATTTTATATGTTTTTATGGAAAACTATTTTCAAAATGTTTTCAAGTATTATTTACAAGTTAAAAAAGTGTTTTCAAAGAAATAGTTTTCAAAAAGTTTTCAATATTATTTTATAAGTTTCCAAGAAAAATGGTTTGGAAAAAACGTTCATGATTTCTTTATATGTTTTAAAATTATCTTATATGAAATGGTTTTCAAAACATTTTCATGGTTTATTTTAAAGTTTTCAAGTGTTTTTAAAGAAAAAGGTTTTTAAAATTTTTTGAATCTTATTTTAAAAGGTTTCAAGGGAAAAGGTTTTCAAAATAATTTCATGTATTCTTTATATGTTTTCAAGGTATATTCTAAGAAAATTATTTTCAAATTATTTTATGTATTAAAAATATTTTTTCAAACAAGAAAGGATATTTTCCTCAAGAAACATTTCTAAAAGATATTTCAAAATTATTTTCCATATAAGATTACATATATTGATGTTACTCGTGCCTTTATAAAAAATGATCTAAGTTTTCATTCATATCCTTTATATGAGTGGGATATGATTAATTTCATGGTCTTTATGAAATCTATTTCACTTTCTCAAGTTATTTGTTTATGAAACCCGCTTCTTTTCATGGGTTATGTTTATGATGAAATGATTGTGAAACTTATCTCCTTCCACAGGTTATCATATGTTTACATGTTTATGATACTCATTTCAATCCATGGGTTGTGAAATGATTATGATCTTGTGGCACATGTATGTATGATTTCATTATGTAATGGGTGGGACCTATATTTCCCTCCAATGCATTGGAAATTGAATTATATCTCATGATATTAAAAAGGGCTAGAATGAGGGTTAATCGGTTTAGTAATACATGGATAGAATGAGGGTTGTACAGTTCAGTAATATAGGATAGGATCAAGGGTTACTCAGTTCAGTAATATAGGGATGGAATAAGGGTTACTTGTTTTAGTAATACAGGGATATAATGAGGGTCACTCGGTTCAGTAATATAGGTATGGAACATGGGTTACCCAGTTCAGTAAAGTCCTTTGTCCACTAATATGGTCTTGTCAGTGATTCCTTCACTACTATGGAGATCATTATATACTTATCTTTTTTCCATAATTCCATGTTTTATTCTTATGTTATGATTTCATAGATTATGCTCTCTATTTCATTATGACTCATGTCTTACGAACTGACAATCTTTATTCCATGATCTCTATTATGATCTTTGATATGTAGGGTATGGTCTTCTATTTTCATGATCAGATTCTCTAACCCTTATGATCATGTTTATGCTTACATGTCTCCATTGTTTACCCTTACAGATAATTTGATCTCATCCCTTTTATGTTTCCTTTCCCCTTATTTATGATGATATGTACTATGTTTGATATGTCCAAGAAGGGTGCTAGTAAAGAAGAACCTAGTAGAAGATGATGTAGCTCAAATATATTCAAGCGTTAATGTTTCCATATTTCTAAATGCAATATAAAAATTGTGGTCTTTGGGTGTCTATTTGTATAATGTTTATATATTTCACAAAAAAATAATGCTAATGTTTGTAAAGTGAGGGTCTCTATAGTAGGTGTTAGATTAAAGGTATAGTTACCCTTTAGAAATTATGATTTTAAAACCTTAGTGAGATCCCTAGGTATATTTATAAGTATATTTATAGGGATGTATCTTAATATATGTATAAGGATGAGTTAACATTTAAGAAAATGTTCTGGAATTTTAGTAAAGGATTGAGTGAGTGGTTTCCAAGAAATACATACCTATATGGATACTACAAGTGTATGTGGCTCTTGAATAGATGTACCTAGGGGTAACAACTCTAATAATATGTTTTGAGCTTGACTCTTGGTAATATGGTACACGATAACAGTCCTTGACACCCAATTAGTTTGACACTCCTGGGGGATATTCTTTGGGAATTATCAAACTCTTCACGAACCATTATAAAGGATTTAAATATATGTTATCTATGAATAAACTAGGATGAGCCTAGGGTATTGTATATTTAGGATGGTTACATGATTTAGATATCTTATATGTAATTATTTTCCTGGATATATGGTTTTCTACTATGATAAGTAATTCTCACACTATGATTTTAGTTTTAGTCAATGGTGGGAGGAGGAAGGTACTAGATTAAGTTGAATGTGATGGAAAATTTTCTAATGAGAAGTCAAGTGGGGTGATCACTGGAGTTAAATATGGTGTGATCATGCCTAATTATTTTTCATAGAACATGATTAACACTGTTTACCTTAACCAAATCTCAAACTCACTAGGGAAGAGAAACAAGGAGTTCTCTGAGAGTCAAGGTAATAGAGACCATGAAGGAAACAAGATTTGGTTTCATTTACTCCAAGCATGTGGAAATAATCACCTACATGAATGTATTAGAAGAAAAATAAGGTGTTTTGATTAAGGAAATGAAGGGAAAAACAGAAATTGACTATAAGGGAAAATGAAGAGTTCAGTTAAAAAAATGGATGTGAATTTTGGCCTCCCTAAGTTATCATCAAAGGATAAGTGTTTTAAGTGTACAAAAATTGTTCATTTTGTAACCTAATGTCCCCAGAGGAATTTTCCTAAATAGAATCAGCAAGGTGGTGCAAGTAATGGTTTCATTGTTGATGATAACGAGACTACATATGGAATGTGAAAGGAAAGAGGCGTTATTGTTAATTGATTAAGGATGGAGTAATCGAAGTATTTATATATTTGGTTTACAGAATTAAGAATGGGGAATTATATATGGATTGTTCAGTTTATATTTTGAATAAGGATTTACAAGAATATGTTTAATAGTCATGATGGACTATAAATTTTATATCATGAAATTTAACATTTTGACTAATAGAAGGTAATCCCTAACATGTTCTTTATGTTAAGATAATGTTGTATGGATAAAGACATGTGGGATATAAATATGAAAATTGGGCTCTATTGATTACCTTTTATCTAATAAAGGACTTGATGAAAAGTTTTTTATTATATCATTGATGAATATTATTGTATTTTTTTTATTTACGGAGTAAATGCAATATACTTTTGAATGAGTAAGCATTAATGTTTTCCTAAAGGATTTATGGTAATTCAGGTTGTTAGCATGTTTCATGGGAATATACAATAAGGGTATTCACATGCTTGGAATATGAAAACCAAGAGCTACTTTGTGTTATATAGGGGAATCAATGTTAAGATAATTTTGTGACTCTTTCAAATGTTTTGTATTTTTCATCTTTGAGAAGGGTTATAAGGATAACTGTTCATGAAAAGATTATGTTAAACATCATAGGAAGTATGTGTGCTCTGAGTTTGTGTTGAAAACCTTGGTTAAAAGCTTAATCAGTGATTAAACTTATTTCAAGGATGTCCATATTATATATTATATTAGTGTGGTTTAAAAAAATACATCATGCATATCAGGTGACAACTAATCAAGTCTAGCAGGATTGCAGGTCTTGAACCCTTGACCGAAGAATGATAAAGGTTTCATGTCTACCACTAGCCTACATGATGTCATGGTTAACGTATATTTACTTGTAATAAATAAATATTTATTATGAACTCTTAGTTTTTATTTTTATTTTTATATTTATAGAATAATGCGTGTTGTTTTTTTAAGATACAAATAGTTAGACTTTTTATTCTTTTACAGGCCTTAAGATCCATTAAAACCATATTTTAGTGCTCTATTAATCAAAGTTAATTTCAAGACATTCATCCCATGAGGTAATGGATGTATTATAAAATTTTCAAAACAAAAACCATTTATCAAAAATTACTCAATGTTCTGAATGTGATCAAAAACAATTATATTCATAATACCTTAATTTTTGTTGAGTTGATGGCCTTTTCAATCATCACAGATTTATGAATTTGAGGACCTCAACTTTCCTTTGATCATTCACTTGTCTGTTATTGATGACCTAAATCACTACCTATAAATATTTATGCTTTACCTCTATTTCTAATCTTTACTCCCAACCTATGTTCTGCTATGTGGAAGCCCAGTTATATTTTACATTGGGTAATCGTAATGGTTCTAAATTTCCCCTTTTAAGGGATATTTTAGAATCCATTTTTATAATATGGGTTTCTATGAATGAAACTTTAAAGTATTAAACCATTTATAACCCAGATGAATTTCAAGGGAGAAATTAATTTTAATGAGGGTAGAATGTAACACCCTGAGATTTTGAGAATTAATTTTTTCCTAATTAATTAATCTTTTCAATATTTTTTTATTTCACATGACATAGGAAATAGTTCTTTACATATATATATATATATATTAAAACACTAATTCAAACATTCCTTTTACACACATTACCAAATTTTATTGTGCTATACGTAATACCAACTTGGCTTGCACTCCAAGCAATACTAACTCGGCATATGATGCACACAACACTACATTTCTATGAAACATTTATATTTATATATAATGAATTAAATCAGATAATTATAACCTAACCATTAAAAATACTTATAGGAATAACAATAACTAATTTCCAAATATTTTTTATAATTTTATTATATAAATAAAAAATATTTATATTGAAAATGAGATTTTTGGTAAAGTCCTTTTAAGATAAAATACTATTTTCTTAAATGGACCAATTTTTAATAACAAAATTAGTTTTAGAAATAATTATAAATTTAATTGGATAAATTAAACTTTATTTTTGAATTCATAATTTTGAAATTATCCTAGGGTGAATTTTTGGGATTTTTCTAAGAAACTTCATTTTTTTGATGAATAGTGAAAAATACTGTTTTTTTGTTAAAAACTGTTTTTTTGTAAAATTAATTATTAATGGAAAATTATATTATAAATATTTGTTAAGTTAAAATTCAATTTTTATTACATATATTAATATAATTTAATTCATTATAATCAATTTCACTTTGAAAATAAATATTAAATCTTAACATACTTTTGAATATTTCCTACTTTAAAACATCATTATTTCGTCACGTCTCTAGGACTAGCACTAATCTTAATTTTTTTGATTTTATGAAGTGAATTTAAAACAAATATTACATATAACATTGTATTCAGTCTAATATTTATATTCTAATAATACCATGATAATTTTTGACCAAAATGATTAGTAAAAGTGATTAAAATCAATCACAGTAGTTAAGGCCAAATTAAGCTTAATTAGGGACTAAACCTTTCAATTAAGGGCCCAAATGACCTATAAACATTTAAAAAATCCATTATATGTCCATATTTAAGCCATAAACTTTCCATTATTTAGTTGGTTTGTGTTTTTAAGACTTTTTTAGGTAAGAACACATGCACATCTAACATGTTTCTAAAAATTCTGAATGAGTCCTTTTCTTTTCCTATCAAAGGAAACCACCTATACCCATTAATCACATCTATAAAAACTTTTATGTTAATAAAATCTAATAAAATTATCCTCCCAACAATTATACCTTCTACCTTGAAGCTTCCCTTTGGGATGAAAGCTTCTCAAGGAATCCTTTTGGCACAAACCAAAAAGAGTTACCTGATTTAGAGGTAACGTATTCTCTTAAGGTCCTTAAATTTATTTTCCTTATCCACCCCCCTAAAATAAAATTATTAAATTAATTTTTGAAAAAAATAGTATACTCCAAATAATATTATGTTTTTATTTAAATTTTATAACCTACACTTACACACACCTTCATTTAATGGATGTTGAACATATTGTTTCTATGTACGATGAACTACTACCACACTAAAAATGATTGTTCATTTTTCTGTTACCACCAATCATGGGGACAATTATGATAGAAACTATATTTATATATTTCATATATTATATTTTATATGTATTAATATTATTTATTACTTTTACAATATACATCTCTTTACTTTTCTTTTGGTATTAATTTGATAATCTCATTTGAGGATGTATGGACTACTGCCCCCTCAAAGCGATGTGATTCGTTCACACACCACATGGAATGTATTAAAGATGGGTTTAATGAAATTTTATGATATATATTATATATTAATTCTAATTTAATAATTATATATATATACACATATATATATATACATATTTCATTTACATACATTCTTTTAAAATGACAATAAAAACAAAAACATCGTTCTTGCGTATGTACGACTTACCGTCTCAATGAACGGTGTATTATATTTCATAATAATATATTTATAAATTATTATAATAAAAATATAATATGTATACCTTATATTTATATCATGGTTTAAATTCAGGAATTATTATATAATTATAAGGACCAAAGATGTAACAAATTAAGACACATGCGAAGAACAAAGTGAATTTTACCCGAAGTGAAACTTTAACATAGGGTCGTTAACAAGAGGGTAATATAAGGTCATAATAAAACCATATATGGTATTATTTATAAGAATATTATTATTTAAAATATGTATAATAAACTTATATTTATTATACAGGAAGCTTGTACGATTATGGAGAGATTCAAGACACAAGGTAAGGGGATTTTTATCTCACTTTTGATTTCTGTGAGATACAAGCTATATTCACCACTCTTTTATTTTTTGTGGTGTATATACTACCCATGATTTTATTACATATATCCTAAAACTAAATTTATAGTCATTAATATACCCATTTTATTATCCTTCTTTCATGGGGTTTAAGTTTCAAAAGTTACCAAATCAGTAAAAATGTTTTGTCTCAATTTTCCTTTTTTTGAGACTTATGTTTAGCTATGCACCTAAACTCTTTTTAAGGTGCATATACTTCCATTTTAAATGAAATATCATGAAAATTAATATTTTATATATATTATATGATTAATGTAATTTCCATTCCTTTCATGGCAAGCACGATCCCAAGATACAATGTTATAAGAGTTTATTGAGACAATTTCATTAATTTTTGAGATTCATTATGTTTATAAATCATTTAATGAAATATAATGATCAATATATCAAGAATATTCATAAGTTTTATTATAATATATTATTTCATGATATGATTATGAATTTTTACCATTTCCTACTATTTGTTACATAAGATAGTTAAGAAAGTTTTTTTAGGAAAGCCCGACCTTACCCTCTCTTTGGTCGAAAATCTATGTTTTATAAAAAGAGTTTACAAGAATATTATACCATTACCCTATAATATATAAAATAAATTTTTACTCTTTTTTTCTTTTACCAATATCTTCAAGGGAATATTCTTGTCACTTTCCAAACAGTGAACTTTTCTATCCTTTTTACCATGAAAAAGGAATATTCTTTTGACTTCAAACGACATGTATAGATTTATCCTCCATCATTTCATTGAAGCTCCCTTTGCATTGTTAAAAAGGTTAATATTTAAGAAAATGTTTTTAAATTTAATTTCAAGGAAAATTGTTTTTAAAATGGTTTCAAAATTCTTTTATATGTTTTTATGGAAAACTATTTTCAAAATATTTTCAAGTCTTATTTACATGTTTTCAAATTGTTTTTAAAGAAATGGTTTTCAAAATATTTTCAATATTATTTTATAAGTTTCCAATAAATATGGTTTTCAAAAAAATTTCAGGATTTCATTATAATTTTTCAAATTATTTTCAATGAAATGGTTTTCAAAACATTTTTAATATTCTTTAAAAAAAATCAAGTGTTTTCAAAGAAAAAGGTTCTTAAAATGTTTTGAATCAAATTTTAAATGTTTTCAAGGAAAAAGGTTTTCAAAATGATTTCATGTCTTCCTTATAAGTTTTCAAGGTATTTTCTAAGAAAATTATTTTCAAATGGCTTTATGTATTAAAAATATTTTTTCAAGAAAAAAAGTATATTTTCCTTAAGAAACTTTTCTAAAAGATATTTTAAAATTATTTTTCATCTAAGATGAAATAAATTAATGTTACTCATGAATTTCTAGGAAATTATCTAAGGATTTAATTCATATCCTTTATACGAATGGATTATTATTATTGTAATAGTATTTATGAAATATTTTTCTCTTTCAAAGTTTAATTTTTTATAAAACCCACTTCTTTTTAGAGGTTATGTTTATGATGAAATGATTGTGAAACCTGTCTCTTTCCACAGGTTATGATATATTAATATTTTTATGATACCCATTTAATTTCATGGGTTATGATATGTTTATTATCTTATATCACATGTATGTTTGATTTAATTATGTGATGTTTTGGACCTATATCTCCCTCCAATTCATTGGGTAAAGATTTATATATCATGAGCTTAAACAAGGAAGGAATGAGGGTTACTCGGTTCAGTAATACAGGGTAGGAATGAGGGTTATATAGTTCAGTAATATAGGTTCGGAACAAGTATTACTTGGTTCAGTAATATAGGGCTAGAATGAGGGTTACTCAGTTCAGGAATACAGGGTTGGAATGAGAGTTACTTAGTTTAGTAATACATGGCTGGAATAAGGGATAATCAGTTTAGTTATACAGGGATGGAATGAGGCTCATTCGGTTCAATAATACAGTTCTAGAATGGGTATTACCTAGTTTATTAAAGGACTTTATCCACTATAATGGGCTTGGCCTTGATTCATTTACTACTATATAAATCATTATATTCTTATGTGTTTTCCACAATTCCATGTTTTATTCCTACGTTATTCATTCATGGCTTATAATCTCTATTTTATTAAGATTCATGTCTTATGAATTTCCGATCATTATGTCAGGATCTATGTTATGATATTTGATATTTAGGGTATGATATTATATTTTCATGATCACATTCTCATACCCTTGTGATCATGTTTATGCTTACATTTCTTCCTTGTTTACCATTATTGAGCATTTGAGATCATCCATATTATGTTTCCATTCCCCCAGGTTATGATGATATGTACTATGTTTGATATGTCTAAGAAGGGTTATAGTCAAGAATAATCTAGTGGGAGATGATGTAGCTCACATATTTACCAGTGTTTATGTTTCCATGTTTCCAAAGGCACTATACCAATTACTGTCTTTGGGTATCTATTTGTATAATGTTTAATTATTCTGCAAAATTTATGTAATTTCAATTTTTGTAAAGATAGGGTCATTATATGTTCGACTATATCTATTCTTATTAAAGATAACATGTTTATCTAAATCATATAAATTTGTTTTTAATTTTTAGTGAATAAATAATCATCATAAATAATTACAAGATGATGATATAGTAATTATTGATTTAGTGAAACAATAAATTAAATGTCATTATAAATATTTAAAGTAATATAATTTTACTTAATTAATGTGATACATAAATTTAATTGTTGAATATGACATGTCATGGGTTTATTAAATGAATTATTTTGATATTATCTTAATATATTGATTTCCTTAAATTCAATTTAATGAATAATTTCAAAATTAGAACTTATGATATTTTATGAAAATAATATTTAATTAAATTATTTAAAAATAAGAAAACATCATTAATAATACAAAGAAATTATAATATGGTTTTAAATTTTATAAGTTATTCATTTATGATTTAATTAACAGCAAATAAATAAACATTACAACCTTTTAATATTAAAAAACTTGTTAACTTAGTTAATAATTAAAATAGGATAACTAAGGGTTAAACAAAATGATAAGGTTTAAAATAATACTAAAACATCTCAAAAATATATTATTTGATACAATTTCAAACCTATCTCATTTTTTCTTCAAATACATGGCCTTTTGGAGGTATTTTAATTGATTTTTAATTTATTGTAAATTAATATTTTGAGGAAATTCAAAATATTTACCTCATCTCTATTGTAAAAGGGAACCTCTTCTTCTATTTTCATTACACTTCATATCCTAATTAGTACATCCATCATCTATCCAAATTTCCACCCAAAATACATCCCTTAATCTTAGAAGCCTCCATTTGGGAAAAAATCCAACCATGGATGCCCTCTTCTTTTTATTACAAACTCATATAATAACATTAGTATCCCCAATATATTGATATGTTTTTATTCTATGTTTTAAACCTAATATCACACACACTTCCATCAAATGGGTTACAAAATTATCATTTTTGTGTGCAGTGAACGACCTCTTCACAAAATGATATTGTTCATTTTTCCTTTACCACCACTCATGGTTGGGAATTATTATGGATTCTATGTTATTATATTATATATATGATTTATTAATTCTTATGGAATTATTATATATATACATATATTTCACTTACTTACATTATTTCAAAATAATAAATAAATTCAAGCAGTGTTCATGCATACGTACAGACTGTCGTCTCCATGAATGGTGTATTCCATATCATATTTATATTTTTTATAAATTTTTATAAATTTTTATTTACTGAATATATATGATATTTATATCCATTTTTACATTCTAGAAATAATTAAATCATGATAAAAATATGAGGATCAAGAATAACAAGTCAAAACAAGAAGATACTACCAAAAATGTACTACTAACATGGGATAGTTAATAAATGGGTAACAGAAGGTTATAAGTAAATAATATATTGTATGATGTAATTGAGTATGGTTCTGTAATATATTTATAATAAAATTATATTTAATATACAGGAGGTTTGAACTAATTCTAAGAGATTCAAGACATAAGTTAAGGGATTTATGTCTCACTTTTATTTCTATAGGACACATGCCTTATACACTACTTGTTTTTTTTTTGTGGTGTACATATTTCCCAGGAATGTATTTTATGAGTTTTATACAGATTATTGTGATATTTTCATATCCATATTATTTTCTTTCTTTCATATGGTAGGTGATTCTATTGATTATAAAGTTATGATTATTTATTTCACAATCTCATCAATATTTGGGATTGTTACATTTTTTTTCTTCATTAGAGAATATTTATCTTCCATATCCATGTTCTCTAAAAAAATTCAAAAAATGATTTGAATATTCTAATATGGATTTTTAAAGTCTTTTTTTCCAATTTTTCACTTTTTACTACATGGTTTGAAAGGAATCTTTTTTTCATTTTCCAAATGAGGTATATTGTGAGTTTTCTGGAAAAAGTACAAAAGAAATGTTTTTTTAACTTATATGGAAATAACAGAATTTTCTATATTTATGGAACTATAAAGATTTGAATATTCCCATAAAAGATTAAAATATTTTTTTCAAAGAAAATTTTTTCTTTTAAAATTGTATGGTATTTTAATAAAATAAATGGTTTTCAAAGTAGAAAAAATATTTTCCACATTAATTGTTTTTAAGTGATCTTTCAAAATTATATTCCATCTAAGTTAAAATTATTTGATGTCACTTATATTTTATTGGTTATATGATTAAATTCACCCATTAATAATATTTCCTAAAATGGGTTAGGCTTATGATGGAATGATATTTATAAATCCCATTTCTTTTCTATAGGTAATGTTATGATTTAATCATTTTTATGAATCTAGTTCCATTCTGTGGGTTCTAATATAATGGAAAATTTCTGTTATTGTGGCACACATATGTATGGTTTTCATTAGTTGATGGTTGGGACCTATATCTCCCTCTAATTCATAGAGAAAATCTTTATGTATCTTGATATAGGGATGGGAATCAAGTCGACATACTTGATCCACCATGAAAGATATGGAAACCTGATTCACTATGGGAAGGTGGGGAATTTTGATCCATTACAATGAAAATACTGTGATTGGGGAAGGTGGTGTGGCCCTTATAATTGGTGTAGTCCCCATGAAGTTCCCTATTGGGTTTATTAAATGTACCTTGAATTATAGGGAATGATATTACATGATTATGTATCTCCTACAAATTCCTTATCATATACTTATGTTATTATTTAATGTTTTATGATCTTGATTCCCTTATGATTAATATATTATGATCTACTAATATTAATTTCATGACTCTTTTTTATGATCTTGGATATGCATGGTATGATATTTTATTTTCACTATCATGTTATCATAAGGTTATGCTCATGATATGATTACATATGTCTCTTGTTTGCCCTTATTAATCATTTGAGCTCACCCTTTTTTATGTTCCCTTTCCCCAGGTTATGAAGACATGTATTATGTATGATTTTTCTAATAAGGGTTAAATTCATGATGAATCTATTAGATGATAATGTAGCTCCCTTATGCACCATGGTTTTTTATATGTTTCTAAAGACACTAAACTAATACGATTTTTGGAAGTTTGTTTTTGTAATGTATTAAGTATTTTGGAAAAATGATGAACTACTAATAAATGAAAATTGAGGATAATTATAGATTCCCTATGTGTATATGACTCATTCACAAGGATGTGGGGACATCATTCTTCTCTCACTTAGATATGGATCATGTATAGTAAATCATCTTTGAAGGGATGTTGTCCATGAATTTTAATGCCATATGGTTAGGATGTATATGTCATGATGTTTATCGTCAGGTTATAAAGAAATTTTCCTCATAGTTTAAATTCATTTAGATAGTATGTAACATGAATTTTAACATCATGTTACTAAAATGAATATATTCTTGAGGGTAGATAATAAATTTACTTTTTGATAAACCATGCATTGGTGGGGGGATCGTAACGTATTCCCCCATCCATTCAGGATATTAAGTAAACTATATTAGAATAGTCCTTATGTATAATGTTTGAACCTTCTTATTGGGGTTCTAGATTTTGAGGTTTCTTTCTTAGTATAATTGTGAACTTTAGGGACAATACTAGTTCTCCTTGAATGAATGAGCCTATTATAACCTTTTTATTGAATGCTTATAAGATCTAATTCTGATAGACTTCATGGTTATGCAGTGTATGAAATTTTTTCTTACTGAGCCATTCCAACTCATCGATCCACTTTTTTTATTTATCAAAATCATATATTTTTTCATATATAGCTATTATAAGTGAGGGAAACTGTAATTGTATAGGAAACACTACCTCTATTTTTTATAACAATAAATATTGGTTTTCTTGTATAGTAGTGTGTGTGATGGTTTCGTAGGCCCATAAAATGTGAAAAATCTTTTCTGGCTAGGGATTCTTGCGTTTATCCACCATATTATGGATTATATTTAAAATAGTATTATTGAAGGACCCAATTTTTCTATTTTACTCCACATGATAGTAAGATGAATGGATAAACTCAATGTTGTACTCTTGGTACAATTTCTTCAACTCAGTAGAATAGAAGTTAGTGTCATTGTCCGTTAATATTGTATGAGGGGCTCTAAATCTGGTAATGATATTGGATTTTATGAAGTTGATGATATTATTAATCCTGAATTCTATGAGGGTTATTTCATATTCGCTTTTAGAAAAGAATGTGGTATCAGTATGGATGTACTCAAACTAATTATCTCTGGCTAGGGGATATGGTCCTACAACAACCATTCCTAATATGGAAAACAACCAAGAATATTTAGTTTCATGTAGAAATTATGGGGGTTTATTTATGAAGTTATCATTTTTTTTGCATGAAATTTCTTGGTTAATTCTACATTGAACTATATCATGGTTTTCTAGTAGTAACCAACCCTCTAAATTTGATGGGAGAGTATTTTCCTTGATAGATGGACGCTTTGGAAGCCTGCATAGACTTATTACATGATAAGAGGATCCACTCTTTATTAAATTCATCTTAGTATAATTTCAATGACACATCATCTATAGAGGGATTTATTCTCATTCAGACCATCCCAAAGTGTAATGCTTGTTATTCAACATCGAGTATGCTCCCTTTCATCTTTACCTAATAGGAGGGTCCCATTTTGAAGATAATCAATTTTAAGCTCCATCCATCCAGGGGTATATATCGGTTCAAGACTCTTTTGGGTAGTGCCGACATGATTTATTTCCTCCATGTCATAGACGATGACTAGTGATACCATATTTTAGTATAGGATGCATAAAATCACTTCATTCTAATTTGGGCCATCCAAGACTGTGTTAGTATTATCCAATAAGTTAGTATATTAATTTTACAACTAAGGTACATGATGAAATGTATCTTAAAGTGGTAAATATTACATCAGTACTCTAACATTACCGATTAGAGGGTAAATTTATTCATTTTGATGGAATACTCAACATTTATCCATTTTACAACTATCTCTGATACCCTGTTTATGTTAGGGTTGGTTTTCTACAAATTAATGGATAATTCCAAGATAATAATTAGGGTCTAATATTCTACTTTTTGTTAGTGAATACTTTGTACAATGAGAATTATTAGGAAAAATTTTCTTTTTATAAAGAAAGAAATACAATACTTAGGCCATCTCAATTGAGTGTTGGGTTTCCAACCTATTTCCAATATAACATTGGGATGCACCGCCAAAATACATCTCCCACACTCATTGTGTGTCATAGGTATAGAAAACCTATTCTTATAGAATTTCAATGTCAACTACTTTTATTTCTAGGGGAGGATATGCCATAACAAAATCATTATGGAAATTTTATTTCACTTTATTATGTGACTTGAAAAAGATGTCAAATTGTTGTAAAATAACTTCCCATTAGGAAGAAAACCAAGTAAGAATAGGTAGGCCAAGGATTTACTTGAGTTGGTCAATATTAGAGACCATGTGGATTTTATGATGCTGAAATTAATGTATAAACTTTTATACTAAAAATATGATCATGAGACGGTTCTTCTCAACATTAAAATACCAGTTCTTAGTATCTAGTATCATTCATCTTAGGAAGTAGAGACTGTTATCATTCCCCATATCACTTTTCTTTGTGAGGAGATCACTGAGTGATCATTCAATAGAGATCACATATAAGATTAGTGGATCTCCTTCCACTAGTGACATCAATATTAGTGGTTGAAGCAATCAGTTCTTAAGACTCTCAAGGGTTTCATGGTAGTCTTGATCCCATTTGTAGGTTACTCCCCTCTCCATTATCTTGGTGAAGGGGATGGGTTTTCCCTTCAGGATAGTTATAAAACTCCGAATGTAATCGAGGTTCCCTTGGATACCCCTTGGTTCTTTAATATTACAAGGGGTTGACATTTAAAGAATTTACCTAATCTTCTCTGGTTCGACCTCAATGCCATAGTGGTGTACTAAAAATCCATGGAATTTCTTTAATGTTACCCCTAAAGAAAACTTCATTGGATTCATCTTCAAACTTTTTCTTCCATACAATGTGTAAGACTGTTTAATGACCCATTAGGTGATCACATCACTTTTGATATCTAATTAAAAGATCATCAACATAGAATTAATTTATTAATCCTAAAAATTGATTAAATATATGTTGTTTGGAGCATTATTAGGTAGTTACTGAATTATTATATCCCAAAGGAATAGCCAGATAAAAAATGATCCCCATAGGTTCTATAAAGGTGGTGGATTACTCATCTTCAGGAGCAATATTTATTTGATTATATAATGAATACCCATTCATAAAGGAAAGGGAATGTAAGTCGATGGCTTCTTTGATAAAAATTTATATGATCATAAATGGGAAGTCATCCTTCAGGTTGTCTCAATTAAGTTCTTTAAAAATGATGCATACCTAATTTACTCATCAGTTTTATTTAAATGGATGATGATAGAGAGAGATTTTGGGTATTTCCCTTCCTAGAAAAAGTTTGATTTGATCAAATTGTCGAAAATTGATTATTTTTAGGTCTGATAGGTCAAATACCCTGAGAGGGGGGTGAATTAGGGTATGAAAGATTTAAATTATTTCCCCTTCAAATCTTGTTTCATCGTTAAACAAAACACACTTCTCTCTTTCTCTCATAGAAATTTATGAACCAAAATGAAATCATTCAAATGACACAATGATTTTACTTGGTTTACCCTAACTAGGCTATGTCTGAGGAGAATACAATTCAGATGTGCTGATATACCAAATCCACTAATTCTCACTACCAATTATAAGGATCTAGACTTCCTTTACAAGGTTTAAGGTCTGCTCACTTCATTCCCAAGGGTCACTCCCTATGTCTCTTCCTCTGACTCACTATCGGTGGGAAGGATCATTGTCTTCCTATTATTTCGGTCACTGCTCTTGAAAGGGACCCACACATAATTTATGCACTTTTAGGTATCTTCATTTTAATTAAAACACACATCCTCAACTATGGGTAGATGCTCTGTTGAAGTCAATTTTCACCCGTAGATGAATTCCACTTTTCCGTGTACTATTAGTTTATTGGAAATTTCTTTTTCAAACTATTTTAGTTCGTTTGAAAGATTCCTTAAGTAATCCTAAAAAAACATGCTTTCTCTGTGTACTGTGTTGAGGGTATGAGATGTGTATTTCCTCTTCCATTCACTTCCTTTGATTTCGTGAACTGACCTTCTTCACCGACCACTTCTCCTCTACTTCTACTAACCATCTCCATGTACTGTCCCAGCTTCTATGTATTTCCATTTCTTATATATACCGCCTGTGGAGTTCCTTCATCTACAAACCATTGCTTCCCTTATGGGTATTAGTTCCTCATAATATCCTTTCATGGAATTTCTTCCATGAACCACTCACCCTTCACAGAATCCTCCCTCACGAACCACCTTTGCTCTTAGCTGATTTCCCTGAGAAAAGATTTTTTATTTTAAATATTTCTCTAATTAATGATGGGATTAGTTCTCCTTATAAAAGAAAATAGATCCACAAAATCTGATAATCCAAGATTTACCAAAACATCAATGGGGTACTATCTTCACCACGTAGCCACTCCTTCTATGAACTGAAATCATACTACGAACCATTTACCCTTTGTGGTCCATGTACTGCCTCTCTTCATATGTGGTAGCTCAAAATAATCATCATGTCTTCAAAAAATATGTCCACCATGTATTCTCAAATAATCACCTCATTTCCGTAAACGAAAATCCATATTTTGTATCAAAAACCTCCCACATACTACATGCCTTCACCAAAAACTATATGCTCTCTGCGAACCATTCTCGTACACAGACCACGCCTCATGCTATGCAGCTCCCTTATTTTTCTGATACCCATTTCTATTCTACATACCACTATTCATGGTCTGTGAACTGTCCATCATGGTCCATGTACTGTTTAATTATATGTGGAAATCCTTCCATTTCCAAAATTAACCTCCTGATTTTGAGGCCCTAAAATTTGAAAACACTGGGAAATAATGCCACCTTAAAACCTTACTTTGGAAAACATGAACAATACTTATTTTTGGTCATCTAGATTTTTCAAAAAACACAATGACACCAAAAACATACTAAGAGTACACATTGAGGGATTTTTTTCCCAAAACTTTTACATTATTAGCATGGGAGGGGTGCATCCTCCTGCCTGTCTGCTTGAATCCTCGATGACCATCGAGTGATAGTAGATGGTGTGTATCCACATCAGGGTTCATCACAATAATTAATATATACTTTCATGTGAACATGAATCATGTTTTTTTTGTAAATTCCATATACATATTTTTCTCATGAAGAGGAGATTCCTTCCTCAAATGCGGTAGGGGAATTCATGAAGTCATCATATTCTTATTCCACCTCAGAGTTCATAGGTTCATTTTCAGAAATGGTGGTTAATATGATGGAATATCTATCACTTTCAAGGTAAGATATGCCCTAGGAATAGATATTGTCTTCCCAATTTTCCAGAGTCATCATAGAGTGATTATTGAAGAGATTCATTTTTTCATGTTGTCACTAGGGAAAGGAGGAGCTTGGACATCAGAGATTATGTCTACTACATTGATCAGGTTTATAGATATCACATAATTATTGCTAACCATACTCCAGGGATTCATACTAGTGTTCCCCAATCCTTTGGGGGCTATAACCAATATATTTTCATCCACTGGTGGTTATTTTCCTTCCCTTTTGTAGAAATTTTTCCCATCATGTAAAACATCATATGACATGAAGGGGTAACTATCACATTATATTATAATAACCTTCCCATCAATTGGGTATTTCAAATACTTAAGAAATTTTAAAGGTACTTCCTTATTGTTGTGAATCCAAGGTCTTCCATGCAGCACCTTATAAGCGGTGTCTTTTTGGATCACTATAAATTCATGGTTATATGTGAGATCCCCAAACTGAGACTTGAGATTGATATTCTAAAGAGTTCTTATCTCACTCTTATCATACCCTTGAATAGTAAGCTTCATATGAGATAAATACCCTTATCTATATCTGAAATTTCAATGGATCTGAATTGGTATGAGGGTTATCTCGGAACCATTATCAAAAAGATCCCTTTGGATTTCCACATTTTCGAGTTTCCCAGAAACAAATAGGGGTCTGTTGTGTCCCTAGATAAATTCTTTCTAATCCTTGTTTTATGAATGATATAGTGACATGAAATTATGATATAATAATATTCACTCAATAAAAATAGGCTAAAATGACTTCTCTCTCAAACTCAGTGGGTTCTTGAAGGATTTTATGAGTTCACATATTAGTTCTTTTGAATGATTAAGAGCATTAGGGATCAAGATATTGGTTGGAAAAAACTATTAACTATTTTAAAATGTCATACTTTTGTGATCATGGTCTACATTTCCTATAGTGACCCAGGATTTTCATGCATTTACATTAGGTCATTTTTTCAAAACATTTCATACATTACACAAATACATGCCCAAAGATCATATTAGTTTAGTTTCTTTAGAAACTTGGAACACAAACATATAGTCTAGTGTAAGACCTTTAATTTTTCTCACAAAAACCACTCCCTTTATTACTCATACTTAAAACCTTTACTTATTACATGAGGAATGGAAAGATAAGGAAAGGGTGATCTTAGATGGTTAGAAAGGGTAAACAAGGAAGATATATAAGAATAAAAAGAATATAAGGGTATAAAAACATGAGCATAACATTTGAAGATCATTCCCTACATATCAAGGATTATAAACATGATTCATGGAATAAATATTAGTAGTTCATAAGACATGAATCATAAGATTATCAATGAACATAATCAATAAGATAATAACATTGACATAAGACATGAAATTGTGGAATACACATAAACTTGTAACTTTTGGAACATGTATAAATAGTAACATGTTTACTAATTAAATTAACAACATGAAATCATGCCCTTGAATAAATATATGGACCTAAAAACCATGTCCACGCATAAAATTATGGACATGAAAACCAGGTCCATGCATCAAATTTTGGACATGAAATTAGGTTAATTCATAACATATATACCTCATGAGTTATCCATATTTACCCAACACATTGGAGGGAGATAAAGATATCACCAATCTCATAATGAAATCATTTATATGTATTCCATGAGTTTATAAAAATTATTCATAACAAGACCAATGAAATAAATTGAGAATCATAAAAATGTAATTCTATCATAACCTATAGAAATGAGTCATGTTTCATAATCATTTTATCAAATCATAACCTATGAAAAGAAGTGAGTTCCGTAGACATATAACCCATGATGGTAAAATGGATTTCATAAACATATAACCCATGAAATGGAAATTGGTTTCTTGAATGTTATTACATAAAAACAAAAACCATTTATTGAAATAAATTTAATGGAACCTTGGATAATATTCTCAATAAGTCATTAGTAACACCAATATATGTCATCTTAGAAGAGAAATAATTTTCAGAGATTACTTGAAAATAATTCTTAAGGATAATATCATTTCTATATTGAAAAACGCTTTTTAAATCATAAAACATTTATCAATCCATTTTCATTAAAAATAACCTTTAAAACATAAAAAATGAGGATTTAAAATCCATTTAAATAGTATTGAAATCTATTTCCTTACAAATTCATAAAATGTCAGTTAAAACACTTCTAAAATATATTTAGAAAAAATTGTTTTGAAGGAACATAGTTTTATAACCGCAGAGAGAATAAGATTATATGAAACATAAAATATCATAAAATGAAGCGGATTCATGATAAAATATTTCAAGGGGAAGTATATGCACCTCATAAAATAATATAGTTGCATAATTTAACATGTGTCTCAGAGAAGGAAAATTGAGATGAAATTACCTTATTGATTTGGTAACTTTTGAATCATAAACCCCGTGAAAGAGGGATCATAAAATGGATATATAAATACAACTAAATATAATTATATGAATCATAAAATACATTCATGATAATTATATACACCACACATAAGAAATTAGTATTGTATAAGGCATGTGTCCCACAGAAATAAAAGTGAGACGTAAATCCCTTACTGTGTGTCCTGACGTTCATCATACACATATAGGAATCTGGTATAATAAGTATAAGTTTATTATAAATTTATCACAAAACCATATTCAAACATATAATACCATATAATATTATTTCTGGCCTTATATTACCATTTATTAACAATTCTCATGTTAAAGAATTGTTTTGGGTAATAATTGCTTTGTTTATTATACATGTTTTGACTTTTTTGTTTAGGATACTCTTACATAAATCATGATTTAATTATTTAAAGAATGTAAAAAATCACTTATATATCATATATATTCAATATATAATAATATATAATAACCTATAAAATATAGATATATGAAATAGAATACACCATTCACGGAGATAGTAGGTCGTATGTACGCATGAATGTTGTATCCATTTTCTTATCAAGTGAAAAGAAATGAAAGTATATGATATATTATCATTAAAGAATAATTGTTATGTAATATGAAAAATATATACTGATAAAAATTCATCCATATTACCATTCATGAAATATAGGTGAATAACAAATCACATCGCCTCGTGGAGATGTTAAGGCATACGTACGCACAAGCGACATTATCATTTTCCCAAAATATTAAATGGTAAAAAGGTAGACATGATATTATCATTACAAAAGTATAATTACATCATAAATATCATATATATAATATAAAAATTGAGTGTACCTCATAATTCACAACCATGATAGGTGGTAAAAGAAAAATGAACAGCATTGTTTTGTGAGGCGTTAGTTCATTGTACACGAGAACTATAAATTAATTTCCCATTACCTGGAAGTGTGTGTGGGTGTTGGTAGAGGCACTTAATATAAAAAAATAAAAAAATATTTAGGATAATAAGGTTATTATATAAACATTAAATAAAAATAATTTAAGTGTTTTAAGGAATAAATAAAACAAAAAAATCATTGATGAACTTTACCTCTTCTTTGGGTATCTCTTTTTGATATGCACAAAAGGACTCCATTGGCTACCATTATGACCAAAGTAAGGATTATAGGACTAATGGAGGGATGTGGGGATGATATTTAGATATATTTGGCTGAATCAAATTGGTTCTGAAGTGTTAATAGAAGATAATGAGAGGTTCTTTTTTATAAGAGAGGGGAGGGGAACTTTTAAAATTTCTCAAAATATTAATTTAAAATAAAATCAATAATTCAAATACTTCCAAAATTACATTTATTATATGATGAGACATACAAATGTTGTAATTTCACCAACCAATTAATTTTATACAAGTTATTATGTTATTTTAATCCTTATCATTTTGACTAACCATTAATTAACCCATTTTAATTTTAACTACGGTAAAAAAAACTTCAATACATAGATGATGTATATTTGACTTATTAAGTATAAATTGGACCTTAAATAGAAAATTTATGATATTTAAGACCATATATATTCCCATTGTCCTTAGTTAATATTTTTATTATTTTTAAATACTTTAATAAAATATTATTTTCATAAAATATCACAAGTGTCAATTTGGACACTATGCATAACATTGACTCTAAGAAAATACATACAAAAATATAAATGGAAAAAATTAATCTAACACACCGCTAACATGTCATAGTCACACATAAAATTTTTTAATCACCTTAATTAAGTAAAAGTATATTTCTTATAATATTTCTAATATCATTTAATTAATTGTTTCATTAATTGAGTAACTACTACATCATCATTTTGTAATTATTTTTAATAATTATTTACTCACTTAAAATTGAAAATAAATTTATATAATTTAGATAAAAATTTATAATTTATATGAATATATATTTTTGATCATATCTTATAATTATACCCATAATAAAAAAATTAGACATATTAAATGTAAGAGTTTGACATTTTGTCACTCTCTTTGAGTTTAATAATATTAAAGTCATTTTAAGGGACAAGTTCCATTAAATTATTAAATTTCAATAATTATGTGTTAAGGTTCGAATTTTTTTCATCCAATATATTTTGTAGAAGTGTTATATAATTTTACTAATATTTATTATATCATTTTTACCCTAATCATTCTATCAAAAATCACTAAAGTTACTATTCATATTTTATAAAAATAAAAGGTAACTACTTACAAAATTTGAACCTTATGATTAAAAAAATCAAATCTATTTTTCATAATTTAAAACACATAAATTTCTAATATTCATTTAACATTAATCTCATCAACGAAACATGAAAATGGGTTTTTAAAGTGAAAACATCCAAAATATTGACATGTTTTTATGTACAAATTCAATGCCAAATTGATTAAAATTGTAACACCCCAAGATTTCAAACTACGTTATTTCTTCAAAGTAATTCAATAACTTGCACTACACGCAACACCGAGTTTAAGCGCACCATGACTTACCAAACTAGACGTTCAAAAGTGGTTATGAATAGTATTAACTGAATTTTAAACTTTATATAATCCTTATAATTTTAGAGTCTATATTATGAGTTTCTTAGACATAATGTGAGAACAAATTCATTTTTTTCTGATAAAAGAAGTATTTTTAAAAAATGCAATTTTACCACCTTTTAATGGAGAACCCTTTTTAAATCCAATATTTAAAACTTTTATATATTTAATTTGACAAAATAAACTTTTTCTTTAGAATCGGGACAAAATAATTTAGTTTCAATAAATTTATGGTGTTTTTCTGATAACTTTCATATTTGGGTGAATAGTGAAAAATACTATATTTTAACTGAAAACAACTTTTTGAATCAAAATAATTTATAGTGTTAAATTATACATTTTAATGGTTTATAAGTATAAATATATTATATTTTTACAATTTAATCAAATTCTGGTCATTATAAGTAATTTCACTTTGAAATTGGACATAAACAAGTGTCAATCTTTTGATAGTTATTATTTCTTAAAAATATGCCTTTTGGTTTTGACAACAGGAATTAATTTTAAATTAATTAATGAAACTTATATGTTTTGAAATTGGTAAAATAGAATTCATTTTTGAATTCAGAATATCAAAATTATCTTAGGGTGAATTTTTGGTATTTTTCTAAAAACTTTCATTTTTTGTTGAATAGTGAAAAACATTGCATTATTGTTTAAAACCCACTTTTCATTTAAATAATTAATTATTTTATTTAAATTTATTTTACATCAAAATAGATACATAATAATAATATTAGTTCAATTTAATTCATTGGAATCTTTTTGTATAATAAAATTAGATGTATAAAATTTTATTAAACTTTTTACCGTCTTTTACCCACCTTCTAGGAGAATTTGAAAATTTTGTATAAAACATAATTTTACCACTTTTGTGAGTTGAATTTAAAAAATATGGAGACACAGTTAACCTCAGTAATTAAAATTTGGTTCAATAAGATGAAAATAATTTTTGGTGAATAGTAACTTTTGACTTTTATTTACCACAGTTAAAAGTAAATAGGGTAATTAAGGGTAAAAATGATATTATAATTATCTTAACACATGTCCTAATTATATTGGATAAGTTTAATTCAACCACAAATAACCTTAGGAATACAATATGACCCTTTAGGTCCACTTGGATTAGATTAGTACATTTATTATTATTTAATTTACAGAAGAGTTAAAAGTGTAAAATTCAAGTTTTCATAACTAAAACATTTTAATATAGGGTTATACATAAGATAAATTCGACTATAAAAATTAATTAGAAAGATAAAAATATTTCTTATATAATGGTATTTTATTTATAATTTTTCGACATTAAATAATTTAATTTATTTATGACACAATGATGATGCAGTAATTACCTTATTACTGAAAGATTAAAATAATTGATATTATAAACATCCAAATAAATGTAATTTGAGACTTTTGATGAATTCAAATAATTTTATAGGTTAAAATAACATGTTAGTGTTTATTAGATAAATTTTTTTCGAAGTGATAAGGTAGTTATGACTTTAACAAAAACAAAATACCAAATAGTGTCAAAATTGACATAAATTAATTTTTTAAACAAATACTATATTATTGGTTGATATAATATTATTAAAAATATAAGGTTTGAAAAACAGGCTTAATAATATTATATATGTCATTAATGAACAACTTGAGTTTTTTTGGATGTTTATAGTAATTTTATTAACCATATAGTGTAAGAATACAAGAAGACACGGTAAAAGTTAAATTATTTAACTTAGAGTTAAATCTAAAAGATAAGGTTAAAATGGTAACCTAAACTTGTCTAAAACCTATTTATTGAGAGTATTTCGACCCATACCCACATTATCTTCTAAATAAATCAATTTTAAGCCATTATAAACAGAATATTATTTTATTATAAAATAATATTTCAATATTTTCCTAAGGTTCCCCTCACCCCTCTTATAAAAGGGTACTCCCTCTTCTCTCAAATTCACACATTAAAAGCCATTTGAATCGGCCGACACCTATCCAAATATCCTATCAATTTTCCTTCCTTCATCCTAGAGGTCTTACTTTAGTCATAAAGTCAACCTAAGGAGCCCTTTTGATCAAATAAAAAGGAAGAACTCGAAGAAGAGGTAAATATTTCATCACCTCTTTCAAGTTCTTTTCTTCTTCCACTTCTTCTTTCCTTATTTTTTCCTTTATAAAATAATAAATCCAGTATCTTCTATATACTGTGATGTTATTATAAATATGGTACAACCATATTCATTATTCTATCCATCCTTTGAATTACATGTCACCATACGTGTGTGCGTACGGCTTACCGTCTCCACGTCATGGTGTAGTTGTTATTCAATACATTATTATTTTGATGGGTATAATAATGATGTATAATTGATGTAAATAATAAATATAAAATTATAATGATTCTATATATATGATATACCATCCAATTATATACCATTTTAATATCAAAAGAATGATATTTTTGCTCGTGCGTACGTATGGATTACCATCTCCACGAACGCGATGAGATTCATTCCCCGTTGTAACCATTCAAGAATAATTTTCATTTGATGATTAAAAATAATGTTTAAAGACTTGATATAATTCTGGATATGAATAAGAAACATCCCATCCATAACAAACATGACTCACATAACAAATAATATAAAGGAAAACAAATCAGTTAACACCCGAAATGATGATAATACTAAAATACCATTAACAAAGCATTATTAGAAGATCATATATGATGTCAAAATTATGTATATGGTTTTTTTATAATTTAATAACAATGATTTAACTATTATACAGGAGTTTAACATACCCTCAACCAAGGAAAAGTACAAGGTAAGGTTTAATTACACAATCTCTTCATTATCTGAGATTGTTTATACGTAATTATCTACTGGGACCTCTTTATCATCCACATTCGTGTTTTCTTAAAAATGCATTTCAAAACATTTTTACTATTTACTAGACTATGGGATAAAGTAATTTATACCTATGTTTGACTTTTTATAAGATTTTTATAAAGGAATCATTCCATCGTTTTCTAAACTAGGTACTTTATGTCATTTTCGACAAAATTAATGTAAGAATGTTCTTTTTTAACTTATACGGCGGGTGCGGCTATTTTCCGCCGTTATAACATCATCAAATATTACCTTAAAAGCTTATAATAATATTTTCAAAATAAAGTTTTTCTTTATAATTATGTTAATATTAAATGATTTTATAATATAAATAGATATTTCTCTCAAATAGTTTTGATTTAATCTATGTCAACATCCTTTGATAAATTTTATGCTTGTTTGAAGTTGATTTATTATGATACAAATCTTCCATATTTTATTGAAGGTTTTGTGATATGTTTGACTGTGGATAGGTTATTTTTAGGTCATTCATGGTTTATGGTTAAAGTATCAACATTTTGTATGCTATTTTTAATACGAATGTTTATGTTATATTTCAACCCTTTTTTAAGATGAATGTATTGGACTAGTATGTTCTAGGTTGGGGACTGATAAAAGTAAGCCCTCCGGGTTGGGGTCTGGTTACTGCAGACCCTCTGGGTTGGATTCCGATTACATAGGCTCTCTGATTTAGAGTCCGGTTATAGAGGCTCTCTGGGTTGGAGTCCGGTTATAGAGGCTCTCTAGGTTGGGGTCTGATTATAGTTACCCCCTAAGTCCTGGCATGAGGCCTTGACACAGAAATTAAAGACTGGTACTATACATTACCTCATTATGAAATTAGTTATTACATGTGATTATTTTACTAGTATAATATCCATTTTCAAGTTTATATAGTAATGTTTGATTTATTTTTTCCATATTATGTTCAAGTTTATGTTTAAAAGGCTATTGTTTTTATTACAAATCTTGCCTTAAAAGTTTATAGATTCCACTAAATTATTTAACCTTACTGAGCATCTGAGCTCACCCCTTTCTTATGTTTTATTTTTCTAGGATCCCAAGAAGTGTTTTATGTTTGAGATTTAGGGTTAAGAAAATGGAACAATGCCATTATCAAAGGATTTTATTTGTGTTGTATGTTAGAAAGTGTAATATAACATTCATGTATATAATTTATTTTTCAAGACTGCTAAATTGATCGGTCTTTCGGGACTTGATTCCTTGTAATCATGCCAATGTATTAAAATAATGCACCGACTCTGGGTGACTAGGTTCGGGGCATTACAGTTGGTATCATAGGAAGTTTAGCAATAACCTTGGAAAGTATATTTAGATAAACTCTGATTAAATCACATTAACCTAAAATAGACTTTGAGGATTAGTATAGAATAACTTCCTAGAATTTTGGTAATATAGAGATTTTTTTAGTTTTCCAAGCAAATACATACCTGTTTCGATATGAGCAGGTAGAGGCGGCTCTGGCACAGATGTACCTAGAGGTAAAACCTGAAAATACCAATTTAAGATAGACTCAAACAGGAACTGGTGCACGACAATGGGTCTTGCTACACTCTTGGTTACGACACTCTCGGGGGATATGCTTAGGATAATTTTAATTTTCTTTAAAAATAATTGTGAAGGATTTATGAGTTTATAACTTCTCAAAGAAAATATTTTTATGATTACAGATTATATCCATAAAATGTTCAATTTATGTTGGGTATTTTACAAGTTTGGAATTATTCATTGTGATTCATAAACTGAACTAGTGTATGCCATTGTATATAAATGGTGCCTAGTATAAGGAATGAGAACTCCAGCAATACGTATGATCCAAAGAGTAAGAAGGATCATATCATTCATGGTATTAAGCCAACATTTAGAATGGAAATAGTCTCACATGTATTCTAAACATATGAAGAAATAATATCATGTGTTAATAAGATAATTAAATAATTCTCTCAGTCATATGGATTTGAAGGGAAGCAAGAGAAGAAATGGATGGTATAGAGAAAGATGGATAAAGAAAAGAGGGGAAAGATGGATTTTCTCATATGTGATAAATTTAGAAATAATAACCTTGGTAAATTCTTAAAGGGAATGGGAGTTTGTTATAAGTGTGGAGAAAAAGGACACCAAGTACGTGACTGTAAGGGTAAGAAAAAGGTTTCAAATGTAAAATGCTTCACCTGCAAGGCGTTGGGACACTACGCGAATCAATTTCCTAGTCATTAGAGTATACCAAAAATGATGATATTGGATAATAATCAAGTTATGATACTACATCAGATGAAGAGGAATGACTAGTGTTCTTATGTTGTTATTATAGAATTATTTCATTTGAGTGTTGTATCAACAATATACTAGTTGTATGAATTATAGAGATAAATAAGGATTGTACTACAGTATTATTTTATTAAGGATTTAAGATTATATGGTTCTAAGAAAAGTGACTTAATAGTAAGCTACACTTTTTTGGAAAATAAATGGTTAAAGGAAAGGTAATCCTTAATATGGTCCTGATAATGAAGTAGTGATTTTGGAATAAGAGATGGTTGATTTGGATAAAATATATTCGATATTCTTGACTTCCTTGGAACTGATTAATAGTTTTTTTATTTCTTCATTGTTGGAATATTCAAAAAAATTAGATATAAAGAATATATCCAGTATTATATAAAGGATAAGGGATCATTAATGTAATCAATAAGGTTTTATGGTAATTCAAGGTGTTTCCATGTTTTAAAATAATACATGATGAAGGTGTTCAAATGTTATTACGTGGAAAAAAGGATCTTCATTATGTTTAAATTACTTATAAATTTTGGACTGTGAGTTTGGATATAATTATTTTGGATAAGTCTAAAGGTTAGAATGGATTAACTTTAAAATCGGATACTGTTGTTGAGGTTGTTTTTGGATTGTTATAAAAAGGACAACACGCAGACCATGTGACAATCCATCGCGTCGGACAAAGATGCGGGAATCAAACCCACAACCATAGTGCGATTGGGATTTATCTCCTACCACTGGACTACATGAAGTCCCTAGATTGTATAATCTAGTTTTTTTAAAGGGTAAGATAGGTGAATTATAAATTCATTATTTTTGGAACCCTATACGATTAGGATAAATATAATTTTTTTTTTGAAATCTTTTGGAGTGAAAGATGACTTTGTATTAGGAATTAGTTGAAGGATGAAACACTACTTGTAAAGTATATATATATATATATATATATCCATCTTATTCTATGGGTAAATTAATTCTTAAACTTTAGGGAAGGGATATTAAAACCAAAAATATGTTATCCTAATACCTCATGTTATGTTGAACCGATAGTATTTTAAATCATCATAGACTGATGGATTTGAGGCCCTCAATTTTACACTTGTTTGTGATTGATGACCTCAATCACTCCCTATAAATATTTACGTTTTTCTTCCAATTATGTGTCTCTAATTTCTACCAATTTTATCTTAATCGAGATCATAATTTGGTGGTGACCCTTTCATTTTCCTTTTCCTCTTATTAAGACTAAATTTTATTAACCTAATTTTCGATATGGGTTTTCCCACAAAGGTATTTTCTATTTTCAACCTTTTATTTTCGAAGAACAATTTCAAATTGTAAGGACGCAATTTATTGAAGGAGGGAATAATGTAACACCCCAAGATTTCATAGTACGTTATTTCTTCAAAGTAATTCAATAAATTGCACTACACACAACACCAAGTTCAAGCGCACCACGACTCACCAAACTATCCGTTCAAAAGCAGTCATAAATAGTATTAACTGAATTTTGAACTTTATATAATCCTTATAATTTTAGAATCCATATTATTAGTTTCTTAGACATAATGTAAGAACAAATTAATTTTTTTCAGATAAAAGAAGTATTTTTCAAAAATGCAATTTTACCGCATTTTAATGGAGAACCATTTTTAAATCCAATATTTGAAACTTTTATATATTCAATTTGACAAAATAAAATTCTTCTTTATAACCAGGATATAAGAATTTAGTTTCAATAATTTTTTGGTGTTTTCTGATAACTTTCAAATTTGGGTGAATATTAAAAAATACTATATTTTAACTGAAAACAACTTTTTTAATCAAAATAATTTATAGGGTTAAATTATAAATTTTAATGGTTTGGAAGTATAAATAGTTTATATTTTTACCAATTAATCCAATTCTGGTAATTTTAAGTAATTTCACTTTGAAATTGGACATAAACAAGTGTCAATATTTTGATAGTTATTATTTCATAAAAATACGCCTTCTGGTTTTGACAACAGGAATTAATTTTAAATTAATTAATGAAAATTATATGTTTTTAAATGGTAAAATAGAATTCATTTTTGAATTCGGAATATCAAAATTATCTTAGGGTGAATTTTTGGTATTTTTCTGAAAACTTTCAATTTTTGATAAATAGTGAAAAACACCGCGTTATTATTTAAAACCAACTTTTTATTTAAATAATTAATTATTTTATTTAAATTTATTTCAAGTCAAAATAGATACATAATAACAATATTAGTTCAATGTAATTCATTGGAATCTTTTTTATAATAAAATTATATGTATAAAATTTTATTGAACTTTTTACCGTCTTTTACCCGCCTTCTAAGAGCATTTGAAAATTTGTATAAAATATAATTTTACCACTTCTATGAGTTTAATTTCAAAAATCCTAGAGTCACAGTTAATCTTAGTAATTAAAATTTGGTTCAATAAGATGAAAATAATTTTTTGTGGATGCTAACTTTTGACTTTTATTTACCACAGTTAAAAGTAAATAGGGTAATTAAGGGTAAAAATGATATTATAATTACCTTAACACATGTCCTAATTATATTGGATAAATGTAATTCGACAAAAAACAACCTTAGGAATAAAATATGACCCTTTAGGTCCACTTGGATTAAATTAGGACATTTATTATTATTTAATTTAAAGAAGAGTTAAAAGTGTTAAATTCAAGTTTTCATAACTAAAACATTTTAATATAAGGTTATAAGTAAGATAAATTTGACTATAAATATTCATTTGAAAGATAAAAATATTTCATACATAATGGTATTTTATTTATAATTTTTAAACATTAAATAATATAATTTATTTATGACACAATGATGATGAAATAATTACATTATTAATGAAAGATTAAAATAATTGATATTATAAATATCCAAATAAATTTAATTTGAGACTTTTTATTAATTCCACTAATTTTATAGTTTAATATGAAATTTAAGGGTTTATTATATAAATTTATTTCGAAGTTATAAGGTTTTTATGACTTTCACAAAAACAAAATACCAAATAGTGTCAAAATTGACATAAATTAATTTTTAAAACAAATACTATATTATTGGTTGATATAATGTTTCTAAAAATATAAGGTTCAGACAAAGGTCTAAAATTATATTATATATTTCATTAATGAACCACTTTAGGTTATTTTGGATGTTTATAGTAAGTTTATTAACCATATAGTGTAAGAATACAAGAAGACACAATAAAAGTTAAATTATTTAACATAGAGTTAAATCTAAAAGATAAGGTTAAAATGGTAACCTAAAATTGTCTAAAACCTATTGGTTGAGATTATTTCAACCCATAACCACTTTATATTCAAAATAATTCAATTTGGAGCCATTATAAACCTAATATTAGTTTATTATAAAATAATATTTCAATCTTTTCCTAAGGTGCACCTCACCCCTCTTATATAAGGGCACTCTCCATTCTCTCAAATTCACACCTTCAAAGCCATTTGGATCATCCAACCCCTTCCCCAATATCCTATAAACTGTCCTCCCTTAATCTTACAGTCCTTAATTTAGTCATAAAGCCAACATAAGGATCCATTTTGATCAAATCAAAAGTAAGAACCCGAAGAAGAGGTTAATATTTCATCACCTCTTTCAAGTTCTTTTATTCTTCCACTTCTTCTTTCCTTTTTGTTTCCATTCTAAAATAATAAATACAGTATCTTATATATACATTGTTTTTACTAAAAATATGGTACAACCATATTCATTATTCTATTCATCCTTTGAATGACATGTCACCATATGTGCGTACGTATGGCTTACCGTATCCACGTCCTGGTGTAGTTGTTATTCAATACATTATTATTTGGATGGGTATAATAATGATGTATAATTGATGTAAATAATAAATATAACATGATAATTATTCTTTATATATGATATAACATCCAATTATATACGATTTTAAAAACAAAATAATGATATTGTCACTCGTGTGTATGTACAAATTACCGTCTCCACGAACGCGATGAGATTCATTCCCCATCGTAATCATTCAAGACTAATTTTCATTTGATGTTTAAAAATAATGTTTAAAGACTTGATATCATTCTGGATATTAATAAGAAACATCCCATCCATAACAATCATGACTCACATAACAAATAATATAAAGGAAAATGAATCAGTTAGCACCTGAAACAACGATAATACTAAAATACCATTAACAAAGCATTATTTGAAGATCATATATGATATCATAATTATGTATATGGTTTTTTTATAATTTAATAACAATAATTTAACTATTATATAGGAGTTTAATGTACCCTCAACCAAGGAAAAGTACAAGGCAAGGGTTAATTACACAATCTCTGCATTATCTGAGATTGTTTATACGTAATTATCTATTGGGACCTCTTTATCATCCACATCCGTGTTTTCTTAAAAATGTATTTCAAAACATTTTTACTATTTACCATACTATGAGATAAATTCATTTATACCCTTGTTTTACTTTTTATAATATTTTTATAAAGTAATTTTTCCATCATTTTCCAAACAAGGTACTTTATGACCTCTTCGACAAAATTAATGCAAGAATGTTTTCTTAACTTATACAGTGGGTGCGGCTATTTTTCGTCATTATAACATCATCAAATATTACCTTACAATATTATAATAATATTTTCAAAATAAATTTTTTCTTTATAATTATGTGACTCTTAAATTATTTTAAAATATAAAGAGATATTTCTCTCAAATAGTTTTGATTTCAACTATGTCAACATCCTTTGATAAATTTTACACTTGTTTGAAGTTGATTTATTATGATACAAATATTCCTTATTGTATTGAAGATTTTTTGATATGTTTGACTATGGATGAGTTATTTTTATTCCATTCATGGTTTATGGTTAAAGTATTGACATTTCATATGCTATTTTTAATATGAATGTTTATGTTATATTTCAACCTTTTCTTAAGATGAATGTATTGGACTAGTATGTTTCGAGTTGGGGACTGGTAAAAGTAAGCCCTCCAGGTTGGGGTCCAGTTACAGTAGACCCTCTGGGTTGGAGTCCGGTTACAGAGGCTCTCCAGGTTGGATTCTAGTTACAGAGTCTCTCCTAGTTGGAGTCCGATTACAGAGGCTCTCCGGTTTGGGGTTCGGTTACAGTTATCCCCTAGGTCATGGCACGAGGCCTTGATACAGAAATTAAAGTCCAGTACTATACATTCCCTCATTATGAAATTAGTTATTACATGTGATTATTCTACTAGTAGAATATCCATGTGCATGTTTATATGGTAATGTTTGATTTAATTTTTCCATATTATATTCAAGTTTATGTTTAAAAGGATATTGTTTTTATTACGCATATTTCCTTAAAATTTTATAGATTCCACTAAATTGTTTACCCTTACTGAGCATCTGAGCTCACCCTTCTCTTATGTTTTATTTTCTCAGGATCCCAAGAAGTGTTTTATGTTTGATATTCAGGGTTAAGATAAGGGAATAATGGCATTCTCAAAGGATTTTTTTGTGTTGTATGTTAGAAAGTGTAATGAAACATTCATTTATATAATCTATTTTCCAAGATTGCTAAACTGATCGGTCTTTTGGGACTTGATTCCTTGTAATCATGCCAATGTATTAAAATAATGCACCGAATCTAGGTAACTAAGGTCAGGGCATTACAAAAATGACCTAAATTGAATCAAATGATAAAAATTTTGTATAATTATACTTTAAAACCAATCAAATATATAATTAAATGCTATAAATTATTTTGATGAAAAAGCTATTTTCAATTAAAATCTAGTATTTTTCACTATTCATCAAAACATGAAATTTATCTGAAAAATACCAAAACCTCAACCAAATAAAATTTTGATATCCCTATTTAAAATAAGAAGTTTATTTGGTCATAAAAAATTCTAAAATTGTCAAAAAATTATATTTAAAATGGGTTCTCTATTAAAAGTTGGTAAATTACCGTTTTGAAATATATAGGGTTTTATGTGTAAAATTTGTTTTGTTATTGTCTTGTGCCAATAAAATATATTGTATGAGTATAAAAATAATTTATTGAATATTTATCATATATATTTCCTTGATATTATTCAATATTTGTAATTATTTTAATTTATTAAGACAAAATGACTTTGGGAGCATAAAAACTATTTCATTTATAATTAGTTGGTATATATTTCCATTTATAATTAATCAGTAACCAATGAATTCATATTATAAAGAATATATTTTAATAGGTTGGATAATAATATAAATCAACACAAATTTAATGGCTAGTTTATAACTTATTATATTAAATAATAATATTTTAATAATAAACTATTGTTTGGTATAACTCGGTGTTGTTGTAATGCATGTTATCAAAAGAACTCAGCATTTTGTGTTACACAGTCCAAGAATATTGTTGTGTTTAACACAAGGTAATATTAGTGTTTCTTTTAGTGAAATAACAACTAGGATTTGTATATAATTCAAGACAAACATAGTGTTTTTCATATAAAAAAGCTATATTCAATATTGTGTGAAATGAAAAATATAAAAATGGTTAAATTAATTTGAAAAAATATATTTCAAAAATTATCAGGTTGTTACATTATACCTCCATTAAAATTAATTTAGCCCTCAAAATTATTCTAAGTTATCAAAGGTTTTATATTTGAATGTTCCTTTCATATAAAACCACATTGTAAAAATGAATATTAAAACTTCCTTTAAAAAAGAAAGTTAAAAGATTAATAGCTACCTAGAGCAACTCATAAATGGGTTTTCACATAGGAGAACATAAGTGGAAAATGATAAAATTCACATGGAGGAGAAATAAAACTATCAAGTTCTAATGGAGAGTGATGAATAACATGGTTAGGAGAAGGTTAATAATCACAAAACTATAGATTTGAAATGATCTAAGAGACTATCTAATTAATATAAAAATAAGGTATTAGGATAACTCTTTTTTTTCAATATCCATTACCTATAGTTGATGAATTTTCATGAGAATATATACATACTTCATTTCAGGAAAAATTGACCATTTTTTCCTTAATAAATTTCCACTTCATCTACTATTCCAAGAAATGAAGATGATTTTTGTCATTCTTTAAGTGCTATTAGATAATGAGATCTATAAATATAATGATAGTTTACTTGATGAGTCTTTATCACAAAAAAAATATTAGAACAAGTTGTCCAATATGAATAAATTCTCATATGGTGAGATATTACTCTAATCCCATAAACATCATATAATGTTTAACTTAAGTCCTTACATAAATGGTTAACCATGTAAATATTATATAAGAATAAAATCCAAAACATTATAATGATTTTTAAGAAATCATAATAACATTGATCCCCCATATATAATAAAGTATCTATCCTTTTTCAAATTCCTAACATGTGAATACACTCATTCTATATTATCTTGAAATATATAAACAACATTAATTACCATAAATTCTTTCCAAAAACATGAATTATCCTTATTTCAATAACAACTTGATATATTCCTTAAATCAAAGAATTTGTAATCTTTATCCATGATCGAATAGTATAATTTTTCAAAAAAACATTAATTGGTTCCAAGTTCATTGATACTATCCAAATTACTTTATCTAAATCAATCATCTCTTTATACAAGCTAATCACAGTTTTCTAAACATCTAGATCACATTATTGGTTTCCTTCCTTTAATAAAAATATAACTTGCATAAGTCTTAATCACCATTAAACATATCCATTACAATCATTAATGAAAACTTATACTGAGAAAACTTATATATTTCATGATTCATAAAATATAATCTTCAAATTACAAAATTTACTTCACTCATATAACATTATTCATAAACCATTACACAGGATTCATCAACTTATTCCTTAATACCAATTTCTTATAATATGAAATATCAATCATGTATTAAGGTTAATCAACCTCAATTTAATCATTATTCTTATTTTTAATGTAAATAATACTAGAAGAACATCACATACCTTTCACCTTCAATCTGAGGTCTCTATATCTTCAGAAGTATAACCAATACTCATACAACCATCCTGATTCTCTTTATGATATTTACATGTGGGAAATTTATTTGAATAATGCCCATAATTTCTACATCTGAAACATTCAATGTTAACCATATTCTTTCTAGTTCTCAATATTGACTAAAACTATAAGGCATAGAGTGAGAAACACATATCATGAAAAATTACATATAGGGTATCTAAATCATGAAACCAACTTTTTAATCGACAAGATAGTAGGAATATACTAGGTTATTCATAGTAATGTTATATTCAAATAATTTATTATGGTTTATAAATAGTTTTTTAGTTTTCAAATCATATCCCTTAGGAGTTTGAAACTAGGTTTTCAATAAGGCTCATTGTCATGTACTAGGTTTCCCTCAAGTCAGGCCTGACAAACCTTATTAGAGTTATTACCCCTATGTACATTTGTGCTAGAGCCACATCTACTTGTAATTTCTATAAAGGGATGTAATTATAGGAAACCATTCACTCTATCATTTACTAAAATTAAATGACATCTTCCTAAACATTAACTCATCCTTAAACGTATCCTTAGAGACACCACAAGACATATCCTTAAAAATTTCCCTTGGGATCTCACTAAAGTTTTCTCATCATACTTTCTAAAGGTAGACTAAACCTTTACTCTTCTACAAACTATAGAAACCCAAGCTTTTAATAAATTTTAATTACTTAATTTTTTTCAGATCATTTCATGTATTACACAAACACATTCCTAAAGATCGTAGTAGCTTAGTGCCTTTGGAAACATGGGACAAAAATGTCTAGTTTGGTGTAAGATCTTCAATTTTTCCCACAAAGATCATTCACTTTAGTACTCCTACTTAAAACCATTCCCTATAACCTGGGATAAGGAAACATAAGAAAAGGTTGGGCTCTAATTCTCTATAAGAGTAAACAAGGAATATATGTAAGCATAACAAGAACATAAGTGTAACACCCATATGTTTTTATGAAATACATTCTTTAAAAAAAATTATTCTTTAGTAGCTTTATTTTCACAAAATCATGAGTTTAAACAAACTGCAAGACACCCTTAGTATAAAATTACCATTATATCCTAGATTTTAGGTTATCAAGAATAAATATAACTAACTTATGAAAATGCATTGTGAGTTCATTGACTATCAATTATTTATGAAAAATATAAATCAATTAGATATTTGTATTTTTGAGTGAATTAATTTTGGTAATTAAATTAATGAGATATATATGTGTGTGTGTTATATACTTAATAAAAAAATTATATTCATCCAATGGATATTTTAGTCATATGGTATGAATAAACCATATTTGTTGTATAAAAACATATTTTTTAAAAAGGGTAATTTTACACCTTGGAATGTTGAACCCCTTTTAAATTAATATTTGGACACATTAATTATTTTTATATGAAAAAATTAACATATTATTTTAATTTGGGGTATAAAAATTTAACTTGGATGAATTTCTAATATTTTTCTGATAACTTTTAGGTTTTTATGAATAGCAAATATACACTAAATTTTATGTGAAAACAACATTTTTCATCAAAATAATTTATATGGTTAAATTATAATATTTAATAGTTTTAAAGTATAAATATAATATATTTTTATCATTCAATGTAATGTATTTCATTAGAATTAATTTTACATTTAATTTAGATTTAAAAACATTTCAATATTTTTCAATGTTTTAGATTTTAAAAGCTATACTCTATTTCCAAAAACATGATTAATTTTAATTTAATTAACGAAATTTATGTTTATTAAATTTTGAAAAATGGATTCCATATTTTTAATTAGTGGTTTAAAATTATTTTAATAGGTTACTTTAATTTTTTGGACATTATGAATAGTAACTTTTGTAATTTTTTTATTACTGCAATTAAGAGTAAATCATGTAATTAAAGGTAGAAATAATATTATAAAATTATATTAAAACCTATCAAAATCCTATTTGATGACTAAATTAGACACTTATAATCTATGGTCCAAAATGTAATCACTTAACGTCCACTTTCTCATGAATATGTCATTAATTTATTAATATCGATTAATGTAACAAAATGCCACACTCTCTTTTTATATAAGTATATTAATTCTAATATAGGGATAAGAAGGAGATAAAATCGACTATATGTAGTATCTAAAAATATAAAATAATTACCTACATTTATTTTTGATAAAATTAACTAAATTATATCTATATATATATATATTAATATAATTTATGTCTTTGGAATCATTTTCATATTGATTTTTGATATAAAACCCACGTAATCTTTTGATCATTTTTCTCTTCAAAAACCCAATTTACTATCATGTTTATAGATTAATTTTAAATTTAATTTTTACACATATACTAATGGAATTTGGGAAAATTGATTCGATATTTCTAATAATAATTATTTATATTATCTAATGAGGTCAACATAATTTTTTATAATAATTAATAGTAAAAATAGTAAAAATTAATTTCTGCTGTTAAGGTGAAAATGGATTTATTGAGGGTTAAACTAAAAAGAAAAGGGATAAACATTCCTAAATAATTTCCTAAAATCCTTTTTACAAAAATAATTAGACCCAATATTTTCTAAGGATTTGTAATAATCCTTTTTTATCCTTATTTCATTTTAAAAAAATGAGGCTACACCTTTTTCTTTTCATACAATTTACAAATGTTCCACTCACATCACTTATAAATGGCCACCCCATCTACTATATTTTTCACACCTTCAAACCCTACTAGTTTATAAAATACCTTACAAAATCACTTAAAAATATATCCTATAATTATATAATCCTTATTTTGGGTTTAAATCCAACCTATTAATGCATTTTCTGAAAACCAAAGTAAGTTACCAGAAGAAGAGTTAATGCTCTTCAATAAGCATTTTTATCGTATTTGTTACTCAAACTCCTTAAATTATTATTATACAATTATGATATAATAAACCTCATATATTATATATAATAATTTTTTTAAATAATATGAATTCCTTGAAACTATCCACACTTCCATTAAATGGGTTACATGTTTATCATCCATGTGTACAAAAAACTACCATCTTGTGAATTAATGTCATTCATTTTTACATTACCACCTATCAATGTTGGGTGTTATGATGGATCCTAATTATATATAATATATTTAAAAAATTATAAATCTTTAGTTATTATATCATGTATTCCTTTTTTAGTTTCCATTCTATAGGTGAAACGATAACATCACTCATGTGTATGGTAGACTACCGCCTCACAAAGTAATGTGATTTGTTTTTCATTAATGATTTATAGGGAATATAATAAATAAAATTTTAATGAATACATTTTATATAAATGAAATAATTATGAAATTAATGACATATTTAACATTATGAAAATATAATTAATCATTTTATTTCTTACACTGAAAATGATATTGTCCTTCGTGTATGTGTGTACTAATGCTTTCACAAAGCAATGTGAATCGATTTTCACCACCACACATCATATTATATATATATATATATATATATATATTTAAATAAATAATATTTTATATAGAATATTATTGTCTGTCCAGGAATATAAAACATTACTTAACTTATTTCCATAATGATCATTGAAAAATGGAAACGTTACTCAAGCATACGTATGACCTACCCTCTCTATTATTGTAACACAGTTCATTCTTCGTATCCATATTTAATTATTGATTTGAAAGATATAATTTATATATAAATATGATGATTTTTGGATGATTTTTATTCTTAATATTTTTAAATAATGACCTCTTTTACCATAGTCAACCAGCCAATTTTATTTTTTATAGATAAGTCAAATATTGTAAAAACATATGATGTAAACTTAATAGATTGTGTGATCATATATAACATTGTAATAATTAAAATAAAATAAATTAGAAAATTAGAAAATGTTTTTAATAAATTAAATAAGTAATGTAAATTTGTAATTTAGATAGATAAATAATGTATGTGATGAGTCAGACTTAAGGTAAGGGTTTCTCATCTCACTTTTACATTCGTGAGGAATATTCCTAATTCAACACTTATTTAGTTTTTGTGGTGTACATACTAAAACTTTTAATATCACTAATCAATTTATCTTCATAGTATTTAATGTATCATTTATAGTTATTTGTTTCATGTGGATTATGATACAAAATTTGGAAAAGTGGTAATGGTTTAATTCATAATCTCATCATTATTTGGGATGGTTTTTGTTTAAGTCTCCCTTGAGGAAATTATTTGATATTTCTATATTAAAATGCATATATTTTAGTCTCCTCTAGTTATTCATGAACTGTTTCTTGTAATAGTTCCATTTTTATAAAGTTTTTCTAAAGGAATCTTAATTTTTTTCCGAATAAGTTACTTTTCTAACATTTTTAGAGTGTAAAAATAATGTATTTTTAACATATATGGAATATGTGTAATTACCCACCATAATGAACCTCATTTATTTGAAGCTTCATTTAAATGTTTATAAGGTTATTTTAAAAGTAACTTTTTTTACTAATATTATATAAAATCTTATTTTTATTGAGTTATTCTCAATGAAATAGATTTTGAAAATATTTTATGAATTTTCTAGTTTTAAAATAAAAAGGGTGATTTTAAAAGAAACAGTATTTTCCTAAAGGATTATTAAATGTGATATTTCAAAACAATTTTCCATAAAACAATACATCATTTTATGTAATTATGATTTAATGTTGATATACACCAATGATACATTCCTTGTTATTTATTCATGTGGTTTGTGATCAATTTGACTGGGGATGTACTATGTTGATAAAATTCATTTTACTCTATACTTTTTACAATTGTGTTTATTTATTGGGTAATGCATTTACTTTTCATATGATATATTAAATATGATATTAATGTGTATTATGAATGATCAAATTCATATAATTATTTTATTGGTCTTAGTATGTTATGGGCGGGCCTGTTACGGCACCTCAATTCATCAGTAGGTCTCCTCAGACAAACTAGATTGGGTTTTGGATGAGGCATTACCAATTTAAATATATGTCCTCGCTCAAGGCCTAAATGGTATTAGATGTCTTGGAATAGGGCCTTGATGGTATGTTTTATATGTCCAACATTATGGATTCCATCATTATGAATTCATTTATTTATATTCCATTTAATTATTCGATTAGTTAGAATATCCATGGTTAAGTTTCATGGTCAAGTGATTGTTTATATTGAATTAGGTGATCTTTATTTATTCAACCCTTATCATCATCATGTTATTGTTTAAATGGAATTTTTTTTAGTTATTTACTATTATATATTGATTATTACTTATTTATTCATATATTTCATTGTACAAATACTCTTACTGAGCTTCCGAGATCACCCATTTTTTATATTTTATTTTCCCTTGGATATAAGGAAGTGTTTTTTGATTGATATGTTGTTATAATATAAGTTAAATAATGTAATTATCATGAAAATTTATTTGTGAATTTTATTTTTTAAAATATAGTGTGCATTTCAAGTATGTATTTGTTTTACCAAGACTACAAAACTATTCAGTCCATCAGGATTCAAATCCTTATATCTTATGATAATGTAATAAAGTAAACAATAGCTTAGAATACAAGGTTTTGGGTTGCTATAATTTTTATCATATGGTGTTTAGTAGAATCCATGGTAACTAGATTGTGTAAAAAATTAATTTGGAACCTAAACCTATCGTGAAATTTGAGGAAAAGTAAAAAAACTTGATAATGTTTTGGAAAGGAAGAAACTGTTGGATTTCCATGAAATTAATCTTTGTTTGGATACTAAAAGTTGATGTTGTTCTTGAAAATATTTACCTAGGGGTAATAACTCTGAAAAGGGTGCATTGGGATTGACTCGATTGTTACAAGGTTCATGAAAATAGTCCTTATTGTGCACATAGTTTTACATTCTAGGGAGATATGCTTAGGATAATTTACATTTTCTTTACAAACCATTATAAAATATTAGAAAATATATATATCCCAAAATAAAATGTGTTTATGATTATGGGATTAGTTATGAATATTTTTTTCAATTTATGTTATGTATTTTAGTAGTATTGGGTTATAAATTATGTTTTATAATGATATATCCTAATCTAGTGCATTCCGTCATTTGGAAATGGTTCTTAGAAGAATTGGAACCCCATAAATGAATGTATTACAAAGAGTAAGAATGATCATTTCATTAATGGAATTAAACCAACCATTCAAAGTAAACTAGTCTCTAAAATATTCTCATCATATAGGATATAGTATCATGTACTTAAAATACATAGGAATAATTCTATAATTATTATAGATTTGAAAGGAGGTAGGAGAAGAAGAGGGTGGAGGTACAGTAGAAACGACAATACTTTAGTGGCGGCAGGACACTATAGTGGCGGCAAGACACTGTAGTGGTGGCAGGACATTGTAGCAGTTGCGGGTACTGTGCCGTACTATAGCAGGTGGGAATTGTAGCAGTACTATTCACAGATTGTGCCTTGGGCCAAAAATTTGGGCCTATGGGCCATGTAATGGGCTACATGACCACTGGGACTTCATGCTCTATAATGGGTCTCCCTCTACCTAGTTAAAAGAGGTCTTTTCTTTGCTTTAATAATAAAATGAGGCTTCATCCCCAACCTTTTAAAAAAACCTTGGTACTTGGGTAAAGTTTATTAGACTTTTCTGTAAGTGTATAGAGAATATAAACAATGATAATAATTGAAAGGGAAGTAGAAATGTCACCAAATTTCAATACTTTAATTGTAAGAATATGATAACTATACAAATGAATGCCCCAATTTTGAAAGGAATATACCTCAAAACAAGGTAATGGATCATGGCCATGCTTATGGTATTATAACTAATGGAGGGGAATGATTAATGTGATTATTTTTGGATTCAATAGTTATATCAGTTGAGTATTTAATCAATGATATCATGGTTATATGAATTATTAAATGTATAAGGAATTTAATATAATACTTTTAAATTAAGGATTTGAATGCATATTTTGAAAGTACTGATAACCAAGAAAATTGATTTAGTAGAAAGCTAGACTTCATGGAAAACACCTGATTGAGGGAATGAAAACCCATAATATTTTCCTCATGTTGAGATAATGATTCTTGGAAAATGAGATAATTGATATGGATAATTTATATTGGATACTACCAACTTCCTTGTAACTAATAAATATTTATTGGAAAAGTGGTTTATACTACCATTGATGAAGTTAACAAAATTTTTGGATTTAAATAATATGTATAATAAAATATATTTTATTTATGAAATAAGGATGAATTCATGTATTTAATAAGGTTTTAGAATTATTCAGGTTTTTACCAAGTTTAAAAAGAATACATGAGGAAGATATTCAAATGTTTTGTATGTATCGATTAAGAGAATCTTTATGTTGTTTGGGAGATTAATGATAAGTTATTTTTGGAAATCTAGTGACCTTATTTATCATGTTTTAGATATTAATATTTAGGAAGTTTCATAAGGTTAACCATTTATGAAATAGTTTAAGTTAAATTTTGGAAGTGGTTTTTTAGATTAATGTATTACTTCACAATATATAGATTTATTCATATTGGATAACTTGTGATAACTATTTTGTCCTATTAATAACTAGATATCGATAGAATAAATTATCATTATATTATGGATATTATAATCCATTAGAAGATAATTCCAGTGATTCATACTTAAAAAACCATTTTTCATCATTCATTTCTTGGAGTTAGAGATGAACTAGAAATTGATCGAAGCACAACCAAAGGATGAAACTGCATTTATTAAATAGAAACATATCAGGTAATTATATGTCTTTATAATATTAGATACTAAAATAATTCTTATCTATAAGGAAAATATCTTGAAACAAAAAACTTATCCTATTACAACCATTTAGGATAAACCAATTCCCATTTAAATTAGTACATATATATGGTTTTGAGGTCCCTAAAATTACATTAATCATTCACTTTCTTGTGATAAATAACCTCTATCAGTCTCTATAATTATTTATTCTTTTCATACATTTCAATATCTTTAATTCCCACCAGTGTTCATGTACTTATAAACCTAGTTATGTGTTATTCCATATGACCTTCATACTTCTGTTTCAATCATATCAATATGATTTTTTATCAACCTTTATCAGGATGATATATTTCAAGAAATTTATTTTTAAATGACATACCCTTAATACTCGAGATAAAAATAAAATTGTGGGAAAATAATTTACTTATGATGGGGTGAATGTAACACCCATTATTAAAAAAATAGAATTGATTTCTATAGAATATGTGACATGAAACAACAAGAATAAACAACCCATGAAATATATTTCATTAAATTTAATCTCTTCAATAGCTTTTAGAATACACAACTCTGAGTCTAAATGAATCATAATATATTATACTATTATAAACATGATGTTAAATTTGTGGGTTGAAATAGTACTAAAAATTTACAAAAATTATATGCTTTACACATATAAAATAAAATTAATTGGTTTTAAATTTATTATAAAAAATAGTGATTATTTAAAAGAAAAAGAAATGTTTTCTAGAAAAATATATTTTCTATAAAAGGCAGTTTAGTCAAGACTTGCACACGTAATTTAAAATTAATATTTAAAAAATTTGAAAATTTATTTGATTAAAATAAATTTATTTTTGAAATCATTTTATCCAAATTATCATTGGGTTAATTATAATCATTTTTCTAAAATGTTTCATTTTTTGATGAATAATGAAGAATAAATTTTTAAAATTGAAAACTACCATTTTTTAAATTATTTATAAAGTATAGTTATATATTAATTTTTATTTAAAGCATAATTCATTCAATTTTATATCTATTAACACATTTTATTTCATTTGAATAATTTTCATATTCAATTTTCATATAAAAACCTTGTACACATTTGAACATTTTCTCTTTGAAAACCTGCATTCTCATCACATTGTGAGACTAATTTTAAATTAATGTTTGTACAAATCAGTGAATGGAATATAGAAACATAATTTAAAATTTTTGAATAATAATTATTTATATTATATCATATGTTTAAAATAATATTTTACTAAAATGAATATGGAATGTAGTAAAAATTAAGAACCACGGTTGAAATAAACATGGATTTACTAGGGGTTAAACTAAATTATAAGAGTTAAAATGACCTAAAAATGTTTAAAATCCATTTTATAGGCATATATTAACCATATATTTTCTAATTATTTATGTTAATCAATTTTGGACCCTCTTTCCTTTTGGAAAATGTGATTACACATTTTCTATTCAAAAAATTACAATTATGCCACTCACTTCGCTTATAATAGGCCACCCTTACCCTCACTTATTCACTCCTTAAAGCCCTTTTTGTTTTGACAATACCAAAAAAATCATATCCCAAAAATCCCTAATATCATAATATAAACCTTATTTTTATAATAAATCCATCCTTTGAAGGATTTTAGAGCAAACCTAAGGAGGTTACCTGAAGAAAAGGTAACTTTATTCAACGATCATTTTTATTTTTTTATTACCACCCCCATTAAATTATTATTAAATAATTATAATATAATAATATTAGTGTTTTACATATAATTAGATGTTGTTATTTTATTATATTTAACTACATCCATACCCAGTTCCATCAAATTGGTTATGAAATCACCATTAGTGTGCACGGAGGACTATCAGCTCGCAAACAAATGTCATTTGTTTTTTACATTACCATCACTCACAGTTGGGTATTAAGATGGATAATAATTATATATATGATATTTATAACACAATTATACCTCTTTAACCATTATATCATACATATAACTTTTTAATTTCCATTATGTAGGGGATACGATAACATCGCTCGTGTGTACGACGGACTACCACCTCATGAAGTGATGTGATTTGTTTTTCATTAACACTTTTCATGGAAGGTAATAAGAATACTATTAATGAATATATGTGATATAAATTATATAATTTTCATATTAATGAAATATTAATCAATCTTAAAGGATAATATGTCATTTTTTTCTTACAATGAAAAATGGTAATGTCATCTATGTATGTGTGGAATTCCACCTTCATGAAGCGACGTGAATCTTCCTTAATCACTACATCACATGGATGATATGTATATAAGTATATTTAAAGAAATAATATAGTATATATGACATTGTTTTCATTATGAAAATATAATATATTACTTGACTATTTTCTATAATGATCATTGAAAAGTGGAAATGTTACTCATGAAAATGTATGACCTAACATCTCAATGATTGTATCATAGGTCATTTTTCAAAAACATATCTCATGATTGGTTTTAAAAGTATAATTTTTATATAAATATGATAATTATTTCATGATTATTATTATTTACACCAAAATCCAAATAGGATCAATGTATAATGATTTCTCTGACTTAGTTAGTTTTAGATATATTATTATTAGTGATAGGGGAAAAATAATTGATGGATAAATATATTTGATGGATCCTGCCAATATCTGGGTGTATGAATGTTTATATTTATTAGGTAGACTCAGGTGCATCTATACCTTTTGGTTGTGTTGGAATCTTCTACACACATCAGGTTCTTATTAAGGGATATTTTTATAATTTTATATGGAATGGTCGTGAAATTGAAGCTGAATTATAGGCTATGATCATGGTGGTCAGGTATGATATCCATTATTGTTGGCAGTGCTAATTGATGTAATTTTATTCTATTTTGGTAGTAGAAATTCTTAAGGTGCATTCTAGGAATGTCCCTTAGAGAATGTTTCTTCCCTGGATTGATTGTCTTCATGTTCTGGATTGTATTTTTTTATTGTTATGTATATTCATAGGGAACAAAATCAGATTATAGATTCTCTCTCCAAGAGGTAATTCATGAAGACCATCTCAATATGGTCATTTTTTGTTCCAAATGTTTTACATCTTTGGTTGAAGTGGATTCATGTTGTGATTTACATACCCTCCTTTGTAAAGTCCTCTTGTAATTCCTTTTTTTCTACCTTTATTTTTCTAATAAATTTATTAGGATCACGCTTTCATGCCTTCTAAACATTATTATTATTTATTAAATGTTTAAATAATGACCTATTTTTCTATAGTCAACTGACTGAAGTAATTGTTTCACATAATACAAATATCATTGAAACATAGGATGTAAACTTAATTGATTATGTAACCATATATAACATTTTAATAAGTAAAATAAATGGAATATTAAAATGGAAAATGTTCTTAAAAAAGGAAATAATTAACTTATTTTTATTATTCTGTATGATATAGAATTTATATAACAATTCAGACTTAAGTTAAGGGTTTCTCATTACGCATTTACTTCCGTGAGACATACGACATATTCTCCATTTCATTAATTTTTGTGGGATTTATTGTACCCATTTAGTATTTTATATCATGAATTAATAGATAATCATTATATTTAATGTTTACTTTAATGATATTTATTTCATGGGGAATATGATATAAAGGTTACCAAAGTTGTAAGGGGTTATTTCAAAATCTAATCATTATTTGGGATTGTTTTTATTAATGTATCATTTGAAGAACTTATTTGATATTTCTATCTTAAAATCAATATATTTCCCCATACAGTAATTTATGATATTTTTAAAGTAATAGTACCATTTTTAACCTATTTGTTACTTTAAATGATAAGTAAAATATTTTTAAGAAAATCCATATTTATTTCTCTCTTTGGTCGAAAATACTTTATCTTAAAAAAACATGTTTTCTAAAAATTATTTCATCTTTTTTAAAAATTATCCAAATGAATTATTAAAACATTTATCCCATGTTTTAATTTTCCAAAAAAAAAAATTTTGAAAGGAATCTTCTTATCATTTCCTAAACAAGTCACTTTTATAAACTTTTTATATTGTAAGAGGAATGTTCTTTTTGACTTATATGACATGTACAGAATTATAGACCATCATGACTGTCATTTCATCGAATCATCCTTTGCGTATTTATAAGGTTATTTTAAAATATTTTTTTCTAATATTTTTTCAATTCTTAGTTTATAAAATATATTTTTAAAGAAAATGATTCTAAAAACATTTTATGAATTTTCTTTCTTTTAAATAAATATGGTGATTTTAAAATAAATGGTATTTTCCTCAAGGAATATTCGAAGTGATCTTTAAAAAACATCTAACAAGAAATAAATTTATTCTAATTATTCTTTAATAGGGATATAATACAATAATTCAATCCTTATTATTTCTCTGAGTGGTTTATGGTCAGTTTGACAGGGGATGTACTATGTTGATACCATTCATTTTACTCTGGATAGTTTAAGATTTTGTTTATTGACTGAGGAAATTATTTACATTTCATTTTATAGTTTAAATACAAATGTTAAAGTTAATTATGTTTCACCACCTATATATGAGGAATGCATTGGATGTAGTAAGTGATGGGTGGGGCTCACTACAGTCCCTCGATGCATTTGTAGGTCTCATGAGACAAACTAGATTAGTTTTTAGTTGAGTATTTAGCCATATGTCTTGGATGAAAGCCTCAACCGTATTATATGTATTTTTATAAGGACTCAACGATATGTTTTAGATGTCCATAATTATATATTCCATCATTATGAATGTTTTTATTGATTTTACATGTGATTATATGATTAGATGGAAAATTTGTGGTTAAATTTCATGTTCATGTACTTATTTATGTACAATTATTTGATCAGAATGTATTCCTTCCATATTAGGCTCATGTTACTGATTAAATTTTATGGGTTTCAGTTATTTACATTTCCATATTGTTATTTTATTTTTTATTCATATATTTTGTTGTAATCTTACCCTCACTAAGCATATGATCTCACACCTTTCTTCAATTTCATTTTCCCTAGGATTCGAGGAAGTGTTTTTTGATTTAAATTTAGGGTTAAGATATGTGTAATAATTGAATTATCAAATAAAATTATTCTTTTATTTTATGGTTTAATGTGTAATGTGAATTTAATGTATATATCTTGTTTAAAATGACTACTAAAATATTATGTCATTCAGGATGTGATTCCTTGTATCTTATGCCAATGAAAATAATGTAGACATAGACTTTGGGCTACTATGAACGAGGTTGCTACATTAAGTATTTTAATTTCATATCAAAATGGAAACGAACCAAGGGAATATTATTTAATGTTAGTGATGTGTAGAGTTCATTATCTCTAAGAATGATGATATAATACTAAAATTTTCATAAATTTTGGGTGTTATGTGTTATAGGTATATAATAAAACTAAAAATGAACGAAAATATTCATGATATTCTAGACATGATAATATGGAGATATTGGCCTTGTTTCGTATTTCTAAAAGGGACAATTATAAACTTGAAAAATAATAAAATTGAGATATATTCAAATCATACCTTTGAAATGATACATTATGAAATTTTTGGGGCCATGATAAATCAATTAATAATAATGGATAAGTAATTTTTTGCTTTTATTGATTACTTTACTCACAGTACTTGTATTAGGTTTCTGGAATAGAAACCAGAGACACTCAAAATGTTTAATAGTTTTAGGAGAAGTTTAGAAAATGAATGCTGATATTGTATGATGAATATTCAAACTGAATAATATGGTTATAAAAATGATATGTTTATTAACTATATTGAAAATAATGGCATTCATACTTAGTTTAGTGAACCGTTAACACAAAAAAATGGTTTTCCTAAAAGAATAAATATGTGTTTTTTTTATATGGTGTGAAAAATGTTTATAAAAAATGAAACTTTTCATTATTTTAGGAGGCAAGCAATTAGAGTGACAGTGCATATTCATAATTGATGATTCTATAGGCAAAACTCTGTTATGAATCCTTAAAATATTTATTACAATGAAACCCTGTGTTTGAAATACCTAAGTGTGTTCAGAATTCATTTCATTATAAAGTTTAAGGGGGAGAATCTTGGGATGTTTGATCAAAGAGGTGTCGATGGAATCTTTCATGTATACCTTCCTAATGATAGAGGATACAAATGGTATACTAGATAAAAATGAATTATTCTTGAATCATAAGATATTAAAATTCATTAATACAATTATAAGGAAGATTCATATACAATTCCATATATTAGATGAGTGAAGATGAATTGACTACAAATTAAAAATGTAAAAAAAAATTAATGATAATAATAATTTTGAATGTACTTGAGATGATGATTTTGACTCAGTGTAACCCCATTAAGATTTTGTGAAATATATATTTTTTTTAAATTAATATAATGTTTTAGATATTTTTTTGGAACACAACACTGACCTTAGTTTGTGTTACATAAAGTATTATTCTTGTCTTGCATTATGCATAACACTCAGTGTAGCTTGCCTTACTCGTAACACTGAGTTTCAATAAAACATGACATACTATTAAAATATTATTATTTAATATGATAGATTTCATCTAGCTGTTGGAATGGAGTGTATGAATATTATTAACTAAATTATGAAAATATTTTTTTACACATGTATATATAATGAATTCTCTACTGAGCAATTAATTATAAATGAAAATAAAACCTTCTGAAAATAAAGGAAATCATTTTACCTCAATAAATTAAATGTATCACTTTTTTAGTTATTTTCATTAAATTTATATATTATATATTAAATAAAATTTTAACAATTCATCTTACAAATTTTCTAGAAAAAAGAATATAATAAATCTGATTTTACAATTATAACTATATTTTCTAAAAAGCAGTTATGTTTTCTTCATCACACTTTTTTGAAAAATAATTTTTAACAATTTTATAAAATTTATTTTAAAATATATAAATAGTTTTATTATCAATATATCAAAATAATTTTTCGGTAAATTTTTTATTATAATGAAAATTTTCTTTTTTTGATGAATGTTGAAAAATACTGAAATTTATTTTAAATCTGTTTGTTCATTTAATTTAAGATAATTTATATTTTAAATTTTTTAATGTAAAATTAGTAAACTTATACATACATTAATAAAATTTTGGATATTAGAATAAATTTCATATTTGATTTTGATATAAAAAAATTGTAAACATTTGATATATTTCTTTTTTAAAACCCACTTTCACGTCGCGTCTGTGAAATTAATTTTAAATTAAATTTTCCACTTCTATGAATGGAATTTGGAAAAATGGATTCTATATTTCTAATAATCATAATTTTAATTGTCTAATAATTTCATAATATATTTTATATAGAAATTAATAGTAAAAAGAGTAAAACTTATTTATCATGGTTGAGGTAAAAATGGGTTTACCCATAGGTAAAAATAAACGATTAGATTTAAAAATAACCCAAAACATTAACAAAACCCATTTTATTTACATATATAAAAATTATTAAATTTATTCAAGATATTTTTCATTTATTGGATCCTTGTTACAAGAAAAATTTGTGGGTGTAATTTTTCATTCAAAAACATTCATGTGTGACCCTCACCTCACTTATAAAAGGCCACCCCTTCTTCTATCAACTTCACATCTTCAAAACCTCTTTTTCTAGAAGTTCCATACCCAAATAACATAAAATATACCCAAATATCATCCTTTAATACTTATTTTGAGCATAAATATAACCTAGTAAGTATTTTCTTGCAAACCTAAGGAGGTTACCTAAAGAAGAGGTGATGTTTTTCAAAGAGTGATTTTATTTTATTTCTTCATCAACCTCCTTAAATTATTAATATACCATGTTTATATAATGACATAAGTATATTAAATATTATAATGTTTTTTTATTTTATGTTAATGACCTAAATCTATATCCTCATTCTTCAAATGGGTTATGAAATCATTTTTTGTGTGTACGACAGACTATCACCTAGTGAATCGATGTCATTCATTTTTCTAATACCACCTCTCAAGGTTGGGTATTATGATGGATATAAAGTATATATATATTATATTTATAAAATTATTGGTCATATTTTGTCATTATATCATATATACCTTTTGACCTTCCATTCCATAGGGGATACAATAACTTTGTTTGTGTGTACAACAGACTATCTCCTCGCAAAGCGATGTGATTTGTTCACACATTACATGAACAGTAATAAGGATTGGTTTAATGAAAATATGATATATATATATATATATATTTTTTTTTTTTTGTGTTTTTATGTGTGACAAAAAATCATTCTTTAATTATAATATATAATTTACCCTTCTTTCTTTCAATATGTTGTGAAAATAGAAACATTGTTCATGTGTATGTATGACCGACAATCTCAATGGATGGTCTATTTCATTTTCTATCTCTGTATTTTGAAAATTATTATAAATAAATTTATAATTAATATATAGGATAATTATATCATTATTTAATTTTTGTATATTATGGAACCATGATCAAATTAAGAGTCCTAATAATAACAAAACATATATGAAAAACAAAGCAATTATTAACCGAAACGTAACTATAACATGGAATTTTTAATAAATGTGAAATAAATGGTCATTAGAAAATAATACATTGTATGATATATATAAATATTTTTCTTTAATAGTCATATAATAAACTTATATTTATTTTACATGAGTTTTTAACATGTATGATAGAAGTTAAGACTTATGGTAAAGGAGTTCTAATCTCTCTTTTATTTGTGAGAGACATTTTCAAAACTACTTATTTCTTTTTTATTATGTGTATATGTCACCATTGAAATTTTATATCATGAATTGCATTATTTTCATTATATTTAATGTTTCAATTTATTTTATTCTTAATTTGATATTATGATTCAAAATATTACCAAAGTGGTAACATATTTTTGTCTCAATTTTACTTCTTTGAGACATATGCTTTGTTATGTGCCTATATTCTTTTAAGAGGTGTATATACACCCCATTTTAAATTTAATATCATTAATTTATTTATAATAATTCTATAATAAGTTCCATTTTATGTTATTCCTTTATGGGGATTATGATTAAAATTTACCCCAAGTGGTAATGATTTTATGTTATAATCTCATCGTTTATCGGGATTTTTTATGATAATGTTTCAATTGATAAAATATTATGATCCACATATCAAGAAACTCATTAATTTTCTTATACTAAATTTATTCATGACATGTTAAATTAATATTTCCATTTCCACTCATTTTGAAATAAAATAATTGAGAATTGTTTTTTAGATAATCTGGCATTATTTATCTCATCGGTAGAAAATCTATTTTCTTCAAAAATCATGTTTTATGAAACAAAATTAAAAAATGTTTCATTATAATTGTATGAATTTGAAAATAACTTTTTACCCTTGTATGAAATTTTTAAAAAAATGTTTTGAATGTAATATTCATGTTGTTTTCCAAATAATTATCATTTGGTATTTAATGAAAATTTGAAAAGAATCATTTTTTTAACATGCATAGCACAAATAGTATTTACAAATGTCACAACAACTCAATGATTTAGACATTACCTTACATTTTCTAAAATCTATTTTCCAATAAAAAAAATTCCTTAATATTTGGGGAATTTTTTGAAATTATTTCAAAGTGAAATTTTTTTTAAACTATTTTATCTTTTAAAAATCATTTTTCAAAATAGAAAATTTATTTTCCTCAAAAAATGTTGTAAATGATTGTTAAAAAAAATTATTTCATCAATAATTACATCAATTGATTTTTCTTATTAATTATTATGAATATTATCTAAGGAAACCATTCATATTGTTTCTCTTAATGGTTAATTTTTATAATGACATGATGATTATAAAACTCATTTTTATTCCTTGGGTTATACCAATATAATTTTTTTAGGAAACCTGTATATTTTCCATGGTTAAAACTAGTATTTAATGATGATATGATTATGTAACATATCATTTTTACCTAGGTTATGATGTGATAAAATGTTTATGAAACCCATTTCATTTCATTAGTTATGAAATGATGAATATTTCATTATCTTGTGGTACACATATGTATGATTTTCAATATATAATGTGTGGGACCTATATCTCACTCCAATTATTTTAGAGGATAGCCCAAGCTCGAAAAGGATGGTATACTGGTGGTTATCCCAAGGCTGAAATATGGTACATAGAAGGTCATCCCAAGCCTGAAGTAGGTATATGGATGGTTATCCTAAGCCTTTATGAATAACGTGGTTGGTATCCTTGAAAAAATATTTTATATGCCTAGGTGTATGCCAAAAAACTATATCTTATAAAAATTTTATTCTCTCATGGATCATATTCTTTTATTTCCTTATTATTAATGTCTTATTAATTGAAAATAATTATTCCATGATTAAGATTATGATCATTAATATGTAGGTTATAGTTTTCTTATGTTATACTCATGTTCTCATACCCTTATCTTAGTGTTATGCTTACCTATCTGATTTTTTATCCTTTCTGAGTATCTGATATCACCTTTTCTTATTTTTTCCCTTTTCCTAGGTTATGAAGATAAATATTATGTATTTTTCCCCATAAGGGTTATATATATGAAAATATTAGTTGGAAATTATGTAGTTCACCTATGAACCATTTATTCATGTATCCATGTTTCAAAAGGCACTAAAATATTATAGTACTTAGGTGTGTGATTGTGAAATGTAATGAATATTCATAAAAAAATGTGTAATATCTATGTATGATAATCATTGGTCTCTATAGTTGGTATCAGAGTATAGGTTTATTTAACCTTCAGAAATAAAGATTAAAATACAATAGTGAGATCCCTAGGGATATTTATGTGGATATGTCTTGGGATGTATCTAAGGATAAGACTAAGGATGAATCAAAGTATTGGAAAAATTCCTAGAATTTTTCTAAAGGATTTAGCAAGTGCCTTCCATAAAATTGAATCCCTATCTGGATACTACAACAGTATGTGGATTTGGGATAGAAGTAATTATGGTTAATAAATTTGAAAAGGCACATTGATCTAGACTCCATCATCACCTGGTGCATGACAATAAGTCTTGTTTCACATCTGGTTTGACACTCCATTAGGCTATTCTATAGAAATTCACAGACTCTATATAAATAATCAAAAATGATTTAAATAGATGATAACTTTGAATAACCATGTATAAACATATTTTTTCATATATTAAAATGAAGGTTTCATGATTTATAAATCTTATAAATAATTTTTCATTATTATATGGTTCCGAAATATGATTATTATTTCTCACACCATTTTTTTTGTTTTAGTTAATGGAGGGAACCATAAGGAACTGGAGAAAAATTGATTTTTATAGAATGTATATTGATGATAAACCAAGTGGGATGATGATTGGAGTGAATGATATTGTTGTTATTCCTAATAATATATCATGATATATGATTAAAAAATAACACATTAACTAACTCTAAGACTTATAAAAAAGAGAATTATAGTGTTAAATAATAGTTTTGGTGGATGAGACCATATCATAATGAATGTCCAGTTTATTATATGTTGTGAATTTTAAAAGAAGCACTCAAGGAAATGTGTTGGAGGAATGAGAAGATGTTTTTAGTGTTGAAATGAAGTTCACAAAGAAAGTAACAATAAAGAAAAAAATGAAAGGTTTGTTTAACGAAATAGATGATAATAGTTTTCTAAAAAAGATGTCATCAATGGTTGAATGTTTAAAATGTGTAAAGTATGAGAATTATGAAAATTTATGACCTAAGGGAAAAGATCATGAATATAATTCAAAATTATTTTTCTATTGATGATGAAGTAACTATATATTACATATTAAAGGAAATAGGTATTAAGGAATAAAATGATGAATCCTAATTATTGTATTAAGGATGATGTGGAATGTTCTAAGTATTAATGAAATGGAATCTAAGTATTATATTATATGAATCGTAAAACATATAAGGATTTTTCTATATATATATTTTTTGATACAGATATGTCAGAATATGTTGAATAGTATTAGTAACCTTGAAATGTGATTTAATGGAAATGTAGTATTTTATGGAAAAAACATGATTAACGGAATATAAACCTTAATAAGTTATCGAAGTTGAGAAAATGATGTTTAATTTTGATAAAGTGATTATTGATATGGATAAATTAAATTTGATAGTATCGATGACCACAGAAGTGATAAAGGATTTATTGACAGTGTGGGTTATGTTATCATTGATGAATACAACATTTTTAGATTTAAAGAATATATCATATAATATATTTTTTATATAAGGAATGATGAATCGTGTATATTTTCAATAATGTTTTATGTTAATTAAGGTTGATATCGTGTTTTATGAGAAAACATGATTATGATATTCACATGTTCAATATGTAAAAATCATGACCTACTATATAATATATGGGGGATCATTGTTATGATGATTTTGAGAAATTTTTTAACCTTATTTATAAATTTTTAATTTTGGAAGGATTATATGGTTAACCATTTATGGAGTGGTTTAATTTGAACTTTGTTTTAGTTTTTAGAGATTAACTTATTACTTAACCATATGAATATATATCTATATTGGACCACAAAATCTAACCTTTTTTGAACTAGAGATAAAAGTAATGGATTATCATTATGTTATGGAAATTATTTAGTGATTTATACATGAATAATTCATTCCTTAGTGTAAGAGATGAAGTGTAAATTAATCAATACATGAAAAAAGGATGAAAATTTTCCAATGAAATAATTAGATGTCGGGTAAGAACAATTTCAGGTGTACTCATTCTAGATAGAAAAGGAAACTCCCAATATTAGGAAAAGGTTATTGAAATAAAAAAAATCTTGTAATAATCAATTTTTATTATATCAATAACTCTTTCCATGCCTCTTTGGTTTATTTCTTTATGGATGTTATCATTATCATGACTGTATTATTTATCAATCTATCAATATTTGGGTGTTGGTTTTCTCTTCTATATCCATGTTTTCAATTCCAATATATATTATCCTATTTTGAAAACTTGGGTATTCTATTCCAGATGAAATCTGTATATCCCTTTCAATTTTTCAAGAGGATATTTTATTAAACCTATTTGTGATGTGGGTTTCGATGAAGGAATTTTTAACTATTAAACCTTTGGTGACTAAGATGAATTTCAAGAGATAAATATATTTTAAGGGGGTAGAATGTAACACCCCAAGATTTTATGAATTTATATTCAAATGAATTTAATATTTTTGATATTTATTATTATACACAACATGGAATTTTTCAAAAAATAAATAAAACATTAATATTGTCATGTGTTACATGCAACACTGAGATTAGCTTTCATTACATGCGACATTGAGTATAAATGAAACATGACATAATATTAAAATATTATTATTTAATATGATAGTTATCACCTTGAAATAGGAATGGTGGGTAAGAATAATATTAATTTAATTATGAAAATATATTTTTTAAACATGTATATATATAATGAATTTTATGGTGACCAATTAATTAGAAATGAATATCAAAACCCATTTAAAATAACAGAAATCATTTTTTAAAAAACTATTTTTAGGAACATAAACATGTTTTTCCTCAATAAATTAAACAAAACAATTTTAATGAATTATTTTAACTAAATTTATATATTATATATAAAATCAAAGATTTAACATTAATATTATACGTGTTCAAGATAAAAGATAATAATAAATCCAATTTAATGATAAGAGATGTATTTTCTAAGAACCAGTTTTATGGCCTTTGGTGTAATAATTTTAAAAATAATTATTACCAATTTTAGAAAATTTATTTGAAAAATTAATCTTCAAATTTTTAATAGTAATGTCAAGATTATATTTTGGTTTTTTTTTTGATTTTTCTAAAATATTTATTTTTTTTTTAATAGTGAAAAATAAAAAAAATGCGTTTTATTTTAATTATTTATACAGATAAATTATACTTTAAATTTTATTTAAATTAAAATTAGTTCAACTATAATTTCCATAATATAATTTATTTAATTGGAAAAAATTTCATATTTAATTTTGATACAAAAACATCGTAAAACATTGAAGTTTCCCTCTTAAAACTCGCTTTCTCATCACGTTTACATGGTAAATTTTAAATTATATTCTTCTATTTCTGTGAGTGTAATTTTTAAGAATTATTTCAATAATTTTAATCAAAATAATTAATATTATCTAATAAGGTCAAATTTATTTTTAACTAAAATGATTAGTAAAAATAGTAAATATTACTTAATGCGGTTAAGGTGAAAATGATCTTATAAGGGTATTAAACAAAACTGATATTGATTAAAAATAACCCAAAACATTTATAACACCCATTTTCTGACCATATTTAGACATTATTACTTATAGGTTCAAGAATGGTCCATTATTGGTACCTTGAAACCTGAATAAAACATGGGTGAAATTCATTTTTTCAAAAACTTATAAGTGTTCCACTTACATTGGTTATAAAAGGTCACCCCTTATCTTCTATTATTCACACATTTAAACCATTCTGTATCATCCAATAATATTCAAAATAACATACCAAAAACTCTACTATCATCCTAGAAGTCTTTTTTTGTCATAAATCAAACCTAGGAAGGCTTTGGGTGCAAACCTAGGAAGGCTTTGGGTGCAAACCTAAGGAGGTTACTTGAAGAAGAGGTAATGTTCTTCAAGGAGATATTTTATTTTTTTTTTCATCCTCTACCTCATTCAATTCTTATTATATCAGGATCATATACTATCATAATTATTTTAAATATACTAATATATTTTTATATTAAGGTTCTAACCTACAACCATCTCACCTTCCATTAAATGGTTTATGAAATCATCATTCATGTGCAAGATAGACTACCTCCTCACAAACGGATGTCATTCATTAGTATAAAAATAACAGTCAAAACCCAACAGTCATATAACAGTCAAAACCCAATAGTCATATAACAGTCAAAAAATATATTGACCAACAGTCATATAACAGTCAAAAAACAGTCAAAACCCACTTCATTAATATATTGACCAACAGTCATATATTGACCAACAGTTATATATTGACCAACAGACATATAACAGTCAAAACCCAACAGTCACATTTTAATTATAACCACTTCATTAATTAAAGGATATAGTTTTGTTGAGTATAAAATAAAATAACACACAAATTTAGGAAAAAAATATAATTAAAAAGTTTGGGTCGTTACAGTGCACTGGGATTATCTAGATATGGTGGTGATTTTTGAACTCATCACGACTTCTTCAAGGGTTGCTTTCATCATTTTATTGCGTAGGGGACTACTTATGAAGCTGAGCTATGGGCCATTATTTATGCTATGAAATATGATGCATTTCATAACTGGAATTCTATATGGATTGAATTCGACTCCGAGCTTGCTGTCAATGCCATCAAATAGAGAATAAGGAAGGTTCCATAAAGGATTCTACCTCAATAGATTAGATTCTATAACCAGGTAAGGTCCCTTAATATTTTTGTGACTCGTGTGTACGTGGAGGTCAATCAGGTTTCTGATACACTGTCAAAGTGAGCCCTGATGGAGATGAGCACAATGTTGTCTTTTAGGATACCATACCACTGTGCACAATTCGTGGAGGATGACATGAGGGGCATGGTGTACTCCCTCTTATGTAGAAACCCCTTGTAATGCCTATTTTTTAATGTTTACATTTTATTTATCAATTTATAGGGCCATCATACCTAGACCCTCGACTTTCCTGGTAAAAACAAAGAATTTTCCACATTTGAAAAAAATCCAAACATGCATTATTTGGAAAATAGTTAAATAGACCATTAAAAAAATTAAACAAGTCAAACATGGGTAAAAATATCTTCCAAAAAATATGATAATAATAAATATTTTTGAAATGTTTTTAGAAAACATTGTTTTAGAAGAAATCAGATTTTTGATCGAAGATATAAATAATCACAGTTTTTATTGAAAATATTTACTCAATTATTTTAATTAAAAATAGTGGAAATGGTAATTTTACATGAAAATATCATGAATAAAAACATTAGAATAAAAATCATGAGTTTCTTGAGATATTGATAATATGATCTTATCATCGGAAACATAATCATAAGTTATCCAAATACTTGATTTGATTGTAACAAAAATTCATTACCACTTTAGTAGTTTTGAATCATAATCCCCATGAATTAATAAAAAAATGGAATTTAAAAGTTCATGAGGATAAATAAATTTTTGATATTAAATGTCAAATGGGATGTATATGCACCTCTTAAAAAAAGATCAGTGCATAACATAACTAATATCTCAAAGAAGGAAATTAAGATAAAAATCTATTAACGCATTGGTAATATTTTGAATCATAATACCCAATAAATAATAACATAAAGTAAAACATTTAATATCATGAAAATAAAAGGATTCATGATATAAAATTTAAATGAGGAATTATATATACATGAAAAAAAGAAATGAGTCATGAATTTTCATATGTCTCCCATAAATAAAAGAGCGAATAGAAATCCCTTAACTTATGTCTTGTCTTATGTTGTATATCTTCAAAAAACGTGTATAATTAATATAAGTTTATAAATAATAAATTACATAAAAATATTTATATATATCATACCATACATGAATATACTAATATATTTTTATAATTATTTTAAATATAATTATTTTAAATATACTAATATATTTTTATGACCTTTTATTAAATGATATTTTTATTACCACCTCTCTATAGCTTTGTGCTTCCTAGTTGAATAAAGAATGAAGAACTATGAGCCTTATCCAATATCTCCTTCTTTAATTCTGGTATGGGAGCAATACAAACCTGGTTCCTAAACCGTATTATTTCATCACAATCAAGGTTGAATTCATGAACAATTCTTACCTTATTTTGAAGCTCTACATATTTCTTATATGCCTCTTTAATCTTCACTTGTATAGATGGTTGAAAATTCATTTGAGAAAGATAATATTTCCCCCATTACTTTAAAATTTCAAGATCCAACCTTTACAAATCCATAAATATTATATCTTTTATGATCCTCATCATGGATAGGCTAGCATGGTCTTGTCGACTCAAAGAATCTTCCACCTTGTTCGCTTTCCCAGGGTGGTAATGTATTGAGTAGTTTTAATCTTTAATCAGCTCTAACCATCTTTTTTGGTGCATATTCAGATCCAATTGTGTGAAAATATAATTTAAACTTTTATAATCAGTATAAATATCACACCTTTCACCATAAAGATTATGCCTCCATATCTTTAATGCAATTATTACTGTAGCTAACTCCAAATCATGAGTTGGGTAATTTTTCTCATGGATTTTCAACTGTTGTGAGGAATAAGCTATCATCATATCATTTTTCATGTGAACACATATCATCCCCTTCTTGGATGCATCATTGTAGATCACAAACCTCTCTCCACTACAAGGCAGTGTGAGCACCGGTTCACTGGATATCCTTTTTTTAGCTCTTTGAAATTCTCTTCACATTCCTCCATCAAAATGAACCTAACTCATTTCTGAGTCAACTTTGTTAGTGGATTAGATAATTGTGAAAAATCATTCAGAAAACATCGATAATATCCAACCAAACCAAGAAAACATCGGATCTCAGATACCATTTTTGGTTTTGGACGACTTTCAACAACTTCTATTTTTGATGGATCCACGGATATCCCTTCTCTTGAGACTATGTAACCTAAAAATGAAACTTTATGAAGCCAAAATTCACACTTGGTAAATTTTTCATAAATATTCTCCTTTATCAGGGTCTTTAGTATGATTCTCAAGTGGTATTCATCTTCTTCCTTGATATTTAAATAGATAACAATATCATCTATAAAGACTACCAAAAATAGATCAAGATAGTCTCTAAAGACTTTATTCATTAGATCCATGAAGATAGCAGAATAATTATTAAGACCAGAAGTCATCACTATAAATTCATAGTGTCCATACCTTCTATAGAATTTCATATTTGGTATATCCTCCTTCTTGACCCTTAATTGATAATATTCTGAACAAATATCTATCTTGGAAACGTATTGAGATCCTCGTAGTTGTTCTGATAACTCATCAATATGGGGAATAGGATATTTGTTCTTGATAGTGATATTGTTAAGTTCTTGATAATCAATACAGAGTATCATTGATCAATTTTTCTTCTTAACAAATAAAATAGGTGCACCCCAAGGTGGCGCACTGGGTCATATGAATCCCTTATCAAGATTCTATTGGAGTTGCTTCTTCAATTCCTAAAACTCAATTAGGGATATTCTATAAGTAATCATTGAAATAGGCAGAGAACCCAGAATGAGTTTTATTGAAAACTCAACTTCACGGTTTTGTGGAAGACCTAGAAATTCCTCTAGAAAGACATCATCAAAATTTTGTATAATGGGTTTGTTCTTAATCATGATTTTCTCCACAAATATTTTAGATAAATAACCTTAATTTATAGAAATAAAGACCCATAATATGAAAGACAATTCTACTGGATTATTATATTCATCTTTGAATCAATATATGATCATAGATTGATCTAGAATATGAAATATGACTTCCCTTCCTTGGAAATTGTTATGAGCTTCATATAGAGAATGTCAATCCATGATAATAATCACATAAAATTCCATTATAGGAAGGATCAAAAGATTTTCTAGAATCACATTCCCACAAACTTCAACCGAAGAAGAATTATAAACTTTTGATGTGACCATTGTGTGATTAGGATTTGTCATAGCTAACTCAACATCTAATTGTTGAGTTAATATGGAGATACCCATAGAAAATTCTTTAAAAATAAAAGAGTGGGTGGATCCAAAATCAAATAAAACATTTTATACTTTAAAGTGGATAGTAAGTGTACCTTTCACCACTTTTTTATTGTACTCCACATTGTTGATAGTGATTGCATGTGACATTCCTTTGTCTATGGCCTTAAGAGTTTACTGATGTCAATCATCATCAATAACCCTTGGATTATGGAATTGATTGGAATAATTCCCCATTTCCTTAGACTTGTAGCATTGAAGTATATGAGGTTCATTCTGGGTATCATGTTCTCTATTCCCACCATTATACATATTTTTCCCATCACTTCGGCATTCAACTGTCTCATGAGCTTCTTTTCCACACTTAAAATTTTTACTAGTCCCTTTAAGAAAATTTACTCTATGTTTCATTCCACACATTGATCATAAGGTAAAACTCGTCTTCTTTTCAATGTGGTCTTTAGATTTTCCTTTGAATTCCATTTTTCACTTCTTATCAGACCTATATAACTGATGGGTTACTTCAATCTTCATCTCACCCTTGAGAACACATCGAATGATTTTCTCATATATATTAATGTCCCTTATGGATAATGACTTTTGGAGACTTTGTTTTAATCCACTAAAGAATTGATCAATTTTAATCTCAGTTTGGATAATAATTCCAAAAGAATACCTTGAAATTCTTGTAAAATTTTCTTCATAGGTACCAACAGATTCATCATCCTTTTTCATAAGTTCAAGGAACTCCATATCCATCTTTTTTCAAAGAATATGAGGAAAGTAATTATTGAAAAATATGTTCTTGAACTCGTCCCATTCCATGGAATCAATTTCATCTCTTTGCCTCATATTCTTGATAAGATTACACTATTGATAAAATTCACCTTCCAAACGATAAACTATTAAGATAAATTTATCATGTACTGAACATTGTAGAACTGAAAATATTTTTTTAGTGGTACCAAACCATTGTTCAATCACTAATGGATCAGAAGACCCACTGAATGAAGTTGGATGCTACCTCATGAAGGACTCAACATAATGTTTCTCTCTTATTTTCTCATTTGGAAGTCCTACATGATTTATAGCTAGAGAAAGTTGTGTGATAATGGATACAATATTTTTCATTCTATCTCAAATAACATTTGGTTTCTCAAGGGGACACTTATTTCATTTCCTGATGCATTCATCATTAACGCGGTTCCTTTGGGTTTTATCCATTGACTAAAACCAATAATCATAGTGTTACCAACACTAATCATAATGGGAAAACCACATAATCAAGAATAAAATTTCAATTTAGGACACTTTAGGATTTATCCTAGGTTATTCATGGTAATTTCTAAAACACTATGATTATAACCTATACTTATACATATCCTTAGGATTCATACTAAGGATTTCTTACCAAAGTTTCCAAAGGTTAATTATACCTTTCCTCTCAAACCAACTATAAAAACCCATACTTTACACACATTGATATTAATTAAAAATCGAATCATATTCATTACAAAATATAATAAATCCATGATAGGATCATATAGGTATAGTGTCTTTAGAAACTGGGCAACATAAACAACTGGTTCATAAAACATTTATATTGTCTCCTGCTTATTTCTTCATCACTAGACTCCTTTTTAACATATCTTACTTAATACCCTTCTTCATGACCTGGGGAAAAGAAACATATGAAAGGGTGAGATCAAATGCTCAGAAAGGGTAAAAGAGTAAAATATCAATCATATCATAATCATAAGACATAAGAACATAACATTTGGAAGTCTTATCCTATATATGAATGATCTTGATATCATGTCATGGGATAAAATTTCATAATAATTAATGCACATAATCCCAAAAGTAAAAACATAAGACATGAAGTTTTGTGGCATACACATAATCATAGAAAATCATTTCATATTAGTCAAGGCTCATTTCCATGACCATCATAGTGGATAAAGTCCATTACTTAACCAGGTTTACTTGTCGTTCCAGCCCTGTATTACTGAATTAGATTTAATTTTCATTCCAGTCATTTCTATATCATGAGATATTAATCTTTACCCAATGCATTTGAGGGAGATATAGGTCCCACCCATATCATAATAAAATCATTCTTATATATTCCACAAAATATAAATCATTTATCATAGCATAAACCATGAAATAAAATAGGTTTCTTGAACATCATTCCATCATAAAATAATCCATATTAAATATCATTCCATAATTATCACAATAAAATCATAGTAATAATAGTTATAGAAACATAACCCTTTTTAAAGAGTGTCATCTTAGATGAAAAATAGTTTTGATATAACACTTGAAATTAATTCTTATATAGGGATAAGTAGGAGATAAAATCAATTATAGGTAGTCTGTAGATATATAAAATAATTACCTACATTATATAAATTTATTTATAATTTTTATAAATTAAATAATTTCTATTAAGGATGACAAAATAGTGATGCAGAAATTATTTTATTAATAGAAATATTAAAAGAAATATAATATGAATTAATTAAGGTTATACATGAATTTTATAGGTTATTATGACTTTTTTTAAGTATATGAAATTTTTTTATTCAAAGTTATATTCTATGTGGATTTTATTTAAAATCAACGAAATGAATATCGTAAAAATTGACACTATTGATATTTTATAAAAATAAAAAATTAATAAATTATTTAAAAATAATAAAAAGATTTAAAAATTATAAATAAATAATCATAAGGTCTAAAATGTCCTAAAATATCCATTTATGGTCTATTAACACTATATAAGTAAATATTTATAACCATTAAATATTTAGAATGTAATTACCATAATTAAAATTAAATAGATAAAATAAGGATAAATCAAAGTTATAAGGTTTAAAATAAACAAAAAACATGTCTAAAGTTTTTTTTTTATGGGATTTCAACCCATAATCATCTTTTCTTCTATATAATCCACTTTTATTCTATTTTAATTTAAAAAATAATTTATATTAATTTAACAGTTTTGGTTTTTCCAAAGATGTTCATCCCCTCTATTATAAAAGGGCACCTATACTTCTATTTTAATCACACCTCTAAAGAATTTTTTATCGGAAAAAAGCTACCCATTTCCTCTACCAACTTCCCTCAATTCATCCTAGATGCCACAATTTTGGAATATATCCATCATAAAGAGTCCTTTTGTGCAAATCAAAATGAGATACTCGAAAAAGAGGTAATTGTTTTGTCACCTCTTTCAAAAGTATTTTCTTCTTCTGCTTCCTATTATTATTTTGTTTGCATAATAAAGTAATAAATACAATATCTTACACTTTTTTAGATATTATTATAAATATGGGACAAACTTATACCTCATTTTATCCATCCTAGAAATAACAATATCACCATGTATGCGTACGTATGGCTTACCATCTCCACACTATAGTGTAATTTTTAATTCAAAAATACATTATTTAGATGGGTATAATGATGAGTATAATGGATTTAAATAATTAATATAATATTATAATTATTTTTTATTATTAATATACCATCCAATTTCATACCATTTAACCATTAAGTGAATGATATTGTCACTGGTGCATTCGTGTCTTGTGGGTTTTTATAGTATTCTTTTTTGTAATTTGATATTATAGTTTTTCGTAGTGGCTTTGTTAAAGTTTGGTTTGATATCAATGGTATTTAATTGAGTTATTTTACATTGATATCATGCATCATTTATTATTTATTTGGTTAAGGTGTGTTTGGTTGGGTTGTTTTATTTTTGAAGGGAAATTTTTTTGCCATTTGTATTGAAGACTTTGGCATTTATTTCCAGCCTTTAGTTATTTGGTGATGTCTCTTAATGCCACATAACATTCCACATCCTTCTCAAACCAATGAGGGGAGGGATGTTATAAGTTTTATCAGTTTTTTTTTACCCAAAATCAGTTTGAGACAAGTGGCATCACTTTGTTTGGTCCTTGAATAACAAGTTGTCATCAGTTCTTTTGGTCTTAGAGTTGAAATTCCTTCTATTCTATTCCTTGTTTTTGGGTTGGTATAAAGGAGTAGGATTGTTAGGACATTAAATTTAGAGCATAAAAATATTTATCTATCATTTTTATACTAAACATGAAGTTACTAGGAAGTTGGGTATATAAGTGTTTTGGAGACACTTATAAGAATTAAAATATAATTATCATGGGTTTAGCCAATGAGATGATCATGACATACATTAGATGAATGAATTACCACAAGGAGTAAATTTTTCATTTTGATTAATGATTTGGTGCAATGTGTTTATTTTTGAAAAATGCTGAAGTTGTTTTCAAATATGATATTTTTATAAGAGTATGGTTGTAATATTTTGAAAACAGTTTGATCTTTCAAAAGAGATTTAAAATTTTTCAAAAATGGTTGAACATGGAAAAGGTTGATTTTAGAAAGAAATGTTGTGATTGAATGATATATTAGAATTGGAAATACTGATCCTTCAGATAATATAGATTTGGAATTATGGCATTTGTTGTATTTATAGAAAATGGTACTCGGTCAGCATCATAGAAACTAACTAGAAGAACCCACTGAGAATGTGGTTTCACCTGAGTTATAGGTGAACTGATAGCTGGATCGGAGTATTGTCCAAACATTTCATGTTGTGGATAGTGGGAACAAGAGGTATGTGAAAAGGCATGTTGATCATTCTGTTCAATTATAGAAGTTGAATCCACACATCTTTCAGGGTGATTGTGAACCAGAAAAGGTATAGGTGTGGCTGAATAGGATGAATCATATCTTTAATTTAATTAGAATAGAAGTAGAGTTAAAAGTAAAGCTGGTGACTTATATACTAGAAGATCTTCCATGTTAGTGGTGGGATTTATTTTTTCAGGCTAAATCATATCAAGAAATTTATTTGGAGGATTTTAAGGAATTTTTTAACAAATAATCCATGTCCTCATATGTTCAGAATTCAAACGATGATAGACTTCTTTAGCTTGAAGTAAGAAAATCTTTTTTTCATGGATTGTGTGTAAAAATTCATGAATTTAGGGTGATTTTCACCCAAGGTTGTTACTAGTACATTATTAAAGGCACACATCTTTGAATCAGGGGTGATACAGGATATTTACTCAAAGATTGTTGTGCTTTATATTACAGATTGTACAAAAATGGTCAACATATTTATGGTAGCTGAACAAGACATATTAGGAGATATGGGAGGAATAATTATATTGATACCCATGGGTTATTCTTGAAACTCTAATGCTGGGAGCAAGCAGAAGAGGGACAACTATTTCCAATGTGGGAGCATAAATCAAAATATGATGGCTGGATCAATGAATCTTCCTCCTCAACCAAAGAGAAAAGAAGGATGTATCCAATGTGGTTCACATGACCAAATAAAATGATATTGTATGGAAAAACCTAAATAATTCCTCAACTATAATCATATGGTTCCTCTTTAGTGTTATTATTGTAGTCCTCCAAGGTCAGGTGCTCATGACACTCCTTAGGTGTTGCAAGAATCATATTTTTCGATGAGATGAGGGAAGTAGAATCAATATCATTAGTAGAAAAGGGATATACATGGTGATTATCAGAATACCATTACTCCTCAGTAAGGGAAATCTCAACAGGGCAATAGGGAACAAAGAGTGACGAGCAAGCAATTATATTGATATGATCATGTTATTATAGATGATCAGCTTGGACCATCTACGGAGTGAGGTATGATTCATTTGAATTCTAAACTTATGTAAGCTTTGTTTGATATGGGTGAATCGGATTCCTTTATTTATTATATATCTATTGACTTATTGTGTTTAAAAGTTGAGATGAGGCCTTTTGTGATAAATTTCAAAATTCTTATTGGTCTAACAGAGTGTCGAGCCTTTGTGTGTAAAGTGTGTTCTATAACTATTGATGGAGCTGAGCTGAAATGTGATTTCTATGTTATGAATATGGATGTCTATGATATATTCCTAGGAATGGATTGGTTGAAAACATAAAAGTATCACATTTACTATTATACCCAAAAATTCAGTTTTTCAACTGAAAATGGTGTCGAGCATCTTTTCCAAGGAGACTAGAATGTAATAACGGATGCAACATGATTGTTAGAAAAAGAGGTTGGAATGGTCTCATAACAGTTGGTAGAATTTCTTGGGAATCAACGGATTATATTGATATGAAAAGCTTTATATAAGTAGTTGATCAGTTTCTAGATGTGTCTCCTAATAATTTCTTAGGGTTTCCACCAATGAGAGAAGTAGATTTTATGATTGATCTCCTTCCTAGGAATAGTCTTATTTCCCTTTAGTACTATGAAATAGAACCAACAAAATAAAGGGAGATGAATTTTTAGTTATAAAAAATATAAGTAAAAGGATTCATTTTTTCTAGAATGTCTCCATGGGTTGCACCAATTTCATTTGTAAAAATTATGGATGGAACTCTAAGGATATGCAAGGATTATCATAAGCATAACTGAGTTATGATAAAGAATGGATATATGATTTGATGCATTAAATGATATGTTTGATTAATTAATAGAATCTTAGTGGTTCTAAAAGATTTATTTTCGATTTGGATATCACCAATTGCTAATTTATAAGGAGGATATTCCAATGATAGCTTTCAGAAGAAGATATGGCCATGATGATTATATGGTAATGCCTTTAGGTATTATGAATGAACTAGTGGTCTTTATTCCACTGATTAATCCAATATTTCAGAGATATCTGGATTCTTTTGTGGTGGTGTTTGTGGATGACATATTTGTGTATTCAAGGATAAGGGTTGATCATGAGAAACTCTTGGAGATAGTGGTGGGAATCTTGAGAGATCATTGGTTGTATAAAAAACTATAAAAGTGTGATTTTTGGATACAAGAGGTAATTTTATAGGTCCTATTGGATCGAATATGTAGATGTATTTGTATATTAGATGGAACAATACAAGAGGGGGGTGAATTGTAGGTTTAAAAACTTTGTATTTAAACACTTAAGAGATTAGTTTAAAAGGTCTTAAACTAATACAAATACAAACACCCACAATTGTATTGAATATAAAAGGTATGAAGTAATGTAATACTATTAGAGAAGTGAAGTAATTGTATTCGAGATGAACACAATAATCAGAGTAATATAAATATGAATGATTCTACCTTAAAGCGTATAGAATCAATCAATACAATATGTAATAGAATGATTGTAATTGAAACAATTACAATTGAATATGTATAGAAGAAAGGAGACAATAAAAATTCCTTTCTAATACAGGCAGCAGCGGAAAAGTAAAAGTATTACAATTATTTTGACCCAAAGAGAAGGGTTATCCTTTCACCTAGGATAAAAGGTCTGTCTCACCAACACCTTGGTAAGCCCTTGATACGATGATCGGAACGTCTGTCTGCCTATCCCCGGTAGCCCTCAATACGATGATCGGACCGTCCGTCTGCCTATCCCAGACAGCCCTCGATTTTTTAGGTAATCGGCACCTCTGTCTTTCAATTACTTGAAATCCCTCGATACAATGATCGTACGCACAAATCAAATGAGAGAAGTCACAGTGTATCTCTCTAGAACTTGATAAAAGTAGTATATCATGATATCTCCAAAAGTCTCTCTTTTTTTTCAGCTTCAAATGACCTCCTATTTATAGGCCTCGGGTTCCAATGGTCATGTTGCCTCCAATGGTCATATTTCTCCGAAAAACTCGGAGGGACTTGGACACCTGGCATCATAACGGTTATATTGAAACAGAAAGCACGACATCGTTTTGATTAGTTTGTAACTAACTCAATGACATCTTATTAGTTAAAACAAGATATATGAAGATGATAAACAATAGTACGATTAATATGAAACAAGTGTTTTTGACAAAGTACCAAAACAAGTAATGAAATTATGAATAGCAGAGTCAGTACGATACAATTGATAGAGTCAGTACGATATGATTGACATAGTCAGTACGATACAATTGACAAGGTCAGTGGGATACGATTGACAGAATCAGAACGATATTATTGACAAGGTTAGTACGATACGATTGACAAGGTCAGTAAGATACGATTGACAGAATCATTACGATACGATTGACAAGGTCAGTACGATGCAATTGACAAAGTCAGTACGATACTATTGATAAAGTCAATACGATTAAAAAGACATTTTTGATTTCCAAAACAAGATATAGAAGTCAAAAGAGAACTTTTGACTCAACAATCTCCCCCTTTTTGGAAAGCACAACACACTAAGTAAATATAACAAGAAATACTTATCTCCCCCTGAGTTATTGGAAACTCTTCTGAATATGAATTTTAATACAACAAACTCCCCCTTAGGTGTACACTTTCCTAAGGATTGTATTCATAGATTTTCCTTGGTTTTGAAGAATTTGATTAAACCAATCTCCCTTTATAAAACATTCTCCCCCTTTATAAAAAATTCTCCCCCTTTATAAAACATTATCCCCCTTTGTGGTTTACAAAAATAATGGGGTCACTTTGAGTTGCCTAAAAGGGTTAGAGAAAATAATTGCAGGACAAAAGAAAAGAATAATAAAATTTATTACAAAGCAAAGACAGGTTACAAAGGAAAACAAATACAAGAGTCATTTGTTTTCTCTTTCCTTTTCCTTCTTTATGAGCTCATGAAGAACATCTTTCATCTTCTTGATTTCTTTCTTGTCTTCAGAAATTGAATCACCCTGAGTTCTGAGAAGCTCTTGTTGGTCCGCAAAAATCTGATCTTGATTCTTGATAGTCTCCTCCTGGAATCTGATTACTTCCTCAAGGGTATCAATTCTGTCTTGCAGATTCTTGTTATCTTTAGATAACACAAAATTTTGTTTCTTCAACAAAACCATTTCATCCTTGAAAGATGAAACCTTCGAGAATTTAGATTGAAAAGCATTCATTCTCTCTTGTAATTCTTTCACTGAAAGAATATCGGCTCCATGAGTTAATTGATTCAGCCTTTCAATAGTTTCTTTGTCAAGCTTATTAAAGGAAATAGCAAGATCATTTGACAACCTCCTTATATCTTCAATTGCTATCTCGTGGTCATTCACTGAGATTTCTGTTTTATATGACCACTTGGTCATCCTGTTGTAAGCTTTCTTATGAGCAGCCGAGGTTTCAGAAAGCACTTTCAAATCAGCTTCAACTGACAAAACTTTCTTTCTCAACTCTCTTACAGAACCAAACTTCTTTTTCTGGTTGTCAGTAATGAAATCAATTTTCCCTTCTAGCCTGGGAAAGTAATTAATGGTATTTTCAACCCTTCGTAAAACATGAACAATATAATCACTCTTCTTTAGATAGATTGTATGTTTTGAATCAGTATCCTCATCATACGAAGGCAATTAATTTGATCGGCTTGAGTCAACAACTGGCTGTTTTCCTTTTGATTTTTCTTTCTCTTTTCTTTCTTCTACTTTGTCACTGATGACAATAACTTTTTCAGTATGAGAATATTGAGCACCTTGCTTTACTTGAGGGGGTGTTTTATCCAGAGTTTCAGAAGTTTCAAAAGGTTCTTGATTGTCATGAGGGGTTTGTTGAACACCTTCACTCTGCTTTTGAACCGATTCCTCCCTACTCTTCTTCGAACTCTGAAAGAATTCTAAAAGAAAACCTCCTTCCTCTTCTTCCACTTCTTCTATCTATTCCATCATTTGTTTTCCTTTTTCTTTCTCAGGAAAGCTCTTTACGATGGTCTCTTGATACACTTCTATGGTAAGTTGAGCACTAGCTTCCTCAACTGCTTTCAAGAGATTTGAAGCATCAAATTCTTGTGCTTTTCTTTTCAAAAGAACCTTCTTCTTCTTTTCAGCCTGAAGGGTATCCTCAACCCTTAATATCTCAGCAAAGGCTTTGGCTGGATCAAGTCCAAACTTTGGATCACCTTCCTTTCTCTGTTCCTTATCCTTTCTCCATTTGGCTACGACCTCCTTACTATACTTAGGCTTCTTCTTTGGCTTTGATCTGGTTTGCGGGTCAGACTTTTGAGGAACAACAAAAGAAGGAATGTCTTTGGCTGGCATAGGTGACGATTGATTTTGAGCCGATTCAGCTTCTACATCTATTATAAAAAGTTTTGAATTTGGATCAAAACAAACATTCAGCTTTTTCATCGTACTCTTACTAATCCAAGATGGCTTCAGATCTATTAGGTTTCCTTTTAAAGGAATGTTTCAAAACTTCATGCTCTCAAGAATAAACTTTGTAAGGATGGCTGGATACATAATCATTTGGGAGTTAATCCCTCCTGTCTTGACATTCTTAATGGTTTCAAAAACATACCCCATGAGATTTACTTTTCTCATGTTTACAAGATAGTCAAGCATAAAAATATCAGAAACTTTTAGAGTTTCTCTATCCCCTTTCCTTGGGATAAGAAAACCTTGCATCCATAAAGTCACAAAACGATTGTTCGGAGAAATATGAGCCACTTTTCACTTCTCTTAATTTATAACAAACAAAGACTTCTCAGCACTTTCTCTATTAAACGTACCAACTTCCTCTGGTATTTTATGAGATGGATAGAAAGAATCTCCTTCTATTGGGACATTCAGAAAATGAGCCGCTTGTTTCACAGACATAGACAACTTTCTATCTTACACAGAAAAATTGATAGTCATGTATTTGTCAAAAGATACGGTTTTATAGAACTGACTGACTTCATCATAGAGAACCGGATCTTGAGAAATAGGTCTTTTAAAACATAAATGTTCCCATCCTTGAAACATAATGATTCTTCTGATTGTGGAATCATACAAATCAAAAAAGTCCCGAGAAACTAACCTTTCTCTGAAAAATTCTTTCTTTGTAAAAGTCTTTGAAGACATTTCGGCGGGAGTATTAGCAGAGGACTGAGACATATAGATGCTGCCGATGAAAGATCGTACGATGATTTAAAACCAGTGGAGCAGATCTTCATCTCAAAACCTGAAAAATCAAAGTGGGTTTGGGGAGGGGGGGCTATTTATAGGTGATATAGGGGTGACCGTTGATCTTCTACGGTCAATATTAGAGGAAAAAAGATCCATGGTTAGGATTAAAACGAAAGAAAAAAAATTTAAAAAAATGGAAAGTACCTGCCAGAGAACGTAAGGTTATTATTGGTTTTAGTAGAGTTCAAAAGAAAACACAAACGTACGAAGTAAAAGAATACTATCAATCGTCATACCGATGGAAAACAAAGTCGTTACCATTAACTGAAAAGCCGATGGAAAACAATATTGTTACCATTAACTGACAAGCTGATAGAAAACAATCTCGTTACCATGAACTGACAAGCCGATGGAAAACAATCTTGTTACCATGAACTGACAAGCCGATGGAAAACAATCTCGTTACCATGAACTGACAATATGATGGAAAAAAATCTTGTTACCATGAACTGACAAGATGATGGAAAACAATCTTGTTACCATGAACTGACAAGATGATGGAAAACAATCTTGTTACCATGAACTGACAAGCCGATGGAAAACAATCTTGTTACCATGAACTGACAAGATGATGGAAAACAATATTGTTACCAAGAACTGACAATACGATGGAAAACAATCTCGTTACCATGAACTGACAATACGATGGAAAACAAAGTTGTTACCATGAACTGACAGTACGATGGAAAAGAAAAACATTACCATCAACTGACAGTACGATAGAAAAGGAAAACATTACCATCAACTGATAGTACGATGGATAAAAAGGAATATATTACCATCAACTGACAGTACGATGGACAGAAAGGTGTATAAAAATAAAACTGTCAATACGATAAACAAATAGGTATATATTATGATAAAACTGTCAATACGATAAAATAAAATAAAAAAACATAGAGAAAGGAAAAACACCAAGAGAAATGTTCTCCCCCTTTCTAAGAGGAGTTATTTAATGTTAGGAGAATTGTAAAACATGAAGTAGATATGAATGATTATTTTAATGTAATCATTCCTAGCTTCTATTTTATAAACTCAAATCTATCGGAAGGTAATGGTTTTGTAAAAATGTCAGCAATTTGTTCTTGTGTTCCGGTCATGTGTCAAGAACAACCATTATTCATGTACCAAATATTCTTATTGGTGCACTTCTCATTCTCCTAAAAAATAAACAATTAGTTTTTCGGAATCCAAACTTGTTTGGATCCAGAATGGTTAGATAACAAAATTTTAGGAATCCAAATTTTTTTTACAAAATGGGATTTATGAAATCCTAAAGATTGAGTTTTATTAAGAGAACAATCTCTTCTCCGGTTTCCTCCACATTGACACTTAGAGCAAAAAAGAGGTTTTTTGAGGAATAAAATAGTTAGTGCTAAAAACCGGTTTGGAACAAGTATAACCAAGACCAGAACGATTTCTCAAAGGTCTAATTTGAGAATACATCATGTCAAAGTTTTCCTTTCCATGAGTAAAATTTGACAAACATTTCTTTAAGGAAAAAATTTCTGACTTTAGTTTTAAAACTATGTTTTTATCTTCCAAAACATTTGATTTTGAACTAGAGTTAGGCTATAAAACATTTTTCTTTGAAATCACGTTTTCAAGATCCTTAGAAAGTTTATCTTTGTCAGATTTGACTTTATCATGGGTTTTTAAAATACTTTCAAAATCAAAAGTTTTCTCATCAAGATCCTTAGAAAGATCTGACACTTCTTTAGTCAAAATTGAAATTCTAGAATTTTCTTTCTCAAGCTTCTTCTTGAGTTTCGAATTATCATTTTCGAGTAATTTAGCAAATCCAGATACTTCTTCAAAAGAAGGTAATGTATCATCTTCTGATGATGAAGATTCATCATTTGAAGATTCATAATATCCATTATTAGTATAATTTGCATTTAAAGAGACATTTGTAATAGCTTCATCATTATGTACCTTTTCCATGAGACAATGATCTTCAATTAGTAGTCTGGTTATAAGTCCAATATTCCTTTGTCCTGAGGACTCATATTCTGAAGAATCATCTGAAGAATCACTACCACTTGCACTCCAAGTATCATTTTCCTTCAATACTTTCTTTGTTTTATAAAACCTTTTCTTGTTTCTTTTAGAGTATTTCTCCTTTCTGTCTTTCCTCTTCAGTAAAGGACAATCAGGCCTTATATGTCCTACTTTCTTACATTCATAACAAGTTACCTCTGAATCTTTCTTATCCTTTCTATCTTTCTTTTTGAATCTATATTAGAAGTCTTTATTTCCCACAATCTTGTTCATCCTTTGAGCAATATTGGCTAATTCATTACCCGAAAGATCACAATCACTTGAATCAGATATAACTTTCTTGTCTTTGGATCTTATAAGCCTTTCAGGTGTTTTAGCTTTAGATATAAGGCTACACTTCCATTCCCATTCTTCTTCTTGTTGAAATCATCATCTCTCTTCATTCTTGTCTCGTGCTGTAGAAGAGTTCCAAAAATTTCATCAAGAGTAATCTGGGAAACTTTTCTATTTTCATCAATAGCTGTCCTTTTTGACTCCCATTCATTTCGAATTATATCTATAATTTTATCTACTAGAGCTTCATCATCAAGGCCTTTTTCTCCCATGGATTGTAAGCTATTGACAATTGTCATAAATCTTTGTTGCACTTTACATACTGGCTCTCCATAAGGAAAAACAAATCCATGATACTCTTCTCGAAGCATTGCTCTTTTTGTTTCTATAACCTTGGATGTACCAAAATGAGTGACTTCTAATTTCTTCCAAATACAGTTGGCTGCTTCACATGAAGATATCTGACTATATATATTCCTGGTCATAGAGTATAACAAAGTATTGCATACCTTGTAATTCAGTTGATATTATTGCTTCTCTTGGTTGGTGAAGGTACTGACTTCTTTGTCAGGAATTTTGTAACCTCCAGTAAGCATAATAAAATTGTCTACACCAGTGTTAATCACAAAAGTCTCCATACAATCTCTCCAGTACTCATAATCATTCCCATCAAAGATTGGTGGTCTAGAAGGATTCAGATTGTCTATTGACCCAATATTCATTCCTGCCATCTAAAGAAACAATATATTTTACACTCCACACATTAGTGTAGTAAGTAAAAATAGAACAAGTAATACAAACCAGTGGAAAACCTCCTCTGATACCAATTGTTGGATCGAATATGTAGATGTATTTGTATATTAGATAGAACAATACAAGAGGGGAATTGTAGGTTTAAAAACTTTGTATTTAAACACTTAAGAGATTAGTTTAAAAGGTCTTAAACTAATACAAATACGAACACCCACAATTGTATTGAATATAAAAGGTATGAAGTAATGTAATACTATTAGAGAAGTGAAGTAATTGTATTCGAGATGAACACAATAATCAGAGTAATATAAAGATGAATGATTCTACCTTAAAGCGTATAGAATCAATCAATACATTATGTAATAGAATGATTGTAATTGAAACAATTACAATTGAATATATATAGAAGAAATGAGACAATACAAATTCCTTTCTAATATAAGCAGCAGCGGAAAAGTAAAAGTATTACAATTCTTTTGACCCAAAGATAAGGGTTATCCTTTCACCTAGGATAAAAGGTCTGTCTCACCAACACCTTGGTAAGCCCTCGATACAATGATCGGAACGTCTGTCTGTCTATCCCTGGCAGCCCTCGATACGATGATCAGACCGTCCGTCTGCCTATCCCCGGAAACCCTCAATTTTGTAGGTAATCAGCACCTCTATCTTTCAATTACTTGAAAGCCCTTGATACGATGGTCGGACACACAAAGAAGATGAGAGAAGTCACAGTGTCTCTCTCTAGAACTTGATAAAAGTAGTATATCGCGGTATCTCCAAAAGTCTCTATTTTTTCAGCTTCAAATGACCTCATATTTATAGGCCTCGGGTTCCAATGGTCATGTTGCCTCCAACGGTCATATTTCTCCGAAAAACTCGGAGGTACTTGGACACCTGGCATCATAACGGTCATATTGAAACAGAAATCACAACATCGTTTTGATTAGTTTGTAACTAACTCCACGACATCGTATTGGTTAAAACAAGATATATGAAGATGATAAACAATAGTACGATTAATATGAAACAAGTGTTTTTGACAAATTACCAAAATAAGTAATGAAAGTATGAATAGCAGAGTCAGTACGATACAATTGACAGAGTCAGTACGATACGATTGAAAGAGTCGGTATGATATGATTGACAAGGTCAGTACGATAAGATTGACAGAATTAGTACGATATGATTGAAAAGGTCAGTACGATACAATTGACAAGGTCAGTACGATACGATTGACAGAATTAGTACGATACGATTGACAAGGTCAGTACGATACGATTGACAAAGTTAGTATGATACGATTGATAAAGTCAATACGATTAAAAAGACATTTGTGATTTCCAAAACAAGATATAGAAGTCAAAAGAGAACTTTTGACTCAACAGGTCCATGTAATCTATAAAGGAGGTGTTTCCATAGACCTAGAAAAGATAGAAGTCGTTATCTCTTTGTAGCCTCCATAGAACGTCTTTGAGATATAGAGCTTCCTAGGTCTAGCTTGTTATTACTGATGTTATGTGCATGAAATATCATGACTAGCTTCTCCTATAATAGATTTGACAAAGAATTTTCCCTTCCAATGGGATGAGGAATTCCATAAGTATTTTCAGGTGCTTAAAGTTTGCCTTATATCAACACCAATCCTGATTTTTCTAGAATTAGGACAAGGGTATGTGGTGTATTTTGATGCTTCGGGATCTGGTTTTGGGTGTGTTCTCGTGAATGAAAATCATTTTGTTGCTTATGGTTTAAGGAAGTTATGATTTCATGATAAGATCTACCTAGTTATTGATTTGGAGTTAGCTTTTGGAGTCTATTCTTTGAAGACTTGGTAAAATTATATCTTAGATGATAAATTTTCTATGTTCATGGATCATAATAGATTGAAACAAATTTTCTCTCAATGAGAATTGAACTTGAGACAAATAATATGGATGGAGTATCTTCAAATGATTGAATTTGAACTGATGTATATATTAGGAAAAGGAAATTCAATGGTAGCTTTATTAAGAAGAAATTTGTATGATCAAATGGAAAAAGAAGCTTCAGATAAGTGGTAGTTGATTTTGTCCCTAGACGATATGCACTTTGAATGTGAATACGAAGGTGAAGTGGGAAACTTCTTTCCAGTGCTTATTATTCCTAATTTGGTGAAGATGGTTAAAGAGGAATAGACATCTGATGTAAAATGTGTGGCTATGAGGTCAAAAATCAATGGTGGGGAGACCACTGAGGTTTGGATGCTGGATTGGAGTTCAGTTTTCTGGTTTCAGAATCAGATGGTCATACATATGGCTTATCATGAAAATCTCCTTCATGTTTACCACCATTCAAGATTGGATGTTCATCCTAGAATACAAAATATGTATAAGGCATTAAAATCATAGTTTTGGTGGGTCGGCATGAAAATAAAATTGGATGAGTTTTTTTTGAGATGCTTAACTTGTCAGAAAGTTAAGGTAGAGCAACAATGACCAGAAGGTATATTATAGTCTCTAACTAATTTAGTTTGTAAATGGGAGTAGATAACTATGTATTTTATAACTGGTCTTCCAAGAACAGTTCAGAAACATGATTCTATATGGGTGATAGTGGATCGACTCACAAATTCGGCTCATTTCAAACATATTCATGAAATTATTATTATTGAGTACTTGTCATAAATCTATATCTGATAAGTGGTAAATAGGCATGGAATACCAGTTTCTATTATACCAGATAGAGATCGAAGGTTATATCTCGTTTCTGTAAATACTTAAAGAAATCCCATGGAACTCAATTGATAATAAGCATGGTGTATCACCCTCAGATGGATGGAAAATCCTATAGAATGAAAAAACATTGGAATATATGTTGAGGGCTTATGAAATGGATTTTGGTGGATCATGGGAAGAACACGTGTTGTTAGTGGAGTTATTTTATAAAAATAGTTATAAAGATTTGATACATATGGCTCATTTTGAAGAATTGTATGGGCATCCCTATCATTCTCTGCTTTTTTGGGTAGAAATGGGTGAAACTACTCTAGTTAGAAGGATCCTTTCATAGGAAACAATATAGAATATTCTGTTGATTAGAAAGAGGATGGAGACAGCTCAGAGTCTTCCGAAATCATATCAGGATCATCATCGATGGTTGTCATTGTTTTAATTGGGTGATCATGTTTTCTTGAGGATATATCAAATACATATACTTCAACATTTTGGGAAGCAGGAAAAGTTATCTCCTCAATATATAAGCCCTTTTGAGATATATGAATGAATTGTAGATGTGTCATATCAGTTTGAATTTTCACCATGGTTTAGTGTGGTTTATAATGTTTTTCATGTATATCAGTTGAAAAAGTATCATCCTGGTCTTAACCATGTGATTAAATGGAATCATGTTTATCTAGATCTATAATCTTTGTTGATATGTATCTCAGTGCATATTGTGGATAGGAAAAAAGAAAGCCTTATGTGGAAAAAGTGTCGGCCTAGTATGGGTTTTTTGGAAACATGGTAAGAAAGCCTTGTGTTATTTAGTATGTAAATTATATGTGTAATATTTGTGAGGGTTTGGAGAACATTTTGAGTGTTTTCTAGGATTTTTTATAAGTTCATGGGTGGTGCACAGTTTTTGAAAACCATCAAACTCTTTCAGGAAACCATGCACAGTGAGACAGGGGATAAAGGGAAGGTGCACAAGTGGCGCACTGTTTGTGTGAACCATGAGAAAACCTAGGAGAAACCGTGAAACATGAGGTAGTGGAATTTTTCATGGTTGTCATATGTTTTGTAAACCATGTCATAAAACCATGAAAATCTCATCCTTAAGATAGTGGAAGGCACATGGTTAGTTCAAGGTTTGCCTAACCATGTGACCAATCATGCACGGGATAAAAATGATATCCTAAAATTGTGGATCTCACACATTTTTTTCTATAACACCTTCATGTTTTCTTATATGTGGACCTAAATCAATATTCTCTCTTCCCAAAGTTCAAAAAATATTCTCCCATCATTTTGGAGTCAATCTGAAGTCTTCTATTGGTGTTTCCAGGATGTATCCTCACGGTAAGTGTTCGTACTTGGTCATTCTTGATGGTTTTCTTTGATCTACTTCTCTATCTCTCATAGTTTCTTAGATATGTGCTTGATTTGGATTGATAAAAGATATTTAATGCTAAATATAATTATATTTTTCTTTTTTGTTGATAGGTAAAGATATCTAATGTGGTTTTATGGAGTTTTAGTTGGGTTTCATGGATGGTTTATCATATCGTTTATAATTTTCTATTAATTCTCGAGGTAAGTGGATTCTATATTGAATCTTATATTTAGAATATGAAGGTTTTATTTAAAATTGATTATTTTTCTTGATTTTTTATGAAATTTATATGAATTTTTTGTTAAAAACCATTTGGTAAAGATTTTTATATTTTTGAAATTGGGTATTTTTTGTAGAAAAGCATTTTCAGTTAAAGTTTGGTTTTATTGAAATAGTTTGATTGAAAGGTTTTTCAATAAATGTATAGTCTTATTAAAATGGTTGAAAATTTTTTTAGAATACATTGTTTTGTCATCTGTATTTGAATGGGTCTGTTGCGTGTGTTCCTATGCATTGGGATGGATAAGGGCATGAAGTACCCCCATCAAAAGGTTGGGATGAATAGGGTCATGAAGTACCCACATAAAATTGGATCACTAAAATATATATTAGTGAAAGGATGACTCGCCACTAGTGAGTATAGGGGGGGTCCAAGTTTCAGGCATGGTTGGATGTGTGGGTAAGTGGAAAGGAACTATTTATTACAAAAAGGGAAAAATGAAGTTCTTTCAAAGTATTGTTTGGTTGTTTTTTCTTGGTACTTGGGATAGTTTTGTGAAAATTGGATTTTTATGATACTTGTCTATATATTGATATAAACTATTTTATAAATTTTTTCATATAAACCATTTATTATAATTATGCTAACATGTTCTATCCTAGTGGTGTGAGTAGGGATGTCATTGGGGGAAAGTCTACTGGGTTTCATAACTCACCCCTCCTTTAGAACTTTAGTGCTTTTGTAGATGTTGTTTATCAAGACATGGTAAAAGGTAAAGTTTAAAAAATATTCAACACTACCTCATGATAATTTTTCTATTTCATGAATTTGGATCATGGAGCTTGTTGGAACTTTGGAGGTATAGTTGTCTTCGAGTCTTATTTGTATTTATAGTCTTCTGCTGTGTACTTTGATATTGTAGTCTTCCATGGTGGTTTTGTTAATGTTTGGTTTGATATTAATGGTATTTCCATGAGTTTTTTTGCATTATTATAATGCACCATTTATTAGTTATTTGTTTAAGGTTTTTTTGGTTGGGTTGTATTATTTTCAAAGGTAAAACTGTCCCCCACTTGTATTGAAGTCGTTGGAATTTATTTCCAGCGTTTGGTGCATTGGGGATGTCTCTTAAGGACAATTTGCATTCAACTTCCTTCTCAAGCCAATGAGGAGGGGAGAGAAGATACAAAAAATAAAAGGGATTATTAAAAAATTATTAAATAATTTCCATCAATGAAAATTCAATAATAAAAAATCCCGATCAAAAAGAGATTGTGAAATAAAACCTTGAAAAGATAATAACATTTATGTGAGAATTAGCCAATGAAATGATTATGTGTATCAAATATAAATCCATATAAAATAATTGGAAAAAAATATATAGTGAAAATTAATTATACACATTATCTTATAATATCAAATATAAATAAGGAGTAATATAACCCAATAAAAATAAATTGAGTTAGAAAATTAATTATAAATTCGTAACTTTTAATTCAAATAAACATAAATGAAATATTTAAAATTTAAAAATAAAATACCATGAATAATTTTTCTTCATTATATTACATGTGAAAGGGGTATTTTATAGTGGTTTTAAACATGGTATTAATATTTAACATAATAATATTAACATTTTTAATATCATATATGATCCTTTTGTAACCTCTTATCACTTTTTCATTAATAATCTTTCATTATTTTCATTATTTCGGGTATTAATTGCCTTGTTTTTTCATTTTTTTTATTTGTCATGTAAGTTCTAATTATTTTTAATATTATATAATTCCATCATATTTAGAATAATAATCAAGACAAAAATATAATATTTATTATTCAATTATACTTTTAATACCAATCATGAATGGTTGTTTTGAGAAATTAAGTACATTATGATCTTGGAGATGGTAGGTTGTACTTACGCATAAGTAATTTTTCCATTTTTCAATGATCATTATGTAATGAAGGTAAATAATAATTTATTTTTAAATAATTATAATAACTTCATATATACAAAATAATTTCTTTATATATACATACATTTATCATTAATATTGTGTGGTGATGAAAAGTGAGTCACATCGCTCCATAAAGGCGGTAGTCCATGCATATACAAATGACTTCATCATATTTAAGTGAATGAAAATGTATGAAATAAAATGATATATTATCTTATAATCATGATAAATATGTAAGTAATATCATAATTAGGTAATTTATATATAATATAATCATTATATTTTTCCTTATCACCTTCGATTTATAGCATTAGTGAAAGGTGAATCACATCGCTTCATGAGGATGTAATCCTCCGTACACATGCGTGATGATATCATATCCACTATGGATTGGAAAGTAAAAAAATTATATGATATAATGAATCAAGAGGTATAAAGTTTATATAAATATAATATATATGTATATATATATTCATTATATCTAACATAATACCAAACCGTGATAGGTTGTAACGAAAAGACGAATGACATCAGTTCATGGTGTAGTAGTCCATTGTACACACAAATGATGATTTTATAACCCATTTTATGGAATTGGGGATGTTTTAATGCCATTACATTAATATAATAACCTCTAATTTTATAAAATATACTAAAGTTATTATATAACTATGTTTCAATAATAATTGAGGTATTTTGAGGAAGAAATAATATAAAAACTCTCACTGAATAACATTAACTTTTCTTTAGGTATCCTCCATAGGTTTGTGCCAAAAACATTACAAGGATGTATTTTTACCAAAAATAAGGCTCAAATGATTAGGGGTGGATTTTGGTAATTGATTTGGTCAGGGATTGGATGAACGTAATGGTTTTAATGGTGTTAAGTGTTTTACTAGTGAGTTCCCTAAACCCAATAATACAATACTTTTGATTATTGTATCATGTATACAGTTAATATATACATGATATCCACATACCATTATAGTGTAGATATTTATTCATCCACAATTTAATGGTAATATCCATAGATTAATTGTCATATCAAAAGGTTATAATAGTTCCTAGGATATAATGAGAACCTAGAGATACTAGGACATTAATCTTAAATATAAGATTTATGGTCAATATACATCATACTAACCGGACATTATAGATGCTTTACTATCAGTTGTTGGGGCTAATAAGAATTGATACTTCTTGTCATGTTGTTTTCACATGGTGATATCTAGTAGTGAGATCATGAGGACAGACCCACTAATAGTAACACCACATGTTTTGAGTTTCATGGAATGTTCCTATCTATGGACATGTGTGATGGTCTCTTGACTTGAGATCATTACCAATGTGTGTCATTTGATCACGTACATTGATGATAGAAAAAAAGTCATGCTAATTAAATCATGTCAAATGTAGATTTTTTGGGAACATCATTGGTGGTGTGACATTGTTTGAATGGTCAAGAAAGGATTTGTCACTTATAGGTTAAGGAAGTAATATATATCAGGCCATATTGATTAGGATGGTAGTACCTTCATAATACTATTACCATGGTAGTCAAGGCTAAATCCATCCAGTTATATCAACAAATAATAAATCAAGAAAAGGATGCTTTCATGGGTGTGTGTCCTGATATATGAGATATTTAAGGACAAAGAGATTATATTACACAGTGCGAGTTTTTAGGTTGGTTGTGTAACACCCCAATATTTCATAGTACGTTATTTCTTCAAAGTAATGCAATAACTTGTACTACATGCAACACTGAGTTCAAGCGCACCATGACTTACCAAACTAGCCGTTCAAAAGCGGTTATGAATAGTATTAACTGAATTTTAAACTTTATATAATCCTTATACTTTTAGAATCCATATTATGAGTTTCTTAGACATAATTTAAGAACAAATTCATTTTTTTCAAATAAAAGAATTATTTTTCAAAAAATGCAATTTTACCGCCATTTAATGGAGAACCCTTTTTAAAATCCAATATTTGAAACTTTTATATATTAAATTTGACAAAATAAACATCTTATTTAGAATCGGGACATAAGAATTTAGTTTCAATGAATTTTTGGTGTTTTTCTAAAAACTTTCATATTTGGGTGAATAGTGAAAATACTATATTTTAACTGAAAACAACTTTTTTAATAAAAATAATTTATAGTGTTGAATTATAAATTTTAATGGTTTGGAAGTATAATTAGATTATATTTTTACCATTTAATCCAATTATGGTCATTGTAAGTAATTTCACTTTGAAATTGGACATAAATAAGTGTCAATCTTTTGATAGTTATTATTTCTTAAAAATACGCTTTTTGGTTTTGACAACAGGAATTAATTTTAAATTAATTAATGCAACTTCTATGTTTTTAAATTGGTAAAATAGAATTAATTTTTTAATTCGGAATATAAAAATTATCTTAGGGTAAATTTTTAGTATTTTTCTGAAAACTTTCAATTTTTTATGAATAGTGAAAAACACTGAGTTATAGTTTAAAACCGAATTTTTATTTAAATAATTATTTATTTTATTTAAATTTATTTTAGATTAAAATAGATACATAATACCTATATAAGTTCAATATAATTCATTGGAGTCAGTTTATAATAATTTTATATATATATAAATTTTATTGAACTTTTTACCGACTTTTACCCACATCGTAGGAGCATTTGTAAATTTACATATGACTTAATTTTACCGCTTCTTTGAGTTGAATTTAAAAAATCCAAGAGACACAGTTGATATCAATAAGTAAAATGTGGTTCAAAAAGATGAAAATAATTTTTGGTGAATAGTAACTTTTTACTTTTATTTACCAAGGTTAAAAGTAATTAGGGTAATTAAGGGTAAAAATAATATTATTATTACCCTAACACATGTCCTAATTATATTGGATGAGTATAATTCGACCAAAAACAACCTTAGGAATAAAATATGATCCTTTAGGACCACTTGGATTAGATTAGGACATTTATTATTATTTTATTTAAAGAAGAGTTAAAAGAGTTAAAATCAAAGTTTAATAAATAAAACATTTTTAATATAGGGTTATACATAAGATAAATTAGACTATAAATATTCATTATAAATCTAAAAATATTTCCTACATAATTGTATTTTATTTATAATTTTTAGACATTAAATAATTAAATTTATTTATGACACAATGATGATGCGATAATTACCATATTAATAAAAGATTAAAATAATTGATATTATAAATATCCAAATAAATGTAATTTGAGACTTTTTATGAATTAAACTAATTTTATAGGTTAATATTACATGTTAGGTTTGGTTAGATGAATTTTTTTCTAAGTAATAATGTTGTTATGAATTTACCAAAAACAAAATACCAAATAGTGTCAAAATTGACATAAAAGAGTTTTTAAAACAAATATTATATTATTAATTTATATTCTATCTAAGGTTCAGCCAAAGGTCTTAAATAATATTATATATTTTATTAATGAACCACTTGAGGTTTTATTGGAAGTTTATAGTAAGTTTATTAACCATATAATATAAAAATACAAAGAGACATGGTAAATGTCAAACTATTTAACTAAGAGTTAAATCTAAAAGATAAAGTTAATATAGTGACCCAAACCTGTATAAAACCTATTGGTTGAGTGGTTTTCTACTCATCCCCACCTTATCCTTTAAATAATTCATTTTTGAGCCATTATAAACCGAAAATAATTTTATTATAAAATAATATTTCTAGCTTTTCCTAAGGTGCCCCTCACCCCTCTTATAAAAGGGCACTCCCCCTTCCCTCAAATTCACATATTCAAAGACTTTTGGCTCAGCCAACCCCTACCCAAATACCCTCTCAACTGTCTACGTTCATCCTAGAGTCCTTAATTTAGTCATAAAGTCAACCTAAGGAGCCCTTTTGATCAAATCAAAAGGAATAACCCGAAGAAGAGGTAAATATTTCATCACCTCTTTCAAGTTCCTTTCTTCTTCCACTTCCTCTTTCTTTGTTGTTTCAATTATAAAATAATAACTCTAGTATCTTATATATACTGTGATGTTATTATAAATATGGTACAACCATATTCATTATTATATCCATCCTTTGAATGACATGTCAACATACATGCGTACGTATGGCTTACCGTCTCCACGTCGTGGTGTAATTTTTATTCAATACATTATTATTTGTATGGGTATAATAATGATGTGTAATTTATATAAATAATAAATATAACATGATAATTATTCTGTATATATGATATATCATCAAATTATATATTATTTTAATATCAAAAGAATTATATTTTCGCTCGTGCGTACGTATGGATTACCGTCTCCACAAACGCGATGAGATTCATTCCCCATCGTATCCATTCAAGAATAGATTTGATTAGATGATTAAAAATAATGTTTAAAGACTTAATATAATTCTGAATATGAATAAGATAAATTCTATCCATAACAAATATTACTTACGTAACAAAGCATATAAAGGAAAACGAATCAGTTAACACCTGAAATGACGATAATACTAAGATATTATTAATAAGGAAATATTAAAAGATAATATATGATATCATATTAATGTATATGATTCTTGTATAATTTAATAACAATTATTTCATTATTATACAGGAGGTTAACCTACCCTCTACCAAGGAAAAGTACAAGGTAAGGGTTAATTTCACAATCTCTTTATTATCTGAGGTTGTTTTTATGTAAGTATCTATTGGGACCTCTTTATCATTCACATCCATGTTTCTTAAAAATGTATTCCAAAACATTTTTAATATTTAATAAACTATGGTTTAAATTCATTTATACCATTGTTTTACTTTTTATAAAATGGTTTGAAATGATTCTTTTCGTCGTTTTCCAAACAAGGTACTTTTTGACCTTTTCGACAAATTTAAGGTAAGAATTTTTTTTTAACTTATACGGAAGGTGCGGATATTTTCCGCCATTATAAAATCGTCTAAGCTTCCCTTACAAGATTATAAGAATATTTCCAAAATAAATTTTTTCTTAAATGATTTCAAAATATAAAGAGATATTTCTCTAAAAAGGTTTTGATTTCATCTATGTCAGCATCCTTTGATGGATTTTAAGCTTATTTGAAGTTAATTTATTATGATACAAAATTTCCATATTATATTGAAGGTTTTGTGATATGTTTGACTGTAGATGTGTTATTTTTACACCATTCATGGTTTATTGATAAAGTATTGACATTTCGTATGCTAGTTTTAATACAAATGTTTATGTTATGTTTAAAACTTTTCATATGAAGAATGCATTGGACTTAGTAAGTGGCGGGTGGAGACCGCTATAGCTCCTCGATGCATCGGTAGTTCTCATGAGACAAACTAGTGTCTTGGAACAAGGCCTTGACAAAATATTATTTGTAGTCTTGGCACAAGGCCTTGACTATGTGGTTATGAAAGTCTGGCATTATGCATTCCATCATTATGAAAGTGGCTATTGATATTTCATGTGATTATTCAACTAGTAGAATATCCATGTGAATAAGTAAATGGCATTATTTGATTTTATCTTTTCCATATTATACTTAATTTTAAGTTTAAAAGAATTTTGTTTTAGTCTTATACATTTCCTTAAATGTTTATGCTTATTTATGAAAGTTTCCGCTTTATTGTTATCCTTACTCAGCATCTGAGCTCACCCCTTTCTATGTTTTATTTTTTCCAGGATGTAAATAAGTATATTATGACTGACCTGCAGGGATAGTCTATGGGATCTCAGTGTTGTCTATGGAAACAATGTCATAGTAGTTTTCCATTTTATGATGTAATGTAAACCTTGTGAATGTATCTAGTACTTCCAAGGCTACTAAACTAATCGGTATTTCGAGACTTGATCTTTTGTGATCATGCCAATGATACATAATAATGCACCAACTCTGGGCTTCTGGGGTCGGGGTGTTACAGTTGGTATTAGAAGAAGTTTAGTACAAACCTTGGAAACTAGATTTAGATAAACTCTGATTAGAGCACATATCCCTAAGATAGACTTTGAGGATTAGTATAGAATAACTTCCTAGAATTTTGGTAATGTAGGGATTTTGTGAGTTTTCCAAGAAAATACATTCTTGTATGGATACGAACAGGTTGAGGCGACTCTGGCACAGATGTACCTTGGGGTAAAACCCGAAAACACCGCTTTGAGCTAGATTTGAACGAGAACTGGTGCACGAAAATGGGCCTTACTGTACTCTTGGTTACAACACTCCCAAGAGATATGCTTAAGATAATTATAATTTTCTTTACAAATCATTATGAAGGATTTATGAGTATATACCTCCTCAAATAAAATATTTTTATGATTATGGATCATATCCACAAATTTTTCAATTTACATTAGGTATTTTACAAGTTTTTAATTATTCATTGCAATTCATAAACTGACCTAGTGTATTCCATTGTATATAAATGGCGCCCAGTAGAAGGAATGTGAACTCCAGAAATACATATGATCCAAAGAGTAAAAAGGATCATATCCTTCACAGTATTAAGCCAACATTTAGAAGGTAAATAGTCTCCCATGTATTCTCAACATATGAAGAAATAGTATCATGTGTTAATAAGATAAGTAAAGAATCCTTTGAGTCATATTGCTTTGAAGGGAAGCAAGAGAAGAAAAGGATGGAAGAGAGAAATATGGATAAAGGGAAGAGGGAAAAGAAGGATTTTCCCATATGTGATAACTGTGGAAAGAATCACCTTGGTAAATGCTTGAAGGGAATGGGAGTTTATTATAAGTGTGGAGAAAAAGGACACCAAGTACGTGATTGCAAGGGTAAGAAAAAAGTTTCAAATATACAATGCTTCATCTGCAAGGAGTTGGGACACTACGCGAATCAATGTACAAATCATCAGAGTATACCCCAAATGCTTCTATTGGATAATAATAAAGTTATGATACTACTGAAGATGAAGAGGAATGATTAGATTTATTACGTTGTTATTAAAGTATTGTGTCATTTGAGTATTGTATTAATGATGTACATGTTATGATAATTATAGAGTATATAAGGATTGTATTGTAGTACTATTTCATTAAGGACTTGAGATTTTGTGGAACCAAGAAAAGTGACTCAATAGCAGGTTAAATTTTTGGAAAATATATGGTTGAGAGAAAGATAAATCATAATATGGTTCTAATACTGAGATAGTGATTTTGGAATAATACATGATTGATTTGGATAAATTATATTGGATATTCTTGACTACCTTGAAACTGATTAATGATTTTTATATTCCATCATTGTTGGAGTTTACAACATTTTTGGATAGAAGGAGTATATCCAGTATTCTATAAGGAATAAGGGAGCATGAATGTAATCAATAAGGTTTTATGGTAATTCAGGATGTTGCAGTATTTTAAAAGAATACAAGATGAAGGTGTTCAAATGTTATTACGTGGAAAAAAGGATCTTCATTGTGTTTACCTTCCTTATAAATTTTGGATTTTGAGTTTGGATAGAAGTATTTGGGATAATTCTAGTTTGAGATTATTTTTGGATTGCCATAAAAAGGGAAACCCATAGGTTGGGCGGCAACCCGTCGTGTCCGACAAGGCCGTGAGACTTGAACCCACAACTGAAGGGAGACAAGGGTGTATCACCTACCACTGGCCCACATAATGTCCTAGATTGAATAATGTAGTTTTTTTAAAGGTTTGATAGATGAATTATAAATTCATTTTTTTTGGAACCCTATATGAATAGGATAAATAGAATATTTTTTTTAAGTTCTATTATCTTTTAGAGTGAAAGATGAGTTTGAGGTAGAAATTATTTAATGGATGGAACTCTACTTGTCAAGAATATATATTTTTCTTCTCTTATTCTATGAATAAATTAATTCTTAAACTTTAGTTAAGGGATCTTAAAAATAAAAATGTGTTATCCTAATACCTTATGTTTTGTTGAACTGATGATATTTTAAATCATCATAGATTGATGACTTTGAGGCCCTCAATTCTACAATTGTTTGGGACTAATGACCTCAATAACTCCCTATAAATATTTATGTTTTCCTCCAATTATGTGTCTCTAATTTCCACCAATGTTCTCCTAATCGATATCATAATCTGGTGGTGACTTTTTCATTCCCCTTTTCCTCATATTAAGACTAAATTTTATTAACCCAATTTCCGATGTGGGTTTTCCCACAAAGGTATTTTCTATTTTCAACCTTTTATTTTCTAAGAACAATTTCAAATTTAGAGGATTCAATTTATTGAAGGAGGGAAGAAGGTAACACCCCAAGATCTCATAGTACATTATTTCTTCAAAGTAATGCAATAACTTGCACTACACACAACACTGATTTCAAGCGCACCACGACTTACCAAACTAGCCGTTCAAAAGCATTTATAAATAGTATTAACTAAATTTTTAACTTTATATAATCCTTATAATTTTAGAATCCATATTATGAGTTTCTTAGACATAATTTAAGAACAAATTCATTTTTTTCAGATAAAAGAATTATTTTTCAAAAAATGAAATTTTATCGCCTTTTAATGGAGAACCCTTTTTAAATCCAATATTTGAAAATTTTATATATTCAATTTGACAAAATAAACTTCTTATTTATAATCGGGACATAAGAATTTAGTTTCAATAAATTTTTGGTGTTTTTCTGATAACTATCATATTTGGGTGAATAGTGGAAAATACTTTATTTTAACTGAAAATAATTTTTTTAATAAAAATAATTTATAGTGTTGAATTATACATTTTAATGGATTGTAAGTATAATTAGATTAAATTTTTACCATTTAATCCAATGATGGTCATTTTAGGTAATTTCACTTTGAAATTAGACATAAATAAGTGTCAATCTTTTGATAGTTATTATTTCTTAAAAATACACTTTTTGGTTTTGACAATGGGAATTAATTTTAAATTAATTAATGAAAATTCTATGTTTTGAAATTGGTAAAATAGAATTCATTTTTGAATTCGAAATATCAAAATTAGCTTAGGGTGAATTTTTGGTGGAAACTTTCAATTTTTGATGAATAGTGAAAAACAATGAGTTATAGTTTAAAACCGAATTTTTATTTAAATAATTATTTATTTTATTTAAATTTATTTTAGGTCAAAATAGATACATAATACCTATATAATTTCAATGTAATTCATTGGAGTCAGTTTATAATAATTTTATATATATAAAAAATTTATTGAACTTTTTACCGTCTTTTACCCATATCCTAGGAGCATTTGCAAATTTACATAAAACTTAATTTTACCGATTCTGTGAGTTGAATTAAAAAAAATACAAGAGACATGGTTGATATTATTAAATAAAATTTGGTTCAATAAGGTGAAAATATTTTTGGTGAATAGTAACTTTTTACTTTTATTTACCACGGTTAAAAGTAAATAGGGTAATTAAGGGTAAAAATGATATTAGTATTACCGTAACACAAGTCCTAATTATATTGGATAATTATAATTCTACCAAAAAAACCTTAGGAATAAAATATGATCCTTTAGGTCCACTTGGATTAGATTAGGACATTTATTATTATTTTATTTAAATAAGAGTTAAAAGAGTTAAAATCAAAGTTTAATAACTAAAACATTTTTAATATAGGGTTATACATAAGAAAAATTCAACAATAAATATTCATTAGAAATCTAAAAAGATTTACAACATAATGGTATTTTATTTATAAGTTTTAAACGTTATATAATTAAATTTATTTATGACACAGTGATGATGCAGTAATTACCGTATTAATGAAATATTAAAATAATTGATATTATAAATATAAAAATAAATGTAATTTGAGATTTTTTATGAATTAAAATAATTTTATAGGTTAATATGACATGTTAGGGTTGGTTAGATGAATTCTTTTCTAAGTAATAATGCTGTTATAAATTTAGTAAAAACAAAATACCAAATAGTGTCAAAATTGACATAAAAGAGTTTTTAAAACAAATATTATATTATTAATTGATATTCTATCTAAGGTTCAGCCAAAGGTCTTAAATAATATTATATATATCATTAATTAATCACTTTAGGCTCTCTTGGAAGTTTATAGTAAGTTTTTTAACCATATAATATAAAAATACAAAGAGACATGGTAAATGTCAAACAATTTAACTAAGAGTTAAATCTAAAAGATAAAGTTAATATAGTGACCCAAACCTATCTAAAACCTATTGGTTGAGTGGTTTTAGACCCATACCCACATTACCCTTTAAATAATTTATTTTTTATCCATTAGAAACCGAAAATTATTTTATTATAAAATAATATTTCTAGCTTTTCCTAAGGTGCCCCTCACCCCTCTTATAAAAGGGCACTCCCCCTTACCTCAAATTCACACCTTCAAAGCCTTTTGGAACGGCCAAACCCTACCCAAATACCCTCTAAATTGTTATAAATTCATCCTATAGGCCTTTATTTAGTCATAAATCCAACCTAAGGATCCCTTTTGATCAAATCAAAAGGAAGAACCCGAAGAAGAGGTAAATATTTCATCACCTCTTTCAAGTTCATTTCTTCTTCCACTTCCTCTTTCAAGTTCATTTCTTCTTCCACTTCCTATTTCTTTGTTGTTTATATTCTAAAATAATAAATCTAGTATCTTCTATATAATGTGATGTTATTATAAATATGTTACAACTGTATTCATTATTCTATCCATCCTTTTAATGACATGTCATCATACGTGCGTATGTACGGCTTACCGTCTCCACGACGTGGTGTAATTGTTATTCAATACATTATTATTTGGATGGGTATAATAATGATGTGTAATTGGTGTAAATAATAAATATAACATGATAATGATTTTTTATATATGATATACCATCCAATTATATATTATTTTAATATCAAAAGAATGATATTGTTGCTCGTGCGTACGTATGGATTACCGTCTCCACGAACGCGATGAGATTCATTCCCCATCGTATCCATTCAAGAATAATTTTCATTGGATGATTAAAAATAATATTTAAAGACTTAATATCATTATAAATATGAATAAGATACATCCTATCCATAACAAACATTACTTACATAACAAATCATATAAAGTAAAACGAATTAGTTAACAACCGAAACGACGATAATACTAAGATACTATTAACAAAGCAATATTAAAAGATAATATATGGTATCATATTAATGTATATGATTATTTTATAATTTAATAACAATTATTTCACCATTATACAGGATTTTATCCTACCCTTTAACAAGGAAAAGTACAAGGTAAGGGTTAATTTCATAATCGTTTTATTATCCGAGGTTGTTTTTATGTAAGTATCTAATGGGACCTCTTTATCATCCACATCCATGTTTCTTAAAAATGTATTCCAAAACATTTTTACTATTTACTAGAATATGGGTTAAAGTAATTTATACCCTTGTTTTAATTTTTATAAAATGGTTTGAAAGGAATATTTTCATCATTTTCCAAATAAGGTACTTTTTGACCTTTTCGACAAATTTAAGGTAAGAATATTTTTTTTAACTTATACAGCGGGTGCGGATATTTTATGCCATTATAACATCGTCGAAGCTTCCCTTACGATCTTATAATAATATTTCTAAAATAAATTTTTTCTTAAATTATTTCAAAATATAAAGAGATATTTCTCTAAAAAAGGTTTTGATTTCATCTATGTCAACATCCTTTGATGGATTTTAAGCTTATTTGAAGTTGATTTATTTTGATACAAAACTTCCATATTGTATTGAAGTTTTTGTGATATATTTTATTGTGGATGTGTTATTTTTACACCATTCATGGTTTATAAATAAAATATTGACATTTCATATGTTAGTTTTAATACGAATGTTTATGTTATGTTTAAACCTTTTCATATGAGGAATGCATTGGACTTAGTAAGTGATGAGTGGAGCCCACTATATCTCCTCGATGCATCGGTAGGTCTCATGAGACAAACTAGTGTCTTGGCAGAAGTTCTTGACAAAGTCTTATTGTAGTCTTGGCACAAGGCCTTGACTATGTGGTTATTAAAGTCTAGCATTATGCATTCCATCATTATGAAAGTGGTTATTGATATTTCATGTGATTATTCGACTAGTAGAATATCCATGTGAATAAGTGGAATTATTTGATTTTATCTTTGATATATTATTCTGAAGTTCAAGTTTAAAAGTATTTTGTTTTAGTCTTATACATTTCCTTAAATGCCTATGCTTATTGATGAAAGTTTCCTCTTTATTGTTATCCTTACTGAGCATCTGAGCTCACCCATTTCTATATTTTATTTTTCCCACGATGCAAGGAAGTATATTATGACTGACCTGCAGGGATAGTCTATGGGATCTCAGTGTTGTATATGTAAACAATGTTTTAGTAGTTTTCCATTTTATGATTTAATGTAAACCTTATGAATTCATCTATTACTTCTAAGACTACTAAACTAATCGGTCTTTCGAGACTTGATCTTTTGTGATCATGCCAATGATATGTAATAATGCACCGACTCTAGGATTTTGGGGTCAGGGCGTTACAGGTTGTCGCTGTTGTGACTGCCCTTTTTTTCTTTAGGGGTCATTATGGTTTTTTAGATCCCTCTCATGGTTTGTGAATAGTATTCACTGCTATCTAAATAAGGTCTTAGAGGGTCACACACATTATTGTATTCAATAATATTCTATATTAAGTTGAATAAGTTTTTTGGACATAGGGGGGCACTATTGGGGTCTAGTATTTTTTCAAGTATATATGATCACAAAAGTGATAAATAAATTCATATTATTTAAGTTAAGAATAATTTGAATTGAATTTATTTATAAAATGTATTTATATGTTTTAATATAAATACGTGAAAATATTAATTCACCGAGTATTAGTTTAAATATTCAAGGTTCATTAAATATTTTCAAGAATGGCGTGTTGAGTCAATAGGTTTGATATTATCATGTAAAATGTTTATTTTATTACAAGTAAGTGATAATAATATTTATGACTCGGTAAATACTCATAATATGTCATTTATAAAGTGTTAATTATTTTGGGTTCGGGGAGGCAATACCAGATAATTTATAAACACCTTAAAAATAGAATAGATGTATTTTCCAAAGGATATTCACAACCACTCTCTCTCATATTCTATTTTTCTCACTCTAAATACAGATAGAGGCTCTCGATCAAGTAGTTTGGATTGTATTCCCTATCATACAATGGAGGAAATGAGATGTGGTGATCATCAGAGTGTTAAAGGTAGCATTGGATCTCTGTGCTAGCACCTGTAATGGGACAATCAATACTCTTTTATTTTGTGATTAAATCTATTTATGTGTGGTATTTATAAAGTAATCAGGTAGAATTTCACCAGTGATGATGAACTCATGTCGATCATCAATGGAAAATTTTAAAATACCACCTTTTTGGGATTCCTCTGCATGCCTAATACCTTTAATTGGGTGTGGTATGAGTCATGTGAAGTATGTTTGTTATTTATTTCCATTACTTGGTTTATGTAATCCAACACATAAATACTATTGTATAAATTTTCCCTACCAAAAAAATGTTATCTTTGTAAAAGAAGCAACATTCATTTACAAAATTGAAAAAAATACATCTGTATTTGTTGGACTCCTCATGTATTAATCATGTTTTAATGATCACAAATCTTATTTAATCATGTGTTAATAATTCCAAATCTTATTCAACTTAGTTAACTTCTATACAATATATCCAATCATGTGTATTTATGTCTAAAGTTTTCTCATGCTTTAATAAGAGCCTTGTAAGATCTTAACTGTTCTATTTTTAATTTACCTACTTTATACTATCGTTTATCTAATCTCAAAATACCTTCTTTAACAAATGCTTAAGTATAATCCTTTCTATTATTATATTTACTTAATTCTGCACATAGTTACTTTGGAAAGTCTAAGACACTGTGATTCTGCCACTGGCTATGTATTTCTGGCATCGTGAAGCAGACACCGTGAAGCAGACACCGTGAAGCAGACACCGTGAAGCAGACACCGTGAAGCAGACACCGTGAAGCAGACACCGTGAAGCAGACACCGTGAAGGAGACACCGTGAAGGAGACACCGTGAAGCAGACACCGTGAAGCAGACACCGTGAAGCAGACACCGTGAAGCAGACACCGTGAAGCAGACACCGTGAAGCAGACACCGTGAAGCAGACACCGTGAAGCAGACACCGTGAAGCAGACACCGTGAAGCAGACACCGTGAAGCAGACACCGTGAAGCAGACACCGTGAAGCAGACACCGTGAAGCAGACACCGTGAAGCAGACACCGTGAAGCAGACACCGTGAAGCAGACACCATGAAATAGACACAGTGAAGCAGACACCATGAAGTAGACACCGTGAAGCAGGCACTGTTAAGCAGACATCGTGAATCAGAAACCGTGAACAAGACACCATGATCAACCTAGACACTGTGACCATGAGACACCGTGACACTCTGACACCGTGATCAACCTAGACACTGAGTTAAGGAGACACCATTTTTATGACTTACTGTGACAGTGTTTCTTAACTATTGTGTCGTATTTCAATTTAATTTCTAACGGTCATATTTGATGACTTTAATGTACTGACATAATTAATGTTTCATTGTAGACATATCATCAGACAGTACGAGGTACGAGGTGCAGAACACATGAAACCTGTCGGCTCCAACACGTGCATTCAAGGTTAAAATTGAAGTGTGTCCAAGAACACAAGTGTGTGCGTGATACACAAACAAAAAAAGAAAAGGGTTGCGACCACCCAAAAAAAAGAAGATACTTGGAGGAAGTCTTGAAAGAAAGGCACACTGCATAAAACTTGATGCTGCTGAACACATGAAGCATATTCAAAGCTTAAGAAACATATTCACTTGATTAAACCTCATGAAGAACACAAGTTGAACCGCGGCACTCTGTTTTTCACACAACTACCAGATAAGGACTCAAAACTTCATCTACTTCAATCCAAAGGAGTTTAGAGATGCATTGACATCACACAGGATCATTCTAAACTCATCTCTATACTCTTGCTCTACTGTGATCATTTTATTTAAATTTTGAGCATTGTGTGTACTCTGTATTTTAAGGACACACTGTCACTTGTGCTGAACTGGAAGATTTCTAAATCCTCACTCAATCTTTACCTTACACTCTTGTATCCCACTATGGATAGTGGTAGAGGTCAGAGGACCTGGATAGCCTGTGATGTTGTTACTACTTTCCCATGTAGAATTGTGGTAGAGGTCTGAGGACCTGGACAGTCTGTGCACTATTGTAAAACCCTGATCTAGGGTTTGGATCATAGTTTATATAAAACTATTTGAGGGGACTAAGTCTCTACTTGAGACTGAACCTCTTGTTTAAAACTGTTGTGCATTCTTATTTTAGTTAAAACTATTTTGAATATTCCGCTGCTAAGTACTTTAAATATAAATCTATTTTAAAGTTACTCTGATAGTTAAATTAGAAAGTGTTTGTATTTATTGTAAACCAGTAGGTTAGTTTTAAAATCTAATCTAATCTTCAGATTAGATTAACTGAGAACTAATAAATCTCTTGAGAACCTAATTGAACCTTTACTGTATTACAAATTCACTATAGTTTAGCTTGTTATTTAAATTGGGGGATTTCAATACAAAAATTTTAAACAGAAATTTTTAATTGGAACTCAATTCACCCCCCCCCCCCCATTTTGAGTTTCCACTCCGACCAACATTTGGTATCAGAGGTTTAATAAAGGTTTTTCAAAACTCTCTATTTGTGAAAAGTTTTCAACTGTGATTCTAGTTGTATCTTAAAGATCCAAAAAAATTTGTTAATTCTAAATTTTTATATCTTTATATATTTTTTTAAAACTTAGTTGTTACGGATAATAGATTATAAGGTGCAGCTACCAACATGACACCCTTATTTAATGGTGTTAATTATGCCTAATGGAAAATCAAAATGAAAATTCATTTAGAAAGTATGGGATTTGACATCTGGACTGCTATAGAGACTCGGTATAAGATTCCAGAAACTGTTAGAACTACTTGGGATGAATCTCATAAAGCTTATTAGAATAATAATTGTAAAGAAATGAATGCCCTGTATTGTGATTTAGGAGATGAAGAATTTATTATCGAATATTTTCTTGTAAGACTGCTTATGAAATATGGGATACTCCGGATGTTTCCCATGAGGGAACAACCAATGTTAAAGAAATGAGACTAAATACATACACTATTAAGTATAAAAATTTTAAAATGAAATCTGATGAATCTATTTCTGATATGTATCTCAGGTTTAATGAGATAGTCAATACAATGATCTCACTGAGAAAAGTTGTTCCATTAAAAGAGAAAATCATGATGATACTAAGATGCCTACCAGATAGATGGAGAGGAACCTCTGTCTCTATACAAGAATCATGTGACATTGGCAAGCTACCTGTCAAGAAGATGATTGGTAATTTGATGATGTATGAAGAAGAGTTGAAGGTAAACAAAGAATAATATGATGAACCTAAGAAGAAGTTAGTGTCATTTAATTCTACTGGCTCCAAAATCAAGGACAAATAGAAAATTTAAGTTGTAAGTGATGGTTCAAGTAGTGAAGAAAGTGCATCTAATGGTGATGTTGAAATGGCTCAGATATCCAGGAGATTTAAGAAGTTTTATAGGAAAAATAAGTTTTTTATAAAATCAAATTATAAGGGTAAGTATGATAATAAAGGTCATTGGAAGAAGGATTGGAAAAGGACTGATAAAAGTGATGGCATAGTCTGCTATGAATGCAAGAGGAAAGTACGTGTGAAAGTTGACTGCCCAAAGTTAAAGTACAAGAAGAAACATGATTACAAGGAAAAAATATATATGAAAGCTATGAAAGCAACCTGGAGTGATTCAGAAGATAGTTCAAGTGATTCTGATTCGACTCAGGATGAAAAATCTCAAAAAACTAATATGTTTTTCATGAAAACACATATGAGGTAACATCGGATACTCCTTCTTTAAACTCTTATTATTCTGGAGATGATTATGATTTTAACTCTGAAAAAATGTCTAGTGAAGAATTATTTAAATACTATAACATACTAGAAGATACTTGCAATGAGATGAAAGACAAGTATAAAGCCTTAAAGAAACATCATGCTTTAACAAGCACTATCAAATCTGCACTAGAATTGGAAAAGGAAAAAATGCTCAACTACTCAAAGAGAATATTGAACTCAAATTGTCTGATGAGAATATTAGAAAAGACTTAGAGAAGTTAACCAATGGAAAGGACACTCTTACAAAAATTCTAGGAAAACAAGTAGCACCAAAGTATACTACTGGTTTAGGCTATCAGCCTGGACAGAGACAGATTATAAAGAATAGATTTATTCCTAAATCTGGACAGTATGCTGCTAGTTCTAGTTCTAGAAATTCTTATGTCTCAACTAGGTACTCACATATTTATAGATCAAACAAAGTTTGACTTTCAAAATATTTTAAATCTATTGATTATATGAGACCCATTAGGCAAATCTGAGTACCGAAAGTTCTGCTTGCTAACCTTTCTGGACCCAAGAAAATCTGGGTACCAAAATCATTTTCTGTCTAAATCTGTTTTGTAGGAAACATGATTGAAAAGTTCATGTAGGAAGATATGGTATTTGGGCAGTGGATGTTCAAGGCATATGACAGGAGACTACTCATGCTTTAAGATCTTAATCAAAGTTGATGGAGGACATGTCACCTTTGGGGATAACTCAAAAGGAAAAATCATCATCTTAGGCTAGATTGGTAACATTGATTCAGTTTTAATTTCTAAAGTTATATTTGTTGATGGAATAAATTATAATCTGCTAAGTATTTCTCAGTTGTGTGATGATGGTTTCAAGGTTAAATTTGAAAATGATGCTTTCAATTTATTTAATTCTAAAAAAAATTGGTATTTACTACATTAAGAAATGAAAATGTTTATGCTGTAGATTTAAATTATTTAGCTAAAAAAATGTTACTTGTTTAAATTCTTTTCATAAAGAATCTTGGATATGGTACAGAAGGATAGGACACTGCAATGTGCACTCACTTATCAAACTGAGTAGGAAAGGTTTGGTTAGAGACCTTCCCAAACTAGAACTCCCAATAGATAAAGTTTGTAATCCTTGTCAAAAGGGAAAACATCACAAGGTTTATTTCAAATCAAAGAAATAAGTTTCTACTTCTAAACCTCTCGAGTTGGTTCACATGGATTTGTTTATACCATCAAGAGTTTCAAGTCTAAATGGGAAGCACTATGTTTATATTCTTGTAGATGATTTTTCTAGGTACACTTGGGTATACTTTATTGCTCACAAAAGTGAATCTTGTTCTTATTTTATCAAATATTCCAATTCTGTAGAAAAACTTAGTGGACTTAGGATCAAGACCTTGAGAAGTGATCATGGTCATGAGTTTGAAAATCAAGAGTTTGAATCTTATTGCTCACATAATGGCTATAGTCACAACTTCTCTTCTCCTAGAACACCTCAACAGAATGGTGTAGTAGAAATAATAAATAGGACTCTTTAAGAGATTTCTAGGACAATGATCAATTAATATGATTTACCTATTTATTTTTGGGCTGAAGCTGTCAATATAGCTTGTTACATTATCAATAGAGTCTTGATTAGAACCATTCTTAAAAGGACCCCTTGTGAGATTTGGAACAATAGGAAGCCTAAGGTTAATTACTTTAAAGTTTTTGGTTGCAAAGTTTTTATCCTTAACACTAAAGATAATATTGACAAATTTGCTTCCAAAAGTGATAACGGAATTTTCCTATGTTACTCTACAACCAGTAAAGCCTATAGAGTATTCAATAAGAGAACCAAATGTGTGGAAGAATCTATACACATAATATTTGATGAAACTGATCCACATGAACCTAAGAACCCTCTTGAAAATTTTGAAGAAGATATGTCCATTCTAGACCTTAATGACAAAAATAGTGAACCTATTGTTAAGACAACCAGTTCTATAAATTTTCCAGAACTTGCTTCTGTAGAACCCAAACCTGCAAATGAACCTGAAATTTCTAGCCCTATCTTTTCTAGACCAACAAAGACTCTTAAAAATCATCCTTTAGATGTTATAATAGGATATTTAGGTATAGGGGCACAAACTAGAGCTTCACTAAGAAACCAGGTTGAACATCAAGCTTTTATTTCACAACTTGAACCTAAAAATATCAATGATGCAACAATGATGAATTTTGGGTGATGGATATGCAAGAATAATTAAATCAATTTAAAAGAAATAAATTTTGGGAATTAGTAGATAGACCTAAGGACACTTTGACCATAGGCACTAAATGGGTTTTTAGGAATAAAGTTGATGAAGCTGGTAACATAATTAGAAATAAGGCTAGACTAGTTTCACAGGGATATAGTTAAGAAGAAGTAATTGACTATGAGGAGACCTTTGCACCAGTAGCTAGACTTGAAGATATCAGAATTTTTCTTGTCTATGCTGTACATTTGAATTTCAAACTATATCAAATGGATGTTAAGAGTGCATTCTTAAATGGGTATATAGCTGAGGATGTTTTTGTTGAACAACCCCCTGGATTTACAAACCCTCATTTTCCAAATCATATTTTTAAATTATCAAAGGCTTTATATGGTTTAAGGTAATCTCCACAAGCTTGGTATGACAGATTGAGTACTTTTTTTATTTACAAAGGATTTACAAAAAGAATAATTGATCCTACTCTTTTTATAAAATGAATTTCTGATGATGTTTTAGTTGTTCAAATTTATGTAGATGACATTATTTTTGGATCTTCGAAGAATTCTTTATGTGTTTATTTTTCTAAAATAATGTAAAACTAATTTGAAATGAGTTTAATGGGAGAACTCAAATATTTTATTGTATTTCAATTTTTTCAAAAAGAAAATGGTATTATTTTAAATGAAACTAAATATACTAAGGATATCCTAAAACGTTTTGAATTAGATAGCACTAAAAGAAGTGACACTCCCATGAGTACCACTTGTAATTTGGATCTCGATGAAGATGGAAAATTTTTTGATCAAAACACTTATATAGGAATGATTGGAAGTTTACTCTACTTAACTATTAGTCATCCTAACATTATGTTTAGTGTGTGTAGTGTGTGTATGTGTGCTCATTTTCAAGAAAACCCTAAGTAATCTCATTTAAATGTTGTAAAGAGAATTTTCAAATACCTCAAGCAAACACCCAATCTAGGACTATTTTATCCTAAAGGACAATCATTGGAATTAGTTAGTTATTCTAATTCTGACTTCGGTGGTTGTAAGTTAGATAGAAAAAGCACCTTTAAAACATGTCACCTTTTAGGCAAGTCACTAGTATCATGGTGTAGTAAGAAACAAAATTATGTTGCATTATCTACTGTAAAAGCTGAATACTTAGCTGCTGAAATTGTTGTGCATAGATTTTGTGGATGAAACACACATTACTAGATTATGGATATCGATTCAAACATGTACCTATAAATTGTGACAACACAAGTGCTATTAACATCTCAAAGAATCTTGTTTCACATTCTAGGACAAATCATATTGATGTAAGACATCACTTTTTGAGATATCATTATCAAAAAGGTGATATTACTTTGGAATTCATTGGTACTTAATATCAACTTGCTGATATATTCACTAAACCATTAAATTTTGAGAGAATAGACTACATCATACATGAACTAGGCATGATAAATATCAAATAGATACCTTTCTTATTACTATTTCAGGTCTTACTATTTGATATCTTACTGTGTTATACTTTACAATTTCATGATTACGGTTCCTTAGTTACTGTCTCACCGTAAATATTTATGTTTACGGTCTCACCGTTAGAATTTTGTACTTACGGTCTGAAGTTTATTGTCTCACCATAACACACACTGAAAAGTTCACTCATGGTCTCATTGTGAAACTAGTTTACTCTCTCACCATAATGACCACTTATGGTCTCACCATAAAAATTCTTTTTGTTTTTATTTAAATCCTTATCATAGTAATTATTATTTCACCTCTTTTATTTTTCCCACGTTTTTATTTTTAGCAACGTTTGGTATTCCTAAATGATAAAACAAAGCAAGTATCACTTAATTCTTCACTCAAGGTTTCTTCTACCTATTCTTTTCAAAAAATTCTTTATCCCTGAAACCCTTCTCTCGCTCAAACCTTTAGTGAATTCCAAGAATGAAACATATGTCATCATCGACACCCGAGAAGCACAGCTCGAAGAAGAAGAAGATTGCACCTAAGCTGACACCCGAAGGACCTTTAAATCTGAATCTGGTAAACTGCGTTGTTGTACCTGAGAAAGAGATTTTCCCCAAGTGGCTTCTGTCTAGTAAGTCACTAGTATTGAAAGTTTTAAAGCAACAAGACTGGTTATAATGGTTCTTGAAGGAGGATATACCCATCTATCCTAGGTTAGTAGCTCAGTTTTACCAATACGTACATTTCTCATTTAATTCTGGTGAGAGTTATGTTGTGAGAAGCTGGGTCAATGGGCAGAGATGCTCATTCTCTTCGAGGTTATAGGATGCATGACTTAGGATACCTCATGAAGGCATATGTGAGGATTATCAGAGAGGACCTCCACCTTCAACCAATTTATTTGATTTAAAAGATGCCCTGAAAAACCTAACTAGAAATGGCACCCAGAGGAGAGCCATTACTGCTGAATTAGATGGAGAAACAAGGCTTCTGTTTAAGTTTGTACATAATTTGGTAAGTCCAAGAAAAGGTGATTTTTCTATGTTAAAATATCAAGATGTTTTGTTGATTCACCTCATGAAAAATACGCATAAGATCAACCTGTGCAAGTATATCATTCACCACATGTGTGTGTTGATCAAAGTAACATCTAAGTCAACTTCTCTGTTTTACTCTCGGCTAATTTCAGCCATGATTCTTGAAAAAGGTGTAGTTGGACCCAATGAGGAAGTAATTTTGGACTATGAGTACTGCCTCTCAAAAGATACTATCAAAATAATGAAGATAAACTAGAATCCTTGGAAAAAGGAATGGGTGGAAGACAATGATAAAATTTATGAGAAATTCAATACGGTGGATTATCCCTTAAGAACAAAAGACATTTCTGATCCTGGTTTGGAACTAGATGAGATTGTTGAGTATCCTGAAGAAGAGGAAGAAGAGGCTGAAGTTCCACCTAGGGAAGCTGTTATTATTGAGGAAGATAGGACTATTATTCCTCATGTAGTTCTTGAAGAAGAAGTCATTGTTCCTAAAGAAGCTTCTAGTTTGGAAACTCAACCTGAAGCTATAACAGAATCAGTTGCCAAGGAATTTGAAAAGAATTCCATGTAAGATCCTACAGTAGAAGAGCTTATAGTGGTATAGCTACCTATTTTGCAAGAGGTAAATATTGAGGAACTACCTATGGAATAATCTATTCCTGAAATAATACCTTCAGTTGAAGAAAGGATGGAGCTATATTTTCAGCTGGCTAGACAGGAAATGAGTGAGGAACTCATAGCTGAGTCTGAGGAACTAGACCAAGATCCAAGGCCTCTCAATCCTGGTAAGGGGGAACCTTTTGAGGGGGAGAAAACCCCAAATCTTGAGTATGTTGAAGCCGTACATCCAACCGAGTCAAGTCCTGTAGACACTCAGTACAAATTTCCCAGTTTCTATGATGTGAATGATTCACAGCAGGTTACAGCAACTAGACTTAATATTTCCTCTTCATTTCAGTTGAAATCAGTCTCTATTTTTTCACCTGAGAAGGAACCTGAGCCTATACCTATACCTACTCCTGAACCCATATCTGAACAACCATCCTTTGTGAGTAAGGATGATTTGAAGGAATTTGGTGCCACTCTCTTATCCGAAGTTGAGAAACTCATGCATACCAAACCTCATCTTGTGACAAATTTAAGTGAGAAATATGCCTATATTTTATTGGAAAAGATTATCTGGAAAATACAACCTAAGATGCTCCATGAAATTCAAGAAGTTAGAGTTGAAAATAAGCTGCTCAGTAATGAAGTAAAGACTCTAAGAAGTGTGATTGAAGACATGTAGAGAGATCTGCATTCAAGATCTGAATTTGTTGTTCCTCCTGTAGAACCTGTTACTTCTAAAATACCACAAGTTAGTGTGTCTCATATTCAACCTTATCTAGAATCCTTAGATGAAAATATTTCTGAAAGAAACAAACAAATTGTGAAGGAAATGAAAGATCTTGTTTCCAATCTGAATAAACGCACTGATGAGTATACAAGGTGTCTTAAAAAGGTGCTGAATCAACTGAAATATCTGACCATAGTTGTCAAAGCGTCTGGTCAATCCTCAAAACCCTCCTTAGATAGTGATCTTCTCAGAACTGTAATCAAAGAAGAGCTTAAGAATGTCTTCAGTGGTTTCAATGCAGCTTCCCTATCTGAAGTGGTCAAAAACAGTTACAGAGTTCTTGACTTAGTACAAATCCACTCAAAAATTGTTAATGATACTCAGTAAGAGATTGCTAAGAAAGTGGATGTCTACTTCAACAGAATTTTCTCCAAGACAGATATGAAAAACCATTTCAAGTACCTTGTAGAAAATCTGTGGATTCCTCCTGTGACTCAAGATTTCAAGAACCAATTCCAGAAACTCACAGAATTTACTCAATTGTTGGAAAAATTTATGTAGAACAAAGATGATTTTGAGAAATCCATGTAGTATAGTGGTGATATTATTACAGATTCCATCAAACTCTTGAGGCCCTATCTTCATGTCCAAAGTACAGCCATTATTTCTCCAACGGCTGCACCTCTCAGACCTGGGATGCCTACCTTCACCTCTACTCTTTCCTCAACCACCATGTTAGTTGGTCAACCACTTAGTCAGATCAGGCTTTTGATTCTTGATCAGCACCTACCTTGATCTTCTACTACTCCTACCATGGATCCCTCAGTCTTTGAAGGCCTTCCCTTACCATCTTTATCAACCACATATCTGCCTTCTTCAACCTCAGCTTCTTCCCCTATGGCTTCCTCTTCTGCTACTACAAAAGGAAAAGAGAAGGACAGACCTTGAGGACGAATAGTGATTACTCTTTTTTGATGGGGATACTATTTTTTGTATTATTTTGTTGTACTGTCAACTTATTTTCTATTAATGGAATGTGAGCCTTTTTTATCTCTCTTATTTCTTTTTTTTTATAATCCCAAAAATATTTATAAGTTTCTATCTACTATGTTAGCAATTTATCTCTATGTTAGCAATTTATCTTTATGTTATCAATTTATCTTTATATTTGAAACCAATATACAACTTAATTGTATATGATTTGTGATCATCAAAAGGGGGGATATTGTTGGACTCCTCATGTATTAATCGTGTTTTAATGATCACAAATCTTATTTAATCATGTGTTAATGATTCCAAATCTTATTCAACTTAGTTAACTTCTATACATTATATCCAATCATGTGTATTTATGTCTAAAGTTTTTTCATGATTTAAGAAGATCCTTGCAAGATCTTAACTGTTCTATTTTCAATTTACCTACTTTATACTATCATTTATATACTCTCAAAATAACTTCTTTAACAAATGATTAAGTATAATCCTTTCTATTATTATCTTTATTTAAGTCTGTACATAGTTACTTTGGAAAGTCTAAGACATCGTGAGTCTTCCACTGGCTATGTATTTCTGGCACCGTGAAGCAGACACCGTGAAGCAGACACCATGAAGCAAACACTGTGAAGTAGAAACCATGAACAAGACACCGTGATCAACCTAGACATCGTGACCATGAGACACCATGACACTCAAACACCATGATCAACCTAGACACTGTGTGAAGGAGACACTGTTTCCATGACTTACTGTGGAACTATTTCTTAAACTATTGTGTTGTCTTTCAATTTAATTTATAATGGTCATATTTGATGACTTTAATGCACTGACATAATTAATGTTTCATTGTAGACATATCATCAGACAGTACGAGGTACAAGTTGTAGAACACATGCAACATGTTGGCTCAAACACGTGCATTCAAGGTTAAAAGCGAAGTGTGTCCAAAAACACAAGTGTGTGCGTGATACACAAAAAAAAAAGAAAAGGGCCACGAACACCCAGAAAAAAAAAGAAGATACTTGGAGGAAGTCTCGCAAGAAAGGAACACTACATACAACTTGATATTACTGAACACATGAAACATATTTGAAGCTTAAGGAACATATTTTCTCGATTAAACCTCACGAAGAACACAAGTCGAACCACGACACTCTATTTTTCACACAACTACCATAGAAGGACTCAAAACTTCATATGCTTCAATCCAAAGGAGTTCATAGCTACATTGACATCACACAAGAGCATTCTAAACTCATCTCTATACTCTTGCTCTATTGTGATCATTTTATTTACATTTTGAGCAGTGTGTGTACTCTGTATTTTAAGCACACACTGTCTCATGTGCTGAACTGGAGGATTTCTAAATCCCCACTCAATCTTTCCCTTCACTCTTGTATCCCACTGTGGATAGTGGTAGAGGTCAGAGGACCTGGACAGCCTGTGCTTTTGTTATTACTTTCCCACGTAGAACTGTGGTAGAAGTCTGAGGACCTAGACAGTCTATGCACTATTGTAAAACCCCGATCCAGGGTGTGGATCATAGTTTATATAAAACTGTTTGAGAGGACTAAGTCTCTGCTTAAGATTTAACCTCTTGTTTAAAACTGTTGTGCATTCTTATTTTAATTAAAACTATTTTGAATATTCCACTGCTAAGTACTTTAAATATAAATCTATTTTAAAGTTACTATGATAGTTAAATTAGAAAGTGTTTGTATTTATTTTAAACCAGTAGGTTAGTTTCAAAAGCTAATCTAATCTTCAGATTAGATTAACTGAGAACTAATCAATCTCTTGAGAACCTAACTGAACCTTTACTATATTAAAAATTCACTACGGTTTAGCTTGTTATTTAAATTGGGGGATTTCAATACAAAACTTTTAAATAGAAATTTTTAATTGTAAATCAATTCAACCCCCCCACCCTCTTGGGTGTCTACTCCGACTAACAGTATCTAATCTGGATACAGAAATATTGTTTTTAGTAACAGACATCACATAATAACAACCCTTTAATACCAAGATCATCCTAGTTGGAAACGTGAGGTAGTGGTCCCCGACAGCTATAGCAGTAAGTCTGGCTCTGTTGGCTGCTCATAGATCTACCTCCCCTCAGTCAATCTTCCTGAATCTAATTAGTTCCTATATTTGGATACAAATGTGATTTCAACAAGCTATATCTAATACTCAATTTGTAGAAACAGATAGATTTAATTCAATAACCAATGCACCTGAATCTTTCTCATACTTCTTAGGCTAGGTGCAGTTTTTCTTCCAGTGGTCCTTCTAGCCACATGCGAAACAAACAACCTCATGTTCCATTGCCTCCCCTTTGATCTTCTTTTTCTTGAAAGTTCATGAAGAAACTTTGGGATTAAATCACTTTGACTTCACTTTACTCTTATTCACCATAAGGATAGAAGGCTTGTCGCACTTCATATCTTTGTCCACTTGGAAAATGAGGATAAGAAGATCAGGTGGAGACTTCTCAATGTTGTTTATATTGAAATTAACAACAAATATAGAGAAGCATTGAGGTAGTGATGTGATAATGAGATCGGTGCCCAGTTCTTTGGGGAATCTAAAACCTAGAACCTCTAGGCACTCAATGTAGCCAATGATCTTGACTACATGAGGCCTAGTTGGGGCACCCTCTACAAGATTACTCTAAAAGAGTGGCTTAGAGATCTCAAACCTTTCCTATATTTCTCTCTCCTGGTAAAGACCATGGAGGTGCTCGAGCATTATATAGGCGTCCATATTTTCATGAGACTTCATGAGATCACTAGACATAGATGATAGCATCAAACATTGAACGTCGGCCGCATAATTCATATTTTGATCATTGATAAAGAAATCTTGATCACTTGGCTCTTTGGTAGGCGGATTAGGTAATACTGACTCCAGCATGTAAGACTTACATTCATGGTGTACAATAACCTGAAGGCTTCTAAACCATTCTTGGAAGTTACTACCGGTGAGGATGTTTTCTTTATCCAGAATTGATCGCAGGTATAGTGTGGTTGATGAGATTTTCATTTTATTCTATAATTAAAAGAGAAGATCATTAGTAATTTCTTGATTATATTTTATGAGAAATAATAAATTAATTTTATTAAGTCTCCCACTATTTTATCTAGTCTCAATGGCCTCACCATTGAACTCAAAATGTTCAGTTTCCATGACATTCTAGTAGAAAGGATCCATATTCCCCTTTGCATAACCCCAACAAGAGTTGTTCAATCTATTTGAAGGTATTTAGGTAGGAAGATATTTTCCAACTATGGGCTTGTATCTCCTTGATCTGTTGAGTGGACTCCCCAATCCTAAAATCTTGACTTGGATTTCCTTAAATCTTGCCTCCAGTATTACACTAAGTCTAGCAAGGGCTACTCCTCTTGATGCAATATGGTTAAGTAAACTCAAAACCTTTCATAAGGGATTCCTATATAAAAGTTAGTGTCCCAAAAAGGGTTGGTCAAACACATAGTTTTATTGATTATTTCCCTTAATCAAGTAACATAAGGCTTGGTCTGACTTAATATTTTATTTGAGGGATTTTTATCTCTTATGCATAAATTGATTATTATCTTTATCACATGCTTTTTAATATTAAGTGGAACTTACTTAAGTGATTAACCATGTCTTGATAATATTTATTCATAAGACTATTATATTTTAGTTCCATCTTTAATGCTTGTTTAATTCATTAATTATATGATCGTGACAACACATCCATAATAATAAACCATGCAACTGACAAAAATAAAATAAAGTAAAGGGAATGATCATGATATTTTCTTGAATTGGTTTATACCAATGTGTGTGGACCATTTCCAGTTGAATCAAGGGGAGGGTAATCATACATCATAACTTTTACTAAATATTTTAGTAGATATGGATATATCTACTTAAGGGGGTATAAGTCGGATTCTTTCGATAATTTCAAAGAATACAAGAATAAAGTTGAGAACCAGCTTGGTAAGAAGATTAAGAAACTTCGCTCAGACCGAGGTGGAGAATATATTAATCAGGACTTCATTGATTACTTATGGGATTTTGGGATCTTATCCCAACTCACTCCTTCTTACATGCCCTAGTGGAATAGTGTGAGCGAAAGGAGGAACGACACCTTTTTGGGCATGGTGAGATCAATGATGAGTCATGCTAGTCTCCCATTATCCTTTTTGGGATATGCATTACAAACAGCGGTGAACATACTAAACCGAGTACCAACTAAATCAATAAATGGTATTCTATACAAGTTCTAGAGTGGAAATAAATCCATGTTATCGAATTTACATGTGCGGGGAAGCGATGTGTTTGTTAAGGCCTCTTCAGGTAAAAAACTTGTACCCCGACACACAAAGTGTACCTTTATAGGATACCCCAAGGAAACAAGGGGATATTACCTATACAATCCCTCAAACAAAAAGGTTATAGTGGAAAGAAATTCCATATTCACAAAGCCTCATGGAAGAAAGAACTATTCCAGAGACACAAGAACTATGTAAAAGTACAAGGGAGGTTAGAGAACCAAAACAATGCAGTTTTCTAGTTACCGAAGAAGGTGACTTGTTATTAGTTGATAATAATGATCCTCTAACCTATAAGGAATCATTAAGTGGCACAGATGTTGCCAATTGGAAAGAATCCATGAATTCTGAAATGGATTCCATGTACCAAAACCAAGTCTAGATTTTGGTAGATCCTCCAGTTTATGTAAAGACTATTAGTTGAAAATGGGTATTCAAGAAGAAAATGGACATGGAAGGACAATTCAGTACCTATAAGGCTTGACTAGTTGTAAAAGGGTTTAAGCAACGTCAAGGCATTGACTACGATGAAACCTTTTCACCAGTTTCAATGCTTAAATCCATCAGAATTCTATTGTCAATTGCTACTTACCATGACTATGAGATTTGGGAAATGGATTTTAAAATATCCTTCCTTAATGGGAACCTTAAGGAATATGTCTATATGACACAACCTAAAGGTTTTATGACTTTAAAGGATGATAATAAGGTATACAAGTTGAAAAAATCCATTTATGGATTAAATCAAGCATCCAGGTCATGGAACATTCATTTTGATGAAGCCATAATAGAATTTGGTTTTATCAAGAACGAATGTTATCCTTATGTCTACAAATACTTTATTGGGAGTTCAGTCATTTTCCTAATATTATATGTTTATGACATATTACTTATTGGAAACGAGATACCAGTCTTATAGTCTGTTAAGACGTGGTTGAATCAATGCTTCTCTTTGAAGGACTTGAGAGAGGCAACATATATTCTTGGGATCAAGATCCATCGTGATATATCCAATAGATTTTTTGGCCTAATTCAAATTACATACATTGATAAGATACTAAAGAGATTCAGTATAGAACAATCCAAGAGGGGATTGTTGCCAGTGTCACTTGGCATTCATCTTTCCAAGAAAATGTGTCCTCAGACACATAAAGAAAGAGAGAGAATAGTAAGGAATCCATATGCTTCAGCGATTGGTTCAGTCATGTATGTCATGCTATGTACTAGGCTAGATTTTACCTAATCATTGAGTGTGGTAGGAAGATATCAAGCTAACCTAGTTGACCACCATTAGATGGTAGTCAAGACTATCCTTAAGTATCTAAGGCATACTAAGGATATGTTCCTAGTTTATGGAGGAGATGAAGAACTAGTCATCATAGGATATGTAGATGCTAGTTTCTAGACTGATCAGGATGACATGAAGTCACAGATAGGATACATCTTCACTTTGAATATAGGTTTTGTGAGTTGGAAGAGCTCAAAGCAGAGTGTGGTCGCAGATTCTATAGTAGAGTCCGAGTATATCGCAGCTTCTGAGGTAGCTAAAGAAGCATTTTGGATGCAAAGATTCATCCAAGAGTTGGGTGTGGTACCTAGCAGTAAAGATCCCATCACACTCTATTATGATAATACTGTAGTGGTGGATATCACAAAAGATCCAAGTTCACATCATTTTAAAAATCACATACTTCAAAAGTATCATATCTTGACGTATTTTTCTCAGAGAGGTGAAGTTACAGTGAGAAGTATTTCCACAGAAGACAATATGTCATACCCCTTGACTAAATCCTTGACTCTGCAGAAACATGATCATCATGTGAGGTCTAGCAGACAGAAATTCATAGGCAATTGGCTCTAGTCCAAGTGGGATTTTGTAAGAGTTGGTGTCCTAGAACCAACTTTTTTTACTTTGATTACATGGATATTTAAGGTATTTAAATATTAAACATCTTATTACATATTGTTCATTGTTCTTAATGAATATGATGTAATAATGTCCTAGATTATTTGTTTCATTGATAAGGTCATGGTAGTTCTATGCTATGATGAGAACCTTGAAATGATACAACAATATTCTTAAACATAGTTCTGCGGTTGGATGACATGCTATGATGGGACACACAGTATACAAATCGTCAGGTGTGAGTAGTTGAAAGCAGACGAGACTTCCTCTCATGAAGTTTGCACTTAGTAATATCTAAGATGGGAGATTATGAGAACGGACCCTCTAATGGGAATTTCACATGTTTGGTGTCATCAAATATTCCTATCTGTGAGCATGTGTAAGGCCCTTAGACTTTAATATTATCATTAATATGTGTCACAACTCACGTACTTTGATTTACTTATGAAAATAGTCACACCATATGATGGAGAAAATTAGGGTATGTTGGGTGCGTCATGAGTAACATATTATTAATGGATAAGTCAAGGAAGAATTTTTCTCTTCCATTTATGTAAGTTGATATCTGAACCCTTTGATTTAAATAGAATTTTTGCATGAAATTCCATGGTCATGGTGTAACAATGAGTTTACTTAGGATAGTCAAAGAATGATGTATCAAGCATAAAGGTTGATGAAACTATCATGAAACCTACTTGATGAGATATTGATATAAAGGGATTATATTACACAGTGAGTGTTCATTTGTGGATGTCATTTTTGCAACTTTACATTCTTTCTCTTGGGTTCCTTGACCCATTGCTAGACAGTACTCTTGGACTTTAGGCAAGCCCATCTAATGCCAACGAGAAAAAATTCTAGAGGGTCACACACTAAGTTTTTTTAGTGATCTCAGTTAAATTCTATTTGAATTTAATTAATGAAATAAATATTATTCTCAAGACCGTGGAATAATTTTATTCAAGTTAAAATGATCATATAAATTAAATAAAATTTATTTATTTATTTTATTGAAAATTTAATAAATATTTATTTACTAGTGTGTAAATAAAATATATTTTAAGAGAATAAATTATTTATTTATTTATTTAGGTGTTAAATAAATAGAAGTGGAGTTTGACCGGACCAAGGCCGGTCCGGTAGTAAAATAATTATTTTCAAGACGGTAAATAATTATTTAACTAGTTGGTACAAGTTAAAATAATAATGATGCTGCTATTATTTTGTGACGTGTAATTTTATTTATAATTTTGTTTTGCACAAGTTGGTGCACCATAAATTATGACACGGTATTATTATTATGAGCATGGGTTCTCTATAAGTTAATGAATGTATTTAATTGTTGTTATGTAGTTAAATATTGTAACTGAAGTTCCATACATATAAATAGACAAGTATGTCTATTGTGTCATCATGAACACACTGCATGCTTGGTAAATTGAGAATTTTTGAGCCAAACAATTTCTCTCTTGAATCCTCTTATTCCCCCTCTCAAGAATGAGAGATGTTCTTCAAGACCATAGAACAAGCGATCAAGAACAACTGAAGCAAGACACTCGCTTTTCCATGATACTACCTAGAGAACGAGTGGTATCGATCAGAGGTCATCGAAGAACGTGTGGATAACCACTAGAGGGATTCTATTTTGGATCCTCACAAGCACAACGAGACTATCTGGAAGGGTCATTTTGAATGATCAACATCATCAATGAAGAAAGTACCGAAGAACCAGGTATCCTTTTATTTATAAAATTAATTAAATTAATTATAAACATGATGTGCAAGATCCTCTCTAAAGGTTTTGGGAATCTTCCCTCTTTATCTAAATCTTTGATTCTATTTCGTGGAGACTGGAATTCATCTACACCATAGTATCTAATCCATAACATTCTCACCACAATGCACAACTGCCCACATTGCATTTATGCTAACCAACCATCACATCACTTCACCCACATACCACATGACCTAGTCGGTCACATCTATCATTCCACAATAACTGCAAGTCATGAAAAGCATCAAAAAAAGCACAGGCACATATAATAGTAACACATCTCAGCTTCTCATTTATTCAGGGGCTTAATCTCATTACTTATTTATATTATCATGGGTATTATCACACAAACCAGATATCCATGGGAAACTAAATATTTTACAAATATAAGTTCTTTAACCTTTTATTTAGGGTGAAATCACTCAATAACACTATAATACCCCGACCCAAGTTGCCTGAAGTCGGTGCATTATTTCATTACATTGGCATGCTTACAAGAAATTTGTATCCCAAAGGACCGATTAGTTTAGTAGTTTTGAAAAACTAGATATATACATAGGTTCAACATTATAACTTGAAAAGAAATACAACTAATATGCCTGAATTGTATATAATTTTTCATATATATTAATTAGCATAAAAACTATTTTTTCACCAAATATCCATCGTTTTGAGGATCAAATTCTTTTTATTGGTGATTATGATGATTTTTAGGTGTTTTCCATTCAAATTCACAAATTGAGAAAGGACATAACAAAAATTCAAAACTACACACCGTGTACTCAACATACATGTCATGTACTATTGCCACAATGCGGATTGGGAAGACTGGATACATGCCCAAGTGTCGGCTAAAGCATACATGTCATGTTCTTCCCATATACATGTTGTGTTTCCCCTTTTAGAAGCGGTTGGTGGACAATGATTTATATTACATGCCATGTATGGCGGCACTACATGTCAGGCACTTTTACCTACCAGGAGGTGTCATGTTCCAAGTCAAGGGCGGCGCGATAGTTCACCCACCAAAGAAGAAAAGAGGGCCAAACCATGTTGACTAGGGTACATGCCATGTACTTTCTAGTACATTACATTTATTCCTAAAACCTATAAATGGAGGGAAGGCCCTCCAAGTTTGAAACAACTAATTCATTCCAAGACAAACCAAGGGGGAAATTTTTGGAGATTCCCAAGGAGAGAAGAGAATAAAGGAGTTGATATTGCTACCTACCCGACGATATTCGATCTGAAGTTTGTTCCATGTTCAATTTAGGTATCATAAGTAGTTTATTTATTAGCTACTTCATGAGTAGCTAAATGCCATATATGTTGGGGTTGTGGACAATTATGTGTTGTATTTCGTAAATTGTGATATTGTAATCATGTTATTAATTCTTATCTAATAATTTTGTAATAATACTTTCTATATATCACTAGAAATATTGTATCAGACCAAGAATGAGATTTACATAGATATTATAAGGAATTACGATTAAGAACATCCATGATCATTGGATGAGCTTATCATCTCAAAAGTGCTGCAATTAATAAAATTAAGAGAAATCAAATTCCATACCAAGGAATTGGTTTATATTGATTTTAACAAAACTCATCAGACCAAGGGGTTTTTTTACATTCATAACCTAGATATGTGAGTTATTATGAACAAAATAACCTCATAAAAAATTGATTTAATAAAAACCTTAAAAATCCACAGCCCTGGCGCATTCTTCCCATTTCTCATCAAAAATCAAGTTTTTGAGTTTTTATGTATCTTTAAAGTAATTTGTTAAAGCAATTAAAATTTAATCACCCTATCATTAAAACACAAAAATCTACTCTAAATTTTAGCAAACTTCACTAAATTAATCACAAACTAGAAAATCAAAACACAATAACTCCCTTTCCCTGTGGATTAATCCCTTACTTTCATTATACTTGTTTGGGTAAATTAATTTGGATTGTCGAAAGTAACAATTAAATAATAACGATACCAAATTTTGGCATCATTGCTGGGGAATAAAGTTAACTGTGTTTTGATTAATTAGTTTTTATTAATTAAAGTTAAAATAAAAATTAAAAATTATAAAAACTTTTGTTCTTAATCTCATTTCTATTTTTCACTATTTTGTTTTTCCTCTTTTACGCTTGGTATTTTATTTATTGTTGTGCATATTCAAATGTGCTAGAGTGGATTAATCACATGTTCTAAGAGCACTGAATCACCAGACATCCTTCCACTTGATCCAAAGATCGAACAAACAATCTTGCGACGACGACGTGCACTTCTGGATGAGCACAACCAGAACACTACCATGGAAAATATAGAATAGGGGGATCTAGCTGCTATATAAGGAGCTTAACATCCATTTATCCTAGATGACAATCGATACCAAAAAGATCCATTTATTCCAGGGTATGGACCATAGAAACTCCAACATTTCCAACCAGAGTGATTTCCATACCTATATCTAGGTCAGGGGCCTTATTATGCTCCTGAACAACAATTTGTGCCCCCATATCCTCGAGAGAAAATGCCCCCATGCCGTACCCTTATAGAGTACATTCTTCCTTCAATCCAAGGGGAAGATACAGGAATTTTCATACCACCGGTGCAGTCCTAGCATTTCGAGATCAAGATAGACATTATGCAACTCATTTAGAACGTGATTCAATTTAGAGGATTACCCAGTGAAGAACCCAATGCTCATCTCTCCAATTTTCTGGAGATTTGTGACACCTTCCACTACCATGGGGTGTCTAAAGATTCCATTTGACTTCGGTTATTTCCCTTTTAATTAAGGGTTAAAGTAAAGAGATGGATCAGAGGATTACCTCAACGCTCCATCCTCACCTGGGAGGTGTTGTCCCAAGTGTTTCTGTCCAAATATTTCCCACCCTCCAAGATGGTGACCCTATGGAATGAAATTCACAATTTCTAGCAGCACGATTCAGAATCCTTGTATGAATAATGGGATCATTTCAAATAAATTTTAAGGAAGTTCCCTCATCATGTCCTTTCTCTATGGATGCAAGTCCAAACCTTTTATGGCGGTCTCACAACAAACACCAAGTCCATGGTGGATGCAGCTGCTGGAGCAACCATTATGAGGAAATAACCAAAGGAACTCTTTGACTTTCTCAAATAAATGTCTGTAAATAGCTTCCAATGGAACTCAGAGTGAGGAAATCAGAAGAGATTCATGCACAACATTGATGCCACTACGATGCTTGCTGCTTAACATGATGTCGTATCCAAGAAGATCGATGCATTAAATCTGAAGAACACATATCAAGATCAAATAGTGAATCACCCAGCATGTGGTGAATGTGGTGACAATCACATCATGGGTGAATTCCAAGGGAAAAGTGTTAGTGCCTCAACAAGTGAGGTAAATTATGTATCCTAGAACAGAGGGCCAAATATATACCCTCAGTACCAAAACTCGACATGGAAAGAGAAATCAAATACATACTGGGGGAAACAATAACAAAATCCTCAACCCCACCCCCAAAGTCCAACTAGTTATGGGCAACAACAATACCAGAATCCTTGTCCAAGATAGTATAAGTAGGGGTATTTTCAACAACAAGGGTATAAAAACCCTCATCCAGCACAACAACCAAGGCAGCCACAACCTCAACCAACTTCACAACACCTCATCAGGAACCCCCATCAAAGTTGTATGAAATGATGAAAAAATTCATAACAACTACTAAAAATATTTCAAAATAAAGAGGCATCCATTCGAGGCCTTGAGAATTATATTGGGAAACTTTCCAATCATCTCTTCTCAAGGTATCCTGGTACTCTGCCAGGTAATACCGTGAAGAACCCGTGGGAAGAAGTCAATGCTATCATATTACAAAGTGGGAAGGAGATCCCTCAGAATTGAACTAAAAATAAAGGTATGACTACAACTCTAGCTCAACCAACGTCCTCTTCCAAAAAAGATTTCAAAATAGAGGAATCTTCCTCAACCCAGGAACGATTAGAGATTATAGATGGAAAGGGTAAAGGTGTGGTTAAACCTTTTAAACCCCTCTTTCCATTTCCTAGATGAATGAAGCAAAGGAAGTTGGACCAGCAGTTCGTGAAATTCATGGAGGTATTCCAGAAACTTCATATCAATATTCCTTTCACTAAAGAATTAACTCAAATGCCAATGTACATGAAGTTTATGAAATAAATATTCTCCAATAAGAGGAATATAGAAGATTTGGGGATCATTCCCCTAACTAAGGAATGCTCAGTATTGGTACAACATTCTCTTCCTCCCAAGCTCTAAGATCCAAATTGTTTCACAATACCCTACATAATTGGATCTTGTGATTTTAGTAAAACCCTTTGTGACTTGGGGGAAAATTTTTAACATTATGCCCTATTGAGTCTTCAAAAATATAGGGATAAATGATATCCAACCAAATTAGGTAACCCTTCAACTGGCAGATCAATCCATCAAATATCCTAAAGGGCTACTTGAGGATGTACTTGTCAAAGTAAGATGTCTTATTATTCCTACTGACTTAATCATACTTGACATAGAAGAAGATCAAGAGGCACCTCTCATTCTAGGAAGACCCTTCTTGGCTACTAGTAAGGTGTTGATCAATGTACATTAAGGTGAGTTGATCTTTCGAGTGGGAGATGAAAAAGTCTCCTACAACATCCTCAAAGCAGTGAAGCAAGTATCACTAATGGAGAATGAGTATTGTTTTGCCTTGACAACGGTGAACAATACCTTGGGTTATATGGGCGATGACATGGAATATTATTATATAACCACTTATATAATCATCAACGACATCCATTCTGGAGTTGAACCAAAAGAGTTGCAATTCTTTGTCATCCATGGCAATCATTATTAGCAATGGGAAATCATTCCAGATATCCTAGAATGATCCAAGGTATAACCCATGGTGCCCTCAATTTTGAAGGCCCCTAAACTTGAACTCAAGCCTCTCCCATCATCTTTAAAATATGGTTACCTAGGTTATGAGAACAATATTCTAGTAATCTTCAATGCTTCACTCACAAAATATCAAGAGGATGCACTCCTACAAGTTCTGCGGAGAAGAAAACAGGCCCTTGGGTGGACTTTTGCTGATATGAAAAGGATCATCCCCACCATTTTCACTCACAAAGTGTTACTTGAAGAAGGATCTAAGACCTCTAGGAAACCAAAATTATGGTTAAATCATCCCATGAAGGAGGTAGTGAAGAAGGAGGTAATCAAGCTCTTAGATGTGGGGATCATCTACCCGATCTCCGATAGCCCATGGGTAAGTCCTCTTCAAGTGGTACCTAAAAAGGGGGGTATCACCAGAATCACTAATGATAAAAATAAACTTATCCCAACCAGAATAGTCACATGATGGCGGGTATGTGTGGATTACCGAAAACTAAATGATTCCACATGAATAGACCACTTCTTACTCCTTTTCATAGATCAAATGTTGGAGTGATTAGCAGGGAATGGATTTTATTACTTCCTAGATAGTTATTCTAGTTATAACAAAATATCTATCTCCCCTGAAGACCAAGAAAAAATCACCTTCACATTCCCTTATGGAACTTTTGCCTATCGGAGGATGTCATTTTGCATGTGTAATTCTCTAGCCACCTTTCAGCATTGCACGTTGGCCATCTTCCATGATATGGTAGAATAAATTTTGGAAGTCTTAATGGATGATTTTTCTGTCTATGGGAAATCATTCAACACTTGCTTGTGAAATCTAGAATTAATTCTGAAATGGTGTGAACATGCCAATCTAGTTTTAAAATAGGAGAAGTGGCACTTCATGGTACAACATGGAATCGTCTTAGGACATCAAATTTCTAATAAGGTCATTGAAGTTGAACAGACCAAGATTGAAATCATCTCACAATTACCTATTCCCACATCTGTCTGGGCAATCTGAAGATTTCTTGGGCATGTTGGTTTCTACAGAAGATTTGTTCATGGTTTTTCAAATATTTCTCAACCATTAACCAATATGCTTACAAAAGATGCTATATTTGAATTTGAAAAACAATTCACTATAGATTTCCAACTTCTGAAGAAAAAATTAGTAGAATCCCCTATCATGATTGCCCCAAATTGGGAGGAGTAGTTTGAGGTTATGTGTGATGTAAGTTACTATGCAGTGGAAGTAGTTCTTGGTCAGAGACTCGATCGAATATTCAGACCGTTCTATTATTCCATCAAAGCCTTAAATAAAGCACAAATCAACTATACTACTACTGATAATTAGATGCTCACTGTGGTTTTTTCATTCGATAGGTTCTATTCTTATTTAGTTCTTTCCAAAGTAATTATCTACACTAACCTTGTAGCACTAAAATACTTATTAAACAAGAAGGATGTAAAACCATGACTCATCCATTGGGTGATTCGTCTCCAAGAATTTTACTTGGAGATCCTTGACAAGAAGGGCAGTGAAAATGTTGTGGCTAATCATCTCTCTAGGTTATAATTGCATCATCTCGAAAGAGAAGAAGATAGAGACATCAAGGAATACTTCCCAGATGAGTATATTTTATCTGTTGAAGCTACACATCATCCATGGTATGCTGACATAGCCAATTACTTGGCTATAGGATTCATTCACCCTAATTACACATTCCACCAAAAGAAGATATTTCTATCATACGTTAAAAGATATTTCTGGGAATACCCTTTTCTCATTTGATCATGTGGAGATGGGGTGATTCAACATTGCATCCCAGAGGAAGAAATTCAACCAATTCTAAAAAAATTTCATTCTTCCCCAGCTGGGGGACATCATGGACCAGACCGAACAATGGAAAAAATTCTCCAATCTGGGTTTTTTTGGCTCACCATGCACAAGGATGCCAGAAATTTTGTGACATGTTGTGATCGATGACAGCGGACAGGTAACTAGTAATGCGAAACTGGCGGGCCGGGGTGGGGCGGGCCAATCCCACATGGGTTTGAGCCCGTGTGGGTTTGTCCACAAAATCCCGCATATAATGCGAACAAAAAATTTCAAGCCCGCCCCGCCCCGCATAAACCCTCGGGTTGCCTGCGGGTTGCCTGCAGGCTTACCCACCTTTACAAAAAAATACTATTTATAATAATTTAAATACTGTATTTTTTATCATTCTTAAAGGTATTTGTGGGGAGAAGTATGAATTAACAATAACTAGAGTTTTAAAGAATGTGATGGAACATTTTTTTTGTGGGTTAATTGTGGCATGCGGTAATGCTGATATGGTGGTGAACTATTGCGATAGAAAGTAAGTGAGTGATCAGTGATGAGTGATGAATGATAATTTTGGTTTTGTGGTGATGTGAACAACTAAACCTGTGAATGAATGAAGTCTCTCTAGGTAACGATCAGTTTCATAGGAAGCTATTAGTGTTTTCACGAGGTTCTATCCAATTCTCTTAATAAAAAAATTAAATTAAATAATAACGAAATTAAATCAACCTAAAAAATATTATGATTATAATAACTCTTATAGAATTGAAACCATGCGCAGAGGCGATGAGTTCCATTTTTTGAGAGATGGGTTGACACACCATGTGAATATGGTTAATAATTACTATATAAATAATATAATATCATATTAAAACAATAAATATATGCCTATTTAAAATTATCATGTGAATAAATGGTGAATTAATATGACCATTACGGTGAGAAATCATATGTCACCTTTTAACCATGATTTATTATTAAAAAAACTAAAATGTTAAAGAAAAATATATTATAAAAATAATATATATTTTTTAAAATCTGGCCCACGAGCAAGCCCGCACCCGCGCGGGCTCAACCCGCATTGGCCCGCACCCGCACGGGCTCAACCCGCATTGGCCCGCACTCTAAACGGTCAAAAAATTTAGGCCCTACCCGCCCCACATCCGCCCCATACCTGCAAAGCCCGCAGGCCACGAGCCCGCTTTTCATCGCTACAGGTAACTTGAGGCGTCGAGATAAAATACCTCAACACCCCATTCTTGAGGTCAAGATTTTCGATGTATGGGGTATTGACTTCATGGTAAATTTTCCTCCATAATTTGGAAACTCTTACATACTTGTTTGTGTGGACTAAGTATGAAAATTGGTGGAAGCCGCTGCCACAACACACAACACTGCAAAAATCATTGTGGATTTCTTAAAAAACAACATTTTCAGTAGGTTTGGTGTGCCACAGGTGCTGATCAGTGATAGAGGAACGCATTTTGACAATGTGTTGATGTGAAATGTGCTTCTAAAGTACAGTGTGAGATATAACCAGGGGACACCTTACCATCCCAGTCTAGTGGCCAAGTGGAGGTCTCAAACGGTGAATTAAAGTAGATCATGGAGAAGACAATGGGAGCTTCAAGGAAGGACTGGTCCAAGAAACTTGATGATGCCATGTGAGCATACCTCAGCGTCAGCTTCAGCTTCCATTTTTTTTGGTAATCTTGTAAGATGATAGTGACCCAAATGAGGTGTCACCTTTAGAAACATCTTTAGAAACACATTCTCACCCACTAAGATTACCATTTTTTTGGTAATATCACAAGGCCTGACATACCTCAGCATCATCTTCCATTGCTTACCAAGATGATAGTGACCCAAATGAGGTGTCACCTTTAGAAACACCTTCTCACCCACATAGAATTCCAAGGATCAACATAGTTGATTAAGATAAGACTTATGGAGGCTCTATGACATCAAAAAAAACTACTTGATCAACCAAACTTTATCAAACATCTCTTGCATAAGGATCAGTACAAATAAGGAAGTCTCACCCACTTATATCCACCACAAAGGCGACTAACATGTCCTACCATAGATTGACTCAAATAGATTCATTCTTATTGAGGTTTGGTATATGTTATTATATGTAAATTTGACCAATATTAAATGGTTATCCCACAAGACCATTTTTTTGGTAATCTCTCCATTTTTTTGGTGACCAATATCAAATAGATTCATTCTTATATGTAAATTTGACCAATATCAAATGGTTATCCCAATAATGGTGACCATTTTTTTGGTAATCTCACAAGGCCTGACATACCTCAGCGTTATCTTCCATTACTTACCAAGATGATAGTGACCCAAATGAGGTGTCACCTTTAGAGACACCTTCTCACCCACTGAGAATTCCAAGGATCAACACCGTTGATTTAGATAATAATTATGGAGGTTATACACCATCAAAAACCATTACCTGGTCAACGAAACTTTATCAAACATCTCTTTCACAAGGATTGGTCCCAATAAGAAAGTCTCGCCCACTTCTATCCACCACAAAGGTGACTAACATGGACAACCATAGAGTTCCTCAAATATATTAATTCTTATTAAGGTTTAGTATCTGTTATTATATGTAAATTTGACCAATATCAAATGGTTATCCCATGAGCCTCCAAAATACAACACGCGTGCACGGAGAATGTCTTCTAGAATTTAATTTTCTTACTCCATCTGATCATCCGTTTGAGGATGGTATGACATACTAAGTCTAATCTGTGACCCCATTACTTTCTAAAGGCCTTCCTAAAACTGCTATTTAAAGCAGGGATCCCTTTTTGAAACAATAATTGATGTAACACCTAGAAGCCTCATTATATCCTAGACATATAACCAACCCAACTCACCCACCTAGGTCGAATCATTGATTGGGTTGAAATGGGATGATTTGGTCAGACAGACAACAACCTCCCAAATCACATTTCTTCCCTAGGGTGTACATGGTAACCCAATGATGAAATAAATAGTGACCTCATCCCACTTCCAGGTAGGAATGGGGAGTGTCTGGAGAACACCTGAGGGCCTCTGGTGCTTGACTTTGGTTTGTTGACAAGTATAGCACTGGGACACAAAGTTATCTATATATTATCTCATACCTAGTCACTGAAACTAACGATGCACATTATAGAACATATTGGTGGTCCTGGGATGAATGAACCACTTTGATTGGTGTATTTCCTATATTACCACCTCCCACAATGATAACGGCGCCACAAAGAGACCCTTTAAACAAATAACTCTCACGGAAGACAATGGACATGCACTAGGCACCTCCCCACTACTCAAAAACTACATGTAACATTGGTATATCTCATCACCAGAATTCTATTCTCGAATCATCTCCATAAGGGAGGGTTTCAACTGAACACTGACCAAGAATGTGTATCCACTATGCTCTTTGGTTTCCAGGTGCATCTGGGAAAAAATCCCCATCAAGGTCCATTCATCACTGGATTCTTTCACTGTTGCACTAACATCTTCTTGCTTAGGGTGTCTGCTACCACATTACCTTTTCTTGGGGTATAGATGATATCAAAATCAAACCCTTGAAGGTACCCAACCCATCGATGTTGCCTAAAATTCAGATCCTTATGAGATAAAATATAGGCTAACTCTTATGATCTTAGTAGACTACAAATTTCTCCCCAGAGAGATAATGGTGTCATGTCTTCAAGGAATGCATCACTACTTCCAATGGGTTGGGTAGTTTCTCTTGTTTGGGAAGTGTTGGTGAGAACCATACACAACAACATGGTCATACTAAATCAACATGCACCTAAGACCCATACATGAAGAATCACAATAGACTATGTATCCCTTTCCATATTCTGGTAGGATTAAAATAGGGGTTGTGGTCAACCACTGCTTAAGTTCCTCAAAATAAGCCTAATATTATGGCCTCCATTCAAACCTTACTCTCTTATGGGTAAGTGTAGTCATGAGTAAAGAAAGTTGAGATAAATTCCTAACAAATTGCATCTAATATCATATCAAGACCAAAAAACTCTTGATCTCAAAAACATTCCTTGGCTGCTCCCATGAAATTATTTCTCTGATCTTATCAAGGTCTACTGAAACCCTATGTTTTGAAACCACATGACCTAAAAACTTGACTTCTTAAATCCATAAAGTACACTTAGAAATTTTATCATAAATATGGTGATCTCGAAGAGTGCCTATCATGATCCTCAAGTTCTTCCCATACCAAGGATTACATCAAAGAGTTTCATTTCCAAAACCAATAAATCATATTCCATCTCGACCCCTGGCAGAGTGAGAGCACATGAAGAACATATGAACCCCTATTCTCTATTCTTTCCAAGTGGAATCACCAACTCCATTATATAAATAATAATATCATTTGACAATTTTAACTACTACATGAGATGGAAAGAAATAAAAAAAATTATAATCACCTATGTCAAATAAAACAACAACCATGGATGATGTAACTAAGACAGTACCTCAGACCGTCGCAGGTCCTGAATTCTATTTTTCTAGTGTATGGTCCATAATATGAAGGTTTTTTGTCTTCATTGATGCCTATGGTCTATTATTGACCTGAGGATATCCCCTAAGCTAACTATTCCCATAAGATGATCCAATATTACCACCACACCCAACAGACCGAGAACCCATATCCCTTGATGCAATGGACTGACCCGGTAATTCCTTGTGGTCTGAGGAACAACACCACTCTATGTCAAGATACCACTCTTACAGAACCTTTGTAGGTTACCCAAGAACCCACACTAATGTAAGGGTCTAGGTGTAACTAGACATGATACTTTCACATTACCTAGCCTTACACACCAATAGTATATGATTGACCTAGCATCGGTGGTCACAAATGAGGGAGGTCGGGAAGGATGACCCAAACTACCACCAACCCTCTTCTCCTACTCATCACACTTCCTTTTCCTTTTAGAATAACCACTACTACCCTGGACCACTATTGAATATTCCCTAGAAAAAACATACTTTTCAGTGTGATTAATCTCCACCATCATGGCCCGATCAACAAAATCAACATACTTCTTTAATTTAAATAAGAATATATGGGACTGAATGTTCTAACGCAACCCCATTTCAAAACAATGAGCCTTTAGATGCTCATTAGAAACAACTTCGAGTGTGAAATGGACCAACTCTGCAAAACAGTTGGCATACTCCAACACGGTTTGATCCCCTTTATGGAGATTCAAAAACTATTAGTCTTGGAAAGGTTTAAGGTCTCTAGGAAATAGTACTCATTAAATAAATCCTTGAAGTCCTTTTATCCCATCTGATCATATCTCCCAGTCTGGACCAATGAGTCCCACCACCTATGACTAGGACCTTCCAACATGAACGAAGCACACTTCACTTTAACCACCTCAGGAGTATCAAGAAACCCAAAAAATATTTTGATATTTTCAATTAAATCCTTAGCTTCATGGGAATCCATGATACCCCAAAATTAAGGAGTTTTATTATCAAGGAACTCCTAATATTTTTCCTTTTTTGGTCTTAGTTCGACTTCCTTAGCATAAGTAGGACCGAATTCTGATCCTTAATCTAATGCCTAGATAGCCAAAACCACCACCTCTACTAATCTCTGATCAACTAGTGAGGGAGAACTCTCTTAGGCCTCTTCCCATAGTTGCATGGGAAGACTCCAAGGAATCATGATGCTACATCAATTAACAAACACAATGAAAACCATCAATAAACTATATGAAAAAAAATTCAACAACAACAAACTTAAAAACTTCCATAAATCAAAAAAACACAACAAACACAATAATAATCCAAACCACTCCACCTCCACTTGATGTACATGCACAGTTTGTAGCTTGTAAATCACACTTGGAGTAGAAGTCAAACCAAATCATGTACATCCCATGGTGAATCAAGGTCTTTCATGAGGTGTGTTGTCCAGATACCTCACTTGCAACCAGAACCTCATGACCCAGTAATACTAGCTCTTGTCTATTTAGACTCTCCAAACTAACATAACCTAAGTAAGGGGGAAACCTACTTTGATGCTATTTTTTCATGAATCAGGTCGGGATTCCATCCAACCCAACACCCGACCTGACCCATGGCATGGCCCGAAGGGAATTCCCAATCCCCATAGGTTGAAAAATAATGCATGGGAATCAAGTAACACCTTTGGGAATGATTTATCCCATGAGAATAAACTATAAACAATAAAAAAATAATAGTATAAAACCAAGAAACATCAATGAATAATCACAATCCAACATCCATAACACAAGCTTAAAGGATGGAACTACAACAAGAGTCAAACATTTTACAATTTTCCACCAAAAACCAAAATACTAAAAAGGGGTAGAGGGGTCGACTAGACCACAAGCCTCCATGTGGTATGTGGTTAAACACCCCATGTCACCGCCACTAACACTTATCCAATAAAGGAACCACTAGCACATTGAACCACCATCACCACCATGGGGAACATTGCATTTACCTGGGTTAAACATAACAAGGTCTACATACACCCAATGATGTATGTAGGGTGTGAGCCAAATTCCCAATAGGATGACACCAAAATATATCCCACTTAATGACATTAAATGAAAAATTAACATTCTAGTTTTAAAGAAAAATGAAGAAACAATTTTAAATCAAACATGCTTTTAGATTCGATAGAAAAGTAAAGATGACACCAACCTAAATGATAAGCATAGAATGAGAACCATAGGGAATACCTAAGTCACTAGGTTTAGTGGGGTATTAGGATTTTAATACTCCCTGTGATCATACAATCTCTTGGATGCAATGATCCTACTCGAGACTCCAATCCCCATCACATATATGTTTACTTAGTGTTGTTACGTCGATCCTTGTTAGGGAGATCAGTTCTCATCCCTACCAACTCTCCTGACGTACTAGACCTAGTCTTCCCATATATATACCTAGGATTACCTTGTGATCAATTCCATTTCCTATTTTTCATGAACCACCTCTTAAACCAACACAATTCCAAGAATTAAACACACATGGAAAGCAATGATTAACAATAGGCAAATCATCATTAAACCCTTACACACACCAAAACCCTTTAAAAACCTGATTTTCACTACCCATGAAATTTATATATTCCATTTTTAGTTCAATGAAATCATTCTAAACTCATTAAGCAATGTCAAAGTATGGAACCACCTACCTTTCACTCGGAAACTTCTGGAAAACAGGTGGAAACCACCAACCGCACCAAGGTGAGACCCTAAAGAAGCAAGAGAACACCATAACCATAAAAATTTATTCCAAATAAATAAAATTGAATCCACACTAGGTCCAAAACCCTTTATGGATAAATAAACACAAGATAGATGGGAGAAGAGACCAATTAGAAGTAAGAAAAGAGTAAAAGAGAGGCTAACTTGATGATTCCTGGAAGATTCCAAGCCAAATCACCCAAGAAAATGGATCCCAAGGGAGAAAGAAGGAAGGGGAAGGCAAGATTAGTGATGGGGGGTTTAATGGGGTGATTTGGGTGTGATTTGGGGTTAAAATGGGGGAGGGGTAGTTTAGAAATTTCAGAAAAATTAAAGTTATGGAAGACGACATGGTTTGGACGCACGGTTTTTCAAATGGTGTGCCAATTGTGCGCCTCCTGCTATCTGACCCAAAAAACATCATTTTTTCTCAAAAACTCATGGTAAAACCATATAATAAAGGAAATACTAAAAATAAAAGATAAAATACCTCAAAATTAAACCACAGATGTGACAGATGCTTGATGTGGTCGATATGACTCTAAGTACATGTTTTCAATATGAAAGTGTCATTTTAGTTTAAAACACACATCACAAATCTAAAACTGAGAAAATGAGAACAAATTGTTTTAAAACTTTAGTAAAATTACCCATAATTTATTTTTTATATGTAGGAATTGACCGCATGCTAATCTGACACACGATGTGGTTGGTATGACTCAAAGTACTTGTTTTCAATATAAAAGTATCATTTTAGATTAAAACACATCATATATCCAAAACCAAGAAAATGAGATTGGGTTGTTTTCAAAATTTAGGAAAACGATTCATAATTCATTTGTGATGTGTAGGAATCGACCACACGTCAATCTGACACCCGATGTGGTCAGTATGACTCAAAATGCGTGTTTTTAATAAAAAGTGTCATTTTAGTTTGAAACACATTTCACATCACCAGAACTGAGTAAACGGGATTAGATTATTTTCAAACTTTAGTAAAACAATACATAATTTATTTTTTACATATAAGAATCTACTACTCATCAATCTAAAACCTAATGTGGTTGGTATGACTTGAAATGTGTGTTTTCAATACAAAAGTGCCATTTTAGTTTAAAATGTGAGTCACATTTCCAAAACTATGAAAAAGAGCTCAGGTTGTTTTTAAAATTTAGGAATGTGATCCATAATTCATTTTTCATGTGTAGGAATTGACCACACACCAATCTGACACATGATATGGTCAGTATGACTTGAAGTATGTGTTTTAAATATAAGTTCCATTTTAGTTTAAAATTCATCACATATCCAAAAATCAATGAAATGAGATTGGGTTGTTTTAAAACCTTAGTATAATGGTCTATAATTCATTTTTGATGTGTATGAATTGACCAAACATCAATCTAACACTCGATGTGATCGGTATAACTTGAAGTGTATGTTTTCAATACAAAAGTGTCATTTTAGTTTAAAACATGTGTCACATCACCAAAACTAAGCAAATGATCTCATATAGTTTTCAAAATTTAGGATAATGGTCCATAATTATTTTTTGAAGTATATAAATTGATCGCACATAAATCTGACACATGATGTGGTGGGTATGACTCGAAGTGCATGTTTTTAGTACAAAAGTTCCATTTTAGTTCAAAACATACATCAAATAGAAAAAACTGATCAAATAAGATCATATTGTCTTTAAACTTTTATAAAATAGTCCATAATTAATTTTTGATGTGTAAGAATGAACCACACATAAATCTAACACACAATGTGACCAATATGACTCAAAGTGTTTGATTTCAATAAAATTGTGTCATTTTAGTTTAAAACACATGTCAATATCCAAAAAATGAGCAAAATATTTTTTATTATTTTCAAACTTTAGGATAATGATCCATAATTCATTTGTGGCATATAGAAATTGATCGAACGACAATCCAACACATGATATGTGTCACACCCTGACCATGATTTATTAATTATTTAATTATAACTAGTTTTTCTCTTGAGTTTTAGGTTGAATCGGTTTTAATTTTAAAATTTGGGGGTCTCCAACATAGGCGCATAGTTGACGTGCGATTAGTAGAAACCATGTGCAGACCATGCATGGGAGTCTTCATTTTTTATAGAACTGAATCGTACGGCTAGTGCACGGTTTGAAAAATCATGTAGCTACCTGTGTGGGTTTTCCAAGGCCTCCTGTAGAGGCACACGGTTGGCACACAGTTTTTCCAACCATGTGGCCAAACCGTGAGTAGTTTCCAGGCTTAAAAAAGTGAATGTTTTAATATTATTATTATTATTATTATTATTATCAGTATCAGTATTATTATTATTATTTTAGTTTTGTTTAATTAAGACCACTAAAGAGGGGTCTCCCCCATTTCTCCTCCATGCGATGCCCTCCCCCCTTCCCTCTCCCTGCTCGCACGACCCCCCTTGGCCGAAGCCTGTTGGTGCTCCACCCCTACCTATCCTCTAATGATCATTTCTTCCACCGATTTGGTGTGTGGTCCTCTCCAGCAAGTCCCCTCTCCCTTCTCCTCCCTTGATTTAGCATTTTCCTCTTCCTTATTGCCCTACCTAGCTCGGTCGAACCCTAGGGTTTCCAGTAGGCTGGTTTTTTACATTCCTCTTGTTTTTAGGGTATGAGATGGGTCTCTCTGGTTGACTTCAGGCGCATCTCGGCACCTTCCGCCGAAAATGAGGCGTTTCGGACCATTTCAGTTCACCCACGCATTAATTTCGGTATGGGATTTTGATTCCTTTGCATTTTCTTAATTCTAAATTAAGGGTTTTGTGGTTTTTGAGTTGCTGATAATTTTTCTAGAGTGTGTTGGATCTCATTGAAGTGGTTTCGAGTGGTGAAAGTCAAGGGCACTTATATGTGCATGCATAGGAAAGGCATATATATATATATGTCCTCTTTGTACATATTTCCTCATGGCTAGGTGAATATGTGCAATGCAGCTAGGGGTATTTATATATATATATATATATTCATGTGCATGTAAGCGTGAAGGGTCAGTTCAAGTGGTCATTATCAAAAAGCGACATGTTTGAGGAAGGTCACCCTATGTCCGAGACTTTAAATTGAAAGCTATAATTGCTTGTGTGTTTTATTGGGTGTTTTTTTTATATTATAAAGTTATTAGATTATAGAAAAATATAATGTTTAACCCAATTGGTTTATTTAATGTTTTTTAGCACATTCCTTATGTTTCACTATGGGTTCTTCTTATTAAAATATGTTCTCCATATTGGTTTTGTAACACTAATATTCTTGATCACTTTATTGGTTTTCCGAATAAATTATATTGGGTGAATTGGAAATGTCCAAATATGTTTTTCCTTTCAGCCAATTTTATTATAAAAGTGTAATGACATGTTTGAGATTTTAAATGGTTTTGGAATTTAAAAGTGTTGGGTGATTATGTTTTCTAAAATGAAAGTATTCATTTTAAGTAATGAGGCTCATTTTTCGTTTTTAGAATGATTTATGGAAGTGAAAACCCTTCTTGATGCATGCCCCCTTGTTTAAAAAATGTTATGTAAGTGTTAATGTGTGATTTGTGAGATGTGCATAGTGAAGAGACTTGTGCGTTGTTGTGTGAATTAAAAAGGGGGATGCGCTCAAGGAGGGATATTGGTGGTGAGAGGTTGGATGAGTTTGGGGTAAATAAAATATTATGTACATATATGTTTATTTGATAAAAACTCACCACCATTTGAAAGAGAGCACATGGGAAACCCAGTTACCTAGGTGGGCTAACTAAAACTAGTACACTAGTTGACTCGTAAGTGGCATGACTCGGATTTGTCTAGTAGGATTTATGATTACAACACTAACTAAATTATGATTATGATTAGAGACCACTAGAACTTGGGATGTGTTCCCCTCTAGTGGATCATGCATCAGGATGTTGTGGGTTGTGGTTATTATACCATATTTCACTGAGATACGAGGTTTATAGAGTCCTACTTGTGCTAGTTAACTATGGGGATTTCCCCTAATGCTCACTTCTGACATGATACCTGTGATGTGATTTTAATTTCAGTTGCTTCATGTTTGTTTTATATTTTATAAAAACCATGTTTTAATATAAACTTTTTCCTTTCATTTAAAAATTTATATGCATGTTTGGATACTATTTTGGAAATGTGATGGAAAGAAAATGATTTTTCTTAATTAATGGAAGATTTTTATTTGAATTTTAAAAGAAAGGAAAACCTTATTTTTATATTGTTGTATTTTTCAGACTAGCATGACTTGGTTTTATTTTTTAAGATGAGGCATAGGTAATAGTTTATTCAGGAATGCCTACTATGTTTTAATACTCACGCCTATAGATTTATTTTTGTTTTTAGCTTCTGGTGTTGCTTCCCATTCTAGTTCTCTCATAGAGCGACTGTGATCCTATGGTTGGATGTGACCCATGAGGTCACATAGAGGTACATGTAGTAGTTTTGTTTTATTTGCACTGCTAGTGTTTATATTTTTATTATTCACTTTATATTTTTTTATATATCTTTTTTATGGGACAAATCATTCCCAATTGCTTTATTTTAATGGATGATACTAGTTGTCGGCCCATGGGGATCGGGAAATCCCTTCAGGCCTTATTGTGGTCCATCTTAGATGACCGATAATGGCATCAGATCAAGCCCTTGTTATTTGAGGTGTCAGGTAGCTTGAAGATTAGGATTTTCAGGACTCAATAGGTAGGTGTGGGAAGGATGTCATGAACCCTTTCCCTTCATGATTATCAAGTTTCTAGGGGTAGTCTGGGATTTGATTTTTTCTTTTGTTTGGTCTGTGTGGATAAGGGATGACAATGGTAGTGATTAGGTACTATTCTACATGCTTTTATGAAGTAGTGACCCATGTACAGCTCGAGTGCATGGTTTATGGTTGATGCTCACTCAGATGATGTCCTACTAAGCCATGTTGTCAGGTTAGGCATAGCCACTAGTTCCTTATTATTGAAGTTTTGATATGAGTTATGTTTGGGCTTAGTTTGGTTGGCGTGAGTGGGTTTCAAAAATTAAAATGGTTTTTAGGAAGTGGGTTTTTAAAAATGAAAATGATCCTTGGAGTGGAAAAATGGTTTTTGAAATTGAAATGATTCTTGGAAATGATTTTCTTTTAATGGAATGTGTGGTTTCAAAGAGAAAAATGGAAGGTGTTTTGGAAATTATTTTGAGATTTTGGAAATACTTTTTAGAATGTAAAATTAAAGTTGTATGTGAATTTGGAAATGTGTTTCTTTAATGGTAAGGGGATACTTCAAATTGGTTGGGAATTTTGGATTTAGGTTGAATGGCCTGTTTTGGAAATGATAAATGTGTTGAATTGACCCTTGGTATTTCTATGAATGATCACATATATGGATGTATGTATATGGAGAGTGGATAATTAGCGGTATGTGTGGATGGGTACTTGATCTAGAAAAAAGGATATATATATATATATATATATATATATATATATATATATGATTCTTTATGGAATACAAATGGTGGGTATTTAAGTTGTTTTTCTTGATGAAAAATGGTTTTTAAAAAGGGTGATTTCAATTTTTTGAAAAGTGAATGATTAGTTTTTAGTGTTTTCTTCTCATTTTTGGTATCCTTTTTCATGGGATATTGGTTTTAACATGTTGAATTGTAGTCGTAATGGTGATTTGTGTTTGGGTTTTGGTTTGTGATTGAAGTGTGGAATTTTGGTTTATGATGTGATTTGATCCAGCTTCATGATTATTGTTTTTGAGTATACCGCCTAGAAAAGTATCAAAGGTTTTTATTGAGTCTCTTCTAGTTGTTGGTTATACCCAGACTCCTATAGGAGTGGTGGGATTGAGTTCTTATCAGTTGTTTCACATATTTTTGTGGTGATCGTGATACATTGGAGTTAACATACTGGCTTGATGAAGTCGTTGGTGTTTTCAGGTTATTGGGAACTCCCAAAGTTGTAATAATCTGTGGTGTTTTGGGTTCATTTGAAGGTTTAACTTTGGATTGGTGTAAGGTGTTCATCCTAGCATCATTGTAGGATGGGATTTATTAGGAGGTGTTTAAGACTACTTTTTTCTAATGGTTTATACCTGAGGAGGTGAAGATGAGGAAAGTGGTAGGGCTCGGGAGTGTTTAGAAAGGCCAATGGATAGTGAAGGCCTATGTTGATAATTTCAAGGAGTTGGTTCCTTTTTATCTGAAGGTAGCATTGTAGAATTAGTTGAAATCTCCTCTTGTGTGGGGTATCCATCCAGGTTATAAGTACTGATTCCTTTTGGTGTTCAGGAAGGTTACCCATCCGGTGAGGAGAGTAAACCAGAGGATCCTATTTCAGAAAAGTATTCTTGTTAGTTCCATCTTTTCATTAGTTGGTCCACTCTATTATTTGATTTAATTGTGTTAAGTTTGGGTACTTTAAGTTGTATTGTCATCATCCTATGAAGGATTACCGTTGGTGTGTCTATTTGGCTCACTTGTAGAAGTTATGCAAGTAGCATCGTCATGAGTCTCGGTTGTAGGATGTCAGCTTTTGACTATAAGCTAGTGGATTCTTTAAAAATCAGGGCTCCAGCCATAGGCCTCAGAGTGAATCTTGTGCATGGTTAGGAATTCCCATGGGTGTGGGGAACCTTGGAGCAAGAGTAGTTTGAGTTTATCTTTTTTGGTCTCCTTTATTATTGTAAATTCCTCCTTATTGTGAAAATTTTATGGACTTTTTCTCTTATAGTTCTAGTGGTTGTTCTATTTTTTGTAATGTGATTCCTTGATTAGTGTTTCTTTATGGTGTGCACTTAGATTTTATGGATCGGTTTTGGTTTTGTGTTCTCTGTTGTGCTTGCTTTGGGGATGTTCACGTTCTGTGGAAATAATGAGTTTTGGTTTGATCGGTTGTTTGGTTCAAGTTTTTTTGTGGGTTCCCATTATGTCGGGGATTTTGGTTCAGGTTGGGAGTTCCTAATTCTGGTGGTGGTGGTGTTTAGCTCAGGCAAAGAAGCTTGGGGTTGGTTTGTGTTACAAGTTCCCACATTGGTCTAGTCCTCAGTGGTGTCATGGTGATAGTCGGGTTCTTGTGGTGGGGAGAACCCTCCCCTTTTTCCTATGATTCCTCTCATTTAATATATTCTTATAAGCAATTGGGTGTGAATTGTGGAGTTGAATGGTCTCCCTGAGGTTCATAGTTTTATCTGGATTCATTCTGTTTTAGGTCGAGCTTTGTTTATTGATCAGTTGGGTGACTTTATGGGGGTAGAAATTTTTTGTGTTGAAGAGAATTGTCACACCACAACCATGATTTATTAATTATTTAATTATAACTGGTTTTGTTCTCAAATTTTGGGTCAAACTGGTTTTAATTTTAAAATTTGGGAGTCTCCGGCATAGGCGTACGGTTGGTGCATGGTTAGTAGAAATAGTGTGTAGACCGTGTAAGGGAATCTGCATTTTTGATAGAGCTGAATTGCATGACCAGTGCATGACTTGACAAATTGTGTGGTTTTTTGTGTGGGTTATCCAGGGCCTCCTATAGAGGCACGTGGTTGGGGCATAGTTTAGCCAACCGTCCAGCCAAACCGTGTGCGGTTTCCAGGCTTTAAAAAAATAAAATAAAATAAAATAAAAAAGGAAATTTTTAAATAATAATAATATCATTATTATTATGAATATTATTATTATTATTAAGTTAATTATAATGATTATTAAGATTATTATTATTATTATATTTAGTTTTTTTTTAATTAAACCCTCAAAAGAGGGGTCTCCCTCTTCCTCCCCTTTCTCCCCCACACGACGCCCTCCCCATTCCCTCTCTCTGCTTGTGCGGCCCCCCTCGACTAAAGAACTCTAGAACACCACCCCTCCCTCCCCTCCATCAATTGTTTCTTCTACCGATTTGGTGTGTGGTTCTCTCTAGTAAGTTCCCTCTCCCTTATCCTCCCATGATTCTGTGTTTTTCCTCTTCCCTGTCACCCTACCTAGCTCAACCAAACCCTAGGGTTTCCGATGAGACAAATTTTGACGTTCCTCTTGTTTCTAGGGTGTGTAATGGGTCTCTCGGGTCGACTTTAGGCATGTCTTAGCACCCGCTGATGAAAGCGAGGGGTTTTGGACCATTTTGGTCTTCCCACCATTAATTTTGGTAAGGTATTTAGACTCCTTCACATTAGATTAATTTTAAATTAATGG